>CM038351.1:19085357-20296949 GCA_021464625.1 Proterorhinus semilunaris | reverse complement strand
AAGCAATGTTTTTTTCAGTTAATGTACTTTGAATATCCCTGCAGGTTGGTCAAAGGCAATGAAAAGGCAATCCCTTTTACACACAAAAAAGACATAGCCCATTTGCTCTGGTCACACATAGAGCATAAAAAATTGAATTAAATAGACGAGGCCGCTGCAGCCAATGGTTTTAGTGCAGTTAATATACTAAAGGTATATATTAAAGGTAATCTGGTAAAGTCCTGGTTGAGACTTGCTTTACATCTGCTCTAATCGGAGAAGTCCTCATTTATCTCAGATACAGTCCCCCCATTCACAGTAATCATATTACATTAATTAATTAATCAATTAATTAAAGATTGTACGTGGCTCTTAATAGAAAATAATGTTGTCTTTTGGGGAATTATTGGCTTTTCATACAAAACGTTGCAGACACCTGAACTATTTATCTTAACATGCTTACTATGCTTACACTATGACCAAAAACTATTCTCTATATTGTAATGTATATTATAGATGCATGTATCTTCTGTAAGGGTATCACTATTCTATTAGTCTACTGTTCATTTCTGGTTTGAAACATTCATGATAAAAATAGAGCAAATCTAATCTTTGTACTAATGTACAAAAAACAATGTAGTTTGAACCGCAGGTTACATTGAAAAAAAAAAAGGTAATGCCCTTGACCTTGTTGTGTGACACATGTTCACAACATTGGGCTACACATAAAAAGATCAGGTATGGAACTCTGTTCCTTTCCTACAGCCTGTTACTGTGTCTCTGTTGTGTGAGCAGGGGCCAGAGAGGTCAGACTTCCATTATGGAAAATTGCCAAATATATGCAGTTGTGTGTAGTTGAAATATTATTGAGTGATAGTGTAATGATGACCACCATAACAGTTTCTATTGATGGTGGTGTGGATAGCAGGTGTGCACACTTACGTAGTGGAGTTTCCTGCAGTGTATCCAGACGGACACTCCGTGATGCAGGCGCCATTGTGGATGACATATTCAGCGCAATTTGATTCTCTGCCTGGAATATTCATTTGTTTACACTGGTTGTGCAGATCCTAAATAAAACATCAAAAACACATTTCAGAGACTAAACTTCATACAGAAGTGTGCCCCATGTCTGAAAAGTATGTTATAAAAACCTGGCAGAAGGTGAAGCTAACACAGCGCCATCCTCTGAAGATGTAAAACCCGGGAGGACACTTATCCACACAAGTGTTTTCATGCTGGAGGTTCCTGCAGGCCACACAGCTGCTGGAGTTTCCAGGCTCCGAGCACCCGCCCAGGCATTGGTCGTGGCAACACTGACCCTGGGCTGTACACGCTCCATGTTTGCACTTGTCCGCACACACTGTGGAGAGAAGAAATCAAAGATATTTTTTCTGTCATTCTTCCCAAGCTTTTTGCCTTTAGTTTAGTTTAGTTTATTTGTTTATTTGAGCAATACACCTTGTGCTCAAAAGGAGTGGGCTGAAGCAAAAAGCTTATGAGCCCCCACCCCCAAGTGCAATAAAATGCAATAAAATAAAAAAGAACATTTCAAAACACTACAAAACATTACAAGCAGCTACATTCGTACAGACCAACTTACAAACTTACAATCTTACAAAAAATATATAATAATAATAATAAAATATATGAACTGTTTATATAATTAATTGTATAAAGTACAAAGGTACATTAATAGATAAAGGTAGATTGTATAAAGGTACATTAATAGATATTATAATCTGAGATCTTGATGCTTTCCAGTTGTCATTACCATTCTCAGTATAATTTTAATTTGGGTTTAATTATCATTATCATTATTATATATTTATTTAATTGAGTTAAATGTGAAGTATGATGTTCCTGCATAGTGTGGTGCATTAAAAGTATGATGTTCCTGCATAGTGTGGTGCATTAAAAGGCCAGAGAGCGGGCCAGTTGAAGAGGGCAGTAACTCCCCTTCAACAAACCCCCACACGGCTGCCCTAACAGCTGATTTTGTAGAATATGTTCCTATGCTGAGTGGTGCATTAAAAGACAAGGTTTTAAGCCCGTTGGGAGGATTCCTCTCAACAGATCCATAACCTGCCAACCCTAATTCTCCATTTGTGAATTTGAGCAATAGAATGACAACCGTTCCAAGCAGCAACACTCTTCCTTGAATATAGAGGAAAAAATACACATAATTGATTCTACTGCTCCCCCTAGTGGCAACACATTTCTTCTTGTCTGTATATTTCAAGAGTCTTTTGTTTGTATTTATATTTGAACAGGTTAATGTTTGGACATCGTTTCAAATCCATCTCCAGTTTATTCCACAATTGTACACCATTAACTGTTGGACTAAAACTTTTCAAAGTTGTGCTATGTTTCTGAATCCTAAAGTTTAATTCATCACGTAAATCATAACAACCAGTACGTTCTTGGAACCTTCTTTGTATTTGGATTGGTAACAATTTATACCTTGCTTTGAATAACATCTGTACAGTTTGGAACTCAACAATGTCACAAAACTTCATGATCTTTGATTTTAAAAATAATGAGTTTGTGTGGTCCAAAAACCCAACTTTATGAATTACTCGGATAGCTCTTTTTTGCAACAATATTATTGGTTTAACTGTGTTTTTATAAGTACTACCCCAAACCACAGTACAATAATATAAGTAGGGCAAAATCAGAGAACAGTATAAGGTATGTAGAGCTTTGATGTTTAAAATGTGCTTTGCTTTTGCTATTACTGAAATGCTTCTAGAAATGTTCGTAGATATATATTTAATATGAGATTTCCAAGTAATTCTGTCATCAATAATCACACCGAGAAATTTGATTTCATGGACTCGCTCGATAACAACACCCTCTATCTGAATTGCTTCCTGAGCATTGGAATTACAGTTGCCAAATATCATCATTTTGCTTTTACTCAGATTTAAAGATAATTTATTTTGTTTGAACCACTTATTGACACTTTTGAGTTCCAAGTTAACAATCCGACACAGCTGCTGTAAGTCGTCTCCTGATGCAAAAATATTTGTATCATCAGCAAACAAGATAAATTTAAGTACTTCAGACGTTTTACAAATGTCGTTAATATACATATTAAACAATTTTGGGCCTAGAATAGAACCTTGAGGTAAACCACAGACAATTTGTCGACAACTCGACTGATAGTCACCGATTTTCACACACTGTTTTCTATTTTTTAAGTAACTGGTGACCCACTGTAGAGCTACCCCCCTAATTCCATAATGTTCTAGTTTATTAATTAATATATCATAGTTTATTGTATCAAACGCTTTACTCAGGTCAATAAATAACCCTATTGCATATTTCTTGTTATCTACAGCATTAGTTATTTCTTCAGTTATATCGAAGAGCGCGTGTGAGGTTGAGTGATTGTTCCTAAACCCAAACTGATTGTCCGAGAGTAAATTACACTTTTCGATAAAGCCGTCAAGTCTAGAGTTAAAAACCTTTTCTAAGATTTTAGAGAATTGCGGTAAAAGGGAAACAGGCCTGTAGTTTGTAAAGAGATGTTTATCTCCTGCTTTGAATAGAGGAATCACTTTTGCTACTTTCATACCATCAGGAAATTGTCCAGTTTGCAACGATAAGTTACAGATGTAAGTTAACGGCTTAGAGATACTTTCAATAACACTTTTTAAAGTTTTCATATCCATGTCATGGTAATCGGTCGAGGTCTTATTTTTACACCCTTTAACAATGTCCAGTATCTCCTTTTCCTCCACAGGATTTAGGAACAGGGACATAGGATTTGCTTCTATCAGATCACAATTATAGTTCTCAACATTTGCAATTTTTGCAGCAAGGTTCGGTCCAACATCTACAAAGAATTTATTAAATGTTTCGACAACTTCATTCATATTATTTAAAGTGTTATCCTCATCTTTGAAATATTTTGGATAATTAATCGTTCTTGGTTTATTTCTAATTATACTATTTAAGATATTCCATAAACCTTTAATATTATTCTTATTGCTATCTAACAATGTATTATAATAATCCTGTTTACATTTTCTCATGATACCTGTCAGTTTATTTTTATATTTCTTATATTTATCCTCAGCTTCATTTGTTTGGTTATTTATAAAGTTTTTGTAAAGATTATTTTTTTTCTTGCAAGCATTTAGTAAACCTTTAGACATCCATGGTGTTTCTTTACACTTTCTGTTTTTACAGTGTTTCTTCATTGGGCAATGTTTGTCATATACTTTTTGAAATACTCGCGTAAACTCATCATAAGCCATATTCGTGTCATTCTCTCTGTACACAATACTCCAGTCTTGAGCTAAAAGCTCCTTTTTAAATGCATCAATAGTTTTCTCTGTTTTTACCCTTCTAAACCAATACTTATTTTCCTCCTCATCTTTTACATATCCATTTTTATACAAAACGAAAACTGGAAGGTGATCACTAATGTCATTTATAATTAACCCGCTGACTGTATCATTTTCTATTTCATTTGAGAAAATGTTATCTATCAAGGTGGCACTATGGGTTGTTATTCTACTTGGTTTGGTTATTAGAGGAAACAGACCTATACTGAATAAAGTATCTATAAATTCGTCCGACTTTTTATGTTTATATGGGTTTAACAGATCGATGTTGAGGTCTCCCCCCACAAACATGACTTTATGATTTAATCCTGAAAAGTGCTCCTCCATCCAATTTGAAAAAAACATCTATATCAGAGCCAGGTGTTCTATAAATACAACTTACAATAATATTTTTCTTTTTTTGCCTTGTAATCTCTACAGTAAGGCATTCAAGTGTATCATCCACCACCATTGTCTTATTTTGCATTACTTTATAACTATAGTTGGAGTCTATAAACATAGCTACGCCCCCTCCATGCTTGTTCTTTCTGTTCATACTTATAAATTCATAACCCTCAATAGAAAACTCAAATTCTCTGTCATTATTAATCCAGGTTTCTGTGATTAGAATGACACTGAATGGTGTGGAAAACTGTTTTAAGAAGCTTTTGATGTGGTCAAAGTTTGCATAGAGGCTTCGACTATTGAAGTGGATTACAGTGAATGCCTTAATGTTCTTAAATTTACTATTGTACAGATCCTCTGTGTAGTATTGACAGTCATTGGTAGCTCTAGTAAAAAAGTTATTTTCCGGGTCGATGTCGAGCTCAGTGTTCTGTAGGTCGTATTGTGAGAATGTAAAATCCTGAGTGTTTGCTTCAGCAATTCTCCTTATTGAAAAGTCCAAGTCGGTGCTTCCTATAGAACTGTATGTATTACTAGACATGTGAAATTATGTGTTTTTACATACCAAAATCCATACGTTTTCCCGGTGTTTATACTGGATGTGGTGTACTGCTGCGTGGACGTATAATAAGTTTATCATATCTCAAGAAGGCGATCTCCCCCCTTTCTCGTGCAGCTCTCAGCTCCGGCATCAGTTCTTTGCGTTTTCTTTTTATTGATTCCGTGTAGTCCTCGTTTATGAAGATTTTTGTTCCTTTGAGTCGTTTGGCGCGCTGCAAGATTTCCTCGCGATCCTTCCACCTCAGTAGTCTGGCGATGATAGGTCTCGGCCAGTCTCTCCCTCCGCCGGGTTTCCCTACGCGGTGAGCCCTCTCCACCTCCACCGCGTGATGTAGCTGGAGCTTCTCCTTCAATATCTCCTTAACTTTTTCCTCGGCGTCGGCCCAAGTCTCCCCGGGCGACTCCAACACTCCCTCAAATACCAAGTTGTTTCTGCGGCTCTGCCCCTCCAGATACTCCAGTTTGTCCGTGATAATGTGCAAATTGTCACATACTTTGTAAAAATCCGTCTGTAAAGTGTTTGTGCGCTCCGTGAGTTTCAGATTTTGTTCTTTTAAAGTGTCCACCTCACCTTGCGTGAACTGCAGGCTGGTTTTTAGTTCTTGAATGTCCTTTGTCTGTAAATCTATTCGGGTGTTTGTCGATTCCATTATGAGTTTAATAAATCCTTTGAAGTTCTCCTGTTGTTGTTGAATTAATTCCCTGAACATGGCCCTCTGCTGCTCCATGAGTTCCGTGACTCGACTGAGACTTACGTAGTCCTCCTCAGTCGCCGCCTCTACCGGCGGCTTTTTTGGCATTTTTGTTTTTGTTTTGCAAACCAGTAAAATAAAATAAAATAAAAGTATTAACTTGTTCAGAGCTTATCTCTAACACCGCCAACGCTGCCACAGCAAACAAACACAGCGCGCACTTCCGCACTTCCGCCTTTAAATCATTAGCCACACTGTAGAGACAAGACTTTGAAGAAAGACAAATTTAGGGCTGTAGCCAACAGTTACTTTGACAATAGATCAATCTGTTGATTAATAGTTCGATTAAACTATTGATGATTTTCATTTCTTAATATTTTTGCACCAAATGTGTACAGCACAAAACAATAAAAAAATATATATATATTGAATTGATTTCAGTTATTTCAGTTAGTGTTGGGCGATGTCCCCTTAATTGGCAGTTGACAATGTTTACAGTGAACCATCGTGATGGACGATGATATGGTCCAACTCTCATTATAAGCATTATTCAAAGACATTTACATGCATATTATTTATGTTAGGAAAAATGTGATATTGCAGGATAAATGTATCTAAACTAAACATGACCTGAACAGAGTCATGGCACACGAATTTTAGAATAGAAATGCGTTGAAACTCGTGCGTAAAATAATATGGAAACTCCAATGGAAATGTACAAACTCACAGAGATGGAAGGAATATGGATGGAAAACAATAATAAGATTCTTTATCACTCCATGTCAAAAAACACACCTTGACGGAAGACCTCCTATTTGTTGGAGAAAGTGTGGAGACCAACGTGCAAATCATTTTCACATCTTATGGAACTGTCCACTTATCAAACAATATTGGATGGACATTCACAGAGCATTACAAGATATTTTTTAATTGTGTATTTCCTTTTGAAATGAAAACTGTATACTTTGGATGCCTACCACAGGAATGGAGAAATAAAGATATTTTTTGCTAAGCCTCCTCCTGGTGGCAAGCAAGAAATGCATAACTCAAAAATGGTTATCACAAGATATTCCCACCCCATCTGCGTGGTGGGATATAATAATGAGTATTTTTAAAATGGAAGAGCTGACAGCTAAAAAGCCTGCTTTGATTTTGAATGTCAGGAGTTAAAGACAACGTAATGGTCACTCCCTGAAGTTCTATATCTGTTCTTTTGTTTTGTTTTGTAGACGGGACAGTTTTCTTTGAGAGTGAATAATAATATTGTGCTCATGTTCGCACATATATGTGAATTGTACCCATCTTTAAACTGTCAAAATCTATAAATAAAAAATAAAAAATAAACTTGCGCGTTAAAGTCTCAGAGGAGAACTCTGCTCCTCAATACCAGGGCTCTTATCACACCAATACAAATGTAAATCGGAGCTTATTAATTGCATTTGCTCAATTTTAAGTAATGTTTAAGAAACAGTGGGTGAACAGGACAATATGTAGAAATTTGCGTCGGAGCCGACGTTTTGAAGCTGCTCCACGCGTCGCCCGGTTCGTGTGCTCGTAGCCTCGTACCTCTTTCCCTCTCCTCTCTCGGCCCTTCGTGAGAATATCCAAACCCATGCGCTCTCAGCTCCGATGTGAGATCCGTTTAGTTTCCATACGAAAAGCAAAGCGAAACCACGCAGTGTTAAAGGGTAGCTGCTTTTAGAGAGAGAGCCCCGCGCGTCAGAAATGGAGCAGCAGCGCTGCGTCTTTATTTTAATAATTACGGCTAACACATCATGTCTTCGAGCTTCTGGTAGGCTACTTAAACTAGCGTGCATATTAGCTATATTCAAGAGTGCAATCCCTGCAAAGTGTGTAGGTTTACAAGGCCCACAGAAGATCAGTGCCTGTTTCTGACAGGAGGGGGCGTGGCATCACGATGGCGGTGATCGTGATGCCATCGTGAGGTTGCACATCCATCACGATGGACGATGATATCGGCACAACCCTAATTTCAGTAATTGATTTATCGCGATTATTCAGATGGTTTCAGCGCAATACTGTAGATATTACTATCAGGCTTAACTGTAGAGAGTACTGTCACAATTGTTGTGGCCTATGAAGAAACTATTGGCCTTGGCGTCAGTGGTGATCAGTGTTGCCACAGATTACTTGAGAAGGTAATATATTACTTTGAAAAGTAACTTAGTTACTTTACTGATTACTTAATTTTAAAAGTAACTAAGTTACATTACAAGTTACTTTATTAGTTACATTCAGATGCTGCCGACAACATCTCCACCGTCTCAACACATTAATGACAAACTCTTTTACCAACACTCACTTTCTTGGAAATGCATTTTAACAGTAACATCAACAACGCTGACGCAGACTCAGAAAAGGCACGTATTTCCATCTCTCTCCCCGACCAGGGTGAGTGTTTTTAGGCTGAAAACGTGACTTTGTTACGTCACTCGTCGAGATGCAAAAATAAATGTCTTTTTTTCCAAAGGAAAATTACAAAATAGTAACTCACAGTGATTTGGAAAAGTAACTTCAATCGGATTACTTGTTTGGAAATAGTAACGCGTTAGATTACTAGTTACTGAAAAAAGTAATCCGAGTACAGTAATCCGTTAATAAGTAATTAGTTACTGGCATCACTGCTGTTGATTGGATTAGCTGTTAGCACTGACCGGTGCTCTGTAATAATCTAATAAAGATGTGGTTACTGCTAACTCTGACACAGTAGGAAACCACAGTGTCATGGTTTACTAAAGGTTATATTTTAAAAACAGCGTATGCAAAACAAACTTTTACAGTGACAAAGTTTCTAGAAAAAGATTTTCAAAAACAGCTTACAAAACATTCTTCTGTACAAATCTGGCAAAGTGGCAATATGTAAAGAAAAGTGTACCCACATACAAAGGGAATGCACATGAGGCCTAAAATGGATACCAACAAGGCTAAAAAAAATGTGAAAGGCAAACATGTCTTCACGACTACCTCAACAACAGATGGCTAGCATTGAAAAGAGCAGGAATTTAGGACCATGTTGTGCATTGTGCGGCTCCCTATTGAGCTGCCTCACAAAATTAGAATCTTTTTATTTAGGTGTTTCTTTATTTTATTTTTTTACAAAACCATAGCCTACGAAAGGATTCAAGTTTAAAGCAAAACAAAATGAGCAAATATAAACAATATACATTATATTCATATGATCCCTTCTAAAAGTTCACACAGCAGTTTTTTATTTTGATTTTTTATTACAAGTGAGCTACTGTTGGTTGGTGCACAGTCTTTTCCAGCACAAAAAATGCAGAGTCCACCCTCCCCAGCCCCTCTGTTTGCTACTTCTGCACATGCTGAGAGCACCACATTACTTCAAACAGACTCCAACTCCAGTGCTAGATCCATGCCAGAATTGCGCTGCCGCCACAGATCCACCCTCAGCTTCAGCCAATGCTTTTGCTGGCTGGAGGAGGCAGCCATTCAATGGCCCTTTCCATGTTGGGAGGAGAGACGCCTAAGGTTAACCCTGGCCTTGCTGGGGCAGACAAGGGGCAGACACAGAAGAGGCGCTGCGCAACAGGACAGTTTCTGTTTAGCCTTGGCTAGAGAATACGATAGCTGGGCCAACAGTGAGCTAGACCACAGAACACCTTTTAAATCCATTCAACGAAGAAACATTGTAAAAATATTTAGCACAAATTAGCAGCATTACCAACAGTATCCAATTCAAACCCTAGTTTGTTTTCTAGTGTCTCTTTGTCTCTCTGTGTGCCTGGTTCCAACAATGAGGACAGTAACAACAACAAGTGATAAGGACAATATAGGAGCTTTTATATCATCCATTCTGTGCACAGTTGAGCCTGGATGCCCAGACTGTGGTACACATGCTCCACTGAGCTCTCACACACATTCGTGCCCTCTTACAGCCTGTCCTCTTATAGCCATCTCTGCCACAACCTGCCCTGCTAAACTATCGCTCTATCTGCCTGCCTTTCTAGGCCACAGAGCTCCTCCCACTTTCATTCATACAACGCCTTGTTTTGTTTTCAAGCTTAGTGGAAAGGGGTGGAGGAAAGGATGATTTCACTACGGCTTGAATAACAAAAGGAGGAGGCAGTAGCATCATGGACAGCATATATCTCATTAAGATGAGTCTGGGAATCTCAATTTGTCTTTCAGTAATTTTTGTGTTTGGTACACACACAATAGCAAAGACACACAAACACGCAGTTCCAGTAAGGGCTTTTAAATGCACAGGCTGATCAAAGGTGTTTACCTTTCATTTTGCCCAGGCAGTAAAGGCTGTTTAGTCCCCAGGGAAGAAACATGGGAGAAACACAGCAGCCAATAGCATGCAGCTACACACATCAACACTTCCTGCTCTTAACACATAAAACCTCCCCTTTAATTGGCAGTGTTGTCTACAGGCGAAGTGCTGGGAACAATAACAAACACGTTTTACCCTAGAGCCATTTACCCAGGAGAGCACATGCGCACACGTTTCCACACACAGAGCTGCTGGATTCACGATTACTATATTTGGACACTGTGGGAGTCTTAAGCTTCAAAAGCCTTACTATAAGTGCTTCAAGTGATCTGATGTAAGACACTTGCCTGGAGAGTACAGCAGAGAAGGGGGAGGGGAGGGAATGTAAACAAAAACACGCTGATTGCTGGGAGGGAATGGTTGATACAGTTTCCCTCAAGTGTGAATATGCATCCTAAAGTGCAATAAGTATTACAAAGCAAGCAGCCTTCAGCCAAAAGGTTCCCATGCAAAGGTGTAAGCTCCAATTTTTCAGCTAACTTTCTTCATATACTTATGCCAAGCTGTTCTAAGACACCTGTTCAAATTTCCTCCTAAGCCTGTCAGAGGCTAATGCTGCCAATGTTTGGAGAAGACATTTCTGTATACGCTCGCTCTCCAGCTGAGTGCCAAACACAGAGAAGCAACGTCACACAGTTTGTATCGCTGGGTCACCGTGACCTTATCCACAGCACTATAAACCACAGGTGCACAAGTTGAAGTTAGATAATCAGTCCAAACAAAGGATAGGAACCATTAACAGGCTAGCACCTTTTTCTTTTATTCAACCAGGTAAAATTGAGATTTACAATCACTTTTACAAGAGTGACCTGGCCAAGAGGCAGCAACACATCTATAAAACAGTTCACATATCACCTGCTACTTACTGCTACTTACACAGTATTTGATACACAAACATCCCAATGAGAATGCTTTATCCTTACAAAACATACAATACTATCATAGCCTCACTAGACATCTGCAGACCTGTCCCAACATGCTTTTTCTCTTACGTAAACACTGGAAAGGTTTTACATCTCCATTTAGCAAATAAACACTAGATAGTGCTGACATAGTAAAGTCATCTTCAAAGTTATCTGTTCAAGACTTTACAATGTATGCCAACAACCTCAGACAAATTACAATGCCACAACAGGCCACACTAGTCACATAAAAAAGAGCAAAAGCATTTAATACTTTGAGTTGAAGACTATACTATATTAACGTCAAGGTTGAGACCTCTTCGCAACACAGTGAACGCTAACTAATTTAGAGTACACAGAAGCACATCATATGAGGAGCGTGGCTTTGCTTTGTCTGTCTGGACATTGATTTCCTCATCTGTGTTGGCCAGTCCAGTCGGCCCATCTTGTTACCATGGAGACCAGTCCAGACATCGACTGTCTGCAGTAATTAGCTCCATGTGCCCAACAGCATTTTTAGAGGGTTCCTTCTAGTCAGCTCAAACTTAATTTTTACTGCTCAAAGCTAGTCACTCAGATTTGCCTTTAGACTTAGCAGTACGCTAATCTTTCTCCAGTTCACTTCCGCAGTGACCCTGTTTGAGTCGGTTCCCATCTTACCGCACTTAGCCCCAGGTGACCAATCTGCTACTGCACCAACCACAGCCACTGGATCTTATTACAGACATGCTGGGTGCGGCACTGATCAATATGCCCTACAGACGCCCCCCTGTTGTCCTCTCCCCCAAATTCAACTTTACAACTCTTCAAGTGTAAGCTTGTGTCACACAGGTGATGTAGAGGAGCCATAGGTAAGACCATGACAGCAGTGAAGGCTGAGCGATATGGCAAACAAAATAAAAATGTTCCCCCTCATATTTAATTTATTTATTGGTTTATTTGGTCGGGACAGTGCATGTTAATGAACATACATGGGTCTCATGCATGTAAACAAGCCACACCGGATTGTAGCCTTGGGCTAATTTCCATCCGTGGTCCCCAATGAGCACTCTCAAACACACTCTCATTCATATTGACTGTTCTTGATTTTTGATTCAAATGTATTTATTAGGGATGCATAATAATATCGGCCGCAGATAATTATCAGCAATTATCTGCATTTTTGACGCCATCCCTGATAAGCCGATGATCCTCTCCCGGGCCGACTCCTGCACCGTTTTAGCTGTAAAATACGAAGAGTATTGCAGCGAATAAACGCTGTGCAGGCGCTCTCCGTGAAGGAAGTTTTTTTTTTACTTTTTACATCGAAGTAACTTCAACATTTTCACCGAAACAAAATGAGAAAAAGACGAGTAATAGCGAACCGTGGACCTGTGCTGAAGAAAGGTTTTTAACACTCGAACAGAGCGGGTCCTAAACCGATGTATTATCTTTGTATTTTTTATAAAATAAAGACGATAGCCCCGCGCTATGAACAAGAGAAGTTTTAAAATGAGCCACGCAGCTTTGCCACACGACGCACAAATGCACAAATGAGCCCAAAGCAGGAGCGAGTGTCTCATTTGGTGCAGTCGTTTGGTATTAGTCAAACTTGACTCAGTCACAGGCACGTATTTGGCATCACCGCTCTCTTATCAGTGGCAGGTTACAGCAGGAGGAGACACGCCTCCAGTCTCAGTGAAATACTCTGTATATATTCCAGTATTGTATCTAAGAAGCCATTACTGTGATGTCAACAAAAAGAAAATACTAAGAAGGAAGTTGTAATATCATTATTATTTTAATAAGATGTGACACAGATGAGCAGAGACCGACCTGCTCAGATAATAGAACAGTAAAAACCCTGAGTTGAAAGGTTGAGACCCAAACTCATTATTTGATCTATATTTAGACACATATTTTTTCGTAGAGTTTATACACTTTGGGCAGAAATGTGAACTGTTAATTTGGGTTCTTGTCACAAAATAAAGTGCAAATATATGTACATAATTATCAGTGTCATTATCGGTTATCGGTATCAGCATATGGGAAATTATTGGTTATTGGGCCAAATGCATCACTAGTATTTATTTCCCAATAATAAATAAATAAACCTTATATATAGCTTTTTCTAATAGGATTCCTGAACATAGACATTTGTTAATGCCATTTTTCACTTAGTATCATTTAAATAATCTGTTGTCCCCAAACTCCTATCCAGGAGTTGTTACTGTCAAAGAATTGGCTGTAGACCTGAGAATTAAAAAGTCAATTATTGTGACTTGCCGAAGTTAAATTGTGATTTCTATAATATTTTGATTATTGGACAGACGTTCATGAAAGAAGCACATCAAATTAGTGTAATGTTAAACCAATTAAGGTTTTAAATTGTAAAAACTAACATAAGTATTCTTATGCTACAGTCACAGTGTGCAGTTGATGTATACCTTAATCTTACTTTTGTTTGAGCTAATGTTATTTTACAGACATTGCTGCTTTTCTTTAATTTAGAAAAAAGAATGCAACAGCAGCTTGAAACATTTACGTTTTTTATGTCTGAATTCTCCATGACTTTTTGAGTTTATATGCCGACATCTTTAACTAGACGGACCTAAATTAAGTTCTATGGATTGTAGAAGTCCAGCTGAGAAAAATACTTTGTTTAATCTCTGTAATTTAATTAGTGGTGCTGAGTGGCACTAAGGTGTTTTAAAACTGCCCTTTTTCCATCTAATGGTCCATTATCTGCTCACATTAACTAGAGCGAGACCAGACAGAGAAAAGAAACGTCGGATCTCTCGCGCTCTCTGTCCTTAGGTGACACATAGTTTAAAAAATAAGGACTTGACAGATTCACAGATTTCTTCTATAATTTAATTGGATGTAGTCCACATTATCAAAACTACAGGCAATATAGAAATTACAATTCAATTACAGCTCTAAAAAAATAAAGTAAACCTTTAAAATGGGGCATGTAGTAGTAGTAGTAATAATGATAAGTATATATTATATGAAATAGTACAGCGTGTTGTGCTGCAGACTGGCCAGCAGAGCACCAAGCAGAGCCGGAGCGGGAAGGCTGCAGTGCAGATGCAGGAAGACCCATTTCATATTCACAGCGCCGCACTAAGCAGGGCTCCAACACACACAAGCACAAAGACACATTTGTGCAGCGCAAGCTAGAGACAAATAAACAACCTCAATATGGAACAGCACTGCTGATCTTAAGGAGTATTACTATTTACTAACCCCAAATGTAATTCTAATAACTAAAATTACAAAATCACAAAGACTCCAATTATTGTCAGAATATAATTTTCTCTGCCAACCTCAAAATATCTTGACTCCATGTTTGAAACCCACTGCCCTTTAGTTTAGACCTCTACAAACTCTCCTGAACTGTAAGAAATTCTCACATTAATTCAGTAAATGTTTTAGTGACTTCTCAAATGTTAAAATGCCTGACTGTTTTAAAATGTGCTAATGTAAACTGAATGTAATGATAATTGTAAAATAAATGTGCTATTTTGCTTTTAATATCAGTTTACATAGTCCACATGTAGAGCTGCTTTGTAATAGCTACACTAATGAGAAAAAAATGTATGAGGAGATTTTCTGAAATCATTATACAATTGCACAATGACTATATTCATGTGTGAACGTAACTTGTAGTTAAATAAGTAACAACTACTGGCTTAAAAAAAGTTTGTCTAAATTAAATTTACATTTTGACAGATGACCCCATTATAGGGTTATCTGAACTCTATTGTGAGGATCCAGGAGGCCTCAGGAAGACTGTCTGAATTAGGAAGGAAGGAAGCTCTCCATCATTACAGCAAGAAACCAGTCCGTCACAAACACATTCCTCTGCCTCCAAAACACGTGTAACATGTGATGCAGGACACAAGCTTCCAACACGTGAGCCTCTGGCCGCCCAACCACATTTTACTACAGTGCAATCTTTCTTCTTCTTTTTTTAATTAGCAGTTTATTTCTTTGAGCATTGTTTATGCAAACCCTGAGAGATGTCCACAAACATTTCTTCATTGTGTGTTTGTTGTGATTTAAACCCCCTTTTTCTCTCAGTGTGAGAGCACAAGTGTTGCAGACAGAGGTTAACAAACTGAGCAGGTGAGCAATTGATCAGAGTCTAGACTCAGAATGAGCTACAATCAGTCAGCGACTTTACTTGATTAATAATACATTTGTTCACTGATCATGCTGCTCGAGGCTGGAACGAGCAGCATCTCACTCGCCCGTTGTATTTAAAACTGAACATTTAACACATTATAAGCATATAACTAAAAGAAAAGCTGTGACGCTACAAAGTAGTTCTGCTACTAGGACAGAATGATGTCCAATGTGCCCAGTGTGGAGGACAGTAACCCTACGACTAAAACAACAGCAAGGTATGGATTGGACAGTCTGTCCTCATCACTCATTCATTCACTCTGATCATGGCACAGCCCCTCCCCCACACCTGTTTTCCCCATGCTACAGAAAAATCACAGGGGGTCTGCTCAAAAGCAGGATTAAACTGTGCTCATGTTATTTAACCCCAGAAAGACTAACGGCAGGTGTTAATATATCAAATGTGAATGTTGTTGATGTTGCTTTATCTGATCATTTTTGTGTCTTCTTTGACCTGTCTGCTACACCCAAACCAGAGGTTATTCAAAGAAGACACATAAATGATACAACAAGGACACAGTTTATGGAAATGATCAGATTTGAAAATCCTCCATGTTCTAATGTTGATAATCTGTTGGACTCTTACACATCAAGCGTCTTAAATGTTTTGGATACTATTGCTCCTGTCAAGGTTAAAATGGTTAACAATAGACAAAAGGCACCTTGGAGAAGTGAAGATTCGGTCAGGGCACAGAAAAGGGAGTGCCGAAAGCCAAACGGAAATGGCGCAAGTCAAAGCTCCAGGTTCATTTTGAGATATACAAAGAAGTGCTTTGTGAGTTCAACCAGATTTTGCGTGGAGAAAGGGAGAAGTTCTTCTCTAAAATCATCGCAAACTGCAGAAACAATTCTCATGTTCTGTTTTCCACAGTGAACAGATTAACTAACCCTCCAGTTTCACTGCCCTTAGAACTAATCTCTACATCTAAGTGCAAGGAGTTTGCAATATTTTTTTATGACAAAGTCCAAGGCATTAAAAATGCCATAATTTCAACACAAATAGCAACCCTGCCACCAAAGGACAAAGGCATAAGAAACACAGCACATGCATTGGTGGAAAAACAGGACGCAGAGCTCCAGCAGGCCTACAGGGAATCAATGTCATAAGAGAAGTCCAAAGTTTTCAAAGGATGGATGGATAGACATAGATGGATACGTACAGTGTGTAGCCCTGTTAGAAGGGTATTGCATATGGCATTGCCACACAAACAGGTTGCTTTCTATAGGGCTCAGATGTGCTTAATGAAGAGATTAATGAGAAAACCTAACAAAACAGAGTTCTAGTTCTAGTTTACAAAATAGCTCAAATAAACTGTTTTAAGTGGTTAGTGGCTGAAAAACCATGACCAATGCTTGTCACAGAGACCAGTATCGCAAACGGCAAGACATATACAGTATTTGGTCACTACTGATGGCAGGCACCACTTTTTTTCGTAGTTTCTTGTGCTATTTAAAAGAAAAAAGATGGTTGTAGACCATTTCTTCAACAACAAGGACATGCAAATAATAAACTCATCATCATAATAAAAATCAATGTCTAAATAACTTAAACACACCTACAATGTCTATAGTCACAACAAAGGGACAAAAAATTGCTGGTTTGCTGTTGTGAGTGCATCTTGTTGTCCTCCCTGCAGTCCACAATCGTGCTATTGACACATTCATCCCTGTCAGCAGCACGCAGTAGCCAGTGCCCTGACGCATCTGTCTCAATATGTATTCAGTCCACAGTATGGACAGTATGGCGCACGAGACACAACTCCTCCAGACATATGCACCCTCCAGTCCGAGTGAGGCAAGTTTGTCACACAAACAATTCACTCAACTACCAACAGTGCTACGGGTCAAGCATTAGGATATAGGCTCACAACTAGGCCTGCACGAGAAAAGTTGGAATAATTGCTGATAATGTTTATAACTGTCTTGAATGTGGCATTTTACAAAACCATTTTGACTAAGTATCTAGTTTGGAAAATGTTCGTTTACAGACCCCCAAAACGCCGGACTCGTATGGACGATACACTGGATTGATAAAATATCTTTGCGTTTGGTCCTCAGCTTGACTTCGTATGGACAGGGCCTAAATGTGTCCTGTTAATCGGGTACTGCAATGTTGAGCTAAAAAGAGACAGCACATGATCAAAGCAGCAGTCAGATGATGCACCGCCATAGACAGACACTTTTCACAGGTGCACGGCGGCTCGTTTAAAATACCAGTCAACCTCTTCATGATGATGACGTGAAAGTGTGCGCGATGGGCAGCAGGGTGCGCTATGTTTGGTTGACAGCCGACAAGAGGAGCTCAAGACCCTGAACTGGTTTAAAGTTGCAACAATACCATTGCAAGGCCAAGAGCAGCAGACCCGGAGAGGAGTAAAACAGCCCAGGTATGTGAAATATTAGCAAGGCCAGACGTCATTCTGCCTGGCAATACGCACAAACACATACCCTGGAAGAGACTGCTGCGCTAGCTCATGCTCTAAATTAAGCACGAGCAGGGGGTCCTACTCTATGACTAAAAAGTGGTCCCATCTTGGGAGGCACCGCATTACCTCACACATGTCTATTTGAAACTACATGGACAAACGTTTCATAATTCAAACATTAAGACTAAACTTGACTAGACATGAAACAAGATAACAGAAATAAAAAGAAGTCATCACTTTACGTTCACATGTTTCCATGCAAGGCCACGTTGTTACAGATTCCTTATGTGTGCTCCAAGAGGCACACCCCTCCTTTACAGTAACGCATGCCAAACACATGTTTGTGAGTAAACAGCATAAAAGAATGCCACAGCCTTACATTACACATAAACCTTGTCCCAACACAAATAAAACAGTGAAATTCACACTTCTGCCAACAACATGTGAGCTGCAGACAAACAAGAGGGGCCCAATCACATGGGAAGTAACTTCAGCTTCCACCAATCACAAATGCACACACTGCTAAGGCAGCCATCTTTAGTAACAGCAGCCAGGGCCGACAAGTTTGGTCTATCATTTTGAGGCCCAGAAATTCCTGCATGTCTGCATACCACAGCGTGCAGAGGGAAAGAAGGGGAGAGAGAGAGAGCACAAAGCCAAGTAGAGAAGACGAAGGACACGGGGGGAAGCGGTTTGGGAGGGTGTACACAGGGAGGATCTTAACAGAGCAAGGTGGAGCGAAAGGAGAAAAAGAGTTGAGTGAAAAAAGACATGAGAGAACATTGATTCTGTTTGAGATCACTCTGTTCCAACAGTGCGAGACTCCACATGAAACAACGGGACATCTAGGGCTGAACAATTATTAACCACATTCATTTCTCATGAGGCCATAAAAAGAAGAGCCAGCGGAGGTGAACAAGAAAAGCACATACCATAAGCATGACAGAATCTGTAACTCTTTTCTATTCTAGCTCTACGCAGCAGTGTCCCCCTTATTATCAGCGCAGTTGGCTTTAATTAAAGAGTCATTGAGTGTGCAAAAAAGCGCTATACAAGTTTGATGTATTATTATTATTATTATTATATAAAAAACTACCAACTCTAACTGCAGTTATTAAAGTGAAGTTATTACAAAGTTGCACTTTTCTGTAATACATGTTAACTTTTCACACCCAAGTAATTGTTTTTATTTTGGGTGAACATATCACTTGTATAGACTTTGTATGAGGACATCTATGTTTTTCTTTGGTAAGAGACCAATTGACTAGTTTAAGTCTTGAGTTTCACAAAATTCAAGAACACAGCATTCGGTGAACTGTGCCTGGGGTAAAGTACACAGAATTGAGGGTCAGGAGGACTTTGAGGATGTGGATATCGTGGCAGGATCCAAATCTCTGTTCTGGAAAACCGAGGTACATTTAGCGTTCACTATGAGGTATCCCGGCAGGGTTCACTGAACAAATATGTTAAAACAAAAAGGAATAAAAAGACAACGGAGCAATACACAAGCCGATATGAACAAAATGTATTCCATCGACGAATACATTCTTTGTCAATAGAGTGTAGACAATGAAATCGTTGCTCAATCTAAATTACCAACATAAATAGTTACGTTAATATTTTGAGTGATTATACTTGATACTTGATATATTATATGATTTGTATGTTTTTTTATAGGTTCAAGCTCTGACACTCATGGACAGTCTTGGATGTTCAGGGCTCCGTTTAAAACCCTCTCTATGCTGAAGTAGACTTCGTACAAATGGTTCAGAGGCGATCGAGGATTTGTTGTGTTTGGGAAAGGGTGTGTGAGTAGTGTAGATGTCAAAGCTGGTAGCCTGTAATTCGATCTCTCTAAACACCTGAAAACAATCCGCCATGTCTTGACCAGAGGGAGGCTCCTGTTATTTTCCTAGCTTACTCACTTTGCCTCTCAACTCAGCCTCTCTCCTTTGCATGTTTTCCAATATCTTTAACCTACACAATCTGTTCAATATTACATTTTGTTTTCCCAGTGGATCTGGTGTTAGAGCGCGGCAGTAGGAAGTGCTTTGGACAAAGAGGGGAAGTAATGAGGAAGTTGTTACAGGCGCTGAGGCTTTAACAAGCCCTCGCCCGCCAACACACTTCCATCATACATGAATTCAGCTGAGAGCTACACACTGGACAGATTCCAGGGACATGTAAGCACAGAGAAGAGGGGCGCTAATTGGAAAGGAGCGGTCCAGTATCCTCAGAAGCCCCTGCGCCCGTTACATAGAAAACCCGTCATAATATATAATATATATTATTACACAAATCAAAGATCAAAGGGGCACAAGAATACTAACAAGAATAACTGTTTACTTTATGTCTCCAGTTGACATATTTCTAGCCATAATAATTCCTGTTCTAAAACATGAATTCATGTCATTGAGAATTTGAAAGAAGCATTTTACATAGTAAGGCCCAGGAAGGCAGAATATTTAGTTGTTTTCAGATAATATAATATGAATTAATTGCAGCTTTTGTGATTTTACTTTTTACTAACTGTAATTCGATTGGAATTAATCTCCCTGCCCTACAATTATCTAAGTGTTTTTGGGAAGTCAGAGTCAATATTTCACACTAAACTAAATTCTACAGTGTCCATTCAAGTGCGGTGGCTGTAAGTATGCTGGTAGGTAAATTGTCAAACAGATCAGCTCATCTGCGCCACTGCGATAGAGCGGGTCGTCTCATGACCGGAAAGTCGGGGTTTCAAATCCCACCTCATGAATGTGCTCCCCCTGTCGTCGTGTCACGCACCTTGCCCAGTGTCCGTGTACACTGGTGTATGAATGAAAGTGTGACTGGGTGAGTGGATCCTTGCTGTAAAGCGCTTTGAGTGCCTGATGTAGGTGGAAAAGCGCTACATAAGTTGAGAACATTTGCCATACAAGGTTAGCACCAAAGAACGGGCAAAAGGAGGGCGCATGCTTCAACACACCACTGACGCCAGCTTATCAAAGTTCATTTGGATATGCTAACAAAGATGGAGATCGCCAGAAGGGAAAACACAGCACAGCTACAGCATCTCCATCTGTCTCAATTAGGGCTGAACGATTAATTGCATTTGCAATTTTATCGCGATATTACACAACGCGATTTCGTAATCGCAGGGCACGCGATTTGGGAAGTAAATAGAGCAACGAGATATGGCAGCAAAGTCCGCTCCGTCGCGTGCTTTTGTTTACGTCTCAGTCTAGTTAAGGTGCGCGGTAGATTGTGGATGTACAGTGAAAATATCAGCTTTTATCATGCAGCCACCGCGAAGGAATATTGCTTTTCTCCGTTAGCATTGCGTTAGCCGCAGCGCTAATCACGCCATTCCGTCGCCGCTACTACACGCTCTGATGATCACAGAAACTCCCTCACCTCCGGAGTCTACGCCTCTGCCTCCACAGACATATATAGGTGAGTCTGTGCTGATTGTAAAAAGTAAAGAGTCGTTTGTGGCTCAGTTTAGGGGGCTTATGTTTGGGAATGTTGTGGATAAAGAACTTATCTCAAAAGCATAATGACGTTTCATGACCATTAAGTATCCGCGGAGGCGAAGTGCCATGTGCCTTTATTTACCTTTGCGTCTACCGCATATCCGCTCCGTAGGTCGTACAGACGCTAGATATAAACACTAAACTGCAGTATGAAAAGGGTTGGTAACTAGGATCCGAGGCAGGAGTCTGTGTCATGTCTTATTTTGCTGAGGAAATGTGCTGTTTAAGCTGAAATGTCACTAAATGGCTGCGAGTCAAAGAGACGTGTCTGTGTCTGGCACCTCATGTCCCGTCTCCTTGTGTCAGTGTTCTTTTCTTTCTTCATATTGTCCAAAGTTACATCCCAAAACCAAAATGCTGCTCTTAATTCCACTGTGATTTGGCGTGTGCTCCATCTGGCCTCTCCGTGTCCATCAATAACGCGCATCTGAAGCAACTACGAGTCGCAGCTCAGACTGGGATTTGATTGGCCGAAATAATAAAGTACTATTTAATAAATTAAATAGCTTATTTTGTATTAATTGGGAGTTTGATTTCCTAAAACTTTTCCAACTAGTTAAAGCAGACGTTTGTTCTTACTTTCCTGCACTTTAGTCTGGGTGATGTTACTGACTGGATCAGTGAGTTATTTTTTTTCATATCTATATAATTTAGCATTTATTTATAGACTGTACTGTTAAGTTCAGACAGTTTAAGAAGTGCAGTCCACACACATTTTGAATAGGTCAAGCAACAATTTTGTTGCAATTTTCACTTCAAATATTGTTTATTATGAAACAGGCTGATTTATTGCTTGTGTTAGGTGAAAAATACATGAGAAGAGGACCTTGCAACAATAATCGCATATTTAATCGCAATCGCAATATTGAAGAAAAAAAATCGCAATTAGATTATTTCTCAAAATCGTTCAGCCCTAGTCTCAATATGCCTCTTATTGTCTTCAAGCTCGAGTTTGGTCTCTTTATCTTATTTCCTGCCCCTTATAAGATGTTCAGAAGAAAATAACTTTTGTAAAACTATTTAAAACAGAAGTTCCCCCACTATATTTTGGCAAAATTAATATTTGTCATTCCTCTATCCACAAGGTCCAATACATTTTTAAGACTTATTGTTAGTCTGCATTCTGATAATCAGACTAACAATAGAAAGATTGTGCTTTCATGACAAATTTAGGATGGCCTCTTGGAGCCCAGTCTAGCAGACCTCTCCGAAACAGAGCCTGGAGAACCTGTGCGTGTCGTGAGATGATTGGCAGGTACTGAGCAAACAGGACAAACAACAGGCCTCTGCTCCAGATGGAGCTGAAGCAGTGAGTCAGGAGAATGTACAGTATGTGCAAAGGTTGCTGCTTCAGCGAACAGGAGCACAAGAGCATTAACACAAGAGGTCCACCATTTCAAAAGGATTCTCAGATTGTCTTTCTTGGACTCCATTAATCACAAATTGATTTAACATAATCAATGAGAATATAGACGGTTTCATTCGTTTTCAAAAGGTATTTTTCAGTGATTTACAATTGTATAATATATAATCCGCAATGTTTTGGACTGTGGTCGGCTTTAAGTTCTGAATATTTAATTTTCACGACAATCACCACAAAACACCTGCTTTGACAGAGGAAATATTTAATAATCAATCCCAGAGGAGAGTGAATCGCTAGAGTGGAGGTCATTTTACACTGTGAGTGAGAGGCTGGCCAAACCAAGCTTTTGTTGGACTGTAGGCACAGGGCACGCTTCATTGAGTGTTTCCATCCTCACTACCGTTATCCCCTTTCTTATGCCTCCTCTGGCCTGGCCACCAGCCATTTGGACAAAAGCGTGCGTGTGCTTTTTGAGTGGATGTGCACCTGGAGCCACACTTGAAACACTCATGTTTGTTTTGCTCTGTTTATTTTGCTTTGCCCAACCTCACCTCTTCCCCTACAAGCCTCCTCAGTGGACGCTCGTCTTACTTCACAATTTCACACTGGCTATTACCAACGCAATCTACAAAACAAGTTGGCCAACAACATGTAAGGTCAATATGAGGCACCCTTGGGAAATCTCTCCAGGTCACACCCAATAGGAGGGGTAGGGCCTCATAAATTATTACTAACTTCTTCCTACCCCCTTTGAGCAACACAAATACTTATGTTGTTAAAAATGTCTGTATTTAACATGTGTATTATACCTGTATGCATCTGTTGCTCAAATAAATAAATAATAAAAAAAATAACGTGAAAAGGGTGAATATATTAGTCTTAGTAAAACATATGATGACAAGAGTGTGATCTCTGGGTATTTGTCTGGCAGGTTACACCGAGTGGCTTTGGTGTGTGTGGCTTTAAAAACAATCAAAGCAGCTGGGTACAAGCACAATGAACCTTGACCTGGAAACCTTTTAGCCTTGGCCTGTGATGTGTTTGTGTGCTCGGAGCAGTTCAGGTGTCACTCATGCTCTACAACTACAGAGCAAATATTAACCTGACTTTTCCTGTTTCCTTTGCCCCTTATAGTCTTACTCCCATCTAGTAGGTTTTGTCACATGGTTTCATGACCATTTTTATTGAATCCCAGCCCAATCTAAGCCTCCTATTGCACTATCCAGGGACTGTGGATGAAAACTAGCCATTTACTAGCGATAATCTGGTGCAGTACATCTCTGTCTCTATGAGCTGAAAGACTCTGTACATGGACCCTTAAATTGACAAAGATTTAATTAATTTTATAGAAATAGATCAACCTGAATATATTTTGACTGGGTATTTGTTCTTTATTGTCCAGAACAAAATGAACCGATAAATCTCAAATATAATCACAAATGCAATGTTTCCAAAATCGTTCAGCCCCACAATGAACCTGTGCAATCAAGCAATATAAAAACGAAGCCACAGCTACTGATGACAAGTGCTGAGGAAAGTAAACTGTCTCAATGGATCTGTCAAAACATCTGAATGAACTGACTTCTGTTAACCACTGCAAAATGGCGATTTTGATTGCAAATGAGACTGAAGGGCAATAGTAGACTTAAACGTAATGCATGTTTCATTTACCCGCGCATGCTTGTAAGGAGTCTGTACAGGATGAGAGGAATGCTAAGCCTCCACCGGTTCTTAGCCTCTTACCTAAGTCGACAGTGCAGCTCAGTAAAAAAGCACAACAAAAACAACTCTACAGTTTCCACTCACACATTAACTTTAATTCCCCGTCTAATGTTCTCCACCCTGCACCGTGCATCTGCGCCTGCATCCTCCGTAAAACTCAAGCTTTCATTCACAAAGTCTAATTAAAGATTTACAGAGTTTTCCCAGCATCAGTCAGTTTTTGGAGAAGTACTGTGCCACAATCAGTTCATCCACTGCATGTCTTATTATATGTATCACACCAAACAATATGCACACCGTAACACTGTACAGTTATCGCAACAAATCTCAACATCCTACATTGAATGTTGCACTGAATAAATTTCCCTGCAGCTGGAATGTGGCGCTCTGATCCAATAAAGAGTTAATGCAAACGTATCAAAGTGTGTGGAATACAGTTACGGCATTGAGTGTGGTGAACACATGCCTCTCTCCCTTTGGCACCAACAGAAAAACCCATTGCATCATGTTCTAGAAATGGTGCCTATCATATGACCTCGAGTGAACCACCATACCTGCTACCCCAAGAGGAGTAACATTAACACTGCAGACATTTTCGGACATTTCAACCCAGTCTTACTCTTATTACTTGACAACATTTAGCCAAATTAGTGTTATTGCAATATTAGGAGACACAATTTACATACCACAAGAAACCGACCATATTTCTTTTGGAACTCAGGTTCAGTTCCATCATATCTTTGTTTTGGTCCCAAATTAATGTTTTGTTTTAATCTTGTTTTCACACAATTTGATCTTAATGAAAAGTGTGGTGTTTGTCCAAATGATTTGGTAAGATATTAATATACATATTTAAATTGTGTAGACCATTTTACCATTTTTTCTTTCAATTACTGCACCAAAAAATGTGTGGTTTTTCAACAGGATAACACTATAGTTCCCAATGCCCATAAGACAAAGGAAGCATCACTCTTTTGGACCATCCGAAGTGTTTCCCCGATCTAAATCCATTGAGAACCTTTCATGAGGTCATTTCACCACTTTGAAAAATATTCTCACTCACCTCAAGCGCCACAACAAATGTTTTTTTGTCTCACTCCTATTTCTTCTTGTTGCTTATAAAAGTATTATTTTTTGCCATCTTTTAATTGGTCTTAAAGGGACTAGATGCAAGTTGGTAATGTGTATACTCACTACTGCCACCTCAGGTCTTACGTGTAACTGCAGTCTCTATATTAACATTTTTGACATAGGGCCTCGTTTCCTAGATATCCAGAGTACTGTTGATTTCTGGAGTATTTTTTTTATTCATGCAGTCCTTATATTTGAAGAGTCTAGTGGCGCTAGGCTACTGCAAGGCTAGCGCATTTCTACGGTAACAGCAAGCCTGCATTAAAAACACTCCACAGTGCACCTGAGGCAAATCACGTACAATGCCAGACTATTGATATGTCTGTGTCGATAGAATATATTTTTTTTTAATATCTGAAATAATAATAATGTATGGAATCAGCCTTAGCAAACTGATAATTTTACATTAAAATTGTAATTTAAATTTTCTTTCACTGTGATAAATTGATTGTTACAGGGTAAACTGGTTCAATACCATGCACAGTTAAGTCAGAGATTTTTGTGTCAACAGCGCAGTAATTATTTGACACATCAAGCAGATCCTGGCTCTGTAATTACACATCACTTGGCCACAACGCTCCGCTCAGTCAATTCTAATCAAAAGGCGTGGCATGTACACGACCTCTGGCATCTGATATTAGCAGGAGCCCTCCACAACATGGAAATCATTAGAAATCATTACACAAATGCTGTCTAATGAAAACATCCGTCGCCTCCATTGATTTCTGCAGGAAAAATCTCTGCTGCATGCTCTCAGTGTGTGGCAAGAGACTCACATACAACTTTAGTGTGATGGACTAGACCAGTGTTTTGAGCCAAGGCACATTTTTTTTCATTGAACAAAAATCATGAGGTACACCAACAGCAGAAAATGTGTCTTGAATAGGAACATCATATAGTCTCGCTAGCCACAATGCCACTGTAACCGCCACCTGTTGCATTCATGCATCACTAATTCTCTTGTCTCAAAGAAATGAGCTACCTGCGGCCACTTACTTAGTATTACATGGTGACTCTGTCGATCACTAAACCGCACTGACACTGGAAAACGGCACATTATTTGCGGATAATAATTAATTTGTTTAAAAAAAATATTTTTTCAGACCCACTAGGTGAAATTGGATAATTTCCCACGGCACAGCAGACAATAGCTCACGGCACAGTGGTTGAGAAACACTGGACTAGACTACATATCTTTTTTCCCACAGAACTTAGATGGCAAGTCGACTTACTTCAGTGCTACTCAATTATGTTTTGCGGCGCCCCCCTTAGGAAGAAGAAAACATTTTGCGCGTATGCTCTTGGGTGTATTTATTGGTCTCGTTGTGTGTCTGTCCGGGCGCACGCCTCTTTCGCACCGCTCTGTTCCAGCCTTTCTACAGAGGTGTTCCCGATGTGTACTAAGAAAGTTTAGCTTTGAGTCTCCCACTGTCCGGGAGTACGAGTCGAACGGGCAGTGCCTGTGCTGTGCCATTTAATGACCATACGCGAGTATTTGACCAATCTTTACCAAATAAACACCAATTTAGAGCACACGGGTAGCAGCGCGGCACTGTGGGATCTCTTAACAGTTAACTGTGGACAAATGTGCATTATTTCCCCTGAATTACTGGGGATCCCCTCGACTTTGAGGTGCGGGCTGCAGCTGCACTGACGCCGGCGCGCACACTTACGTACGCTTTCACAAAGCGGGATGATTGTTGGCGATATTCAGCACGTTTTCACTGAAGAAACTCAAGCGGTTTATCAGCGTGACTGGGGTGTAATGTCTTCAAGTGATCATTCATGCCGTCTACACTGCCCACATTTTAGACACAGTAACACACGGTCGCGCCCCACTATTTGAGAACTCCCGACTTACTTCTTTGACAGTGATCTTGTGACCAGCATCGCCCTCTGAAGTGACCGTTGATGGTGTTCTGGGTGCAGATTGTCTGGCCCTGCGCCGTCCCAGGACAAACATCTCCACACTCCCTCTCGTTCTTATTGGCCACAATGTAGTTGTCCTCCATGGAGTCTAAGATCTTGGACCAGTCCAGTGTGGCCAGGTAGCAGAGGTCAGGGTTCTTCTCGATTCTCACCGCTCCCCTGGTGATGTTCATCAGACTGTGCAGACCCAGCTCCCTCATCTGCAGCATCTCGTACATTACTAGCGCGTAATTGAAGAAGAGGTTACTGCCGCGAATGACAGTGAGGTTTGGGAAGAGTTGCGCCAGCGTCTCAAGCCCGTAGACCCGGAACAGCAGCACGTAGTCGGTCACCATTCGAAGCTTGGGGTAGCTGAGGCCTCGGAAGTCTTCAGTATTGGTCTTGAACATGAGCAGGATCTTGAGGTGGCCCTCGATGATGGTGCAGTTTTCAAGCACCTGCAGGTTGGTCACATTGTTCCGGATGTCTTTACTTTGGCAGACTGAAAAACAAAACAAGAAAATAACCTTTAATATATGAAACAAACTACTTAAATAGATAACAAATATTATCTATCACTTCTGTAGTCTTTCTAACACCACCAAACACACAATCACATGAACACACTAACATGAGGTATATTGTAGATGGTTTGAATATCGCCCAAGGACACAAATACAGAACTTGGAGACACCTGGTCCATCAAACCTTTTGGAAAGGATGACTCCTCTTTAAACCCTCGATGCCCTGAAAATCTTGTATTCACTTTAATTTGGGTTTTAATATTTGTTTCCTTTCATTAACGTCTTCTACCTTTGCATCAGTGAACTGTGCTCAAGATATACAACTGATTTACCACGACAGAAAAACAACTCCCATGATCTGCTGCCTCAGTAGCAACAAAGCAGAATCATTCATAAAGCATCCCCTCACGTTTCTCACTCTGCCTGTTTTCCTGGCTCACACACACACACACACACACACACACACACACACACACACACAGCCTCGCCTTTCATTGGCTGCTCTAGCATCTCTCTAGAGAGGAAATTATTGTAAGGCACAGTCTGGTCTGAATGAAGCAGACATGAGAGGGTTAATAGAAATGAAGCCCAGAAGCAAAATGCTTATCCAAGCTCATTCATACTCTTTAGCTGCTGAAAACACACAGGCATCGCACATTTGAGCAGCGTCGGCACACTTGCATCAGAGGAATAGTGGATTCATTAGAGAATAGAAAGCAATGGAGATTAGCTCCTTTAACCTTGTAGAAAATAATGTGGCAACTAATTTAATTATAAAGCATAAAACAATCCCTCTAAAATAAGTTCACAAATTTTGCAGTTAAGGACAGATAATACAAAATGTAAATATCTGCCGAGACACGTGGTGTGAAAGAGAAAATACATCTTCACATATTGTAGAAGTAATAGTGTTTCCTAACCAGTGGTACGGGGACCCTGGGGGGTACTCGAGGACTTTGCAGGGAATAATTTGAGTCAAATTGAACATTATTTTGAAAGGAAATAATCAATGTTGCGGTATCAACTCAACGAACGACAATAATAATAATAATAATAATAGGCAAGGCAACTTTATTTATACCGTGTATTTCGTACACAAGGCAACTTAATGCACCTTAATAATAATGCATTAGTATTATATGCCACTTTTCCAGACGCATGGGGAGGGTTACTTCTTAGAGGCTTTATTCAAACTTTATGTTAAGAAACTAAACCAACAGGTGAGTTATTAAAATATTAAAGAGTATTAAAATCCAAATAAACTAGTGCCAACCCGGTGAATACTGCAGATTAAATTCCCATTCTGTCAGTGATTTCAGAATGGAGGAGTGGAAGAGTTACACTTCCTTACACTACAACCACAACAAGAAAATACTACCATGTTTACTACTGTGAGGTAAGGTAACTGAAACGAACATTCATAATTCAGTGCTATGACTGGCTGTACAGAGGGCGTTTTGAAACTTAATACAATAACAGACATATTTCTTCCAGTGGAGTGTGATAACGAGCAACCTTACACATGGCTGTCTTTCCTGCTTTATCTGCTGGACACATCCTACAGAACGAAAGGCCACCGCTGCCCTCACCGGACACTGCTGTGCTTCATCATAATACAACAAATGTATGCTCAGCCATGTGCATCACTTCTGTCTTCACCCCTCATGTGACATGGCATGGTAGTAGTGGTTAGCACTCGTGCTTCACAGCTAGAATGTCCGGGTTCGATTCCCAGCTGGAATGGGGCCTTTCTGTGTGGAGTGTGCACGTTCTCCCCTTGTCTGCGTAAATTTCCTCCGGGCAATTCAGTTTCCCCTACCACTAAAAACACGTACAATAGGCCAGGATGAATGATGTGTGTGCATGACAGCATGGTGCTGGTCAGAGGGACCGTTGGCGTAGATGTGTGCAGTCGCGACAGCATTTCTGTCAGTCTCCTTCAGTGGTAACTGAACAGAGTGTGGAGTGAATGTATGAATTGTCTTTTAAAAAAAAACATTAATCAAATCAAATCAAATGGTCTTGATGTCCCATGTTATTTTTTATTATCATTATTTATATGTATTTCACATATTAAGTGTCTTTAATTGTAAAAAAGAAAGAAAGTAAAAAAGGCATTTTAAGTCAACATATCTTTTCTTTTCTTACCTAAATCAGTTATTTGGGGCCAAAAGAGGGGCATATCTAAAACAAATGGAGTGGGGAAGCGATTGAAGGAAGAAAAAAAAAGTGTGGGTAGAAAGGAGGGGGACATCTGGAAGAGGGGGGTGAAAGTGTAATCTGAGCGGCGGCAGGAGCGCAGCAGGGTGACGTAAGGGACCCACAGGACGGTTGGCGATCACATGCATGAATGGAGGCCTGCTATGGGCCGCAGTTACATGACAGGCTTCACATACACAGAGCCACACAGAGGCAGGTGGGGGGGTATTTAACCAAAAACAGACTGGGTTTACAAAGGGTGGTGGTGAGTGAAGGCATGCTGGGACAATTTATCTACATCAGACACTGATTTGTGTCATTTTATTTGTGTTTTTGTTTTAGTGACTATGCAACAACAACAAAAAATCTAGAAAACCGGGTTGGTGTAGGGGACTCGCTGGACAATGACTGAAGTCCCCACTCGCCCACCCTCCCGCTGCGGACCACCCATATGCAGACAGCTTGGTGCTCTCACTGGCTGTACAGGAGCTCTTAATTACAATAACAACTCAATCAGTGCCTAATGAGCCTATGTGGGTTGGGGCTTTTGACTCAGTGGGACCGGAGAAAGGGAAAATAACAGTGCACAGGCTAGAACGTACTGTACCATACCGTGTAGACCTCTATATGAGAAATGTGGGCCATCCTCCCGCCTTCTCTGTCTGTTTGACACTTAATTTGGCAGCAGGAATGAAAAAATGTAGAGCAGGAGCGAGGTATAGGGGGTGTCAGACAAACAGTAACGGCACAGGATAAAGCTGCGAGCGAGGTGAACGAGTTTAAGTCTTCAGCGGGAGATTAGTGCTTAACTTATTATTAGGGAACTTTCAAAACTATATGCATGCAATACCACTTGTTGCTTATAATGAGGAAAATAATCTTCTGACTATGGTCAAGTCTTTATTGCATTAAAATTCAAGCAGCTTACACATATTTATAAGCAGGTCAATTCCCCATACAAAAAGTGGAACATGAATGCAAACATTAATTTAAAAATGTGTTTTTATATTGTTGGGTTGTATAATCTATGTAACACCACGATAACTAGAAAATAGACAATCTTGGATTGTGTTTACTTATATTCTGCTCCAAATCACTGTATCTTTTGAGCCATGAACAGCGTCAATAAAAAAGCGTGATACCGAGCTAACATAAGGCTAGCCTTAGAAGAGTGATTTAACATGAGCAGTGCAAATGAGGTCATAGCATACAACATCTCTGTTCATCTCCTATTCAGTCAGCTCCCACGGTTGCGAGCACTGTTATAGTGTGGCTACAATTTCAGACTGATACTGGTCGTATTTTTAGCGTTGTACTCCCTGCAGAAAACCTAATATGCATCAAACAAGAGTAGCTGGCAGGCCATGAGAAAGTGGATCACGATTGCACTTATAGAAGGTGAGAGAAGGTTGTTTTGGCCCAAGAAGAAGTGGCTTGCCTTGGACGTTGGCTGAAGCAAAGGGCAGCTGCACGATAGGTTAAGCAGGAAACCAGAACAGGCTGTAGAGGAAACGTGTTAGCAAACTCTGTACAGTGAGAAGGGTCCTCTAAATGTGGCCGCTGACTGACCCTCATGAGGTGATTGTCTGGTTACAGACACTGTTAATATATTGTAGCTCTGGAAAGGGCTGGGAAGTGAATGGAGCTGCTGTGTGTCAAACTGCAAGTTGTACACTGAAAAATGATGCAGTGTTATCTTGATTAGCATGTACAGACTTGTGCAACCAAAACAAAGAATGAGAATTAGCAGCATTATTCAGTTTGAACTGGGAGGGATAATGTGTTACAGAACAATACTGGAGTACTACAATGCATATGTTGAGCCATTGCCTAAGCTACCATCGAGAAGCAGTCCCAACCTATTTATATACACACAACACAGGATCACCTTACAGCTGTGGCATGAGGCCAGGCAGGTTGGGGTAGACTGAAGCAGCATGCAGGTTTGGTCAGATGACTGTGGAAAGAATGGTTTCTCGCGGCGCATATGTTACACTTTAACATTAGCTTGTGGAGGGTTCAGATACATGGGTGTTGTGGCTTGAAGCAACAGTCTTAGTAACAGAAGTCATATGCACACAGATTTGCATGTGACATGTAACATTTCTCCGCATAAAACTGTTGTGTACACAAACTAGGGCTGCCAACTTTGGTCGTTTAGTCGACTAATCTCAACGATTGAGATGCTCTCAATTTACATAACACCAGAGGCCTGTGGTAGGTCTATCTTTTACTTTGGGCTAATATTTAATTATAAAACAGATATATCAAAAGTTTTAAAGACGGAGTGACGTTTGAATTGTTTGTGTTAAATGCTTTTGGTTAAAAAAAAAAAAAAAAAATACAAAAAACACTTTGAGGAGAGAAATGAGGACGAAGAGCGCCTTTCCTGGGTGCACATAAGCAGCTGAGATCAGGAGCTCTGTGTCTTGGCGAGATGTTGCCTTCAATAGGCCAGACTTCTACAGTTGTTTAAACCACAAATACCCCGGTTCTACAGTGAAATAGCCGCACACACACACGATTAAAATCCATAGCTACTAGGCAGCATAAATCAAAGCCCAAAATGTACAAATTTACATTATTTATTTACAATCAAATAGTACTTTTTGTTCTTGTACTTACAAGAACTTAGAAGAGGCAAACAAGTCATTGAACTTATAAATGTGTAAAAGTTTTGGTGAAACACTTAGTTCTATTTTAGTCTTGTTTTTGGTCCTGATGTAGTCCTTTTTTTTTATGTCTTCTTTTGACACAATTTGCTGAAAAACTAGTTATTAACAATTTGTGTTTAATTAAAATGCACCATTTACGTTGCTTCTATGTATAAATAGTAGTTACAGCACAAGCTCCCAAAGTTTTATGTCTTATGAATGCAGTTTGGGATATAATTCTATGAGTTTGGGTCAGAAAAGTTGTAGTTTTGTCAGCGCCACGCCCCCTTTTAGTTGTGGTCAGAGAATGCTTTTGGTCGACCAAGAAAATCTTGGTCGTTGACAGCCCTAACACAAACCCTGGAAACGAAATAACGGCTTACGTTTGTAATGCGTTTTACAAGCCTTTGTTAAAGTTTCTCTTAGTGCTACACTGTAGTCATTATCCATTCACTCCATACTCAGTGGTGGTAAGCTACTATTGCTCCCACAGCTGCTCTGGGTTAGACTGACAGAAGCAACCCTGTCAGTCTGCACTAGAGCCCCTGCCCCTGCAGCCACCACCAAACCCTCACTCATTCTATGAGCCATACCGCCTTTTCTATGCCCGATCCCGTCAGACCTCTGAAGCTAAGCAGGGAAGCCCTGGCAGGACTTGGATGGGAGACCGTTTGGGAACACAGGAAGCCTGGCAAATGTAGTGTGTGTGTGTGTGAGTGGTTGGTGGTGGTGGCTGATGTGCGCAGACTGGTTGCCTCGCTTATCATCACCGAGTAATATTGAATAATTATTATGAATAATGCACCAAATTGTAAAAGTGACTGGAAAAGCACTATATATAAGACTAATGCATTATTATTATTATTATTATTATTATTAGTTTTCGAACTGGCAACCTCTCATTTATAGGACAAATCATCATTTGAGCCATTGTTGCCCACAAGGTCAGAAAGATCAAACTGAAAGATGGCTATTCAATTTTTCTTTCAAATTACAGAGGTTATATTGTGCAAAATCTACTTTTTTGAGTCATGTTATTTTATCATCAAAAACATGCCCAAAGTCTTGCTCTGCTTCATTCACGCATCTTTTAGTAGAGCTCATGAATCCGGCTTTTGCTGAGCAACAGCTCTAGTCCTCGAAAATGAGTGGTCCAGCCTCTGATATACGCAGAACAGAGGTGAACAACCCCTTCCAGGAACTGTCTTCCCTGCACATGCTGCCCTGCAGTTAACATACACGGTCACTCTCTCAGAGTAGGAGGTACGGAGAGTGCATCCAGGTTACGTAGGACCGTGGGAGAAACCTGGGGTAAGTAGGAGAGAATTGAATAAGGTACTGCCTTAGCACCAGAGAAGATTAAAACATTACTCAAACATGTGCGAGTGGCTCTTAACTCCAGGTATATTTTTGATGAGGGAATATTGTAACATGGTAAAAAGCTTTAAAATGTCATTTTGCACAATACCCCCCTTATACATACATACATCTGCCTGTAGTTCTCTTTGAAAGGTGTAAAATAGTATGATACAGGTCCTTTAATGGGTTACTAGTTATTTGAGTATACTTATTTGCTACAATAAGCAGCTTGACTAGCTAGAAATAGAATAAGAACACAACAAACAAAGAAAAATGGGTTACAATGGAAGAGTCCTAACATTGTGAGACATTTAAGAGATGTAACCCAGCAAAAAAACAGTGCAATTAAGTGTAGACATAGTGCGCTGAAGATATATTTCAAAAAACACACACAGTCACAGTGAGTAAGACCTAAAACATCTGATGTTGCCTTTCATCTTCCCACGTCAGGGAGGGCACTGCAGCAGCGCCTTGGTGTGGTGAGAGGAGGCAGACATGCTCAGTTCTTCTGCCTGACTTTAGCCACACGGAAGCAGCTGCAGGGCCCAGTCCCACAATGGCTCCGGCCCACAAACCAAAAGGTTCACACTGAACAGGCTGAGCTCAGCTGCTGCCTTCACCAAGACCCATCACAAACAACTTTCCCTTTTTCTGTAAGACTAGACACCAAGACATATATATCCATATTTTACATCAAGTCAAGACCCAACTGAGAAAAGCCACTACCAGTGTAATTTTAGTGACAAGGAAGTGAGGTTAAACAGAATGTAACCAATCAATTGATAAAATAATGTTGGGTCAATATTTCAAAGCCTAAGCAGAGGCGACAGTGAAGACTGAGAGCATTTGTCTGCTGTGCAAGAACACCAGCTCTGTCTGTCTGCTGCAGGGAAACTTCACAGACACAAACAAACTGAGTCTCTAGTCTCCTTTCCTCAGATCTACCCCCATAGCCTTTTGCTACACCACAACTTCAATTTGACGAGCTAACAAATGAGATGCCAATTTCTTCTCTGTTATTGCGGGGAAATCTAAAAGAACAACTATCACAAATCAATACTGAACATGAAAATCAAACGTTGTAACTCTGTGACAAAAGACATTAAAAGGTATAAAATCCCAAAAGCAACAAGCCAGGGTTTTGAAGGGGGAGCTAGGGACCTACTGCCAGCACAGCTAGTTCTATCGCCATAGCAACGCATCTCAGGCAGGTTCACTGGGACAAAAACACAGACCCCCACCCGACATACATATGCCATGACGGAACACATTACCAATACAAGCACGAATGGCATAAAGAATCATAACTACACAGTAGCCACAGAGCTAACAAACATGCGGTGGCCCATGCTGTTGTTTCTGTACAGAAGTATGCCACCTCAAGTTCAGCTGGAGAAAGAATGCCAAACACAAACACAGGCGAAGAAAACAAACAAGGCAGTACACAGGTGGCAATAACATGTTGCTCACGTTCAAAGGGTCTTAAAGAACCAGCTATCTCAATAGCACAGGATAAGCACGTATGCGTCTGCAAAACACAAATCTGCAGCAGTGTGAGAGAAAAACAACTGAATGGTAAACCCTCTCACCCCGCAGATAAAAGCCCAGGGAGCGAGGACAAGATATGGAGTGGAAAAGGGAGAACGCCCCAGCTCCAGGAGGCAGCAGTGAACATGGAGTGTAGTCTCAAGTCAACAACTCATGTACTCTAAACCCATACAACTAACTATTGAATTCCTTTAATACAGTTCCTCTCAAAAGTACTAATACACCTTGAACTTTTGCTCATTTTGTCATGTTTACAACAATCAACATAAAGATTTTTATTTAGATTTTTTTACTGAACGTTCACACACAAGTAACAGACAACTGTGAAGTGAAGGCAAAATGATACATGATTGTTATTTTTCAAAAAATAGAAAAGTGGGGCGTGCACGAGTATTCATACAGCATTTTCTGAGTGCATTAAATTGCCTTTATAGCATTCCTAATGACTGCAGAAAGTTCACACCTCGCCCTAACCATTAAATAGAGGCCAAGTGTGTGTAATCTACTCTCAGTATAATTTCAGCTGTTCTGTGAGGGCCTCAGAGCTATGGTCGGAGTGTATTGGTCACTAAACAACATCATGAAGGCTAAGGAGCTCACCAGAGAGGTCAGGGATAAAGCTGTGGAGACGTTTAAAGCAGCGTCAAGTTATACAAAGATTTCCCAAGATTTGAACATCTCACGAAGCACTGTTTAAGCCATCATTCGGAAATGGAAAGAGTATAGCACCACTGCGAACTTACCAAGACACGGTCATCCACCTAAACTAACAGACCGAACAAGGAGAGCACTGAAATGCAACCGAGTGTCCCAAGATAACTCTGGAGGAGCTGCGACGTACTGCCGCTGAGCTGGGGGAATCTGTACATGGGACAACTATAAGTCGTACTCTACACAAATCTGGCCTTCATGGACGAGTGGCAAGAAGAAAGCCATTATTGAGAGGAGGCCATAAGAAATCCCGTTTGAAGTTTGCTAGAAGTCATATGGAGGAAACAGCTACCATGTGGAAGAAGGTGCTTTGGTCAGATGAGACAAAAATTTAACTTGTTGACCCAAATGCAAAACGTTATGTATGGAGCAAACCTAACACTGCTCATCGTCCTGAGTGCACCATCCCCAGTGTCAAATATGGTGGGGGGAGCATCATGCTATGGGGCTGCTTTTCCTCAGCGGGGACTGGGAAGATTGTAAGAATAGTTGGGAAGATGGATGGAGCCAAATACAGGAACATTTTGGAGTAAAACCTGCTGGAGTCAGCAAGAGAATTGGGGCGGAGATTCACCTTCCAGCAGGACAATGACCCTAAACACAAAGCTAAATCTACAATGGAATGGTTTAAAATCAAATATATTAATGTGTTAGAATGGCCCAGTCAAAGTCCTGACCTAAATTCTATTGAAAATCTGTGGAAAGACCTGAAAACTGCAGTTCACAAACGCTCTCCTTCTAATTTGACAGAGCTTGGGTTGTTTTGTAAAGAGGAATGGGCTAAAATGTCAGTCTCTAGATGTGCAAACCTTGTTGAGTGATACCCCAGAAGACTTGCTGCTGTTATTGCAGCAAAACGGGGTTCCACAAAGTATTATTTCATGCTGTATGAATACTTGTGCAAGCCCCACTTTTCGCTTTTCTATTTTTTGAAAAATAACAGAATCAGGTATCATTTTGCTTTCACTTCACAGTTGTCTGATACTTCTGTGTGAACATTCAGTAAAACATTCAAAATTAAATCTTTATGTTTATGGTTGTAAACATAAAAAAATGTGCAAAGATCAAAGCAAATCATTGACCTCAAAAGTATTAACAGAAAATGGGGATCTTGTAACATTTATACAAGTTACCCTCAGCTAACGTAAAACAGTCCTGCATACAGTGTACATAATTATCTGTTGACAAACTCACTGCACTGTTTCAAATGGCCATGTCTTAGTCATATGACAGTCCTTAAAATACATTTACCCATCAGGTTGTGTTACACTGCTGCTTGCAGTTACCATATTCAGATGCATGTAATCTACAGTACACTGTTAAATGTTCCAATCCCAAAAACATTGTTTTATTTTATTCAGAGTGCAAAAGAACTATATGCAAATGCAAAAATAATTAAGTAGTAAGGCCATTTTAGTTCACGTGAATGCAATCCCAATTGCCGTCAGAACAAAGGTAAATGCTGTGTTTAGCACTGGATAGGTTGGCATTTTATATCCACATACCCAAGCAGGGATGGCTTGTTGTAAAAGACATTACATAACCGTTTGCCTCTGACCAGAAGATTCCCTCCAGAGGAGGTCCACACCTGCATGGGCTAAGCCCCAATTTTCCTCAGACCCTTCCGATATGCTCACCATGCAAGACTCCACTGTTGATGAAAAATAATTTTAATGAATAGATTGCTAAATTTAATTTTGACACACCAAAAAACTAGTTCAGTCAGATGAGATTGCTCCACACATCCACACCAGGTCCTCAGTGACGTTTGGAGGTGGGAAAATGACAGGGAACACATGCATAACTCACTGTGTGAGTTTTGGCCCTCTGTGTTGTGTATTTGATAGTTTATCAATTTTAATTGCTTGTATGTATTGTATTCATTCTATTACACAGTGGTTATTGATTTTAAAAAGTTTAATTCGTTCTATTTAGTTGTTCTTAATTGTTATTGTTGTTTTTTATTAATATTATTTTAAAGACTGGTGGAGCAACATTGAGGTGTATTTGTTGAACTTTTTTTTCAAATTACCTTGTGCAGCACTTTGGAACTGTTGTGTTACTTAAATGTGCTGTGGAAATAAATCATAAATGTTCTGCACCGCCACAAAGTTAACCATTTCAGACAGTACTGGACTGTCACGTTCACTTCGTGTCCAAGAGTTCAGCGAGCTCCACAGAGCGCTCCCTCCCTTAAGTCAGACAGAAGCTGGTCACTTCCCCGGAGCAGGGCCTGAGCTCAGGGTCTTGCTGAGTTTTGGTGCGTAAAAGCAGTGGTGCCCAGCCATGTGTGGGGCGGCCAACATCGTGCACCGCGGGTCCAGTTAATTTCCCCCCCCCACAAAAACGAACGCGTCAACTAAATAGGCCCATTTTAATATTACACCAGTTTGATTTGCTTTAACGCGCTGATGTGTCCGAGTCCGACCCGAGCCCAAAAATAAGTTCTAAATATTTGCCCGAGCCAGTTGCAGCACTCTAGTCCGCAATTAATGTCTGTGGCCCGTGAAACACTCACTCGCCAGCCACTCGCCATTCGCTTTCTTCCTTGCGCCACTCGCATTTGGACACTATCCAAATCAACCGCATCCAGTCGCAGCCTGTACTCTATTGTGACCGTGACTTCTTAAAAGTCTACTTTGCGATCTTTGCAGCTGATGGCAATTTCAAATTGGGGACAAAGTCACTGTGGTCAATGCGCCAATTGTGACAGGCCTTTTATGAAACCGAAAAGACAACACAACAAGCCAGACTTGGCCAAATAAGCCCAGTTTACAGAGTAAGACAGCTTTTTAAAACAGCCCTCAGGTGCCGTTATTGTCATGGGAAGTAAACCTGACGATTAAAATCCCCATGACATGATTGAGAATGTGACAAAGTGCCCTATCATTTTTTCATGGGTCACCCCACATGCATAGGCTACACAATACACATAACAAATACACACTTTAGTTGTTACAAACATGTGGTGTCAATGTCACCTTATAGTAAAGACTTAGTATCCTGAGCTTAATTGACAATATCAAACACGCATACATTTTGACTGAATAAGCGTGGATTTTGGCAATCCCAAATAGCCTATTCATCAATGAAGTAAAAAAATATATATATTCTGACTTTATTTTCAATAACACAAAGCGTTTGTGTGACGTTTTCTCTAGAACATTACATGGCATATTTGTGTGTGTTTTTATTTTTTTTCACTTCACCAACTTGTCGCAGCTCATATGCATTTTCCTATGACGGTAGCTCAGATGGTAAAGCGGGGTCATCTTATGTCAATGTGGTATCTTTTGGCTTTGAGCAATATACTAATATAGGAAAAAAAGACATTTAATTAAAGAATTTAATTCCAGCATCACGGTAGATCGGCAAAATGAATCAATAAATGATCATATTTATATACATAATAAGATGACCACCATGTGCGCTCTGTCGCAGGAAAATGTTGATGAGCTGTGACGAGTCATCTCAAGCAACAAAAGAAAGGCATTTCTTTAAATAAAAAAATCAATGAAAAAATAGTTGACTAAAAAAAAAACACAAAATAACAGTTAATCAAACATTTTAGGGAAAACTGCACAAAAGCAATATTTAAGGTGCTTTAAAAAAAATAAAGATTGATATATTATGTTATTGGCTGAATTTATTACATTTGTGAATGCTTTTTATCTTGTCGGGCTAATAACGCAGTAACCAGCCAATCCCGGCAGGCAAATCGATGGCATGTTATCAGTGTTATTACGTTGTCGGCTATTATTACACTATCTGTTCCGACAAGCCACAACTTTGAGTATGTATTTACATTTGTATCTGGAAAATTGAGGAAGCGCCAGGTCCTGCAGTAGTTTACCTCCTCACTACTATCAGAGCATTGCTTCATTGAGGAAGAACCAAAGGCACATACAGTACTGCCAGAATCCATAGCCTTTAAAGTACAACTCTGATCACTCATACAGTAATCAGCCCAAAGAGCATTTCGAAATCCAACAAGTGCTGGTGTAAGATAGAGCAGAGGTTCTCCAATAATTGAGGTCATATAAACATATAAACAAAACATTAACAAATGTTTCTTTCTTTCTATGAAGATAATATGACAAAGTATCAACATCTCTTATTTCTTTTATAATCTTTGGGAGCCACTGAGATAGCACATTTCTTTACTTCATTACCAGATGTCAAATACTACTTTTTTTCCCCTCATACAATTAAGAAAAACAAATTCCTGTGCTTCATGGATAAGATCTGTGTGTGTGCGTGTATGTGTCCACCTCCTCCGGACTCGGACGCTGCAAAGAAAGAGCCTACGATGGTCAGACTGAGCCTGCAGTGGACAGAGCGCCTGCAGTGGGGTGGTCAACACTATGAGGGATGGGGTCTGCAAACAGCAGCAGGTGGCCCGGCTGCACACAAGGGTTTATGTCCACTTGCCAGTTACACTTCAAAACATTCAACACATGGTTTATTGTCGTATAAGGACACTGCTTAGCTGAATCACACACGCACGTGACAATGCAACAGTATAAAACAGCCTGATGCTTTTATATCAGAGACGTAGCTAGACCACTTTTACTGAGGTGGTATAAATCCGCTGAGTCCCAGAATAGATATACGTTCAATTTTTCTCTTTTAACTCAACTTCAAGTGCTCCAAAAAGATACCTTTTATATTTACTTAAACTATTGTACAACTGCAAATAAGCACTGTACTAGATACAGAATAGCGGAACTGGGATAGTATTAAATATATTGCGTTGTCAATAGAAAATGAATAAATAAAAACAAGGGGACATATGCTAAGGAACAACTTTAGTGTACTAAGCAACAGTCCTGTCAGAAATATTCATACGAGTTGAAACCATTTACCATTAACCACGGTTTCTTTCAGAATAAAATGTGCTCAATCAATGTATGTATTTTATGTAGAATATATTTTTTGTATAGGATTGTTAAGTGATTCATTGATTGAACATCTACCTAAAGCGCTCCTATTTCTCAGTTCCAGAATTGTATTAACAAGCCAGCGAGGAACAAGAAGGGGGCAAATCTACCAGTTGCACAACTTGTTTTTCACACGTTTGACCTGAAGACAGCACAGCAGTTACTTCAGAAAACGGCTGATGATTTAGAGACACGATATACCAAGAAGTAATACACCTGTGAAATGGCAGACACGCGTCTATTGTCAATTTGTAAACTTTTCTTTAGCTCGCAATGCCAAGAGGCAGCATGGCAATTCAAAGTCATTTTTTATTAAGTTCTGAGAATTAAATAGCATTTGGTAAATAACCAAATAGCCCTCAAAAGTATCCGCAAGACTTTCTTTGAATCTGGACGATGAGAGCCTTCATAGCTATACGTTACAATACTAGTCTGAGACTTCAAAACCAAAAACAGGTATACCCCTTATTCCTTTGTTTTATGGCACTGGTTGTTCTGGTTCACTTGACATATTTATCATCTCTATAGCTATTATTATTTAAATTGCAAAGCTGTTTTTCTTAACTAGCCTTTTCCATCTTTCTTGGTCAAGATTTTTGCCTGAAAGTAAAAATAATGTAATTTCCCCTTTAGCATTGATAAAGTTAGTCTGCTGGTAGTTTTACAAATCCTAACGATGTATGGCTTGTATACACGTTAATGTGATTTTACAATATGTACAACATGTGGTTGGGTTAGATGCTGTTGCCCGAGTAGCACAAACAAGTCGGCACTGCAGGTTTAGAAGAGCGTCGGTGGTCGGCTCGTATGTTCGCGCGTGTGTTGGTACCGCGTGCACACACCATCGCGGTGTTTGTGTGTCGTTAGGACAGGCCTGGCCGCGCTTAATGGACCAGTCCTGCTACTCCCAGCTCAGACTCGCTGCGGCAGACCACCCTTGTCCAGTTGCAGCAGCTAAGTTGTGGAGCTGGCGCAGGCAACACGAGCCGCCGTTCAGACGTGTAGCTTTAAGAAGCATAGCGAGGGGCGGGGTCACGAGCGCGTACAACGACAAAACCTGAAATTACCATCCCCTTAATTAGACAGATTAAACCACTGAAGCATGCGTCAAAACAACGAGCGTCTCACGTCTGAAGCGGATTTCATTTGGCAAAACCTGACGGTAAATTTATGGGAAATAGGGCAATTCCGCTATCGGGCAATTCCTGAGCACATACACGTTGTGTTAATTTACATTTCACAGTAGTTTAGGATTAATTGGATTAAAACCCACTGAGCCTGCGAAGTTGTCTAGAACCACAGGGATGTAATAAGTCTGTGTTGGGGTAGCAAAGTTTGTTAGAAGAAGAAAGAACACCGCCATATCATCACAATTTCTCACACAGTCTACTGACACATTGACTTGTAAAACAATACTTACTTTCCCCATTGATTAGTCCGCACTGGCAGATGACGCAGGTGCTGAAGATAAGACACACAATTTGTGTTCGCAGTTTTAGAGTCCACCGTCCCATTTTGAGCTTTCCCTCCAAAGCCCCTTAAATAATCCAGCGGCTAGTGTCTTTATTGTCCAAGGTATAAAAGTTGATGTGTAACTTGAGGTCCCCCTCTTCTTTTCGGGGAGTGAGCGCAACGAATCTACACACACGCAACTAAATAACGTGATCTTGGGTTCTGACAACACACATACGAATTAATATCATCTTCCATAAGTGAAGGCGACAGTCCACGTTCATCCGTTTTGTTTTGGTGCTACTCTATATAAAGAAATATTGATTGAAATCCGTTTTGCTGGGTAAGGAATAAGATGTCCAATCGTTCATCACTCATCACTATAATGTCCTGCCAGTGGAAAAACGCGTCTTCTACATACGATCAAAGTAGCTCTCAGCGCGTGCCAGCAATGCGTCCTGCACTCTCATGGGTTTAACTCGTCGCCCAATTTTAAGTCTTTTCGCTTTTTAAGTCTACAGGTTAAATACAGTTTCTCAACAGAAGATCGTCTTTTAAAATAGAAGTGAACACATCCCAGGAAACTGATCAGAGTAGCTACGTGCAGGAAAAACGAAGAGCCTTCCCAACTACGACCTTCCTCTGAACTCGCTCACCCCCGCTGACCACCACGCCGCAAGCCACTCAGCCGCCAGAAACGACAAGACAGACAAAACTAAATAAGAATGGATATCTTGTGACGTGATTGGTGGTCTACACCCGTTCAATGGATGAAAAAATGATGGAAACATCGATGGTGTTGAAGCCGCACGCTGCTGTGAAATAAGAAACTCCACCACGCCGTTTCTTTTTTTCTTTTTTTTCTCAGATGAACGATAGCTGATGAGGAAAACAGCTAACGCTAGCGAGCTAATCCAAAACAACGAGGTTCTTGTATCGACGCCGGAGTTCAGTTAAAGCAACGTTGGCAAAGTGAATATTCCTTGTAAAGGAGTCCAAAATAGTCGGGTAAACAAATGTAAAAAGACGGATCAAGTGTAATAACATAGATTCCCGTTCGTTTAGCGACTGCTCTCCCTCAGGCTCCTCCTCTTTCCGTCTCTCCACAGTAAACAAGTCCTGCCAGTCTCAGCTGGGCCGCGACCCTCCGCAAAACCCGGAGCGGACACACGTGTAACCAATGGGCCGGGCGCGGATCTGGACTGCTGCTGTTACCGGGGAGGCTTTGCGCTAGTCTAGTGCAGGTATCTCCTCCTACCTGAGGTTCTTAAGCTTTTCCTAGCAGCTCCCCAAAGGCTTTTTACAACATCCGGAAGTTGCATAGTTACTCAAGGGTCATTGTGCAAGTAGCTCTCTGCCGTTTTTCTTACAATAAAGTAGCCCACAGGCTCCCTGTCCAGTGCAATTTAATATAAAAGGGTCAGTGCTAAGCAGTCCATGCACATAAGTGCTGCCCAGTGAAATGTGTTAAGTCACAGTGAGAAAATCGAGCAATTGATGTGTTAATAGTTGGCCATAATTTATTTCAAGCAAGTAGGTTTAACAAGAAATGTGCAAACAATAGCAATATGTATCCAAATTAAGTAATATATGCACAGAAACAAAATACAATAATATATTTTGCTCATAAAGAAGTTGAAAAAGAAAACTAATTTAGTTTGTCTTTTAATGTCAAATGAACTGAACGTACCAAATTATATGTAACTCAAGGCGCTTGATGCAGTGTGTTTTTACGTTGTATAAACAAGAATCCATGATGCAGGGATGTCATTCTTTGTTCTGGTAATTGATCTGACAACAGTTTGTAAAGAGAAAAAAGCCACCATCATATCATCACAATTTCACAAACGCTAACTACCACACAGTCTACTTACACCTGCTGCTGCTAAATAATTTTGTGGCCTACGTGGCTAATGCAAACTGCTTTTGTCTTCTTAGTTTGCCAAAAGCTAATTGTAATGTGGAATGTTGTTTGTTTAGTCAACACAGTTAATGAGGTCTGACTGAGATTAAATGTCACAGGTCTGAAGCACTAAGGATAGTGGAATCCGGCTAAAAAATACTGTAAAATATGTGTCTTTCAATCAAACTTTATTTATAAAGCGCTTTTCGAAGTCTTTTCTTTACCTCATTACCTGCCCATGTTCAAAGGCATGTTGGTAAAACAAGTAGCGTAGACAATTAAAAACTTGCATCGCAGCGCACTGAAATACTATCAGGTGTAGAAACATAGTGCGTGGTAGCACATTTTGTGGCATTCAATCACCCTATTTCTTCAAGATTGGCATTGAACAAAACTGCCCCTCAGACGTATAAATCTAGATACTCTCCTTTCTATAAGGGACCATTACTGGATCCACTCCCTCTCCTTACGGACTTAACATTGATTATGGCTTTTCTTTAAAAAACAAAAATAAGTTAAAGATATTGAACCACAAATGTTGTAAATGTGTGAATATTGTAAATAATATGAAAACATTTTTTTATACAATGCACAGGGTGTGATAGGCTGGGATCCACCCACTCATTGGGAACAGCTCCTGAACACCTGGGCCGATCCTCCCATGCACTGGTTCAAAGAAAAAGATCTGATGAAGGCCACAGAGCTGAAACGTTTTGAATGAAACATATTTTTTGACGTCTGCAAAATGCGTTTTTTGGTAGGTGTTACTCTTCTTCCACTCGTACCACATAACAGAAGGAATATAGAGGTAGAAGAGAGTGGGGCAAAGTGAGCCATGTTTTGCTATGGTGTGTAAAATAAATGAATGAATGCAAATATAAAATGTAACAATTTGAATACATTTTATGATTTTCTTTTTCTAATTGCTTTGCATTGCTAAAAATAAGTATATAATTTTAGAGAAATGTGGCTTCAAAAAAGTTGTCTTGTGGCTCACAGGGATTGAAACAAAGATTCCTGAATGATATAAGCTACAAGATATACACAAAATAGATTTTATTATTTTTCTTCCAATGTGTATTTCTTATTCTCGTTGGCATCTTAATTCAAGCTGAGAATTTGGTCATAATGTAACGCAACATGCACACGGAGGACCAACTGTCACTTGTTCCCACAGTAGCTTGTGCTACAGCTTGTAAATGAAAGGAGTAATATGTTTGAATAGTGAAAGTCTCTTTACTTTGTCAATTAGGAAAACTGTAATTAGCTGCCTGTGGAGTCAGGAAGCAGGAGCCTCCTCATATAGGCAATGTCCACTAATGATAAGGAATTTAACTACATCCAACATGGATTCAATGCTGCAATAAATAAAATAATAACAATAATATGAGACATTGAACACACCTCGAGACAATCAACCACCTTTTATTCTTTACATGACCCCTGCATCGTTAGTGATACTATGTTATTTTAGTGACAATATCGGGATATATATTAAGGATAATCAATATTAAGTAGACACAAAACTTTGAACAATGTCTTGCCCTATAAGTGATGAGAGCAGATTTACAGCAGTAGTTCCTGCGGTGGTCAGGACACTGCTTTAAACTTTAAAACCACATAACTTACATGTAGGCTGCGGGACAACATTCCCCTTTTTCGGGACTAGAAATTATGCCCATGGATACATATTAGAAATCTTCAAAAGGCTCTGTTCCAGGCCATATGTTGCCTTGAGGAAGCCACCTGGATGTAGTTCTTTGTTTGTAACATTTTATGATAAGGTATTTACAAACATAAGTCAATTTACAAGCACAGATAACGTAACATATCATGTAAGAGCGGGTCGTCTAATGACCAGTGGGTTGGCGATTAAAAGCCGGTTCCCAAACCCTACCAGGGTATGTTATTGTGTACTTCATTGTGTCTCAAGGGAAATGTGTCCTTTGCATCTTACGATCGTTTATCCTTCAACCTGTCAGAAGCACTGGGCAGCCTCATTGCAGCGCCGTAGGGAAACGTTTCAATTACCTGGCTGCAGAATTAACCTACTGTGCGTGTTTTGGGTTTATCTGGGATACAATGATTTAGTAACATGTATACATAGTGTACATTATGTGTCCTCAATTCACAAATAAAATGTTGTTTTCAATTAAGAATTCTATCAAATACACTATCAGTAATTTTCTTTTTTATATCTTGAAATCATTTTGGGACCCCCTGCTCAGTGCTCGAGACCCATTTGAGGGGTCCCGAACCCCACTGGTATACACTGGCTGCTTGCCGGTCCCTCTTACATTCCAGCTAATGGCACCTTTTCCTCCTTGTGTTTACTCTAAGCGAATGTCCCGTTCTCACACTGATGTGTACAGGCCAGAGGGCAAAGTGCTGGGCCAGAGGATTAGCTTCATCATTGATAAGAAAGTGCTTGAACCTGAGTAGCCTTCCTCTCAGGAAGTGTCAGTGACAGTTTTATCTACATATTGGCCGAGAGTCAGAGCGAAAAGCTGCAAGAGCAGCTGAGGGCGGACACAGTGAACAGTCAAGGTCAGGTCAATATCGCAGAGGAAAGGCGTGCTCAAAGCCACTGAGTCAGGGGCCTTGAGGACACTCTTTAAACACTGCACAAGATCAGTGTGTTTTGATGGAAAAACAAATCCATCAAAACATACAGTGGTTTAAAAATCTAAACCATGAGTTTCTGTCCTTTGGCATTCTTCCATCTTACCCCTTAACCTGCACTGTTTACTTCAAATTGTGGAAAATTATAGACGGAGGTTTAAAAAAAAGACCTGGACAAAATGGATGTTCTTCATTTGTTATTTCTGGGCAGAATTGAATCTGTGTGAATGGGTATTCTCTCTTCCTGTTTTAGTGCCACAAACATTTAACCTCTAGAAAAAAAAAGGAAACCCAGAATACAACTGAAAGAAAAGGGACTTTGACTTCCTAAAAACTTTACTACTGTTCAACACAACTCTGAACAATCCCTACTGTTGTGTCTGCAATGCATTGATTTTAAATGGACTTTAAATGTATGTGGTTTTACTTGCCCAAATAAAAGTACCATCAGAGACATATGCTGTAGGAAATGTGGCATTGTGATCACACTCATATTTTATGGGACTGCCCTAAAATTGATCAATGCTACATCCTGCACATCATGTTAGTGTTGGCAAGAGAAAAACATTAGCCCACCCTAAACTAGGTAAAGCCATGCTCACCCACTTTTGCCCAATGGACAAAAAAAAAGAATGTCTAACTGCTCAACTTCAACTTTATGACTTGTCATGTTGTGTGCATAATCTGTAAAAAGTTGTCTCATAAATCCTCAAGTTTAAAAAATAAAAGGGACATGTAAATCTTCATGTAAGATTTCTATTATACAGATAAGAATAATCAATAGGCCATTATTTGTATGGGTGCACACATACAAATATCTAGGTGTTCACCTGGATGACAAATTGGACTGGAACATCAACACCGAGTCTCTCTACAAAAAGGGTCAGACCAGGCTCTTTTTTCTGAGGAGAAGTCCTTTGATGTGTGTAATCAAATGTTGTCTGTTTTATCATTCTGTTGTGGCTATCTATCTATCTATCTATCTATCTATCTATCTATCTATCTATCTATCTATCTATCTATCTATCATGTGCTTAGAAAGCTCCAAGGCAATTACATAGGCCTATATGTGCAAAACATTTCAAGCCAAAAACAGCTTTTGTAATGACAGTGTGCATGTGACATAAGCAAAGAGTAGTACTCCATTACATTTACTCAAGTTCATGTACTTGAGTAAATGTACATTACCCAAAATTATTATTTTTTCTGGCATTTTGTTTGGAAATATTAGGATTTGTACATGATTTCATGCTTTGTTTCTCATAATCTATGTAACTTCCTAATTGGAAATTAGACTTCACTTACATTCAAACAGTTACTTAGTCCTCACAGTACTCAAGTATTTTCCTCAGCTTGAGTAATTATTTTGGTCACTATATGAATTTGTGATGATCATGAACTAATAATTAACAATAACAGTAATACTAACATGGTAATATACGGTATAGGAAGTATTATACGCTTGTTATAAAGTGTAGCATATTGTGCATGTTGACTTAATGTAATACATTGTTGCATTTCATGAGCATATGTAACCAATATTATAGTTTTATTACTATAAGACACCAAGGACTAAACTAAGGTATTGTGGCAACCACATTATTAAATATATGAACAGGGGGTGGGAGTCAATACGTTTGTCTTTTCCCACTCCTTTTCAAGCTAAATTTTGTCCACTATAGGGGCAAAGGATGTTGTACGAAATAAAAAGATTTTGGACAGATTCAGCCTGTACCTTTGTCTCTGGATTTGTTCTTGTACACTGACTATACTTATGTATATATGGCTCGAAATAAAATATTCAATTCTTCTTTTTGAGTAAAATGTAAAGTTGCTCTTACTTGAGTTAATATTTAATTTCATTAATTTATTTTCATTTAGTGATGCAAAAAAAAATTAGCACGTGCAGATATGCGAAACAATACATTGACATGTGACAATACAGTAACACAAACAGAATACATAGGCTACAGAAAAACAAGGGCTTATTAATGTTTATACGTGTATAGTATAGTATTTTTGCTACTCTACCCACCTCTGCATAGAAGTTGCATCAGTCGCTGACCAAACCTTATTTCTAGTGTACTCATTTGTGTGTCCGTTGTGAGTGCTTTTGTCCAACTGTGTGAAATCAGCATGGAGACGTGTGAATGCAGATCAAAAAGAGGATAAACATTCCCAAGATTCCACTGACCCAAGGACCTTACAATGACCCTTTGTGTCCTGTTTGAAGATAAGGCGCATACACATACTTTGCCAAGCACACTGAATCAAAAAGAATTACTGAGACGAGAGGACAAGCTTCCATTTGGTTTCAGGAGGTATAATGCATTTCAAGTAACAGAATATTTACAATCCAGTTAACTACTTCAAGAGCAATTACAAAAAAAACAAAAAACTGTTTGTGTACCCATTTGAGGAAAACAAACATGTTAAGACACTGGTCCAATCCCCCAATGGTGAAAGACTTCATTGAACACCAATTGATGTGCAAAACTTCAATCTTGTCTAGGGCGCCAAATTGGCTATGGCCATTGGCTTTACATTAAGGAACCAGTCACCCATTTGCACTCTCATTCATACACCAATGTACGCAGACACTGAATGCAAGGTGGGGGAAGTGTCTTGCCCAAGAACACATAGCAGTGTGCACCTGCAGGATTGAAACTGCCGAACCTCCGGTCACAAGACGGCCCGCTCTACTCTCTGCGCCACTGCCGCCCCATAAAGTATTTTATTATTCTATATTTATTCACAAGCTTAAAATGTGTTGCAGGTCAATCTGTCGAGAAAATCTTTTTTTGTTTCTGAGAAAAGATTCTCTGAGACCCCGGCTACATACAGCACGGCAACTCCCTTTCTTCTGGGCTCTGTAGTCTGTATGTCTTGTTCTTTGGGTCTTCTTGCCCTTTGTGCTTTAGTGAAAGACCAGTTAGGATAGCCACAGTCTGAGAGGGCTCTCTGGACATGTTGCTCCTCTTTGGTCTTTCCTTCTGCCCTGGTAGGCACCTCTTTAGCTCTATGTCTGAGCGTCATGATGACCCCTAGTTTGTGCTGGAGGGAATTGTTTGAGTCAAACGTCAAATACTGGTCAGTATGAGTTGCCTTCCTGTAAACCTATGTCTAAAGTTGTCCTTTTCCCCCTATGATAACTTTAGTCTAAAAAGGCAAGTTGTTTCTCTTTGGCGTCCTCCCGAGTAAATTTAATGCTGGGGTCCACAGCATTGATGTGATCTGTAAAAGGTGCCACTTCCTTCTCTTTAATTTTGATCCACGTGTCATCTACATATCTGAACCAGTGGCTGGGTTTGTTTCCTGGGTATGAGGCCAAGGCATTTCTCTCCATTTCCTCCATGTACAGGTTGTGCACAGCTGCGGATCTGTCTGTAGAAGTTACCTCTGAACTGGAAGTATGTGAGCTGGGCCCTATCAGCTAGAGCAGACATGGGCAAACTAAGGCCCGCGGGCCACATACGGCCCGTTAGGCTTTTTAATCCGGCCCGCCGAATTTGTCCAAATTATAGTAAAAACCTCATTTTTTTTCCCTTTCCCTGCAATGCCCACGTTTCCCCAATAGATGGCGCACTCAACACATTGACCGTTGTTGGAGTGGCGCGTATTTCTCTTTATTTCACTTTAATTTTCACTTCGTTTCACGTCACCATTAAGCCCTTCTGTGAAAATGAGCGGACCAAAGAGAAGGAAAGTGGACAGCGAATGCCGAGTGTTTAATAAGGAGTGGACAACAAAATACTTCTTCACTGAAGTCCGATCAACGGCTGTATGTCTGATATGCCTACGTGTGTGAGCAGACGTTTAGCGTCATGAAAATCAACAAAGCCCATCACAGATCCAAGTTAACTGACCAACACCTCAGATCTGTCCTGAGAATTGCCACAACAAAACTAACTCCAGACTTTGATGCATTGGCAAAAAAGGGAGACCAACAACACTGTTCCCACTGAAATGGTGAGTTTTTCTGCTGTGTTATGAAAAAATGCATATGGAAAGTTTGGAAGTGCGTCTTTTAATTAAGAGCAATGCGCATTTACACACAGCAGCGGTACAGTAGCTTAATTAACACGCCGCACATCGCTCTTAATTTAAATTTAAATTTTCAGCTGCAGGTAGGATATTTAATACAGCCTATGTCTGTGTGCTTGGCAACGATACACGTGTACTGTTTGCGCGTGAAGGCGAGGGCGTCCGTGGCGAGTTTGTAGAGCGCGCGGTCAGGACAATCCATCCATGATTTTGCGGAGTTTAACACAAGTAGATATTATTGAGCTTGAGTATTTCGTTGTGTAATAATATGTTTTGAATGTTGAAAGTGATTCAATTTTTCAATAAATGTTGATTTCTTTAACTTTGCACCTTCGATTGAAACTTATTAAAAACAGACGCAATCTTGATAAATCACAGTGCGTATGTTATTTTAATCTATTTACATTTCCTCCTCCCAGTATCTGCGAAATAGTATGTAAATGCCATATCTTGCATATTCCTTGAGATAAATTTATTAACTGATAAGGGCTATTTTTCACATTTGAAAGACAGTTAATAAATTGGGTTGTAGTGTTCTTACTGTGCTATGAGGTTTGCACACACTACATTTAATGCTTTAGTATATCCGGCCCAAACACTCCCTCCAAATGCTCCTGGCCCGGCCCCTCTGTCAAATTTTAGAACCCATTGTGGCCCGCGAGTCAAAAAGTTTGCCCACCCCTGAGCTAGAGTGCTGTCCTCAGTCAGTCTCTTCCTCACCGCTGTGACTGCTGCTGAGGTTGGGACAGATGTAAACAGTGCCGTCACATCGTTGGTCTTCTCCACCAACTCCTTTGTGTTTTCCACATGGTGTTGCCAACCAAAGGGGATACAATTTTCTTCCTGTACCCGCTGGTGGGGTCTCGTCTCAGTCGCTCATATGTGTTTTCATCACAGAGCAGGTGCTTGACCTTGGTCTCGTAGTCAGCTGTGTTGAGGACCACTGTACATCTACCTTTATCCGCTGGAAGGATGGTGATGCTCTCGTCCTTCTTCAAGACTTCCAAAGCTCTTCTTTCCTCTCCAGAGATGTTGGAGGGAAGAGGTCTGGAGCTCTTAAGGGCTGCTGAGATTTTAGTCGAAAATCCCCCACTTCAGACTCAGTCATAAAAGGGAAATGGTTAATGGCTTCCTAAGATCTCCTTGTGGAAGAAAAAAACTCCAGCAGCACTGTATTACTAAATAACTGCCAACCATCTGCAACCACTGTAAAATGCACATGAGGTGAGAACAACCAGTTCTGATCAGAGAATTGCCATCAACTATTTGCTATCTGCTAGTGCTGCATGATGCTATTCTAACCTCAGACGGGGTTGCAATTGAAAAAGTCTCTTGTTATAAATATCTTGGTGTGTGGATTAATGATTAACTGTCCTTCACAACTCACATCGGACATCTGCTGAAAAAGCTGAACCTTCCTCCCGGTTATGAACTATAGGGACATTGGCCCTCATTTATCATGCGTAGGTGTATTTGCGATATACGCCAGAGGACACGTGACATTTATGAACCTGTGCTTTCCGCTCAGATCTTAACGTACGCAAGAGCAGCTGATGGTAAATGCCATGGAGAAATCCTGGCGTCATTTGAATGAAACGCCCCAAAATATTAATGTATGAGGAGGCCTCACCCACGGATTTTACAGCACACACACACGAAACACGGCGAAAGAGAACATTTCTCCAACCAGGAGATGATGAATAGTTGTTTTTAACACAACAAATATGATATTTTTGCGTATGAGGAAGATTTAAAAAATCTGTCACTAACCCACATTAACCTTATCCAATCCAAGATCACATTTACTAAATAAAATGAAGGGGAATAAAAGAAATAGGCTAATAATAAAAAGTGACCTTTATTAAATAAGCTGTAGGCCTAAATAGGGTAAAAAATAAAATAAAAAAAAGGATATAAAATTAGACCACATTAAAAACAAATAAGCGTGGATATAACGCTGCAGTACAGACTCTGGACCATGATCTGAACCAGCGAAAAGCAGCTGTCAACTCCAGGGACTCAGCGCTGGAGCCGGGGGCGGAACTACGCGTCTTTCGGCCTGAGCAGAGCTTTCCTCCGGGAGGAAACCGGTGCGTGGAGAGCTGACAGCCGACCGGAACCTAACGAACCCGTCCGGACCGAAGACAGCCCTACGACGGGACGTGCTTTGATCATTTCCCTGACGAAAGGAGGGCGCGCGGACAGCAGACCCTGTGCGCCGCTCAAACCCGGACCTTACGAACCCGTCCGGACCGAAGAAAGCTGTGGAGCTGTCGAAGGGTTGGTTTGACGCCCGGGCTACTCGTCAACATGTAATACGGTCCACAGACTCAGCGCTCAATCAGAACACGGAGCATGGCCTCACTCAGACCCAGGTGAGTCCTGGTGTCCAGTACACGGCAGCGGGCGTGAGGCGGGGAAGCCATCCACACAAAGTTTGTGCAGCAGCGGTATTTTGTTAAAAACAAAACAAATATAAAATAAACACCATGAGCGTCTCTGTGGCCCGCAGTCGAGGTTCTAGTGTCTCTGGTCCGGGCCCGTGGCGTGGAGGAGGGTGTCGACGCAGCACAACATTGAATCAAGTCATTGAATCAAGTCTGCCCATAAACATTAACGCTGCAGCCTTGTTTCATGTTTAAATCACTCATAGCCAGTGTTCCTAAAAATACAAATGTACAAATTAAGCACTGATATTAGCTATATGCGGTGTGTCAATATAATTCATGCTGATAAAAAATGTTTTCATGCGCTGTTTAGTGTTTAGTTAAAATTGGTGTATCATGTACACCACCTCTTGACTTGGTGTAGGATTTGAACAGATTGATCAATGCCAAAACAGGCGGTGATTTTTTGTACACCCCACATACGCTCTGATTTCACCGTACGCAAGTTTGATAAATGAGGGCCATTGCCCCATCCGAAAGCAGTAAATTGTTAAGAGGGCTTAGCCAAACCGGATGTGCGTCAGCGTCCGCCATGATAAAAAGCGTCCGAATTGGGCTGTCGGTTAGGAAAGGAGTTAGGGACAATGGTTAGGGAAAGTGGCCAGTATGCTAACTATCATAGCACTTTAGCATAGTGACCTCTGGTGGTCCCTTACCGGCGATTAGGAGCTATGTGCCATCCCATACGCCACCGCGCCGCTTTGATGGTTTCGGACGCAGCCATTCTGTACATGAACGCAGCCTCTTTAGCCCTCAGTCTGTCCACTGTTTATCATAGTGCACTACACTTCATCACTAACTCCACGTATACATGGCCTTCACTCAATATCAGGAGACAGAAGAACTAATGTTAATCTGTAAAGCCATCTTGGGTAAACTGTCCTCATACCTGTCCCATCTCCTGTCTCCTCCAGGCGACTTCTTTCTGTTCCTAGGATTCACACTTTTATGGATGCGGGTGAAGTGAGGGTTGGGAGGGCAGGGAGCTCAGCGTCCTGATGGCTTGGTGTATTAAACTGTTCTTCAGTCGACTGGAGCTGGCCCGTGGATTCCGTTTTCCTCGCTGAAGGCATTACTTTGAAGAGACTGCGTGATGGGTGCGTAGAGTGCCTGGTGATTCTGACGGCTTTGCGGGTGAGATGGTTGGAGTACATGTTCTTGATGGAGGGGAGAGGGGCTCCGCAGATCTTCTCCGCTGCTCTCATGATGCGCTGGAGGCTCCTTCAGCAGGACGCAGTGCTGGCTCCGTGCCACACAGTGATGCAGCTGGTCAGGATTCTCTCTATAGTCATAGTGGCCATGGTGGACTATCGGTCAGCCTCAAAGAAATGTTGGTATACCGTTCATGTTTCAGGAGTAAGGAGCAGTACATCATAATAAACAGTTTACTATGCGGGTAGGGAGCTGCTGACCTTGAATGGAGACATTGAATGGTGGAGCGGGAATACTTTGAGGATCTCATTTGTTCATTCACGTTTCAGCAGAGACTGAGCACTTGGAGACAGTGTTAATTTCGTCGACTAAAATATTTAGTCTTAATTTTAGTCAAAGTGATATTTCTGACGACTAAAATTGGACTAAAACTAAATTTAAAGTTTTCCATGCGACTAAAACTATGACTAAAATGTCCAGATATTTTAGTCGACTAAAATAAGACGAAATAAAAATGAAAAGGAGAGACTAAAATCATCCAATTTTCTAATGATAGTCTGAAAGAGCCTCATATCATGTAAATTCACTGCCAAAGGAGCAGCTCTGAGCTTTGTTCATGAGGGAGCAGCTCCATGAAGCAGAGGACCTCGATTAAATATGATTATAATGAACATTTTTAATACAAAAAGTCGACTAAATGTGTCTTAAATTTAGTCGACTAAATTGACTTGCAATTTTAGTCGACTAAAACTCGACTAAAATTGAAGATATTTTTTTGACTAAAACTCGACTAAAATTCAATTACATTTTCGTCAAAAGACTAAGACTAAAACTAAATTAAAATATGTTGTCAAAATTAACACTGCTTGGAGAGAGGCTCTCCATCTGTTTGAGGAGGAGGACTGGGGTGGGGAATCACGGGTCTAGACCTCCTTAGTATTTAATTCAATGTGTGCTTTTTCTTACTACTATAGCTACTTATGAAAAAATTGTGATATGGGTCAAATAAAATGGACACATTAGGAAGTATTAGAAGTTTAAAGGTGCTCTATGCAACTTCTTATGTTATATTAATTTGACCTTTCAGTGACCCAGCAGATGCTTGAGTGGTTAGCGCCTTTACTTACCATCCCGGTGGCCTTTAGGACGACCTAGGATCAACTGTTTTTAAGGTTTGGAAAGTAAAGGCACTAAGCTAACCCCCCATACAGCCGCGGGGTCACTGAATGGTCAAATACACATTAATATATATACAATATTACATAAAAAGTTGCATAGTGCACCTTTAACCTATACGTTACTTATGTAGCTGATCTGTTTCCATTAAAGATAATATTAGCAGCACATTTCCCAAACATATCAGTCATTGGTTTTCCTCCTGGTTATTCTTGTACTATTGTTGTTTGGAGCCATATATTAAGTGAGCGGTTTCTGATTTTGACTGAATGTGTGGCGTGTTTGTGTGTGGGCGTAGTTGTTTCCTTTTGACAGCTTTCCAAGTTTCTATTTGGAACTACAGCCTGAGGACATCCTGAACATACGGAGTGACCACTGACCCCTCTCAAAAACCTTTAGCCCGGTAGTTCTCATTCAACGCCAACTACAAATGGTAAAGTAAAGTATCATATTATATTACACATAACACATCTTTGGTAATTTTGAAGTAATTTTTCCGCAATCTTAAAAGCTGCTCATTTGCTGAAATAAAGATATACAAGAATATAAGAAACATAAAAATTTGAAAGATAACACAAAAAGTTTTTTTTCACTCATAGTTAGTGGTTGTGTGAAGCCATTTGTGGTGAAGTTTTCTCTTTTTAAATCATAATGAAAAAAGTACCAAAAATTACTCTGATCCAAAGTTTACTTACCCCTGTTCTGTGTATTGCCTCCTTTAGCATCAATGACAGCTTGGAGTCTTTTGTGGTAGTTGTGGAAAAGGTTCATATAATCTAATAAGCGGCCCATTTTTCTTGAGCATAAACTTTTGATCTAGGTCTTTTTTTGGTAATTTCTGTTTTCATTACGATTTAAAAAGAGCGGACTCAGTTTTTTCACCACAAATGGATTCACACAACCACTAACTTTGAGTGAAAAAACCTTTGTGCGTTATCTTTCATATTCTTTGAAAAAGAGTCAAAAATAATAATTCTAAAATTCTGCCAGGGTATGTAAACTTTTGAGCACAACTGTACATCACTGCAAATTCTAAATTAACACTGTAGGGCCCACAAGTTCCAAACCTTTTCTTTATTTTCTACGATTGAAATATTGTCAATTCCCTATCCTACTGTATGTCCCCAATATTAGCAATATTGAGCAGTGAATGTGCAGTGCCCAATTCTGGTTCTGCATTCAAGTGGTGGAATCTGTTTTTTCATACTTTTGACCCATTGTGCCCCATGACAGTGAAGAATATTTTAAGATGTAACAGTGAAAAACATAAATCACCCTGCATTTGTTTAGCCTTGACATACCTCAGCAGTGGAAAAATCATGGGATGAATGACGTTCAAAGAAACCTTGAGCGAAAGCTTGGTCTAAAAACTAACAATTCAGCCAAGGATTCCTCTCTCTTATCAATTGTAGTTTTATCTCTCTTCCCCATAAGTTTTTTTTTTGTAATTGCATTCAGTAAAATTTGCAACAGGCATTAAAACTTTTGGTGCCTCTTCCTAAGCTGCGTTTTAAATGGAGGGGCCTGTCCCACCTATAGGCCCTGGGTCCCAGTCAAGATCGGTTAGAACAATTGATAAGAAGATTTGACTGACATGAAGGCAACATATGAATAAAGAGTTGCTGATTCAAACTATTCACTTCAAATATCAACATTTTCTTAATTTTTTTTTAAAGAAAATGGACATAGCTGGCCAGGGTCGAAGTAAATGTACTTAGCTCAAGTACTGTAGGCTAGTACTTTTTATTACCTCTCTCCACCATCTATGAAAACAAAATATAATGCTTTACTACAGGTCTACAAACGCTCTAGTATTTTGTCCCATTTAAAAAGATAAGTATGCTACTCCAGAATAGGTGCCTGTGTGCAAACTTCTCGAAGCCGCAAAGATAATGCTCAACACTTATTTAAAATGATTTACTTATGAATACTTAAGTATTTTCAACAAGAAATTCTTCAGTGCCGACTTCTGGAGTAATATCTGACCAGCAGTATCTGTAGGCTACTACTCAAGTAATAAAACCAAGTACAGTAAAACCGTAAGCCAGATAAAGTGCATTTCTCAATGTAATATATGACATAGCATCAGCATTAGGAAAGCCCTGAGAATGGAGGCGCAAACAGCTGAAGTTAAACTGAGGGATGATGATTATATGTAACTTGTCACACAACCTCATTTGGCCTCATGATGGCCTGCATACCTCAGCTTCAGCAGGCAGAATGCCCCCCAGGGATCCCAAAATACACAGACCAGACCAGACCAAAGCAACAAAGGCCCAAAACAAGAGGACACGACCAGTGGCAGAGTTACAAGCGAACGAACGTGACACTGTAATGTTTGAATCTGGATATAATGAAACAAAATAGGCCTAATATACAGTTTGTCAGAAGCACCTGAATGATGTTAATATTTCTACAATCAAGCCACAAATACCAATCTGCTATAAATAAATGTTTTATTTTTTGTTAAAGAACAAACACTAACAAAGAATTTAAATTATTTAATTAAATTGTTTCTGTATGTTTGGGCGTATTCGTTTTATTATTGTAATTTACAGTTGTTTTTTTAATTAAATCTATCTATGGTGGACAGAGTAGATCAATAAAATAAAATAAAGCATTTTCTATTTTTTCCTGTCCGGGTCCAAAACATAGCATCATATAAATAATAATCATATGCTTGATCGGAAAGATCTAATAGCAATGCTTGATTTCTTAAGTATTCATCCACCAATGCATTACCTTGCATGGATACCTGTTGTCAGTAGACAGATGTGTGTTACAGATCTTGTGTCAGCCCAATAAAGAAGACACGGATAAATTATGAAGTTAGGAGTTCAGCACTGTTGGTCATCATCTGAGTCTGGGGAAGATTCTGATGAAGAGGATCATACTAATGAAAGTAAAAGACACCAAAATGAGCATGATCCACAACAGCCAGTTCACAGACTTCTTTGTGTGCTGCTCCAGTCGTTCAGATTCTGTCTTTAACTTTTCAAAGTTCAGATCGGCCTGACGCATGGACTGGCTCAGCGTCTGTAAGAAAGAAAGAAATATTTTATTGTGTTAAATACGATTATAATGTTTACAAGTTATAGGTTAGCCCTCTAAAATGGAACCTATACATGATTTACTATTGTTTTAATTGTATTATATCACCACCTAGTGGACAGAATTAAAACCTATCCACAAGGTGATACAATATACTCAGTTCTGAGTTCAAAGTAGTAGCGCCACGATTTTTCCAGTCCAAGTCACCATCATATCCTCATTGGTCAGTCCGAGTCAAAGTTCCATTCCCAAGTCCAAGTTTTGAAAGTGCAAGTTCAAGTCCAGGTTTGAGCCCATTTATACCGCGTTTGCTCTGCCGATCCTGCCAGAACTTGGAAGCAAAGCAGGGTAGGGCCTGGTTGGTACTTGGATGTGAGACCGTTTGGGAACACCAAGAAGTGTGGGCGAATGTAGTATGTGAGTGAGTGGGTCAGTGGTGGTCGGGGTGGCCCATGGCGCAGATTGACAGCCTCGCTTCCATCAGTCTACCCCAGGGGAGCTGTGACCATATTATTAGTTTGCCACCACCAAGTATGGAGTGAATGAATAATGTAATGTAAAACGTCTTTGAGTGTCCAGAAAAACACTATATAAAACCAATGCATTATTATTAATATTAAGTGTTTTTTATTCTTTCAAACAGTGTCCACTTAAGGAACTCTCCAATGCATTTTGACAGCATTTAACTAAACTTTGAATTTTACACCATAATTTAAAAGCTTGCCTGTAAAAGCATGTATTCTGAGGTCGGAAGCACAGAGAACTTACAAGCTAAATCAGTAAGTCTGAGTCCTATAGAGTGGGAGCAAAATGTATGTGAACGCTTTGGAATTTCTCACGTTTCTGCCTAAATTGGTAATAAAATGTGGTCTGATCTTTATCAAAATCATAAGAATGAGTAAACAGTGTCTGCCTAAACTAATACCACCCAAACATTTACATTTTATCACATTTTTATTGGCGGTAACATGTAAACATTCACAGGACAGGGAGTAAACAGTAAGTGAACCCAGGAATCTCACTGAAATGCAACAGTTTTGTAAATAGGAATGGCACAAGATTCATCCTGATCGTTGTGCACGTCTAATCTGCAACTACAGAAAAGCAGTGATTGCTGAAAAAAAAGAAAGAAGGGCCTGCCAGCTATTTAATACAAGGGATCACTTAGTTATTTCAAGCTGTTGTGAATGTCTCAGGTCTTTCTGCAAAATATCTTGATAAACTTGTGAATTCATTTTTCCATTGACGTTGTCCAGGCCCTGGGGCAACAAAACAGCCCCGCACCATGATTCTCCTGCTCCATACTTCACATTGAGGATAGGGTTTTGACGTGTGCTGTTCCATTTTTCCTACACACATGACGTTGCGTGTTCAACTAAACTTTGGTTTAGTCAGTCCACAGTATATTTTGCCAGTAGTGCTGTGGAGCATCCAACTGGTCTTTTGCAAAACCAAAGTTGAATAGTTTGGGAGGAACACACAACGTTATGTGTGGTGGAAAAATGGAGCAGCACAGCAACATCAAAACCCTATGCCCACTGTGAAGTATGGTGCAAGGAGAATCATGGTGTGGGGCTGTTTAGCTGCCTCAGGGCCTGGACAACGTACTATCATCAATAGAAAAATGAATTCACAAGTTTATCCTGAGACATTCACAACAGCAAGGGATAAGTAAGCGATCCCTTGTATTAAATAGCTAACCCTTTTGCTGTAATAACTGCTTTTCTGTAGTTGCAGATTAGACGCACATTTTATGACCAATGTAGGCAGAAATGTGAGAAATTCCAAAGCGCTCACATACATTTTCCTACCACTGTAGCCTGAACCTCAAGTAAGTCACGGCCCTTCAGAAACTCACAAATCAGAGTTGTGTCCCAAGTCTTCAGTTTAAAGCGCAATTCAACACATAACTCTGCCCACAGCCCAAAAAGACCTGTGAAAGGGAAAGTGGGGAGCTGTTCGTGCACACTGCATACAAGAATCACGCTGTGGTATGGGGTGCAAGCTTCTCTACAGAGTGGTAAGTGCTTATGACACGCAAGCATAATATTTGGATGCTGGCACAAATTTTTAAAAAAATTAATTGCAGTTCAATGTTCAGCCATGATTGGGCAGCACATCCAACCGTTTAGACCGTTTTGGACCAAGGAAGCTCCAGCTTTGGCCTAGTCAAATTGAAGCCTTTTTAAAAATTATTTTGTTTAAATTTAAACCTTTTTACTGCCATCACAGTGAAATTCAATGCCATTAACCCGTGTCAAGTAATAGATTTGTTCTTATTTTACTTAAAATAAATAAATTGGAGTCATCGACCTCTGAAGTGTAAATTAAACTAGTTTTCCCTAAAATGGCAAACACTGGACTGGGAACACATATACTATATAGTTTATTGGCAGATTTATTTATTTTTGTTCCACTCTAATATTTGAGTTAGACTAAAGAGGGGGGTCCTATTATCATCCCCCTCGTAATAGAATATTCAGTATTTTTGGAGTTTGTGGGGGGCTTGCTGGGGGGGTCTGATGTTACCCATCTCTGAGCTATAATATTACGTATCATGATCAAGTCACCTGGTTGTCCTGGCGGATAATGTTCTGTGCAGCCAGTGTGTTATTTTTCAAGTTTCTAGCCAGGTTGAGCATGTCGTCTGCCAATTTCTCCTGAAGGTTGTGATGGTGCTGAAGGACAGCATCAAGCTCTGCTGCAGATTGCCGTTCATCCATAGGTAGACCTCTACAAAAAGAAATTTCATGTGAAGGTAGATAAAATAAACAAACCTAACCCTTTTTATTTAATAAAATTTTTTACATACCTTCTGTTTCGCAATTCAGTTTCTATGGTGCCTACAAAAAAAAAAGCAATCAGACTTTTCTTATAATAATACCTACAGTGGATGTAAAATTAGGACAAATACCTTTATGGGTTGAATTCTGAAAATATAAAGATAAAAATATATATTTAAGATATTATGATGTCACCAAATTCAAGCTTTAAAAACGTAAAAAAAATATACATTACCATGGATAGCAATTCAGCTCGCATCTCTCCTGTGCACCGAGCCTGTGTCTGCATGTGGACAGTTTTAGTGGCAGACATCCTCTCATTTGCAATAGTAGGTGTTCGCCCTGGAGCAAGGAACTGATTGGCTAAAGCTTTTTCAGCTGGAGAAGACTATAAATAGAATGAAAAATAAATTAAATGTAATATGAAATATTAGTCCAACATTCTGGAGAAAGCATCCCTATTATAATGCACTCACCAGTTTATCTGCTTCAAGAAGCCCTTTAAGAAAATCTACTTTTCTTGTGTATTCTGTCAAAACTTCTGGTGTTGATTTGCTTGAGATAATTGAATAAATACAATTACAAAAAAAATATTAAAATCATCATATAATATAAAATATATATATATATTTTAATATAATAAGCAAGGACATAACAATGAATCAAGCTTTAAATTGTTAAGACACTTTCACTTGTTCCTACTAAAAAGAACAAGTCTCAAAAATTGCATATTTTGAAACATACCTCGGGTTTTTCCTCAATGCAACCAACATCTCCTCCAAAGCAGACACATACTACAAGTGATAAAAAAAGACCACTGTGAGGTTTGACTGACATACACACATACAAAACAAAAAATTAACCCCAATCCGATACCAAAACAAATGTAGGCTATTATGGCAGGAGTATTTTGATTACGGGTTACGCGACGACGTGGCTATCCCTAACCTGACGGTTGCTAACGCAGTTGAATATGGGCTGATAGCAGCAAACCTGATCAAGAAATCTAATTTGAATAATAATCATGCCGGCGCCACATTTGTGCGTACCTTCTCCAGTCTCCATTCCGTCTCCCCTCGTTTCTCGGAAGCAATAGATTCACAGCGCGAAAGCAATCTAACAAAATTTATTTCCAATCTGGAAGCCATGTTGGATTTGCTACGTCTGTCGCACGGTAATGACGTATGATTTTTTTTTATTTTTTTATTTTTTATTTTTATTTTTTTCAATTTATTATGGCTATGGTTGAAGTCATTGAGTTGATGTGCAAAGGTCAACAACGCCTCAAATACATAAACAACAAAGTAACAACTCTTGACAAAACCCTTGCATTTCAATCATTATATGTTTTCAGTGTTCAAGATTTTAAGCACAGTGAAAATGTAAATTGTACACACCAGTGCTTGTTTTGGGATTTTTTTTCTCCTAGTGTCACTAACTATCCAGGGGTGCGTACCTATGTTTCCCGGGTCCTATGTTCCCCGGGTGCGATGTTTCCCGGGTGCGATGTTTTTTTTTCCGTAGGTGAGTTGGACCGCGGTGAAGTTGGTTTCACGTTGGACGTTGGATATTCGCCTCCAGCACTAAGATCGTTCGAACTTAGGGACCGTCTATGAATTACTGTCTTTGTAAAAAGGCGTTGGTTTAAAAAAAATAATGTAGGTGTAAATCAATAATGTGATCCAAATAAACAATTTTAATGAAAGGAGATAGATTAAATGTAATCTTTAGGTGTATTTTCTACCACATTTAATATTATAGTATTTTATACCTACTGTTGAATGTAGCCTATATATTTTCAATAAGCCTATATTCGGAATCATGTGAACCAGCAAAGTAAATAATATTTACCACACGTTTTTATTTTCCTATTTTCATGTTTTGAAACTTTAGAAAAATCATAATCCTGGAAAATCACCAAAAAATACAATATTTTTTTCAATAGGTTTATGGTTATGTGACCCAGTCACCCCCAAAACACTTTACACAATTAGTACTTCCTCTAGGCTTTGGGGCTCAGGCCATGAAATTATGCTGAATAGATTTGGTGTATTTTTCAAGGATTTTTAATGGAAAGTATGGGTTTTTCCTCAATAGCTTTTAGGGCATTTTGACCCAGTCACCCCAAAACACTTTACAAAATTAGTACTACCTCTAGGCTATGGGGCTCAGGCAATGAAATTATGCTTAATAGATTTGATGTATTTTTCAAGGATTTTTAATGGAAAGTATGGGTTTTTCCTCAATAGCTTTTAGGGCATTTGACCCAGTCACCCCAAAACACTTTACAAAATTAGTACTACCTCTAGGCTATGGGGCTCAGGCAATGAAATTATGCTTAATAGACTTGGTGTATTTTTCAAGGATTTTTTTATATAAAGTATGGGTTTTTCCTCAATACATTTTAGAGCATTTGACCCAGTCACCCAAGAATACTTTACAAAATTAGTACTTCCTCTAGGCTATGGGGCTCAGGCAATGAAATTATGCTTAATAGATTTGGTGTATTTTTCAAGGATTTTTTTATATAAAGTATGGGTTTTTCCTCAATAGCTTTTAGAGCATTTGACCCAGTCACCCCAAAACACTTTACAAAATTAGTACTACCTCTAGGCTATGGGGCTCAGGCAATGAAATTATGCTTAATAGATTTGATGTATTTTTCAAGGATGTTTTTATATAAAGTATGGGTTTTTCCTCAATACCTTTTAGAGCATTTGACCCAGTCACCCCAGAATACCTTACACAATTAGTACTTCCTCTAGGCTATGGGGCTCAGGCAATGAAATTATGCTGAATAGATTTGGTGTATTTTTCAAGGATTTGTTTATATAAAGTATGGGTTTTTCCTCAATAGCTTTTAGAGGATTTGACCCAGTCACCACAGAATACTTTACAAAATTAGTACTTCCTCTAGGCTATGGGGCTCAGGCAATGAAATTATGCTAAATAGATTTGGTGTATTTTTCAAGGATTTTTTTATAGAAAGTATGGGTTTTTCCTCAATACCTTTTAGAGCATTTGACCCAGTCACCCCAGAATACCTTACAAAATTAGTACTTCCTCTAGGCTATGGGGCTCAGGCAATGAAATTATGCTTAATAGACTTGGTGTATTTTTCAAGGATTTTTGATTGAAAGTATGGGTTCTAACCCTATTGAGGAAAAACCCATACTTTATATAAAAAAATCCTTGAAAAATACACCAAATCTATTAAGCATAATTTCATTGCCTGAGCCCCATAGCCTAGAGGTAGTACTAATTTTGTAAAGTGTTCTGGAGTGACTGGGTCAAATGCCTTAAAAGCTATTGAGGAAAAACCCATACTTTATATAAAAAATCAGTGAAAAATACACCAAATCTATTCCGCATAATTTCATGGCCTGAGCCCCATAGCCTAGAGGAAGTACTAATTGTGTAAAGTGTTTTGGGGTGACTGGGTCAAATGCCCTAAAAGCTATTGAGGAAAAACCCATACTTTATATAAAAAAATCCTTGAAAAATACACCAAATCTATTAAGCATAATTTTATGACCTGAGCCCCATAGCCTAGAGGAAGTACTAATTCTGTAAAGTATTCTGGGGTGACTGGGTCAAATGCTCTAAAAGGTATTGAGGAAAAACCCATACTTTCTATAAAAAAATCCTTGAAAAATACACCAAATCTATTAAGCATAATTTCATGGCCTGAGCCCCATAGCCTAGAGGAAGTACTAATTTTGTAAAGTGTTTTGGGGTGACTGGGTCAAATGCCCTAAAAGGTATTGAGGAAAAACCCATACTTTATATAAAAAAATCCTTGAAAAATACACCAAATCTATTAAGCATAATTTCATGGCCTGAGCCCCATAGCCTATAGAGGAAGTACTAATTTTGTAAAGTGTTTTGGGGTGACTGGGTCAAATGCCCTAAAAGGTATTGAGAAAAAACCCATACTTTATATAAAAAAATCCTTGAAAAATACACCAAATCTATTAAGCATAATTTTATGGCCTGAGCCCCATAGCCTAGAGGAAGTACTAATTCTGTAAAGTATTCTGGGGTGACTGGGTCAAATGCTCTAAAAGGTATTGAGGAAAAACCCATACTTTATATAAAAAAATCCTTGAAAAATACATCAAATCTATTAAGCATAATTTCATGGCCTGAGCCCCATAGCCTAGAGGAAGTACTAATTTTGTAAAGTGTTTTGGGGTGACTGGGTCAAATGCTCTAAAAGGTATTGAGGAAAAACCCATACTTTCTATAAAAACATCCTTGAAAAATACATCAAATCTATTAAGCATAATTTCATTGACTGAGCCCCATAGCCTAGAGGAAGTACTAATTGTGTAAAGTATTCTGGGGTGACTGGGTCAAATGCTCTAAAAGGTATTGAGGAAAAACCCATACTTTCTATAAAAACATCCTTGAAAAATACATCAAATCTATTAAGCATAATTTCATTGACTGAGCCCCATAGCCTAGAGGAAGTACTAATTGTGTAAAGTATTCTGGGGTGACTGGGTCAAATGCTCTAAAAGGTATTGAGGAACAACCCATACTTTCAATCAAAAATCCTTGAAAAATACACCAAATCTATTAAGCATAATTTCATGGCCTGAGCCCTATAGCCTAGAGATAGTACTAATTTTGTAAAGTGTTTTGGGGTGACTGGGTCAAATGCCCTAAAAGCTATTGAGGAAAAAAACATACTTTATATAAAAAAATCCTTGAAAAATACACCAAATCTATTAAGCATAATTTCATTGCCTGAGCCCCATAGCCTAGAGGAAGTACTAATTTTGTAAAGTATTCTAGGGTGACTGGGTCAAATGCTCTAAAAGCTATTGAGGAAAAACCCATACTTTCCATCAAAAGTCTTTGAAAAAACCATGAAATACAATAAAATATTAAATGTGGTAGACTAAATGTAATCTTTAGGTGTATTTTCTATCTCTTTTCATTAAAATTGTTTATTTGTATCATATTATTGATTTACACCTAAACTACATTTTTTACACAGACAGTAATTCATAGACGGTCCCTAAGTTCGAACGATCTTAGTGCTGGAGGCGAATATCCAACGTCCAACGTGAAACCAACTTCACCACGGTGTGAGTTGGTACTTCACCCAATCACAAGTCATGAGTGAAATGTCATACATATATCAATCAGCTTAACCCTGACCCTGCCCTAGCCACTAACCTTAAGGATAGTGGGCTGGTGCCATTGAAGTATATTGGGCTGGTGCCTAATCTTAATCAATAGAAGTGGGGGAACATAGGTACGGGGGAACATAGGGCTGACCCCCTATCCAGTCAGAAAGACAAAGAAATTAGAAAAAAAAGTTTACTTAAAGGCCCTATACCTAATATTTTTATTGCAAACAATGAAAGAGGAAGCCACTAAATTTAAATTTAAAGTTCATAAAGTTAATACAAATGTTTTATGATTTGATGCACACTGTGTTCCCTACAAATGTTTGAGTTTGCCATATACTAAAGGAGGAAAAAATAAACTTCATTCCATTACTAGAAGTAAAATCAGGTATAGCTCGTTTAAGTCGGGTTTATTTGTCATATGCAGGTCAACACAGTCAGCACTGCAGTGAAATGTACTTGGATGAGATGAACATTTTCATGTTCTCACTCAATTAAAGTAACATTGGAACATGGAAAGGTCAATAGAACTCTGACTCACTCATGTATTGCTGATGGATCAATAGAAGAAAAAAAACATCACAATGTCAAATTGGAGAAAACATAATTTTGTTCTAAATCTTAAATTTGCCTGCTACTTCATAGCAGTCCAACGCGAGAACACATTATAATAATAAAAGCATAGACACACTTCAAGTTGAAAATGTTTTAAAAACATTTTAAATTTTTTCCTTAAGCTGCACTGAGTTGCACTTTCTGTCCAGCAAGAAAAACACAAAGAACACACCCAGGCGTATTTGAAGCATCATGTTTGTATTAGCACGTTAATACTAAACACTACTACATTTCATTCAGTCGCAGCCATTCACTCCTTACATAACCACATTGTTTGCTTAATACACAGACATCAGTAACACAGCAGTCAAAGAGGAACATTATTACAATTCATACATCACAGAGATGGCGACAGATTTCAGTTATTTCCCAATAAGAATGTAGGTCTGAAAGTTGAGTCTAAACTGAGGTGCTAAAGGGAATGGGGCTAAACTTGTGCTCAATTTGAACTGAAAATGGCATATGCTGCCTTCGTTTCCCTTTGCTACATTAAGGATATGTTTTCCATTTAATGTTTGGTGCAAAACTTTAAAAGTGAAACCAACACAAAACAGTGCTGCTGAATGCAGCAAATGTGAGGTCCTTTTTGTTTGTCATGTGTTGTTTCAGTCCAAATCTGTGTGGCAAAGGTCCCCCCCCCATAACACAAAACCGATTACAAAAAAATGGCTGAAATATAATTACTCAAGTTTTTTTCAGCATACTGTACATACCAAGGCACTAGCTAGCATTTTGGTAAGCATGTTGCCATCCCATGCTCATTAGGAGAACTAAGAACTAGAAAAGTGCGACTGGAACCTGCTAAATTTAAGTTAGCACGAAGGCATTAAAAACAAAGCAGGTGAAAGAAAAGGTTTCTGGTCCATTTTTAGGCTAACTGCAAATACAGCATGCCCAGACAGGACACGTTAACAATAATCAATACGTTTTAAAATAATAGAAAAGGTGCTTGGCAACAAGTAGTCCAGGTTATTTTCTGTCATACAATACAATTTAGCAGAATGCTGATCAGTCGCTTCTAATAAGAAGAACTGATAAACATCAATTTTCTGTCATTGTAAACCACCAGTAAATTTTCCTTTTCTTCGTTAATTCCAGGCGGTTGCCTATAAAAGTCATATGTCACAATAGAGTGATTTCAGGAATTATCATCTGTGTAGGGCAGGTCAGGGTCAGAAAAACGTCTCTGTCCATTCTGAGTTTCTTGCTGGTGTTTGGATGAGGGCGAAACCATGGAGATAGATGAAGCGGACGATAAAAGTACGTGGTCACACTCTGAGCTGTTCATGTACAAGGACTGAGTAGAGTCTATCCTGTGTCCACACTGCTTCTTCTTATTGCTCAAGACATTCAATTTTTTATTTGGTGTTAGATTTACTATAAATGTGCGTCTCTGAGCTGACCGGTACCCGGGAAGCAGTTTAACTGTGTCGGGGGTTGAGGGATTGCGCCGTTTCAGTGGAAGCTTGAGGGCGGAGGGAGAGTCAGGAGATGATGTTGTGCAGCTAGACACTGAAGAGCAGGAGCCTGTAGGGCTGAGGCCTCGAATTGTTGAGAATCGCAGGGCCAGGTCAAAAGGTTTGGGAGGACAAACCGGTTTACATCTCTTTGAGAAACATCCTGGGAAAAAAAAAGGATTTTAGTTATTACTTTACTCTTAGAAGAACAGCCAACATCCAAGAAACAAAATTAGTTTTGCAGTACGAAACAGATGAATTGAGCATGCTATTGTGTGTCACAGACAAATGCATAGAAGCATGTAGGAATAGGGTTAATGTTTTTCCAACCTGCTTTGTTAGAGAGCAGACTTGACGCCCCCATCACCATCACTGGTCCAAACCTGCACCACAAAGAAAAGCCAGGGCCCAAGCCAACGGACCAGTGGTTTTGTCAGAAACCACAGGTGGGATGAAGAAGAAAGGAAGAGAGAACCAAATACTCACCTTCAGGCTCAGAGTTGTGAGCTGAAGAGCGCTGCTGCTCATCCAAAAGACTTTCTGAACTCAAAGAAGCCTCAGAGTCCAAATTCTCCTGGTCTGAACCCGGCTGCTCCATCTCTGGCAGTCGGCAAGCCAGCTCTTCTCTAAAGAGAAAAGACCCACCAAATCCTTAGAAAATACTTATCTTAGCTACACATCTGTAATCAAAGCTTGAAAATAGCATTACTTTTCTTGTTTGATGGACTTTATTCGCTCAACCAAGTTCTTTTCAGCCTCAGTTTCTGAATCTAGAGGCTCATTTTCAGGAACAGCAGGGAGCTCCGAGCTGACTTTCTCGTGAACCTATATTTGATAATATAATATAGAGGCAACATGATTATTATATTATACTGTACTCAAATCAAAACCATTCCAATGTTAACCATATCAACCGTTCATTTTACACCATGATACCAAAACCAGTCTCCGTTAGTAAGGGGGGAAATTGGGTGAGAGGTGTGCTCGTCATTCATGCATTTGTCCAACACCTGATAAAAAATAATTTCAAATGCACTACCTACTAGTGATATTATTTTTACGATGAATTACTGTCTACTCTTTGAAAATCTCTCTATAAAACAGCGCAAACACAACTACTTTATTGTTCAAAAACCAAGCACATTCTCAGGCAGCATGCAACAACAACCAGTTAGTAATGAAGAAATGATGGTGGAAATAAGAAACAAGCACAGCTACCAATGCATGGAGTCTCTCGTCACTACAGCTACTAAGCTATATGAGGGATACATACCACCACTCCTTTGTAAGGAGCTGAGAACCTGAGAGGTAAATGCCAGAAGTGCTAAAGAGAGACAAGGAACATTGCCTATGTTACCCAAGTGGCCGCATCAACCACAGAACCGCAGTATCTGAAACTGGGCTTTTAGCACAGGTGTAGTGTTTACAAGTATCTCAGTGACTTTATTTGAAAAAACACTTAAGTGCAAATATGAGGCCAAGAGTAACATTTCCTCACCGTGTTTTGTCTTTTTAGTTTCAGCTGGTTTACAGCCAAATTCTCTGCATACTCAAGCTGCTCAATTTCCTCCATCTTTTCATTGTAACGTCGAATCTGCTCAGTAATAAGCATCTCCACACACCTAAAAGAGTTCCAGCATAAACAAACATTTATGCTTGTCTGCAGAGAATGAAATTCCATGTCTTGACTTTACATATTTATAAGTTGGAACAAATGAAAATACTCTTATTTTCAAATATTATGGTACATATTGTTGTCGTCAAAATTTAATTAGATCATCATTAGATTAATTTCTGCGTACCCCTGCCCTGGAGTGGAATACTTACATGGTCGTCTTGGCAACATCCTTCATGCTAAGAAGGGGATCCGCACTGTCAGGACACCTCAAGATACAGGGAGCAAAAACTATGGCCAAAGAATTGGTAGACATGCGATTGTGCGCCTCCTCTTTACAGACCCTGTAGTTTATTACAGAGAAAGGATTCATAACATAGTATTACATTTGAATGACATATTACACAACAAATAACTGCAAGGCATACCTTACAAGATGAAAGACTAGTCTCTCTAGAGTGTTAAAGTTTGCTGTGGGAAGCTCCTCCAACATTTTGTAAACTGCCTGAAGTTGTTCCTGCTTCTCGGGGAGTTCTAATAAAATAATAAGTACATCAAATTCATCCACAATTTGCAAATCTTGCAGTTAGTTCAAAATGTGCTGGACAAAAACATTTCAAATACAATAACGCTGAGATATACTACCTCCCAGTGGCAATACTAACCAACTGCATGCAGAAAGTCGTTGTAGTGAGTGAAGGTCATAAGAGGGTCAGGCAGCTCTCTCAGCCACTGTTTCACCAGTCCTGTTACTGTGTGAATAGGATAGTCTTCGAGGCAAACCAGATGAGGATCTAAATATTGTTACAGATTAGATCAGTGAAGCTGAACAGGAACAACAGGTAACAAGCTTTCAGATGTTCAATAAAAAGCGTTCACCTGTTTCAAGTCGCTGGTGCAATTCTTTCATGCGATTGGCAGACCCTGATTTGCGGTAGATGCCTTCTGTATAAAGACCATGCATTTCCACATGTTCCAGCATCATCTCCAGCACCATCGGGACAGGATTTTTGTCTGTCACCAAGTGACCTACACAAACTCCAAAGTGTAGACCACCGGACTCCTCATCCCCCTAAAGACCCACCACACATCTTTAGAAACAAACCAAAACGTATTCAAAAGATAAACTCTATATGTGCACACCTTTTTGGCACAGAATGTGTTGCAGTCTGTGATTATTTTGTTGAGACACTTTTTGTGGCAAACCATTTTGCAACCTGTCAAAGAGATATTTGATACAACACTATGAAGCCCAGGGCAGTTATTATCACTAATGGTTTCATGGTACTGTATGAGGACTCACTGCTGCACATATAGGCCTTCTCCATGCCCCAGATGTAAGAGGTGCACTGGTCACAAGACTGCACAATGTTGACCTGATAGTTGACAAAAACATGATCCAAAGGGCTCTCCATCTGAAAAATAAAATAATTATTTAGGACCTATGCCATTTGATGAAGAAAACAGAGCAAATGCTTTCACTAACTTACACTTTTGTCCTTTTTCCGTCGTTTTTTCCTTGCTTTTGGCTGAAATACACAAACCGTTATGAATGGCATCTCTAACAATAGAAATGCTTCCTTGAAAAAGTTGCTGCCTCACCTTGGCAGGCTCTGCTTCCTCTTTCTTCATCTCTCCTCTGATGAACCCATCCAGCACCGACTGGAACAGGTTCACCACCAGCTGGACTTCTGCCTTTTGCTTGTCATCCGCCAGGTGAAACACTTTGTTTTTGTAGCTTGTCATCAGGTCCTTGTAACCAATAGTGGGTTGCTTGTAGGACAAGAAATGTAAACATATTGGTTTTGTAGAACACAGTGAATCTAGTGTTGGGCCTGAAAAAGACTTACCGAAAGGGAATACATGGCTTTGATGGTCTCTCTGAACTGCATTGTGGCTGTTACAAAGATTGCTTCAGTTGCAGAAAGAGATTTTCCTCGAGATCGGAAGTCATTTACCTACAGCAGAAAAATAGGATATGTTTAATGGTTGTTATTGAATGTCAACATAATTTTGTGCAACTGAAAATTACCTGATTGCCTAAAAATTCATCTAAGTGGCGCAGTTCATTGGCATTTGTGATTTCCCGATCCAGAGAGGCATTCCATTGCTCGGACACTCTTGTGGCACGACTGATTTTTATGGTGGGATTGCGACCTAAAGGTTTCCCTGAGCGGTCCCCATGTGGCTGAGAAAGTGGACGAGTGGACTGTCCTGGAGGCAAAGGATTTGTTATTGAACAGCACTGTTAAAACATGAGGTTATGCACACGCCTGCACGAGTCAGTATTTACAGAGAAAGCAAAGTGTTGGATTAATCCAGTCCTGGGAATAATAACGGTAATACCCAAGTGTTTTCTTTTCACCTCTCAGCTCAAGGCCTTGCTGTAGCGCACCGAGTTTATTCAGCAACTCAGCTGCAGCCAGTACAAGCGCAATGTTGAGAGAAACTTACATTTGTGTGCGACGAACAATAGTTATGACCGAAAAGGAAAATATTACATATGAACAATTGCCCTCAGGTTTAAGTAAATAAAATTGCATTTCAATTAACCTCTTAACCTCCACCTAAACCAAGCTTATTATTAGTCTTAGCTTTCAAATGAGGCGTTACACTATAGACTGTAAGAGTCGAGAAGCTTTTAGATTTGGGTAAACCTGAACTGGAGAGAATGTGTTCTGTTAAGGCGGGGGTTAAGAGGTTAACATACCTTCTCCACCAAATGACTTCTCACTGAAACTCGGTGTAAGTTCTCCCTCAGGAGTCTGGGCTTCTTTTGGGGCTCGTTTCTTCAAAATCTTGCTGAAGAAGCCGCCTGATCTATAAGAACACAAGACTAGTGTCATGAGCTTTATTCAAAATACAAGAAGAAATAATACAAAATAGTCAAAAATAGCATTACCGGTCTGGTGTGGATGGGATGGACTGGGATGAATCCTGGTGCCCTCGTCTAAACGAACCTCCCATTGAGCCTTCTGCATGGCTGTCTGGGTGACTGACCTATACAAATCACATTTTTCAAAAGTTTATCAATGTTATGTAACAAAAGCAACGTATATTTTTACTTTTAGTTTTATTACAATTTGTATCATTACCTCACGGGGAGACAATGCACCAGCCCCTTCTGAACTTGGAGATAAGCTGTCAACAGAAGAAGCTGCTGATTCCATTCTGTAAACATCCACAGGCAGTGAATTATAGATTGGCAGCCATTTACCTGTCTTTATATTCTACTCTATAAACACTGCTGCCTCTTTTGGTATAATTGCTCTGTCTTCAGCCACATATGTCTAAGTCATTTTTATCAGGGTTCGGAATTAGTTTCTCCCTAATTTTTCAATAAACCTTACAATGAGAAGCTATTACACAAAGAGGCTAACAATATCCTGGGCCTGTAAAAGCCTGAATATGTTCCCTAAAATCAGTTTTATCTGTTTAACTGTATTACACTTGCCTCTTCCAGGACCCATTTCTTCCAGCTGGAGACGCAACAGTGTCGTAGTCATCGCTCCTCCATCCCTTCCATTTCTCTGGTTTCTCTTTTACAGCCCCTGGACGCCGCTGCAGGTTTGCTGCTCCGGCCCCGCCTTCAGCAAACCCATTTTTGTCGGGATCAAGAGGCTGCAGGAGTAAAGTCGACGGACGAACGGGAGCGACATTAGGAGGGGACATTTTTTCCTCATTCTTACCACCTTTGTCATCTTTTATTTTCTGCACCACGAACATATACTGGTCAATCTCTTTGCTGTCCGATCTCTCTCGGATGCTACAGGTGTCTGGGGTTTTCACTGTTGGAGGTGTAGAGTGATCGTCTGAGGTCGGTGGTGACGATGAGGCAGCTGCTCTTTCGGTCTCCCTAAGATTATGTTCGAGTCCCCTTCTTCTCCGCTTCTCTCTCTTCTCCTGTATCGAATTACTTCTGTCACTACCGGGAAGTCTCATTTTCTTATTTCCAGTATCTTCGGGTAAGAAGTCTGTAGGATCCCCATGAAGCAGAGGTTGCAGTTCAACGGAGGGCGCTGCTTGAGTTTCCTCATTCTCATCCTTGTCCTGCTGCCGAGGTCCCGCCTCAGCCGCTGTATCATTGTTTTCTGCTACATGGCATGATGATCGTGGCTCCTCTCTTTCTGTCTGCTCCAAATCTTCATCCTGTGAGCTTGTTGTGACCTCTCCATCTTCTGTTTTATAGTCCTCAGTCTGATCTAGAGTCTCCTCAGTGACTAGCTCAATGTCAGGATCCTCTCTTATTTGAGGCTCAGAACCTTCGCTTCGGTCTTCTTCCTCCAGCTTTAGACGAGCTGCTTCCTCTTCGGCCTTGGCTCTTCGGGCTGCCTCTTCTTGGGCTCTTCTGTGCGCTTCTTCCTCTGCAGCTTTCCTTCGAGCATCTTCTATCCTCCTCAGCTCTTCCTCCTCCTCCTCCTCCTCTCTCCTCTTCTGCTCCTCCTCCTCCTGTCTCCTCTGTGCTTCCCTCTCCTCTTCCTCTTTTCGGTGTTTGTCTTCCCGCATAGACTGACACCTGTGGGATATATGTGATAAATGAATGTGTCATGTACACATGGCTGTGTGGTAGACATATCTCTTAGTAATGGACTATTGTGTGATTCAGTCATTTCAGGACTCACTGTGTGGATCATTTTTAAACATATTTTACAGGCATTAGCACTTCTTAATAAAATTGAATAGTATCACGATCTACACATGCTAAGAGATTTACCTTCTGCGTGCTGAGTGACCCCTGACCAGGGCTTGAATTTTTGTGGCTCCTTTCTGTTGACGGTTGTACTCTTTCCTCTGAAAGTGCCCTCTCCACAAAGCCTGAATAACAGTGGCAGCCCGTCGCCTCCGCTCCTCTTCACAGTACCTGCGCCAAGAGCGCTAAAGAGAAAGATCAGTTAAAATGAGAGCAGATTAAAAGTCTGTGCAGTAGGGTTGGGCCATATCATATCGCAATATTTCTTTTTTATATCCTGATATAGATTTTAGGCCATATCGCCCCGCCCTACTGTGCAGTGCACTAATAATATGCTCACCTGTATCACAACAGCAGCATGTCTCATGTCTAGAAACTCCTTCCTCTGCAGTCGAGCTTTGACCCAGCGTTGAAGGAAGAGGATCTTGCGCATGACGTCTTTGTGTAGCGTATCCTGAAGCTGCTGCCGTTCAAGCTCTTTCAAAAACACCTATTGAGAAATTTACACTTCAGTGTTCACAATTCACAAGGCAAAAACTAAAATCCAGCCCATCATCGAGTGTAATATGTTACCTTAGTTTTACCAATCTGGTAAGTTGTGGGATCCAGACCCATCTTCTGTAACAGAGCTGAAATTTCTTCTTTTGAGGCGGAGGCATTCTTTGGCAACAAAACTCTAAACTGCGTGAAGAACTCCTTAATAGAAAAGAAAAAGGGTCAAATATTACACAATGATGATAATACTTCACAGTGTGCTTTAAACGAACGGAGTCTCATACTTGGAAAGTGTACTTGGCTCCATAACCGGACCGACGGATTCGAACAGTTTCCAGCATTCCTGTGTATCGTAGCTGCTGAACCACTAAGGTTTCATCTAAATACATCTCCCTCTGCATGTAGAAAAACACATTTTACACCATTAATAACACTCAGATTAAACTGAATCAAACACTTACAGTAGATTAAACTTACCTTCTCTGCATTGGAGCGAATACAGCGGATAAAGTAAGGTTCTGCTCTGTTCAGCGTCTCTAAAAGCTTTGTCAAAGATGTCTGAAAAATATGAAATAAACATGTAGGTCCTTTGCCGTAAAAGTCTATGTATGTATCACAATAGTCGTACCTGAAACTGGGCACTGATGCTCGGAGGCTTCTTCTTTTTGTGCAGATGAAGAAGAGATTTGGTGGTGCGGTCGTGTAGTGTCTGACTCACAATGAACTTCAGAGACCGAGAGTCCAACAATCTCTGCAAAGCAAAAAAAAACAACAACACAATGATCATCTATAAAACACATATATACAGTACATATATTGAAAGAAAAAATACTTACCTTGGGGATTATCTGTTTTTGTTTGGCATTTTTGTTTTTCCTGCAAATACAGCAAAACAAACAGTAAATTACACAATAACTCACATGAGTCTATTTGTGAACGGCGAAGGTGCAGGTTAGTGCTGAAGGGAGTTTTCTTAATGCATTGTCAGTGAATCAGTGGTCGAACCTGTGAGAAGCGCTCAATGCCGATGTGGGTAAGAAAGGATGAATAGACCAAGAGTAAAGATGGAGGAAGGAATGTGGCAGAAAGTTTAAATCGACCACAGTTATGCGGCACATGCCTAACAGCTGACAAGTTGAGGATACAGTATCTTTTTCTAGGTGAAGTCATGCTGTAACACTACTGCATGTATCGTTGCAGGCCCAATACAAGTAGGGCTCATGCATGTGGCAGTAAAAGTATTCAGAGCATTACAAGTGTTGAAAAACTGAGCTTCGTCTAGTAAATACGAGACACAAATGATTAATACAGCCACTAGCCAGTTCTACAAGAGCCATGGACTGGTTGACATGGAAAGCAAAATGGAGTGTTTTTGGTCTAAATCAGACGGAGCGGATGAGAGGGCGGACACCAGTCTGATTGCAGACTCACTGAAGGACGTGCCGCGGGAAACGGAGGCGACCCCAGGACTGCAGCAGTTTTCGAGGGTCCTCAGCATCCAGCTGCAAGTTCTTAATGGAGCTGATGATCTGTGCATGCATGTCTCTGAGTGAACCACATACAAAGTGGGCAGGAGTGGGGAGTGCACCAGGAAGGAACAAGGGGAAGGGGACACAGGTCCAATTATTTTTATGACATAAAGGGTAAGGAGTGAAGAAGAAAGTTTTTATGTCAATATATTGCAGATCCTTCACTGTCAGAAAGGGGAAAAAAACACCATCGCCATTGTTTTAAGACAAACAAACACACATTGCAGGATAGTTGGGGGTCTGCATTTTAAAGGCTTTCTTACTCCATTCATCTGTGAAGAATCACCCAGCGAAACCATCATGTTTACATCAGATAAGCCACTAGACACACGTGACCACCCAACCATGCCGCTTTATCCCAGTGAGAACAGAAAAACACACATGTAGCACACAAAAAGACTGGAGCTCGGCAGAGATGTGTTCACACCCGTGTCCCCTCCACCCGGGTAGTTAACATGCAGAGGCGAAGTTCAGTGTCATTGGCGGTCTCTTTCCATGCTGGACCAGTTATTGGCTGTGCGACTAAGTTGTTACTGGTGCTTTATTTAGATATTTCATTAAGACGGTCACTTTGTTTGACATACATTTGGTGAGGTTAATTTGGAGACGTTTTTGTCTCATGGCTAACTCATGCAATTTTGTCTATACTTACCCTGGTTAACTATGAAACTTAGAGGCCAAACCGAAGAAAGGTTTACTCGTTTATGTTTATTGTTCTAGAAGCAAAAGTGCTTTTTTCCACAAAGTATCTCCTTCGCTTGTGGGCTTAACTACATTTATTCTAAATAACAGGAGTAACATTTTGAGTTTGTCGCACCAAATTTACAAATGTCCCAAAAGTATCCTAAAAAAAGGTTCAATGCCAATATTCCAATTATATAATCACTATCTATGCTCCCCCAGAAACAATATTATCAACAACTACACTTAGCTTTATACAAAACAAAAATTCTGTTGCACCCAATACAATTTTAGTTGCACATGCACCCAGATTGTTCTCACTCTGGAGCCCTGGGGCAGTTGTGTGTCTACTCTTAACTAAAACAAAAATAAATAAAAGACTAGAGTATCATTTAAACACAGGTGACTAAAGTTTGAATTCTAAAATGGCCCAAAAATTGTCAGAAGCATCTAATAGAAATACAAATCATTGGAATAGTTACAAAAATAGTTTTCTCCAGCCTGGCCCCTTGCGTTCATGTTGTTTATCTGGCCACCAATTTGGAGTACTTACTTCTTATTCTCATAGCTAGCAAAGATGTCCTCAAAGGCCTCTAGAGGGCGCTCCTCAGAGTGATCAAAGCAAAAATCGAGCATAGAAGCTCGTCTGTGAAGGGGAGAGGAAAAGGAAAAACCACACATACTGGGGTCACCAAAAAGTGGAGAAGGAAAGTGCTAGGACCAACATGAGGAAAGGTAGGACCTGCAATTAAAAATATTGTCCTGCCTCACATCGTCCAAAATCACAAATAAAGTAAAGCCTGATTTTCAATATACCAATGTAATATACAGTATAACGCGAGTCTTAGAGTCCACAGTTTAAGTGTTTAAACCCACACCTCAGAAGAGAGGTCATCTCTTGATCAAACCACACGTCACTTACTTGTACATTCTTTCAATTGGAGTATTGGATCGCTGGAGCTCTCCAAGAGGAGTTCTGGAGATGGGTCGCACAACACCTGGCACAACAACAATAAAGACAGATACTTAGCCTGAAATGAAACGCAAACAATAAAAGTCATTGTGTAATCACTGTAGTACCTGAAGTCTTAGCGGCCCACGCACGACCGGCCTCATTGAAAGCAGCGAGGGCTCTGATCGTGGCGCGCAAGATCCCCCACCGAAACATCGCCACCGGGTCCATCCCGATGAGCTGACGCACATACGCCCGATCACTGCTCCTCAACAAGGCCACGATGTCTGAACGCATGTGATCGGTATTTTTCTCTCGGAAATCCTTAATGAATAAATAAAAAAACACGCATTTAGATCACTACCTAAACTATAGCTAGATAATGCTCGATGATAATCATGACACCTTTATCTTGTATTTTACTCTCCCCGCAAAGTGTTGAATGACAAACGCGGGCTCCATGACTGGTGTGGGCACAAAGTACTTGTTTCCCTGGTGCTGCTGCTTAAATTTGGCCAATAATGTTTCTTCTGTGGCGTGTGGAAAGCTGAAACCCGAAGATGTAATGACATGTAATGATGTAATATGCACACAGAAAAGAAAGTTGCGTGGAGAAAGGAAAAAGCGTCATACTTGCTCTCCTCATCCAGCAAGTAGAGCAGGCCGGTGGGCTTCTTACTGATGAGGTGGATACAGCCCACATTGTCAGTGTAGTCGATGTTGTGCCAAGTGATGCCCTCTGCTTGGTACTCCTCCTGGATCAGGACAAGACATAATATTGAGCAATGACCTCATAAAAAGTGCACCGGAAGACTGCGCTGACACAAAAAACAATGCTCATATTGAACTAACTGAGCAATAATGCAATAAAGACTATAAATACATGATCTAATTACAGGAGGAATGATGCTGTGGCTCCCAGACCAAATCAGAAATTGTTTAGAGATTATGAGAGAACTGTGCATAACGTAGTCACCTGTTCCAGATTGAAAATGTGATGATTGAAGTAATACTGCAGCTGCTCATTTGCATAGTTGATACAAAACTGTTCAAAGCTGTTGTTCTCGAAGTCCTCGAAGCCAAATATGTCCAGGACTCCGATGGACAAGCACTAACGGGGGAAAGGCGTTAAAGGCTGCAACATTTCTGATCTGTTTTTATCACGCCTGTGGCTTTTGAAGAAACTTACCGGGACAGATTCCTCCATGTCTTTCTTGTTGAGCAGAGCGTGATTGATGCGCAGAACAATCCAGTCAAACAGGGCACTGTACAAAGACTTGGCCATGGAGTCTCTGGCAGTGATGGCCTGGAGTACAAAAATACATACGCAAGTAATTGGTTTGTAAAAGATGCGTCAGTATGGACGGCGTTTGCGAGGTTATTGTTGACAGACAGGATTCACAGGTAGTTCTTTACATGGTACTATACAGAACTAACATGGTTATTTTCTTGGTAATAATAGGGAGACATGGTTCAATTTATCATAATTTTCATCCTAGTTGTTACCAAGCGATTTCCAACTTTTTACCACACAGTAAAGTAAAATGTGACCAATTCCTACAGTCCTTTCATTCCAATGATCATTACCTCAGAGTGGCTGTAGGGGAGGATCAACTTGTCATTGACGGTCACCGTTTTCCGCTGGGTCAACGCTTCGACCAGCAGTTCTTCTTTGACCTAAGTAGACAAGGATAGATCAATGCCACCAGCTCAAAAGAGTCGAGACAGTGTGCGCTACTAAGGACGTGTGCATTACCTTGAGCAGGTCAGAGAGAGTCGCCAGCACCTCTGGGGGCCCCACTTCCAAACCCTCGTCCCGACCGTCAGACTTCCTTGTGTAGGTCACGTTCCCCAAATATAAAATGGCTGATAATACGGAGAAGATCCTGCCGCAACAATATGATCATGTTATGGAGAGAGAAAAGAGTGCCGTCCTCGCCAGGCATCATTACAGCGTGGTCAAATAGAGGCCATAAGCTGCTCATCACACATAGCTTTTGTTATTCAGCCTTTACTTTATAGCTCCAAGCAAACTTTTTAGAGGCTGCTACTCACTGTTTCTTTGTGGCTGGAAGGAAGCCCACCATCTCCATTGCCTGTTGCAGTCTTTCAAAGTCATGTCGCAAGTCTTCCTCATCTTCAACCTTAAAGTTTTGCTAAAATGAAATCATGTAATTGATTAACACTTTGTAAAACTAACTAAAAGGATTTTTTTTTTATAGTGATTCATTTTGACCGAAACTTACAGGAAATATCATAAATAGCAATTTAACAGAGACCAAAACTTGCACTAATGAGGTAATGAGGAAGTAAAATTAAACATCACAAAAGAACATAAAACCTTTGAAAATCAGCAACATTTTCAAAGGTTATAATATCAACTATGTTCGAGCAAAATCTAACGTACGACGAGGAGGTTATCAAATTCATAAAAGGGAAGTATCTCGTTTCTTTATGCAAATTGTTACCTGTTTGAGGTAGAAGTATTCTTCGGGTGGCAACAATTTAAACTCTCTCCTCTCCTCCTCTGAAGCGCCCAACAGCAGGTAGTAAAACACATGGTAATTCCTGAAAAAGACCAAAGTTGTTCATACAGTCCCAGGATACGCATATATTTTTATTCTATCCTTTGGACCTTTTTTAGAAAACACAACAGTATATAATAATTTTGACCCACCACCTGCAGGAGGAGCCATAGGGGACAGGTGCTATGTGATTTGGGCAGCTCCAACCGCTGCCCCCACGAACCGGCAACGGACAAGTGGGAGAAAATGGATGGATATAATAATTTTTACATCATTTACAATTTTTTTGTTTAAAGTTGTTTTTGGTTGTGGTCTTGACTTCAATATGTTGATTCTATGATGCTCAACAAAACCATGACCATTTTAATTATGTTTTTACAGTAGTTGTTCAATACACGTAACAGGATATATATCTGTGTTTTTCTTTCCATTATTAGTGCCATAAATTGCCAATCATCAAACACTGCGTCTATGATGTCATATCAGTTTCCACTCATGCATCACTTGACAGGTCGGTGACAGGCAACAGGACTGTATTGTAAAATCTGACTGGAGTAATGAGTTTCCAGGTTTATCAAATTCAAACAATGACATCATATGGGCTCACTCAGTGACTAGACAGAGAAGATGCATCAGCAATGCAGTGCACAGACTGCAGGAGCAGGCCAAGAATACACCCACACATTTGGAAGTTAAGTACGGTTTCCAAATGAAACCTAAACAGGAAACCTTGATGACTAAGGGAGCGTAGGACCAAATGCTTGATGTAAGTTCCAGAGAGTATTGTTGGTGAGGTCTCTGTGTGGCAGTGAATAATGATACAAGAGCAGATAAGAAACTCAGCGACGTGTGGATCTTCAGTATCTTTCGACAACAGAATTTGTAAGAAATTCTTACTCAAAGTCATGATCTAACAAAATGTATCTTATAGTCATCTGGCTGTTCCTTAGATTATTTTTTAACCCTTGTCCAAAAAATATTGTGCTACTCAAAAGCAGTTAGCATTTTTAGAAATGGTCAAACATTTGAATTTGCATTTACACAAACACAGCCCCGACACTCAGAATACATTAATGATTAATCCTGGTATTTGCTCAGAAATGTTAGCAATCGCACAATGTAAATATTTAAATACAAACACTACTCTCACTTTGTACAAGCATTGTGTGGGACATTTCAATAAATTAATGTGATAACCAAGTTATGAGGACTTGTTATTATTCTAAGAAAAGCCCAATTCTGGTAGAAAATGCAGTAAAGAGGTCAGTAGTTCAGAGGTCAAGACCTTAGCGGTCACGCCTCACCTCTCGTTCTTCTCTCTGGAGACAAGACGCGACTTTTCAAGAAGATACTTCTCCACCACAGCCCTAGAAACACAAGAACAAAAGAGGGGCTAAGAAAACTAACGTTCACTTCAATTGAGAGGTGTCTCTGGAGAGCAATAAATAAATAAAGGCCAATAAAATGATGTGACTGCAAATCATTTGGCCGCGAGCATTTCACCCAGCCAGTACGGAGAACCACAGTGCCCATATGGTTTCTAAATCAGTGACAACGTTGTTATGTATAGTTTTTCTAAAACATGCCGCTAGACATGCAAAGAATAAACAATTTCTGGCATAAAAAATGTACTAAAAAGGATCCAAATGATTGAGACAAGGGTTTTCACAATGATCTATGTAACTGCAGGACCAGGTTGGACCGTCTCACTCATGGTTTTACAGATTTCCTGTGTAGAGAGCGCATCAGTGAGCCGTTTCATGGCCACTCACAGCACATTTTGTCCTAAAGACAAAATACACTCAGTGAGGATCTGTAACCCTTTTAATGATGTGAGATCGGCACAGTTGAAGTGGCTGTGTCGAGGACGCCACAGGAAACTATTTTAATTTTAATTTTCTACACTGTTGTTGTGGACTCTTGGGCTCTTTCACTTCAGAACAAATTTCCTGCGACAGGTAGATGCCAGTTATTAAAGATAAACATGAGGCCTGGCTTTTATTATCAAAATAGGACACCATGTATCTCAACACAAAAACTGTCAACTTGATGTAATTTAAGAGGCAGGGCCCACTAAATCAACTTTCCCGATTGGATTAAAACCTGTGAGTATAAAAAACTCAATAAAATGCAAAGAGAGTGACTGCCATTAGGACATAATCACATTAGGACAGCATTTAATACAAACCCAGGATACCAGCTGCTGCCTCATGTTAGCACAAGTTTACATAATATTACAATGTCTAAAAAGGTTCACAGCATTAACTATACCACCCCCATCTGCAATCTTCATTAGATAATGTGGAAGTGACGCAGCTAACCAAACCAAAAGGCAGGGTGCTAAGAAACAGGAAGGTCATGAGTTTTTTTTTTTTATGCAAGTTTCAGTGAGTAAATGCAGAAGGAGGAATCATCACATGACTTTAAAAATAACAGCATTAATTTAAGGACAAAACCCTTGTTATTCAATTGAAAACATTTCATGTTTACTCACCCTCTGACAACACCGCTCTCCAGGTAATTCACTTGGATGAATTTACCAAAACGGCTGGAGTTGTTGTTGTGGGCGGTCTTGGCGTTTCCAAAAGCCTGACGAAAATAATAATAATAAAAAAGAGAGATTGGTTTAGGAAGAGTCCTGCTTTTCCTTTGCCACCATAAAACACAACTTACATGCAATTATAATGACGTAAAAAGCATTTAGACCTCAGAAAATAAATATACAGTCAGTGTCCACATTAAAACCACATGTGTGTTTGCAAATGTCTAAGGAACTCAATGTCCCCTTTTGGCCTGCACTTAAAAGTGCCCATCAATCTATTCCCCCCCTTTATGTCTACTCAGGCCTCTTTGCTTCATTATCTTGTGAGTGTGTGTTTCGATGAGAAGCAGAGGAAGAGAAAGCATGCACAAGGCAGTAATGATGAACGACTTTGAAACTGAAACTGGAGCTTGACAAATAAACAAGAAGAACAATGATAAAATAAAAATAAAAACATCTTATTTCAGCACTTTCACATCAGAAATGAGAGCGTAGACGTGCTTCAATGGGAAAAATAGTAGGCCACAGCATATGGGGCCCTGGGAATTGCAAAACGTCAGTAATCATTGATACAGCGGCACTCTGTTCGCTCCTTGTTGCACATGCTCACAGCTCCACTGATCCACTCGCAAACAAAAGGGCACCACAGGGGAAGTTGACTCAGTGAATGTTAAATAGGCCCTGCATTGTATCTGTGCAGGCAGTCGCAGGATGAATTTGATACAGTGCTGTTAGTCCTGATTAGAGTTCGGGGGTGCATAACTTTACACACCCGCCTCAAGGCTGCCATCGGGATTCCTCAAGCACTGTTGACCTACTTTTATTCTGCAGAGGTGCCAGTGAAAGCATTTCATTACAATTACATCTTATTTGCACGAGGCGTAACCGGTTCAATGACGCCAAGAGGATGCCAAATAAAGGAAAACGTTTGAAGCAATACCTTTTAAGACAACAGTTCCAGACCACAGATAAGTTTCAACAACCTGAAATATCTTGCTCAGACAAAGCAATCTCCTTTACTCAACTTTCCCCCTCACTTTGTCATTGTTCTCGAGCTGTGCTGAGTACAAAATCCTTTTCCCAACAGGAATTATTTTAAAGCCTCCACACACTCGATGCCCCGATGCCAAATTCAGGGTTTCTGTCCCAATTATCCTCCACCTCAACCAGCTTTGTAGGCCTAACACCCTGGGAAACACGTGCAAGTGAATTCTACACAAGTCACGGCGTCATTCGTATTCAAACATGCCCGTCAGCACGGCTTGTGATTGGCTCGAGCCTCCAGTAGGTATGAGGAAGAGCTCCAATGGTTTTGGAGCCATGACCGCCAGGAAACGTGGTCTTAATTTGTATGCTTTGAAAACGCGGAGCATCTAAAACAGTTGTGAAGAAATGAGAAAGGATTTTTTTTTTTTTACTTTTATGAAGAAAAAAAAAGGCATTCATGTCACAAACTTCTCTGGCAGTGTTAAAAACAGAACGCAGATTCTTGACTTGAGCTTAAACACTTGGAGGAACAGAGGCGAAGTCTATTTCAAAATGCAGAACTTAAATTATGTGAACGCTAAGTGAGTGAAACATTGTCACATATAATAGGAATTATTGAGATCAATCTGGGACAAAAGCACCATTTGGGAGCAAGTGTTGCAACTGAAATGAGATTTAGTGTATGCTTTGAAATCTGTTCAATGTGCAAGTTGTAAATATGTCCAGGAGATCTAACACTTGAAAGACGACTGAAATAGATCGAAGCCAAAGGGTTAGCTTTTATCCATAAGAAGAACCCACGGAGACTTTGTCGTTTGCAAAAATTACTGTACTGCCTGAATAATTGCAATTTCAGTTTGAGCAGGACTCATTATGAATCACTAATGGGCACTGAACTACTTTGTACATTTCAGTTAAACACGAGTCAAGCCTAGCACACTGTACATTGTGCTTCATGCAACTCCATAAAAAATATAAACTCCTTTCTCGCAAACCACGGGGAGTTTCTCGATACCAATGGTGTTTTTACGACTTGTGCGTCTCAACAGGCAAAATGCAGGCACGTACCGGAGTAGAATAAATTGCATACCCACGAGATACACTATTATTACTCGTATGAAGATAAAAATGTAATGACACTCGTATTAAGTCAGTATTGGATACATTTGACATGAACGATTTCTCCCTCAAAAATGAGTAATGTCAAAAAGTTGAAATGAACAAGATTCCAACTCAAGATTAGGGTTGTCATGATAATCTATATTTCGACTTATCGTTCAATAAATAACAGATAAACTATACATTTTTGGGCTCAATATTTATCGTCTGTACATTTATTAGAATTTCCCCCTCTTTGTAGAAGTTTGTTTTTTAACTGAAGTAAATTGTGCTAGATTTTATTTCATGCTTTTTGTAGCTCGTGCGGTATTTGAAAGTGGGATTACGCACTTTTAGAACACAGGTTTACAGTCATTTTTATGCTTTAAAGTTTAAAGTGTCTGGCATCTTTAGAGTCAGTAATATTATGGTTTATCGGGATATTTTCCTCCCTCAATATATCGAACTTCAAAATCATGACAGGCCTAATCGCAACTCATGCGTTCTGAAGGATATGTATCTATGTACGTTTAGAACAAGGGATTTCTTTTTTATTTATTTTTTTGGTTTCAGTGGCATCAAGTGGTCTACTTTAATAACTTTTATCATGATATTTTCCTGCCTCAAAATATTGAAGTTCAAATTTTGCTATCGTGACAGGCCTACTCGAGATAGCCCTTGTTTTCCAAAGGCGCTGCCAGGGCCATGACACTGACACCTCACTACAGCCTCACAAAAGGCTCAAAGCACGGCCACCGAGAGTTCCCACATTCAGAGCACAACAGACACTCAAGGAAGCGACAAAAACGTCACACTAAAAGGATTGGGAAAAAAGGCTTTCTAGAATCTCGCGTTGTCAGTATCCTCTGTGGCAGTAGCAGACAGAGTCGATGCATATCCCAAGTAGCCGTCAGAGAAATAGTAATAACTGTTTGTTGTCTTCAATTAGAAGCTTTGGTGAGCTCACATGACATTGGCAGTGAATGTCCTCCTCTGTGCGTGGCTGCCGTCCAAACTGGCACCACACAAAATACATCCTAAAACGGTACTTACGGCCCTCAAGCTATAATTAATGGCTCTGGTTAACAAAGAATGAATTCTTAAAACGACAGCTTTAAGAACTCTCTGAGGAGATGGTTTAAATCTGGGCTAGAGTTTGTATAGGAATACCACACAGCAGATGCGAAAGCTTACCACATACTTCCGGGTCACATACCGAATTGCTGATGTTTATGATTTATTTTCCGAGACATGAACCGGGCAGTGCAGTACATCGTTAATAGAAACAAGATTAATCTATAGTTAGTAATGCCAAATGATTGTTGTCACAATGTTGGGTAAAGAAGCCGCGATATCACAAAATTACTAAGGACACCCATCTGACAGGGATTTATACAACATTTTGACAGAATTTGAAGAAAAGAAAAAAAAAATACCGGTACTTACAATTTATGTTTTCATATAAATGGAACGTACCGTGTGGAAATGGTTTAATAAAATATCATAATGTTGTTGCAATAGCCAAGGAGTTTAGATATAGGAATTCCACAATTGTACAAAGAATGTTCAAAAACAAAACAATGTACATCACATACTTGGAGGTCTATTACCATCATAAGTCCTAATACACAGGCTCTAGTAATGGGCGACTGTGGTGTTCGGTTATACCAGTTTGTTGCTCTTTTACCCAGCCCCACCCATGTCCACAGGAGCGCCACATCAAACCAGGGCTTATGTGGCAACAGTGCCATGAATAGATCCTGAACCAGTCTGTAGCATCATGCCCGTATCAACTTGGTCATTTCCTCAGCTGCTCAAGTCACTAGTTATTCAATCTTGGTATTAATAATGTAATTAATGCTGAATGTTCAGCTTTTTGCCCTGACCAAATAGAGCTAAAAATAAAGAGCTATGATGAGGGGACAGACAATTAGATCCTGAACTAGAATGGCCAGCTACTCCTCTACACTTCCTGAACAACAATACAGCACAGTGTCTGTCTACGCCCCTCAAGGCTCAAGTCGCACAGTAAGGAGTATGGTTACTTCCCGTGTCGTAGCCGCTTCCTGTTAAAGAGAGTTCCGGACGATAGGAACTTCCTGTTGGTAATGATACAAGATGGACTGGCATCAAGGAGACCCAAAATACAGTATAAGCCATGGAGCACCAGCATGTTTATTCTGCGACAACAAATCAAGGCTTGAAACCAGCACTGCAACGAACTGGGTATTTAAGTATGAGTAAGTTATTGGTAAGTTATGGGTAAATATCAGAATCAGAATCAGAATAGGTTTTATTGCCATTGTTTGAGAACAGGTTCACAAACTAGGAATTTTTCTTGATGCGGACGTGCAACATAAAACATAACACAGAATTTAGATAAAAATAAGCTATAAAAATGTAAACTATAAGGCTTTAGGGGGCATATGCATAAGGAATATTAATAAATAGATACAAAATAAAAAGTAAGAAGTATCAGATCTAATTCAAATGTTATTTCCCAACGATCTACACAACACGCAGATTAACCAGTTGAACCTGTTCATGAGTAAACTGCTTTGAGCTCTGTGCAGCCTCTTCTTACATGGCCAAGCAAAGCAAACGTATGTTTATTTCCCCTAATAATAACTATTAGACATATGGTTTGTGGCAATGATTGTTTGCACAGTGAAGTCTCTATGCGTTTTCTCATAATTCATGTCAGATGGGTTGAATCTGCCAGCAGCCCATACAGCTCACCTCAAAAAATGACCTAATCTCCTCAAAATGTAACAGAGACCTGCGGCTCAACTCCCCTTTATGTTGGTAATGTATGCCATTGTAGTCTGCACAAACCCATCCTCACTGCACTCTCAAGTATTTGTACCAGAAGAGGCATGTACGCTGCCATATATAAAGAGAACACTTCCTCTTCTGACCAATAAAGTCTAAATGCATCTCCATGTCTGCTTCTGCAACCACAGCTCTGGAATGGGTGAGCATGCAAAAATGCGTTGAGAGAATGAACAACAAAGTGACATGGATTAGAGGGACCCAAGCTCTGCTGATGAAGAGGAAAAACGCTCCATCCCTCTCTGCAGAGTCTCCAGAACCTTTCACCTCAGACAGAACCACTGACTGAAAGAGCTGAAGGTCAAGAGAGCAAAGCCACAGATGCAGCGATATATATATAGTTTATAGTTAGTAGAAGGAAATCTGCCAACTATAAAACTATAACAAAAGTAAAAGTCAATAAAAAAATTGTTGGCATCATTGTCTGTCACTTTCATCTTTCAATTATTATTATTTTTTTTTCATAATGCTTTTGACCAATATATTGTTTGGTCCTCTGCCTGTACAGCTGATGAAAGCCGGGCAAATCATGTAGTATCTGTGCATGAAGCATATTACCATTCACTTCATTTTCAAAATAGAGCCAGAAAATGAATGTCAGCATGTTGTGCACTCCAAGCTAAAGACACACAAGCAGCATTGAGAGACACGTCAGAGAGGAACTTCTGCTACACTTTTTCATTTCTTGATTCTAGCGGATAAATAGTCTTTTGGCGGTTATAATTGTTCTTTGCAGAAGCATTGTTACATTGCAACAAAGAAACCATCTTGCATCTTACCTCCAGGACCGGCCCTGCCCCCAGGATGGTTCTCTCGACCCCGCTGGCATAGCCCTTCTGGCTGAGAGCGGTCAGACAGTGGATTAGGAAGTTGGTGCTCTGGGTCTTGCCTGAGCCGCTCTCTCCAGAGATGACAATGCACTGATTGACTCTTTTCCTGAGCATGGCATAGTACGCCACGTCAGCGATGGCAAAGATGTGGGGCTCAAGTTTGCCCAGCTGGTGGTTTTCGTACATCTTGACATATTTGGGGTTATAGATGGGCAGGAACTTGAAAGGGTTGATGGCGATGAGAATGCTTCCTGCATAGGTGTAAATTTTCTTCTTGTAGAACCGTGTGCGAAGATTATTTAATATAGTGTCCTCATTGAGGACAGGGAGGTTGCAGAGGTCTGCAAAGTCGTCTTGTGGAGGAGGCAGGAAACCCCTCGCGGCCAGCTGCTGAACATGCTGCTCCTTCGATAGCGGTGGGAGGTGGGCATAACAAATGGTGCCATCTTGGTTCCTTTCCTACATGACAAAGAACAAGTTGTCTTTATAACCTTTTTAGTTATCATTATACTTGAAAGTGTGAAACCAAGTAAATACAGACATGTTTTTTATTTGGTCTCTAACAGCAATGGCCATAAACAGCAAGAGTTCAAACTAGATCCAGCACTACGAGGTTTACCTGTAGTAGAAAGTAGTAACCCAGACTTTGAGAGTGTTTCTCCTGAGCTTTCCGAGGCCACAGTAGAACCCTTTGCACCGGCAAATCCCCAGCCTCCAGTACCCACTCCTCTCCTCCACTTTCTTTCACCTCTGCCAACACATACGAGTGCCTGGGGTCCAGCCCCAGTGCTGCCGCAGCATCTGAGATCACTGAGGCTGCTGTGGAGTCCTTCTGCACCCTAAAAATCAAACATTTATTTATAAAGTGTTAACGCCACAGACACACCTGTGCGTTTACGGTGCGTCCTACTCACGTGAGGCAGCAGCAGGCAGAAGTCGGGGCTGTTAGCCGTGGGTAAATCTGCAGCAGGTATGAGCGGCTGTCGTGGTCATTGAGGGTATCTGGCCCCCCTCCCCCCCCTCCTCCTCCGGCGACCGTTGCCATGGTGGCAGCGCCATCTCTGACACTCATCCTGGGCCAGGGGGAGTGGCCTCAGCATGCCGCACACCGCCTCGCTCTCACCAGGCAACTCCTGAAACCATAAGCACAGATGATTGGCCTGTGAATGTCATAGGAACAATGACACGTTTATCAAAGAGAAGCCAGGTCCTTAAAAAGGTGCAAGAAAATATTAACATAACAGTTACAGCAGCAGCTACTATCACAGTGACTTCCACAGAGGACTGCAATAGTCTGGGATTTCACAGATCTGGAAGGAAATAGCTTTCACAGATCTGACGGTCTTAACAGATACTCAAACACTGCAATGTTTACACATCCGAGTAGAATCACACAAACATATTTATAAAAGCATGATAAACATAATCAAGTCCTGAAAAACAGTGAATCCCTTTGTCATAAATGCCCGACGAGGATACAGGTTAACTGGCATCAATTTATTGAAGTCTGAGGGATTTTAATGCTTAATCTGGTATGAAAAACATACATTGACTGCATTATTGTATTGGCATTATTACCAACTAATCGATTTATAACAAGTTTAATAACAGAATTGTGCCTTTATTTAAGACCAGTAACAAAATTCCTCTTTGTACATATTGCACCTCTGAAGGAAGCAGCTGACCTTTCAAGTAGAAGAGCCCTCACTTATAAACACAAGATGTGTGATCGATGATCATAGCCATTAGCTGAAGTGCCTAAAGTTTGGAGTGGACTATGGTGGGATTGTGTTTGTATCTTGGCACTGGAACTGTAATGGATGCAATCTAAACCGTAAACCCCCTAGAGGAAACAAGAGGCTGGTTTAAATCAATGTGTGGCAGGAAAATGCCACTGCTTAAGTAACATGACCCATGAGCCCACAGAGAGCCAATGGTTTATCAAGCCATCATTCTTCCAGGTTTATTTGTGCAAACTAAATGTAAGAAAGTTGCATACAAGTCCAAGATAACAGGACAGTGTCTCACAGCCTTTCATAATGAATTTAATTTAAATTATGTTTTACATTGTCCTTATTTTCCAAGCTTTGTTTATACAATTCCTGGCAAAGAATGAGATTTTCCTCAATATCTGCACCTCTGGTATAACTTTATGTGTTGCTTCTCTTTCTCAAAGAATAAGATTATGAATTTTCTTTTCCTATTTCTTAGACAATCTGCACTCCTATGCACACAGAAACAAGGGTTTTGCCAGTGTAAAGTAAGACCTGGATTTGTTTGGGTCACATTTAAGAAATAAAGGAAAATGAGTGCAACCCGAGAGTCATGAGTTTGTGCGTCTGCCAGATGAGCTGACCACAGCCCCAGAAGCATGAAGCCTGTAAAACCCAGCCAAGCCAAAACTACACAGACCACAGACAGCCTCAACATTATACGCCATCACGGAGAGGGTCTGCAGTAAAGATGTTCACATCCAGAGGAATACAGTAAAAGAGCCGGGGAGATGACAGCAGAGAAAAGTAAACAGAGAGACAGAAAGAGAGGTCCCAGGAGACAATCAAAGCTGATTAAGTCTCTCAGATTATACGGATCCCCCCACCAAGAGGGATCCTCTGTAAAGATGGTTAGCATTCCTCAGATAAGACACCCAGTCTGCTTTGCGTAGGCTTAGCCCGGCACTTCAGCTGCTTACGACGACAGACACACCACAACATCAGACTCCAGCAGAGTAATGAGGGGTCCCGTGGCAGCTTAGCTGCACTAACCAATACACAGCCTATGTGTAACTTTAGCATAGTTCATCCAACTCTATCCACCTTAAACCTCATTATCTAAGTCAATGTTAACTCTGCAACATTAGCAGCCGATTAACATGTTACTTTGAAAGCACAGGAAGAGTCAGTCAAATATTCAGCAAGACTAAGCCAGAAACCACATGATCAAGTCAGTTCTTCCTGGGATATCTTTAAACATACCTTAATAAAGAAAAAAAAAGAGGCCAATTTGGAAGATGTGAAAGTTAATCTCTTTGTATCAATAACCTCTCAATATGTTTTGATAAAACTCTGGGAAGTCCACCAGAACAAACTTGAACCAAGAGAGTGCTGAGGCAGAGTAAATAGTTTGCCTTTATATGGCGAGCTGCTGTTCCATGTGCGAGTGTGAAAGCAGTAGTGAGTTCTCCCAGATTAGCAGTCTGTTCAAACAGACCCGTCCGTGCTCAGACATCTCCCTGAGTCTATGATTAAGCCAACAGGAAGTAAATGACCTACAGCCAAACCCGGGGAAGTAACTTCCCTGTGTCATAGTATGGGTCATAGCAAAGGGTTGGCCCAATGATGTCAGACGGACTCACTCCCAGGAAAAATATATGCAATTAAATCCCTAAGATAAAATAATAAGCTTGGTATTTTAACTGTGTTATCTTTTAATATTGTCCTTTATTAATAAACAGTTTTAAACTGTTAACTAAAATAATGGCCAATGTTTCAGATGAGGAAAAAACAAAAACAACTCCATTTGTCTGTGGAAAAGAGACAAAGGCAGACAAACCCTTGTACAGAGTAAGACTAGTGAGAAAGTAGAGGCGGCCTCCTTGTTATGAAATGCTGCAAAATGAGACAGTTATGGACGATGCCTCACTAGTGACGCGTAATGTATGAGTGTGAGGAGTTACTGTGTAGTAACACTGTCTGCATGAGTGAAGTAACATGTTTCTAAGAGTTACACAATATGTTTGCGTGCTTCTTTGGCTGCACTATACTTGTATACAGGATTTTCCCTTTGAAGCATAACAGGGAACATCCATTTTCACATAAAATAACTTTTAGTCATTTATTAGAATTGCAGTTTCAGCAAAGACACATGTTCATGATGTAACTTTGCGCACTCCGTGTTTGTGTGCAGTAAAGTGAACTACTCTCGTGAGAGCTTATCAAAGCTGTGAGTGTACCTGATCACCTATGTAGTAGAACTCGAGAGGACTATGTGTCAGAGGAGAGCTGCGGTCTGGTTCTTAGGTAAACTTTACACTTGCACTTAAACGTTTAATCATTTTCACCAGAAAAAAATCCAGAGCCGTGGGTGACACTCATCGTGGCATCGATTGAAAGCATACGCACGTAACAAATGACTGGGCTGAATTTTGTTGGGACAGCACACTACCTGAACATCTGTGTTTTACTCTGAATTTCAAACATCTCTGCCTCTGCCCCCGGGGAAAGTGGAGCAGGGGCCATTGAAGTATCCATCAGCAGTCCTCTCCACACATGACCTAATGGAGCTGAGAGGGACTGGCTTCTCGCCAAAGCAGCCAGCTTTGTCCCGTAGGTACAATGAGAGACACTGGGAAAAGCAGCGTGGACGTGGTGTGTGCGAGATTGTGTGGTCTTCTCTGCCTCCGGGGTTTTTGTGTGCCGTTACAGATTCATAAACCCATGATCGAAACAGAGAGACTGCCCCTGTTGCTGCTGTACAGGACTAAAACAACCCTGAGGTATCGACTATAGGAAGTGCAGATGCCCCTAAAATGGCTGTGAATGGATGCAAGGCCCTCCCACCAGAGCCATGTGGTCTATTCAGAAAGCAACCCTTTTGTTTACAGCAGTGCCGAACCTCAGGAATTAACTCTGCTGCAGACCCAACCTCAATAAGACCAACACAGATTTGGAAAAGAGAGAGTGAGAGGGGAAAGGGGGCAAGAAAAGGGGGCACTAAGAGCTCATCTCCTCCCCCCTGTCAGGTCAGGTCCCGGGACAGCCATCCACAGACAACACAGGCTGTGGAGCATCTGCTGCTGGGGAATTAGGAACTGTAAAGACTTCATAGACTTCAACTTTGGGAGCATCAACAAGTTGAGGTGAAATTATCAAGTTTATCTCTATGAATATGCATTTAAAAACACACACTTACAATGCTCAAAATCAACTTGACTCAAAGCCATCATAGAGCTCTTCATTGAGTTGACACTTTCACATGATGACTTTGAATGTGCAGTATTGACTGGCTGATACTGGCAGAGTGCTGCTCATTTAACATCCCTCCGAGGCAGCCATGACCCCGATTGCGCTTGTGTGGTAAACACGGCTCCTTGATTTAAAAACGTGGATGACCTATTTTTGAACAGCTTGAAATCATCAGCGCATCACTACCACATGTTTTCTCGAGGCAATCCAACATTAGTCTTTGCCGCTGCTTAATAAACTCCTCCTTTTACACCCATCACAGTCGGTAATCCGTTCGGCCTGCGTGCCACTTCCCGTTGGTGGAACGGCCTCCTGAAGTGCGTCTCCGCCGTCTTCCGTGCCCCCTGTCGCAGTGAAGTCCCTCACAAAGCCTGCCCCCTCCTCCCTGCTGTGTTCACCCCCCCCCCTCCCCCCCTCCCTCTCGTCTGACATTTGGTACTGCCGCTCTAAACCAGTCCAGATGCCATGGGTCATGCTGTGGAAAAAAAGATCACTCTTGAACTCTCGGTAAATACCTCCAGCCCTGATGCTCTGGGTTTACCGATGCTCCTTTAAAGTCTGAGCAAAGCACACACCTCCCTGAAGTCAAACGGGTCAAAAGACCAATGAGGCAGGGCGCCGTTTAAAGAGACGTTACAAATCAGTTAGAAGCTTGAAACCTGCAAGCAAATCTATGCAAATAGCAAAGCTCAAATGCAGAGAATATACAGTAGCCCATTTATGGATAAACTATTGCGAATAAAAGTGCACTGCAGAAGGCAACAAAACTGCAATGATGAACTTTCACAGCTTTCAATACTGACTGACAGCCACGCAAATCATTTTATTTTAACAACAGTCCGAGGTGAAGATTTGTAAAAGGTTTGGCACAAAGATGGTTGACGCCACATTTATGTTTTCAATCAGGCATGTGTGCGCTGAAACTCTAGATTTAAAGGGAGACCATAGCATGTCTGTCCTAATGTGAGCCAGAAGGCACTGCTCAATGTGATCGGCCGTTTGAGGCTCCACATGGTCAGTGTTGACAGGAGATTCCAGAGGGTTTTCGGCACCGCTCATCTTATCCACGTTGAGCTCCTTGCAAAGTTTAAACTAGTTCAAGTCCAATATATGACCGTAGAGGTAAATTAAGGATATATGATATTCCTTCATCGTTCACTAAACCCACACATCTGGCTAAAAAACAGAACTGTAGATCAATGGGGCCAATCAATCCATTGACCTGTAAACTGTCTACAGCGCACTTTGGGAAAATGACCCAATTATGATGTTTCTGACAAGTATTACGGTTGTGATTAGATTTGCAATTTATGTTTTAAGATTCAGTGCACCATCCAGAAGCATAAACATTTGATGTAATACGGAAACAGAAGAATGACAGGGCAAACCGAGGAAGGCAGCACAAAAATATATTTCAGGATATTTTGTTTCAACCATTCAAACTTCATGAGCACCCACTGTACACATCAATTAAAAAAAGGTAAATCCACTACATCAACCAGTTAGGCCTTTGTGATGTAATGTTGATGAGGTATACAGATGTACTTTGAATGGTACAATAGTACACTTCGGAAGCACTTCCCAGGCTGGGAGACGGTCCTCAAGCATGAACACACACACACACACACACACAAGAAGAAGTGGGGGGAGACATTTGAACATGTGGGGCAGCTGCAGTCACAGACCAGGATGAGGGGGAGAGGAAGTAAAAAAGGAAGAGGGCAGACAGAATGGAGTATTGTGCACACTCGCTCATATGGGCTGCTGCTGCTTTAAACACTTCCCAAACACACGATTCTATTGTAGACCCAGAATAGCTACTGTACTGCTCAAAGTTCACACCAAAGTAATCCTTCTACCCACGTGCTAAACACACAATTTGCTTTGTCCAGACGTCCCGGCTTTTTGCCAGATTCAAAAATGTTCATATCTTCTTCAAGTGAGTGCACAGCAGAGGTAACACTGGGAATGGTTTACCGTCTGGACAGGAGGTTTGTGTTAGGGGCGGTTTGACATTACAGTCTGTTTATAAGCAGACCGTCCCACATTAATAATACTGGATTTGTTTATTTGTTTATTATCCCCATTAGCTGTCTCCAAATATACAGCTACTCTTCCTGGTCCGGTTACATTGCTACATTTTACATGCTTTGACCCGAGTCTGAACTGAAAAAGGACAGATAACAGCAGGCAGTTCATAATACAAAGCTTACAAGAAGAATGAGGATACAGCGCAGTGTAAAAGAGCATTCTCATGGCGGGGCCTGGATAATCTTCTGAACACTGTGAAGTGACAAAGTGCGTTTGAACTGAAGCTAAATCTGTAAACTGGTATAAAAATGGCACTGTAGTATGAAAAAGTTACGTTGGTTTAAATAGGTCTTTTGTCATGATCAAATTTTAACTAATTTAAACTAGGCTTAACAAGAAACTTCTTATAGTCTTATAGTTTTCATAACGTATTTTTTATCTAATTCTGTCTTATATGTTTTATGTTGCACGAGTGTACCGAGAAAAATTAATAGTTTGTTAACCTGTTCTCAAACAATGGCAATAAATACAATTCTGATTCCTGTTTTATCATCAATATCCAGCATTGTTCCTTTGCAGTCTGGAAGCAGTTCAGTTCTCACACTTGATATTTAAGAGGCTACTACACTAGTGGTAGATCAAAGATATAAGTGAAAAACAAACAGCGAGTTTCCATTAACCTCCTCATCATGGCTGCTCCCCCACCTTGAGCGCATATCCTACATACGGTATGTTTTCATTCATGAGTGACTGAAGGCAGACAACTGTGTAAAAATAGAGTAAAAGCAAACACTGCTGTGCAGGCTCGGCCAACACACGAGGTCTCCTGCACCTCTTTCCACCTCTTCTGTATCTGTGCTACTATACAGTCCCGTCTTTGGTCACCCTCCATAGAGCTTCGGGCATCTGGACAGGCTGCTGTTAACAGAACGCTCCATGTCAGGTAAGACTTTCAGCATGTTTAACTACAGCATATGTCCCAAGTTATTTTTGGTAACGTTTAATAAACATTTACCAGCCTTACATGCCAGTGCTGCCAACTATTTGAGCCCAGCATTCTTCACTGTTGAATGCCGAGGAGCTCTTCATCCAGTGTCCAGTGTAAAACGTCTGGCATCTGTGGTGGTTACCATTAGTCACCACTGTTTCAGCTTTACCTCACGCTGCCTCGACGCAGTCACTGGGTTTATTTTCCTTTCAGTGACTTGGACATTTTGGGCTGTGCTTCAAATAAAGTGAGCAACAAATAGGTGACAAAAAATTAAATATCTATTAAAATAAAAAACAAATACAACAATCATCGTCAGATCACCTGTGATCATGAACTGCAGCAAAAAAATGTATAACACCACATTCATTTTTACAATACTTTTTGACCTGCAAACCTAAAAAAGGTTGTGGAATAGTTGGGAAAGTTCTTTGTTACTCAAACGAACAGCTGCCCCATAGACTCTCATTAGGCATTTTGACAGCATCTGAAGGTGAGATCGTAGTAAAGAGCGGCAGTACAAAGAGCAGTGAGCGCCTCGGGCTCTGCCTTCACATTGGCCATAATCCAGACCCAGGGGACAGGATCAGCAGCACAGAGACAGGAGAAGGGGGAGCTCCAGCACTCAACAAGGCCATTAAGAAGTCAATCAATGTCCACACTCTTCCAGAGGTGAGGAGTGGGCGGGGCAATATGTCCCTGAAATCTGAGCTTTACAGTTTTGGTTTTATACATTATGCAAAGAGCTGCATATGTAACTGGCCAAGAGAATCACTGATGGAGCAAACAGACATTGCCGTGGTAAATCGTAAAAGTGGTTAAGAAGGAAAGGATGTTTAATCCAGCATTATAGCCACGGTTTGGTGCGCAAAGTTTAATAAAGATTACATCATTGTTTTTAACCACTCAACAATAGAGACTTTACAAAAAAAGTCTCCAAACTAGTTATACCGCGAGCAGATTCAAGTTTGTACTATGTGTGATTTTGCTGGTCTGATGAAAGGGAAAGAAACATTTACTTCTGTGTACAGCAACTCCTTATAATAAGAAATTCATCAGACTGTAGAAAGCAAACTATTTCTGAATCAATAATTCAGACCTTTCCATCGAAATGTCAGCAAAAACTGGTCCACTCTGCCGCAGGCTCCTACTTCTCTGGACTGCGGAAAATTCCAGCGCTCCAGTAGTTTTGGGTTAAACCATTTCTTGGCTTAAAACATGCCTGTAATCAGAATGTAAACACTCAGATTTGTGTAATCAAAATCATCTTCAAGCTCTGACTCCAATCATCGGGAGTTTGTGTTTGAATTGAGATGGATAAGTAAAGGTTATGGCACAACAAAGAAAGTAAGTAGGCCATCCTTGAGCAGTCTATGTGCCTTTTCCTCCCTGGTACCCTGTCATTACCACTCGAGCTATTTATAAAAACTCATGAATCCGGCTTCACTGCGTGGAAAGAGCCAAGTTACCATGGAGTTTGTGGTAATGAGAACTTAAAAAACCCACTGCTCTCTCAAACCCTGTGCTCTTTCTACTCCCGTCTCCCCTTGCTGTCGTCAGAGCGTTGGAGCCCTCTCGTCCAGTCAGTCACGGCAAAATATGGGTCATTGCAGATCCACTCTGTGCAGGTGACATGTCTGCATCTTGTGTCAGATATACAGTGCCTCTCGAGAGTACTAATACACCTTGAACTTTTGCACATTTTGTCATGTTTACAACCATAAACAAAGATTTTATTACTGAAAGTTCACACACAAGTAACAGACAACTGTGAAGTGAAAGCAAAATGACACATGATTGTGTTATTTTTCAAAAAATAGAAAACCGGGGCATGCACAAGTATTCATACAGCATGAATTAATACTTTGTCCATGAAGGCCAGATTTGTGAAGAGTACGACTTATAGTTGTCCCATGTACAGATTCCCCCAGCTCAGCTCGCAGCTCCTCCAGAGTTATCTTAGGGCACTTGGTTGCATTTCTGACCAGTGCTCTCCTTGTTCGGTCTGTTAGTTTAGGTGGACGCCCGTGTCTTGGTAAGTTTGCAGTGGTGCTATACTCTTTCCATTTCCGAATGATGGATTGAACAGAGCTCCGTGAGATGTTCAAATCTTGGCAAATCTCTGTATAACTTAACGTTGCTTTAAACTTCTCCACAACTTTATCCCTGACCTCTCTGGTGTGCTCCTTGGCCTTCATGATGTTGCTTAGTGACCAATACACTCTGACCACAGCTCTGAGGACCTCACAGAACAGCTGAAATTATACTGAGAGTAGATTACGCACAGGTAGTCTCTTTTTTAATGGTTAGGGCAAGGTGTGAACTTTCTGCAGTCATTGAGAATGTTATAAAGGCAATTTAATGCACTCAGAAAAATGCTGTAAGAATACTTGTGCACGTCCCACTTTTCACTTTTCTATTTTTTGAAATATAACAGAATCATGTATAATTTTGCTTTCACTTCACAGTTGTCTGTTATTAGTGTGTGAACTTTCAGTAAAAAATTCAAAATAAAATCTTTATGTTTATGGTTGTAAACATGACAAAATGTGCAAAAGTTCAAGGTGTATTAGTACTTTAGAGAGTACTGTATTGCCATTATATATTTTTTTCAACATCATATAAAAAAGACAAAACAAATATTATGGCTTATTTTTGACAAGAAATAATGTACCATCTGTCAGTGAGTCAGAGACAAAACTGGTGTTTTAGTATAACTTATCAAAGGATGCAAATGCAGAGTCACTTAAAGGCACACTGCGTAACATTTTGGACTATACTGTTGCCATCAACACAAAACATGCTCCCAATGACCAGCTCGACACAGATAATGCTATTTTGCTGTGGGTAATAAAAAAAAACAATTTGAATGAGAACATAACCGGTTTAAATCTCAAATTCTACTGACTAGTCACATCTCCATGGAGACGAGCTGGAGACGTACCCACTCCCGGTAAAGATACAGTGATGTCTTAATATCTGTCATAAAATAAATGCTTGTATTTCAATATTATTTATTGGGTAACATTTTACACGGTGTGGCTTTGAAGAAGGTTTTTTTTCCCCAGTTGATTAAGTACTACCCCTTCATAATTCAGGTTAGTGCAACAATTTTGCTATTGAGTAAAGGATGGAATGATATAAATTCACTGTTACCAAGGAAATATGCCACGTCTGTGGATACTAGCAAACATTTTCCATAGACTAACATTGTAAACAATATTAAAATCTGTGGAACAACTGCGAGTCACTAATGGTAAATGCATGTACAAATGTTTTAATGTAAACAATAACTTCAATATTTTAGCTTTTAATATCTCGTATTTTAACTTTCAACATCTCTATTAAATTGTTATTGGTGCAAATCCCTTGATGCGATATGACATCATGATGCTCAACTCAATTGCAAGAAAGGACAAACTAATAACCTCAGAGACCTGAACTCTCCAACTGCTTTTCCTTGTTAATTAACCTCAACAAACTAATCCTATTAAGGAAACAAACAAAAAACCTAAAAAATAAAAAACCTCCTCAACTGAAAAACAATGGCTAAAATCTTTCAAAGAACATGATGAAGTAGCAGTACTCTTTCTGTAGGTCTAAGGCAGTGGTGCCCAAAGTGCGGTCCTGGGGCTAAATGTGGCCCAATTTTTGTTGGCCCTCCAGCTTCTTGTTGAATTTGCACATATCATCAGACATGGTAGTTTTTACTGCAAATGTAATCATTCTACACAAATATAGCCTCAAAAACTAAGATTTTTCAGAGAGAGAAAGCTGCATTAAGTTACTTTTTTTCTTACAGCCAGACCTTAGAGTAAGTTTCGTACCTGACGGTTTCGGCTACAACTGTGGCCTTCCTCAGAGGTTTGTCACGTGGTGTTGTGACGTGTCTGGTTAGCTGATTTATACAGTTTTTGGCACCATCTTCCTGCTTGTAGGAGCAGGCTGACAGTGCCATCTGCAGTCCGACTTCTTCAGAACTGTGTCCCAGGTGTGGAAAAGTTGGTTCGCCCCCTCGACCCGGTTCACAGTCTGGGGGGCGCGTTTCCGGATCTCGATGGCTTCTCTGATCCAACGGTGGTATTTGTTGCTCTCGGTGCCGATGACATGGGCATTGCCCCAATCCATAAGATGGCTCTCCCTCTTGCAGCTAAAGTCTGATATGGCAGACTTTAGCCGTTCTTGTTCTGCTTGTCGTCTGGTGGCTCGTGTGCACGCTCTTGATGTTTCTTTTTCACATTATGTTCGATGTTCCTTCTTCCTGATGTTAAACACTCTGCCAGTTTCTCCCACATATAATAATCCATCCTTCCATTTTCTTCCACTTGTCCGTTGCCGGGTCGTGGGGGCAGCTGTTGGAGCTGCCCAAGTCACATTGCACCAGCCCCTATGGCTCCTCCTGCAGGTGGTGGGTCCACAGAAGGACGGCCTCATGGTTCTAACCGGGCCTGTTGGTCTCTCATAAGGGGCTTCTGAACCGCTCTTTGTCTGACCCGTCACCTAGGACCCGTTTGCCCTGGGAGACCCTACCAGGGGCACGAAGCCCCCGACAACAGAGCTCCAGGATCATTCGGGCGCCCAAACCCCTCCACCATGATATGCGACGGTTCCAGGAGGGGCCACATATAATAATAATAATAATTTCGTTATTTGTTGCACAACAAACAAGGTCTATTATGTCCTTGGGTTGAACTAACAACTGTCGTAGTTTGGTGTGAGGTTTGACTGGAGTATTGATATTGTGTTTGTACGTGGCCCTCTGTACCCGCTCTATGACCCCCCTGACATATGGAAGAATGACCATGGCTGCATTAAGCTTCCAAGTCTACATAAAAGTGTGAGACGCACTTAAAACATCTCTTAAATACATTCAGTTGAATGTTTCACTGCATTGACCAATGACCACCGGTTTGTGGTCCTCAATACAAACATCAAAATGCAACCCTCGATGAAAAAGGTTTGGACACCCCTGGCCTAACGTGTCTAAGGAGTGCACACAAAAGCTTGAATCCAACTTCTCATTCTTGACTCTTTATAGCACAATAATCACCTCATATTTCTAGGACCAACCCCTTTTAATTTTTAGTCTATTTTCAATCTATAGTAGATGCAATTCATGGGAAAAACAAACAATTTGAGAAAACAAGCGTAATTTTCAACAGGCTCACCTCTGAATATCAAGAGCAACAAAAATAAGTTCCTTGATGCATTTTCACTGCTGAATGAAGACACAAGCCTCTACATGTCAGTCCACCCATGGCAACAAGCCAGTCTCTGTTCACAAGCATTGGAAAATCGACAACCTCCTTAGCACAGTCAGAAAGACACAATAACGAAATGTAAAGCTGTACTACAGGGCGGCATGGTAGTACAGCGGTTAGCGCTCGTGCTTCACAGCTAGAAGGTCCGGGTTCGATTCCCACCTGGACGGGGCCTTTCTGTGTGGAGTTTGCATGTTCTCCCCGTGTCTGCGTAGGTTTCCTCCGGGTACTCCGGTTTCCCCTACCACTAAAAACATGTACAATAGGCCCAGGGACTGCAGGTGGAAATTAGCACAAGTGCTATAACCTGGTACAATGCATCTCTCCTTTCTGAGGCTAATGTAGATTGTACACTGTCCCTGTTCAAATAAATAATAAAAAAAAAAAAAAAAAAAAAAAAACATCATATTCCTTTATGTCTTATTGCGACATATTTGCGCCCTGAGATCAGGTCCCACAACAAAGTGTGCAGTTGTCTGTTTTGTATTGAAGTCATGTGAGAGAAGAGTGTGAAGTCTGCACACAGGTGAAGCACACTCTTCCAGCTGCACATAGGAACAGCACACGTCATCAATGGACTCCATACAAATCATTTGTGCAGCCGCACAGTGAATCTATAACCCTCACATGTCCTTGACCTACATACAGTATGGTAAAACACACAAGCAAAGGCTGTACACCCAGTACCATCTTCTCACTATTCATTGCCATTTGTAACACACTAGTTCGTCCGTCACATAGATAACAAAAATATCATGCAGCAGCAAAAAATTAAGGAGAAAGACCTGGGATTGTCATTCACCGGGAGACCTCGAAGAAATCCCGGCAGCACGCGTCTGATTGGATCAATTATCTTTTCATCCCATTTCACACAAATGCAGCAAGCAGGATGTGCAGCCCAATTACGAGCCATGGCCCGAGCTGGAGATGTGATTTGGTCATGGGGCTCCCCTCCCCCTTCCAATCCGCAGCCACTGTCAGCTCCATTGGTTTACACAAAACAAAACGATCACAGAAGACCATATGGCTTTTGCTTTTCCAAGTCAATAATTTCAATCTGTGGGATTTCAGCAGAAACATAATAGCAATTTCAGGTTTTTCTTTAGTTGCTTCGAAAGATGACGTGACACACATCAGGTTAGATACAATGATTACGTTGATGTGTTCAATAATATCCACGACATGGGACATTTAATTCTGATTTGCCTTCATCCTCTTGTATGGGATTATGTAAATAATTAGATTCTGAATATGACAGATGGGGGCTTTATTTGTGACCAAAAAAGACGATATCTGATTCATGGCAGGGACACTGACACAACTTAATTTACAGCTGAGGTGTAACAATGTTGTGGGTAAAAAGGCGTGTATTTATGTCAGAGGAGGATAAGCTTGTGGCTAACCAATACCATAGAGTTGCCACTGTGGCAGATTGAACATTGCCTATATTTCAACATGAAGAGGCTGCAGAGAACAAAATGGCACATGAAATAAAAATGTGGCCCTATCAATAATAATGTAATTCATATGGAGGTTATGCATCAGCCATTGGGATCAAAAGTGATATTGAAAAGTAGATATAGAGACAATCATCTACTATAACTCTGACTGGAGATCGGAGCATTCTGTCATTAATACTTTAACTTCACCATAAAGGATTAGTATGAGGGAGAGTTGGCACAGTGAGTTTCAACTTTTCAAATAAAAAAGCATCAGATAGTACCAGCAGCTATGCCTTTCTATAAACATTGCAATCCTTTGTCACTAAAACCCTCCAATCATGGCGTTTCCAGGCAGACATTGCAGCCATGAAGTGCCCATAATAACAGTGGTGATTTCCAGAGATGCTATGCAATTGTGGCTAATATTCAGTTCCACACAACCGTGCAGTAACATGACAGTCAGGGCTTTGCTTTAAAACTGGTTGCAGCAAAACAACAGCCTACTGACATGAAGGTTGGTCACATTGCACTGCAGGCCCGGGGACATAGCACTGCAACAAGTCAGCCTACATTCTCAGTCAAGTTATTGTTGGATGTAAAACTAGTCATTTCTCCGTGACCCACAGACAACAATCGGTTTTTGAGGCTGTCTCTCACGGCCTACACTCCCGTACACTCCCGTACACTCACATACACTCCCCACTGGAAAAGCGACACCGTTTGTGCCACAGCAGGGCACACTTGAAACAAGGAACCACTCACATTCAGCGCAATAACGCAGCGATGTTTGTGGCCAAGCGTTTTGTTCCCCTTAAATCCCTCCGTCATGTAATTAATCACATAATTCAGACAAAGACAAAACAAATGGACTGAACAGGTTCAGGTGTTGTCATATCGTGTAGAAAAGCGACACCGTGTAAAAGAAGAGAGGCAGTCGTACCTTTCCCGGTAGTTTTTCTCATTGTCTTGGTGTACTCCCCTTCTGCATTTCCTCGATGAAAAAATAAATACAACGAGCGGAGAGATGTTCTGTCCCCTCTTTCTCTGGTAAAAAAGACAGCCTTGAAATAAATCAAGCGAACAACAGAGGTAGACTCACACAAAGCTCAGTCACAAGCCTGGTGGATCAGAAGCCAATAAAACCGCACCGCATAAAAAGAGTCTCCGAGTAATAGAGTACAAATCGAAATCGTTAAAAATAAGCTCCAGGTCCGAAAATCCTCAAAAGTCTATCGTTTCCAGCATTAAATGAGATTTGACCGGCTAACACGGTTAGCCAGGCGCTACTTCCTTTCTCTGAGCCCAAACAGCAGCTCCTCTGAGCGGAGAAAAAAAGTTGAGGAAAAAAGGCACAGCCAGATTCAATGAAGGCGCCGTGTGCCCTGTTGCACCACGCGATATGTGACTGCGCAGCGCCCCCTACAGAGTCACTGCGGAGCTGCAGCAGCTGCAGCCTTTATCACTGCGCCATCTGGTGGCCAGATGCGGTCATAGCATGTAGCACGTATTTTCACGCACTGACCGGTTATCTCCTGTAGAGGGCAATGGCCTACAACTTTGTACATAGTGTCAAAGTAGGTTCTCACTGCTAGATCCGTACTAACCTTAAAACAGGTAAGTTTGATCATTCTGTACGCACAGAACCGATTTATTTTGTGTTGTATGTGCATCATCGGACTATTTTAGCTACTGACCAAACACTAATGTTGAATGTCAGTCTGTGTGCCTGTATCTGTATCTGTATTCTTTTTTTTTACGGTCGAGAGCGTCTATTCCCAGTGGACTGCCTTACACTACTACGTGGCTTTTTTCTTTTTACAAGTTGGCTTTTGTCATTCAGTTTGCAAGATTACTTGTATTTATCTCTGCAGGTTCAAAATGTAGAAGTTTACTGCCGTTTGAAAGAGAGGACATGATTTAATCCCATTTGTTCTTGGGTTTAGAGTGGTTTCATCCTGGTTTTGGTTCCTTCTTTCACCTAAATGTTAGTAGCAGATAAACAGACCAGGTCGAATATATTAGGGTGTTATTTTTTAATATGTTTGATATTTTATAATATGACCATCAGTGTCTTCATATATGAGGTAAACACGTTCACCTCCTATATGAGCGAAGAATATCAAATAATATCCAAAGATATTATTTGGATATTATTATAACCAAATAATATCTTATACTGATTGTCATGTTGATTTATTCAGAATGACTATTATGAAAACATGATGTAAAAGTTATATATGTGTAACTTTTTTCCTTTCATTCTCAAGATTATCCAAGCACCTGTCCCTAATCAAGTACAGTGTATCAAGTGCTAGGGCAGGCTTCGATTAGTTAAAGCTCAGTGACTGAATTCCAGAGATTCTTAGCTTTCAAATGAGCAAGGGTATGTTAAGATATAGTAACATTTCTGCTGACTGTTGACCGGACTTTTTGATGTTGTAAAATAAATTAGTTTTTACCACCACAGAGTGTGTTGTAAACACACACACTAAAAAACAGACCCCTTTTGTTTGTTGAGCAATAGTAGATAGAAGTAGAACCTAAATCCGTGAAATTTATTTTGGGGGTGGCACCCCCTTCTTCACTTTGCCACCGCTCAAAGCTGTACACAGTCTTGAAACATGCATATAAACCATTTGTATGAACAATTCGGACATGCAGGAAGGATTGTGAGAGCTAGAAATTAGTTTGGTCCAAATCAAAAAATGTCAGAGTTTGTGCAGGGAAAATCAGGTACCCCAGTTTTAAGATGTCCAATGTACAGTTGTCGGCATTCCTAAACGGTACCATTAATTGTTCTTTTTTTAAAGGCTACAACCGGCACTCGGAGTTGCCTATGTTGTTGTTGTCAGGTTTCTTTCTAAAGGGCGTTTTTAACAGTTGTGGGTGGCGTTGACGCTGCGGTTTTATTTCATACACCTACCACCACAATGCACCCCTTTTACTCTGAGGCCCTTTCCTGAAACTAAAAGCAGAAGTTGTATTTCAAACTGGGGTATATTTGCCTCTGCTGTTGAGGCCCATTGATGCCATGAAGAAAGTAGGTCAAATAACACACCATTGCACCTAGAAGAATAGGCTAAAAAGAAAATAGTTTTGTTATATTTTACGTCAATTATGGCCATTGGCCAATGAAGTTAAGTGAAGTGTATGACAGACAGATTAGAGTACCAGTGAGTGCAAAAGTTTCAAGGAAAATGTAAATTAGGTACAGTATAAAGATTTGAGCTTGTGTGACAAAGGCCAAGATGATGTTATTACACATTTGCTGCTCTGCAGTCATCTCTGACTCCCCAAATGATACATTAATATATTCATACCTGTAGTTTTGTAATTTACATTGCAGTAGTTGACTTTGTAACTTTGGTTTGTGGGTTCCAAAGGCGGACCTGAAAGTGGTCTTGCCCTCATTGCCATGGTTTAGTCACATGGTGTGGTTCAAAGTTGTTGGTGAACTTTCGTGCAGAGGCCTAATATTATTATTTGTTTGACTTATACTGGTAGGACCTGCAGTTTTAACATTTATTGCCAAATGATTCCATAAATGAAATTAAAATGTTATATCAATAAATGATATATGACTCTAAACTCAGTTACTGTCAATACAATGCACTACTTTGCATTAGAAATATATTTGTGTGTATTCTCCATATTGGTTTTCCACTGTTGCCCTAAACCTATCATAAAAGTCAAAATAAATAAAGTCAAATAAAAACGGTCAAGGCTTGAGCTTTAAAGCCCTCACCTAAAGACGCAAATGTCATGATCATATAATACCCTTGTGTGCCATAAAGTAATGCTCTGGCTGTTTTAGTTTGAAGAAATCAGACAGATTGTGGCTTATCCTGAGGCCAACACAGCTGTGATCAGAGCCGAAAACCTCCTCATTTCCCAGGGGAGGCACTTTTACCTCTAATTCAAAGTTCCTTTTTGTCTCTTTTATCTTAGTACCAAACTGTAAATATAACTGTTTTGGATCTTTTGATTACACTTCATTATGGCTCTGTGCCAAACTCCCATAAGTGCCAGTGAATTCTTGCAACATATCCTTAAAAAACATTGAGTCAACTGCATGTACTAGAATTTGGCACGTTTTGAAACATTTCCCGTATTATAAGCATCTTGAGTAATGCAGTCTTATTTACTGTCATATTAAAATGTATTTCTCAGGAAAACTTATTTATTTGATGTTTCATAATTTGGTTATGTAACGTAAGATGCACACTTCTAACCCATTTCCAAACCTACTTGTGTCAGGTAATTTACAGCATGGCATCAATCCTTGTTACATCTGGTGAACTTTGGGTGTGGTTGTGTTGTATGCGACTACCTAATCTGCTCTACTTCCCCTTCAAAATGAGCTGCAAAACTCAAGTCAGCGACAATCTCTTTTACACACACTCAGCATCCCCATCGTAGAGCAGGGTGAGTACGCTCCACTGCACACACCTGATACTTTACGCACTTTAAAATGACCTAAATACATTCTGTTCTTATTACTACTAATATGCCAATATGTGTTCTCTGGCACAATTACCATCATTCCAACATTTGCAACTTTATGTCATCAAAGTTTTATAAGATATTGCTAAATTAATTAGTTTTTGCGTGATCTGATATTTTTATCTAATTGTAGCATTTTATTATTATTATTTGTAGTGTGCAATACAATGATGTGATTTCCGTTTGTAGTGAGTTAAATGCCCACCACAGCTGTCTCTGACGCTTAGCTCAGCACCGCGCTCAGCCTTTTAAATGTGCACTTTAAATTTTAAACTTACAATTGCAGTACAGTATAGCTATGGAATATAACTGCAGGCCCAAACGTTTTACTCAAATCCCTTTTAAATGTTGTGTTTCCAGCTTTCATGTAGAGCATAGTATATATATATTTTTGAGTGATTTTTGTTGACTTCTTGTCATGCTAATTACATGTTAATTACAAATATTTCCCTCATGTTTTCATTAGAGAGTTTATCTCATGGTCATGTTTTCACTACCGGTGGTATTAGACCTAGATTGTCCTTTGAATAATGTTATTTATTTTATTTTTTTTAGGTATGTTGTCCAGAAAGCAGCTGTGAATAGTGTCATGAAAGCCTGTCTCCACATAGGTGTTTCTCACTAATTCCAGCTTTAAACCTCCGCCTCTCCCAGTCTATCCGCCTCAAACTGAAAACCCAACACCTGTCACTATGTCCGATCTCGCCTTCCTCACCTCGCCCTCCTCCTGCCCTCACATGTACCGCTTGCCTCCTGACTACGACGCATCCAACGGCACCACTTTTGGACTGAACCACGTAATCCTACGCCATTACAACCACACGGGACGCCTCCAAAACAGGACCGTCTCCAGCTCTTCCGACACCATCAGTGTGTCCATGCTGGTCTTCCTCTCCGTCAGCATCTTCATCATTTTGGAGAACTTGCTGGTCCTTGTAGCGGTCCTGTCCCGGATCCGCAGAAGCCGGCGTTGGATTTATGTGTGCATCGCCAACATTACCATGTCCGACTTGCTGACTGGCGGTGCCTACCTGGTCAACATCTGCATGTCAGGGAACCAAACATTTCGCCTCACCCCGTCCCTGTGGCTCTTCAGGGAGGGCATGCTTTTTGTAGCGCTGGCGGCATCAATCTTCAGTCTTCTGCTCATTGCTGTGGAGCGCTACACAACCATGATGAAGCCACTGCCACAAAAGTCCACCCGGAAGTCCTACTACCGGATTTATGGCCTTGTGGTCCTTTGTTGGCTACTGGCTTTAGTGATCGGCTTTCTCCCTTCGCTCGGGTGGAATTGTGTGTGCAGTTTGGACAAGTGCTCCACGCTCCTCCCATTATACTCCAAATCATACATCTTATTCTCTCTCATCATCTTCTGCCTCATCCTCCTGGCAATTGGAGTGCTGTACGGCGCCATCTACTGCCACGTGCACAAAACTACTCAGCTGAACCCACAAAGAAGTCGAAAGCGCTCCGTAGCTTTGTTGAAGACTGTCATCACCATCGTTGGGGTTTTCTTGCTCTGCTGGGGTCCACTGTTCATACTTCTTCTCGTGGATTTCTTTTGTGAATCTCGTCAGTGTGCCCCACTCTTCAGTGCTGACTTCTTCATCTCTCTGGCAGTGTTAAACTCCGGCCTAAATCCCATCATCTACGCACTAGGTAGCAGCGACATGAGGAAAGCCATGGCTGAGCTGCTATGCTGTTGCTGCCTAAAGATGGGCTTCTGTCACCCAGAGACGTTCACATCCAAAGAGACCAGTAGCACCTCCGAGAGCAGGAGGGACAGTCTCAGGAACAGCTTCAGCAAGATCAGGAATCTCAGCGTGGTGTCTCCCCCATCCACTCCCAAAAAGACTAAAAAGAAGGACAGAAAGGGCAGGCTCAGCTCCACCACCACCTGCCTGTCAGTTTCAAGTGGTTAGACCGCAAGGCTCTCCTCCCTAACTGCCATCACATCTCACGGTTTCCTGTTCATTCATACCATGAAGTTGTTGCACTGAAAAATATGAACTTTGTATTGAATGTATAAATGTTTTTTTATTTTTTTTATTTGAAGAGTCTATTAAACTTTGTATATTACTCTTGTTGTGTATTACATGTAAAATAAAAATGCAATAGTTTTATTAAATTGTACCTCTGTTTTATTGTATGCAAGAGTCATGTATAAATATACTGCCATGAGGATGGGAATAGGTCCTGTTTTTGCTAGTCTCAAATCCCAAGTTCTGTGCTTTGAACTCCATTTCATCTGTGAAACTGTACCGTGTTCAACACAGGCATAGGCGACCCAGGTGGCCGCCTAGGGCATCATCTGCTGGAGGGGGCGCCGAATTGCGCTATCATTTTTTAACCCCTATGCTACCACCATTTACAACATTGCCCATTTCAGACATAACACTGGAATAGAAAGAGATATAGACGTGCGGTCTTTTGTGAAGCTTTCAAACGACCTCTCCCTGTAACATCGTGGTGAAATTTCGTATATATACTTCAGAAGTAGATGTTCCTCCTCCAATATAACTGTTGTGCACACGTTTCATGATCGCACATGCTCTACTTTTTTTTTTTTAATGAATGGATAATCGTAATATAACATAACAATGATAATCGGAATAAAATTACATACAATTTGTGTCCAAAAGGATTGGGATAGAGAAATACAGCAGAAAAAACAACAACTATGGAGTGCTATTTGGGTCAAGAAATTCAGGAAAAGGCTATGTGCATGTGCGCTAGAGAAACACACCGAAATATACATGGAAATTAAGAAATTAATATTAATGGTTCAATTTTGCATAGGGTGCCAAATTGGCTAAGGTCGGCCCTGGTTGAACAATTTAATTGGATTGTGCAGGTAGCATCTATATAATGCAACGTTTCTGTAATACATTACTACCACTGCTTCTGCCGTCACCTGTCAATATACAGCTTTTCAAGTACAACTTAAGATCACTTTACATTTTAAACAATGATAAAAGATAACGATAAAAGATTATGCCATTTTGAAAAACGTTATTTTTTGGAAAATCTACTAAAACACTGGCTTGCTCTGAGGCTGAATCTCCCTCACGCTCTCCCCTTTCACTTCCTCCCTTTTCTCTCCCTCTCTTCTGTTCAGTGCCTTCTGTCTGACAGAGTGAATGATGGGAGCTCAGTGCTCTGGGACTGGGACTGCAGCCCTTAGGCGCACCCCGCCACGGCTAATTGATAAATTCATTATGACTGTCTGGCAAATTACAGGAGCAGATCAGGTTCAGCAGATACAGCTCTAGAACTAACAAACTGGAAATGTGCACAGACTACTCCATACAGGATTACATACACCACTGAGCATTGAATAAAAACGCAGAGGTTTACACATATGAATGAAAGTAAGATATTTTTTAGTAAAACATGTACGCGGGTCAAAATATTTAGAAATATTAGAAAATATTTAGAAAATTACTTTACTTGGAGTAAAATATGAACCTCCACATCCAAAATAACCTCTATTATAAAATAAGAAAAATATGTATTCAAATATAGTACTGTATATTATCACAGTGCAGATGCTGTTGGAGCTGTTGGTGCGGGCGCGGTGACGGCGATGACTCCTGGTCCTGGGTCATGTATGAGGTGCGGAGAAAGGAACGTCCCATTTATCCTATTACTCATAGTGACCACCCACACAGAGACAGCAGCCCCAGCCAATGTGAGTGTGACAGATGCGGCTACTAATGAGGTCTAAACATATATTTGTACAGGCTTTACTGCAGGCACAGACTTGTTTTCAAAACTGCATTTATCGTCTGCACTTTTAGATGATGGTGTCTTTTAATGGGCGAAAGGAAAACCTTTGATAATAATGAAACTCAGAATACCATCTTATAGTATTAAATTAGAATCAAATTCACTTGGCAAAATGGACAACGTTTACTGTACAATATGCACAAATGTTTAATCTATACAGAGCTAGTGAGAAGAGTGTAATCTATCACTGAGGAATAGGGACCAAACTTTGTCCCCTCTCTCTGTACCACGGCTGTCTGCTTGCAGCCCATGTACAACAAATGAGGCTTTGTGCAGTTTCTGTGGTTTATTTCCCTCAGGTTTATCTACATGTGCTTCTATAGGATTAGCAAATTGACACATACATTGATTAGTTTCTTTGTACCTATGCTTCACAGTGTGTGAGTGTCAAACATGTTAATGAAGGACTGCATGGTAAACATGTTTATAAAGACACCAAATCCGGTGTGTTTATTGGGTTTCTTAGACGAAAGGATTCCTGAGGTTGACTCTTTCCTGTTTTTTGTGGCGGTTGTGTTCTGATCCTGTTGCATTGCTGTTTCTGCTCTCATGAATTCCTGCATCTGATTCTACAGTAACAGGACAAACTCTGTGCTGGCCCCACTCCAGCGCTGGTGCCAGATGAAAAAGCTGCAGAAAATTCCTGGCTTTATTAGTTCAGCGCTTAGACATTTGTTGCATTATATTTGACATGTCAGGAGTTGATGAGCAGGCCGAGCTGTTCCCCTACAACAACAGGCTCTCAGTGAGCTGTGATGGGTTAATGATGGTTGCGTGCAGACGTGGCTATGCCCTCAGTAATTACTGCAATGGCTTTGCCTGCAGGTGTGCATTAGACAGATAATCATGTGTTTGAGCACATGGAGGATATTCTTCCATCAGCCACATTTCGGCTCTGTCTCTCAGTTTTACTTTTCTTGTTTCTTTGTGAAAAATGTGGTTTTATGAAAATAGCAAATGGTTTACTGTAAAGAAATGCCTCAGAAACCATTACAAAGTTCAGATGATGACAATGGGCACCTGCCACAGAGTAACATGTCCTTAAAGCATTACTTTACTTATAAGCTCGTGCACTTCATGTCACATTACTTATTCAGCTAGGATTTACTCATTTCACTGAACTTCTGTGTTATAAAGTGAAGTAGGCTGAAAATCCCAATGCACGTGCTATTTGTTTAGTGTGGTTTTTTACCATGACTACAAATGAGACGCAAAACCGTTGTAGCAAGCAGGCGACACAAGAAGGACCATACTGGTCTTTATTATCTGTGAACTTTACAACCCTGATAATAAAGACAATACAATAGTGGATGGATTTCATATGCATTAAAATCTAGTCCAAAATAGGAAAACAACAAAGATAGTACACAATGAAACAGGGACGTCAATCACTAACACAAAAAGGAACACAATCGTCCAACCACTAACAGCAATAAAAGATTATTGAAGCAGCACATGTCTGAAAACTAGTATTGACTCACACAAGTGGCATTGTAAGTGGAGAGAGACAGATTATCATTCTTGTCATGCTGACATGGCAATGAATGGAGAACTGTAAAAGAAAAGCTCCCGGGACGTCCTGCTCTGTTAATGTGCACCTGTGACAATAGAATTTAAATGAACTCTTAACGACCATGGTGTACATGCTATGTTCATGTACCACCACCATATACACAGTCAAGCTCTGTTTTTTAATGTACAATTTAAACTGAACCAGAATAGGCAGGTACTGAAGATAAACCATTTTGTTGAATGAGGCGGTTTTGTAGTTTAGAGGTATATGCTTTCAGTTGCATTGAGTATAATCCTCAATTATATAGAAATGAAGACATGATTACCCTTTTTATGAAGTATTGGCTATGTCTAGTATTGGTTCAGCATTACAATCCACAAAAAAGAGTTCCATTATGATTTACTACTACAAAATTCCCATCATTTTTGATGTATTTAGTATTTACGCTGGAATTTCACAGTCTGCCGTGACTGAATGACATGACACTTCTCATGGTCTGGGCGGCTGTCACAGTCTTCCATGTACAACATTGTAATCCCTGCACAGACAAAAGGAAGCATGTGTTCACTGTGACGCACTATTGTGTTTTATGCCCTTCTTTATTGAAGCTGGCATTGTTGTTCTGTGGGAGAAATCATACCCCTTATTCAGGATGTGCAAATATATCTGTTTTGTGGTCGAGTCGCGCGCAGATTTTGCTAGGAAGAGTTGACAAGACAACTAGAACATTTGATTACATTCACTCAAACTATTTTTGGAGTGGGGCATAAACATGATATTTCACGCACCAGAGAGAGCATGTCCTTAAAAGGATTATGTATGTTTACTGCGTTGAAATAAATACCAAAAAGACATATACAAACTGAACAAGATGAGAGTAGACTGGGTGGAACTAATAATAGGTAAACTTGAGAAAAAGATAGGATCCGAGGCACTCCGATTAGTTAAAAGTCCTTTATTTAATGGGAAAACCCTCCCTTCTTGAATGGTGTATAATCAAGGCTTTGATTTGGTCGTTAGTTGCTGAGAGAGCCTCTTGAAACAGGAAATGTCCTCAACCATCCAGCAACACAATACAGGGGAAAAAAAGATTCACATTGTCTTACATTTACAAATAAATAAGCTATAATAAACATCACCGTTGTTATTGTCTGAAAAGGTAAATAAAAAGTAAATTAACAAATGATAAGATAATATTGAATGTGGTTCAATAGAAGTCACCTCATGATTGCCAGTTCCACACACAGAGCAAAAGCCCAATAATTCGTGGGCCCCATATGATTTTTTATTTCCCAGAAGCACGAGGAGTGGAATAGACTTTGTACAACAGATGTTCCCGCTCAGCTTTCAACCAAATTACGCTGCCTCAGAGCTCAGAGGCATGGACCAGAACCACACTGATACTGAGAACGGCAACAACTGCACATCAGGCCGAATGAAGCAGCCACATCATGAAATCTGGTTGGCCTTTGAGGGCATGAGATGAAAGACAGGCTGACAACACAGTGGAGACTATAAAGAGTCCGCACAGGCTTTGGACTGCACAGCTGTCTCCACCCAGCTCCTGTGTTCATGCGAAGATACAGCTTTTAGATCGTCATTGTGTGTTTGATTTCAGTGGAGAAACAGGCAGTATCTGGACACAACTAGAATGGAAATACAGTATACAGTTTTTTTTTTATATAAGATCAGTGCCACAGATGTTCTGCAACACCTCGAATTAAAAAAACAAAAAACCTTGAGATGGAAGTGTATTTTTATAAAAGGTACATTGGAAAATGGAAGTAAAAATAATGGTAGTTAATGAGTAACTGTAAAATATTTTGTTGATATTGGATGTTGGAATGAAAGTACTCAAGCTCAAAGTGGTTAAATGGCTTCAAAATTCCACTGTTGCGCATTTTCATCTAAATGATGTTTGAAGCTAAATACTCCCTTTATAAAATCAATTTCTAAGACTTACAGCAGGCTTATACTTGACATTTAGAAAAATGCATTTCACGCATCATCTTCCAGATAATTTACTGCTGCATTTCAGAGCTAACACAGCACCACTACAGCTAAAGGCCCCCAGTCACTCACTGTCATTGAAGAACCCTCGCTGCTGCTCAACACACATCCCAAACAAATACAAATCTGGAAGTGGCTTTAAGATGATTTCCATAGCACCAATAGGCTTCCAATTTGGGCTGCAGTTCTAACTACATTTCACACGTTCTCCAAAGTGTTGTTCGTAACCGATTGACATCGGACATTTTACAGGAGTTTCCCTATAAGGAGCTGCAGTCTGGCCTTTGAGCATTTGGGTCTATGCATATGGAGAGTTTGCAGCCTTGTCGAAACAGAGACACTAGAATAAACATGAAGGTTGAGCATAACAACAAGACACATCACTACAGTACACAGAATATATTTATGAAATATTTATTTTACACAGAGCTGCCCTGAGATGCACTACCATAATAAAAGATCTGCCCTCAGAGGCTGTACCTTTCTGTAACATGTGCAATGAATTACATATACCAATAGCTTAAACTTTTATGAATGTTCTTCAACAGCACAGCTTGGATTGAGTGCATGAAGTGGGTCTATAGGTGTTGTTAGGGTCTAAACCAGGGGTCACCAACGTGGTGCCCGCGGGCACCCAGGTGCCCTTTGGGACATGCCCAGTAGCCCTTGAGACTTTTTCTAAGGTGTAAAACACCTAATTTTCTTGAATCTGATTCTTAAAAATACAGTTATTTCTGTTCTTGTGACTCAGTACGAGTTTAAAATAAAGCAATGTTGATATAATATGGGGTCGAAAACCTATAAGTAAACAGTGTACGTTCAAGTCTTTAGGATTTGATTTTAACTGGTAGCCGTCGAACAACTTGATGCTCTTGAAGTAGCCCTCGGCTGAAAAAAGGTTGATGACCCCTGGTCTAAACGTTTTACTTTCTATCTATTTTATATATTACTGGGTACTGTTTCTATTAACAACAGAGAATACATTTAAATTATTTCAGTATCAGACAAATAGAAATCAGGTTCTGAAAACTTTCTGAACCTACTGTAACTATAAATTTAGCATAAAATAAAATAAGGTTAACCTGTTATCTACCATCTTAAGGTAAGGGTTAGGTTTAGGTTTAGAGTTAGGGTTAGCAGTTATGCCTATCCAAATCACAAAGCGTATTGACAGGAGAGCTTACAGCCTATTTGCCAGGCTCATTTGAAAGCAAAGACCTTCTAGTTTCTAAAACTATGTGTAAGATCTGTGTGAGTGAAACACAACTTACATTTGCCGTTCCTAACTCTAATCATAACCCTAACCCCTGACCCTAAACCATACCCCCCCATCAGGGGAGGTGGCAAGTCACAGGTTAAGCCAGGGGTGGGCAAACTTTTTGACTCGCGGGCCACAATGGGTTCTAAAATTTGACAGAGGGGCCGGGCCAGGAGCATTTGGAGGGAGTGTTTGGGCCGGATATACTAAAGCATTAAATGTAGTGTGTGCAAACCTCATAGCACAGTAAGAACACTACAACCCAATTTATTAACTGTCTTTCAAATGTGAAAAATAGCCCTTATCAGTTAATAAATTTATCTCAAGGAATATGCAAGATATGGCATTTACATACTATTTCGCAGATACTGGGAGGAGGAAATGTAAATAGATTAAAATAACATACGCACTGTGATTTATCAAGATTGCGTCTGTTTTTAATAAGTTTCAATCGAAGGTGCAAAGTTAAAGAAATCAACATTTATTGAAAAATTGAATCACTTTCAACATTCAAAACATATTATTACACAACGAAATACTCAAGCTCAATAATATCTACTTGTGTTAAACTCCGCAAAATCATGGATGGATTGTCCTGACCGCGCGCTCTACAAACTCGCCACGGACGCCCTCGCCTTCACGCGCAAACAGTACACGTGTATCGTTGCCAAGCACACAGACATAGGCTGTATTAAATATCCTACCTGCAGCTGAAAATTTAAATTTAAATTAAGAGCGATGTGCGGCGTGTTAATTAAGCTACTGTACCGCTGCTGTGTGTAAATGCGCATTGCTCTTAATTAAAAGACGCACTTCCAAACTTTCCATATGCATTTTTTCATAACACAGCAGAAAAACTCACCATTTCAGTGGGAACAGTGTTGTTGGTCTCCCTTTTTTGCCAATGCATCAAAGTCTGGAGTTAGTTTTGTTGTGGCAATTCTCAGGACAGATCTGAGGTGTTGGTCAGTTAACTTGGATCTGTGATGGGCTTTGTTGATTTTCATGACGCTAAACGTCTGCTCACACACGTAGGCATATCAGACATACAGCCGTTGATCGGACTTCAGTGAAGAAGTATTTTGTTGTCCACTCCTTATTAAACACTCGGCATTCGCTGTCCACTTTCCTTCTCTTTGGTCCGCTCATTTTCACAGAAGGGCTTAATGGTGACGTGAAACGAAGTGAAAATTAAAGTGAAATAAAGAGAAATACGCGCCACTCCAACAACGGTCAATGTGTTGAGTGCGCCATCTATTGGGGAAACGTGGGCATTGCAGGGAAAGGGAAAAAAAATGAGGTTTTTACTATAATTTGGACAAATTCGGCGGGCCGGATTAAAAAGCCTAACGGGCCGTATGTGGCCCGCGGGCCTTAGTTTGCCCATGTCTGGGTTAAGCTATACTTTATTGATCCCAGTTGGTAGATACGTTCTCTGCAGTTGACCCATCCTTTGAAGCTGGGGCGACCTGTAGGAGCAGTGAGCGGTAGGCAGGCGCCTGGGAACCCTTCTCAAGATGTGGAGCCAGGCTAATGGTCACAGTCCTGGTTGGAGGATTAGCATATTGTACATGCTTTGAGTGGTTGGGGGAACTGGAGTACCCGGAGGAAACCTACACTGACAATACGCAAACACCACACAGAAAGGCCCCATCCGGCTGGGGATCAAACCCGGGACCTTCTAGCTGTGAACGCTGTGCCACATAAAGTTTCCAAGTTCATTTTTCTTCATACATTCGCTCCAGTCTGCAGACGCTCTGGACAAATGAGAACAATGGGGCGATGAATGTGGTCACGTTGCTCTGAGTCTGTGGACTGCACTCCTGTTCCTGCTGAACTGAGCCAGTCTTCAGGTACTACACTGATACCAGTTCAGTAGGCACAGGAGGCCAAGCCCGCACTTCCCACGTGGATCTGTGGTAGTAGACAGTTCCTTATGAAATAGCAATGTGGTCCGAAAGATAAGGATGTGCTGTAAAGTTATGGACACAAATGGCACCTGCCCACTGCTGCCAAAGTGGGTTTCAGCTTGAGTCTAGTGAGGCATGAGAAATTGGCTCATGTTTTCTGGAAAGACATGAAAAAAAAAAAACGTAGCACCTTATCCAGTCCAGTATAGAAGAAGAAAAGCTTCACATAACCCAGGCCAACTGAACAGGCAACTCATGAAGCCAAAAATGTTGGTTGTATGTTGGGCTGCTTGATTATAGAACATGTAATCAAATTTTAGTCATACGGTAATTAAAAATGTATTTGTCGTATATGCAATGATACGTAGAGGCTAAAATGGCAAAATTATTGTAAAAAGAACAAAATGTGTGCATTTTTGACCTGCCAAACTAGAAATTATAATACAAAAGTCATACAAAATTTATGACTTTTTCCACAATGAATTGGGGATCAGAAGGATCAATTGTTAAATGTAAAGTTTAGACCCATGCTCTTCGGTTTAGTCTTGTAACATCCTGCTGTTGTCCAGGTTTAATAGATATTAGATAAGTACGACAGTGTTTGGGAGTTTTTAGAGAAGAATCAGATGCTAATGCAGAAGGTGCAACAAAGTCCGACAAATGGCTGTTGGTGAAACTTGGTTCATATTAGACGGGAGCACAGTCTTCTCATATGTGTGCACTTTTAATTGGAATAAAGTTGTGAGGGATTTTGTTTACTCATTAACTTTATAGAAATTGCCGTCTAATGCCATTCGCTTGAGTCTGAGGAAATCAGTGAAGTGTGTGAAGAAAGCAATCAGTTGTTGGAGTAATCAGTGTGTGCCTCTCCTTTCAGCAACGGTCCATGTTGTTGTTTAGAAGCAGCGATGCAGGGAACTTAAAGTTGCACAATACATCGCCAAATTAGCATTATCACAAGATCAGCTGACACTGTAGGGTTGCCAACCGTCCCTTGAAATATTTTTTTTTTTAAATAAAGGTATTGAATCAATAAGGGACGGCTTTTGTCCCGTATTTCGAGGATCCGTTCTTTCTCCCCGTCATAATACAACAGCATGCCCATCACTCACTAAATCTGCGCTGGACAGAAGTCCACTCTTCAGAGAGAGACCGAAGAAATAATCATAAGATCAGCAGCAGGTCAGTCCGCTCCCCATGCGCGCGGGTTTAATGCGTCTCAATATAACAGCATTTATCATGAAATCATCAACTTTACGGACATAAACTAATCCATGAACGAAGTCTACTCTTCGCAAGCTTTAGCCCGCTTTTTATTCCACATCAATCAGCCTCATAATTTTGGTTTTAGATATTAATTTAGGAAGCATAATGAACAGAAAAGGCGGTGCGGACAGTGAGGAGTGGCGCGCGGTTATTTTTTATTTATTTGGATCGGGACAGTGCATGTTGTTGAACATACATGGGTCTCATGCATGTAAACAAGCCACACCGGATTGTAGCTTTTGGCTAATTTGCATCCGTTGTCCCCCATGCGCACTCTCAAACATCCTGGCCTATTGTACATGTTTTTAGTGGTAGGGGAAACCGGAGTACCCGGAAGAAACCTACACAGACACGGGGAGAACATGCAAACTCCACATAGAAAGGCCCCGTCCAGGTGGGAATCGAACCCTGGATCTTCTAGCTGTGAAGCACGAGCTCTAACCACTGTACTACAGTGCAGCACGATATCGGCCTTTTCCACACAATCTTTAAAAGCAACAAAAACGTCTGGAATCCTGGTTCAAGTTGAGTATTTAGTGTTGTCTGGCAACACTAAATACTCAACGATGAGCAGCTACAGACAGAGGAGGAACAGGGGCGGACCTGACACGGGCAGCAGAGGGACTGGGGCCCCAGCAGAGGGGCCCCACAGGGAAACACTAACACAGGATTTTGACAGTACATAAAAAAACTATAAATAAATAGAATAAATAATAAAAGTAGTCTAATTGCAGCTATAAAATCTGTGTTGCTTTTCTTTTTTTAAGAACGTAATCATAATGTAATCATCACTGTATAAGGCTAATTTAAACAGCAGATGTTTGCCTAAAATACACCAGATTGCACAAAATTGTATCTGATTAATCAAACATTTCCTCGGGAGGACTGGCTGTTGCTCTAACTTTCTTAGAGTATTTCAAACAAGAGCACATATAAAGAAGAGTTATTCTGTAAAATGGTTTAAAACTTATTTCTAAAATAAATACATTAAAAGTGATATAAAACACCTTCTGTTACATGTAATCTATACACAGCCTTTCATATATCGACCGAATGTAGCATTCTGAGTCTTCTAGATTAGAGTTCTACCACCTCCCAAAGATCCTACAGTGTTAAAAACCTGGTTACAGCAAATGAAAAAATAATCTGTAATTACAAATCACAAGCTCTAAAATTGTCTATTGATGTTGTTGTCGCCCCCTCGCCCCAGTCACCCAAAACAGTCCCTTATTTTTCTGTTCTCAAGTTGGCAACCCTAGCTGACACAATATGTGCATTGCAGTAATCGCTGTACTGCTGAAGTCTGCCAGACTAAAGTGCATATCAGAACTAAACTACAGGGTTGGCCAGTTTTAGCTTTCGCATAAAATAGGGAAATAAAAAATTTGTGTGGTCTTTGTTAGATTGCGTCTTAATTGTGCAACCCTAGTTCTTCTGATATTTCCAAATTAGTCTTAATTTAAGTTTAGTTTTGGTCTCAATTTTGTGTTTATCAAGTTTGATTTTGACACAGTTTGTAAACAAACTTAATTGATCGTACAGAGTGGAAAGGGTCACGGTATTATTACAGTTAAATTGTTATGACAATATTAAAGACAGTTATTGATTTTTTTTTCTCATATCATGCAGTCCTGGCAACACTGTTGAACATGAACCATGGCATGTCTGGACTCTTCTGACATTTAGCACCACATTCCTAAAATAGCAGGAGAAAACCTGTGGCAATTTTAAGCCTTAAACTGGGGTCAGTTTGAGTCAAAACGCTTTTAGATTTGGTATGCATGATGATTATTGCCAGATGCACGTGGCGTGTGAGACAAGACAGTTATTTCTCTTAGCAAATAGTAAAAATGGTACATCTTGGACTTTCTTTCACAAATATAAGGCGATTAGTCCAAGAAAGCTTTAATTCAGAAGGTTTTCTCTTTCCTCCTCCTTTTCTCCATTTCTGACATCAAGGTCTTTCCATTGGAAATCTGCTTCATCACTTCAAACGAGTTCACCTCAGGCACTGAACTTAGCCACTGTGAACAACACATAGCAGGGATCAATGCTCACCAATTAGCTAAGCTCTGTGCCTTTAGCAAGAAGGGGGCTGGATTTTGAGGGAACCGTGCACTTTGCGGCCCTTTACGTGACCGTTCATCTGTAAGACCGGCTCAGACTACAGAGATTGTGTTTTAATTACTTCTATTTGGAGAACTTTCATTTTAGACATATCTAAATCTTTATTTCAAATTTTTTTTTGGCAATTTCTTCATCTATCCAATTCAAACAAACAAAAAAACATACTCTCTGCATCTAAACTTGATCAAGTTTAAAGGAAAAGTGTACATCCTGTTGACAAAATCCCACCTGCTAACAGTTGCTGATATTGATGTTTAACGATGCTCTTTGGTTGGGTTCACCTGTGGAGCTGTGAAGGAGTGGAAATCCCTGGCAATGTGATTTTTGTTTCTCTTTTTGCATCAAATCACGGTGCCAGGAACCCTCCCCACCACAGCCATATTTGCTCTGCCCCTCGATGCCCTGGCTGGCCCCTGCCTCGGCCACTGCATGCGCCTGCGCTCCAGATGCTCCAAATCAGGTGTGGACTCTGCGCCGATGAGCTGCGAGAGAACACAGACATAAGACGATTATTTAAAGCCAAGATGTGGAAAATTCTAAACTGTATCTAAACTGTTGTAAAACTCAAAATGTAACCAAACATGATATTATTTTTACAATATAGGTTATAAAGTAATGCTTGGGAAAATGATCCTGATGTATTTTGGCCACACAAGTCAAAACAAAGCCGTGGAAGCGAGCGGGTAATGTCAGGTCTGAGGAGAGCTGCGCGTTTATAGTATATTTTCACCAATTAAAAACAACGATAATGAATTAAATGGTTGGACTCTTTTATTGAATAAAATGTCACACAGTTTGGCTCTAAATTATAATAAACTCAGAATTATACACTAGACATGAATATTATTTTTACTTGTATTCCTGTAAACAGTAATTTTACTACTTCAATACTTCATGTCTGGAGACTCTTCTTTCCTTTTAAATCTTCCTCTGATTTCAGAGCTCACGAGCATTGCTGTGTGTGATTATCTTTTGTTGTTTTGTTGACATTCTTGTTCAGGGAAAATTCCAGGCCCACCCCAGTGAGTGGGTATAATGATAGGATTGTTTGACAGAGGTGTAATGCGGTCTTCTTTTGATCCCCTATGCTTCCTTCAAATGTATGTGAGTCTTTTGTTATTATGGAAGTCAGACTGCTACTGGAGTTATGTTACAGTAGACAAAAGCAACGTGAACTTTGGAGTCTCCTTTGTAAGGGAGATATTGGACTGTGAGAGAATAAACCCTGTTGGACCAAAACTGATAAAAAATGTCTACGTATAACTTTGTATACAGCTTTGGTTCTCAAACCTTTACTCTAAATTCCACCTAATAGAATATTAGACCTTCTAAGTACCTCCAGGTCCTACTCAAGGTCAAATTAGGTCTAAAGAAGGTCTAAAAAGCGTACATGATCTCCTTTTAAACAGAGCCCTCTTGACCGAGTGTCAAAACAAATAATAAAACTGCTCACTTGACTCTCATTTGGCTTCTGTTGCCATGCTGTTGCTATGAGAGACATCACTTTTATCCCTTTTGTAGCCAATATGTAAATACGTATGCAATCATTATTATCATAGCGCTACTGTTACAACAAAAAACAGCACAAGACATTGTGATTTATGATTATGCCCTTTTTTATTAATTTTTGTTGTTGTTGTTTTTGGCTTTCTCAGTTGATATTAAACACTGAAACACAACATTAATTGAACCATCTATATTTTTTGTTATAGACTATACTGTAGTTGGTTATGTTGATTCTGCTGCACTCTGACGAGCCTGTACATGCATGTTAAAAAATGTTTTATTACGAATGAGAGTTCTCATGCTGCTGGCACGTGTTCATCACCTTATACCATCCTCTGAGCATTTATGCAGTATATTCACAGTACACTTAACCAGACAGAGAAATATGTCCGCCCCGTCAACTTCCACCATTCAGCCCCGCCCAATGCAACAATCAGGAATAAATATTGGTACGTCGAGATGTGGAGCCGTGTTGTGGTTCACTGGGCAGCTGCAGGAAAGATGGATGAAGGTTTGCATTTGGGTGTGTGTTCATTTGCATGTGCAAGCCAGAAAGAAAGAAAGAAAGAAAAAGGGGGTAACAGTGCAGGGAGTGGCCATGGCATTGCAATGAGTCAGTGTGTTTGCTTAGTGTGAGCGAATGGCTTAAGACCTAAATGCACAATAATCATAGCTCTATCTCTGTCTAGATTAAAGGGAATGGTTTGACATATAGTTTGGACAAAATACAGTGTCTTCAGAGGTGAGGCATTCAAGGGATCCAAATAAATCAAGTAATAGGTTGCGTTCACATTCGAAAATGTGACGATGTCTTAAAGTTAGGCGGAGGGCAGGTGCCAATACATTTTTGAAAGAAACCTCCAAACAGAAAATATACAAATGGTGAAGCAAATGGTCAAGCGGGTCATTATTTGTGAAGGGCATGATCTCTATTCCTGCCAATTTTCTCAGTTACCATAGTTACTACCATAGAATTTGTAGCTTCCCACCACTTCAATCCTAAACTATAGGCTGTTTAGATGTCACGTGAACGCAGTCTATTGTTAATACATGTCCTGGCTTCGTAGTTGCTGTGGTTTTTATTTTCAACGTCATCTTTCCTTTCAGCAGTTGCCACAACAAAGCATCATGTCCACGACCCTGTTTAGTGAAACCTTCGGGCGATATCTAGCAGCAAACTTGTACTATTTTCTGTTCATTGCATTGTATAATTCATAGCTGGAGGAGTAGGTAACTGTATTTATAAAATATTTATTTGGAAGAAAAATATTTTGACAGAACAACATTTTTGACCTAGGTGTTAAGAGCAGTAGTGTAGAATGTAGTGGAGAAGATGACTAATATACCGTAGTGATAGATGTCTGCTAACGATACGTTTTCCCCCAGCACTTTAACAAACAAACACATATACATAGTGTAATGCTACAAGATTCAGACTATAACTAATTCAAAATCTTAGTGGCGTATCATTTCATGAAAGTTCAAGCCAAATAAGGGCTGAAGCTACTGTGAGGCTACATTTAAAACAAGCCTGGTCTGCGCTGTGAGCTGCACAGGATGACCTCATTCACTGCGAATACTGCTGCTCTGGCAAAAGCCCCAACGAGTCCAAATGGGACCAAATGACATTAAGCACCTAAACACCTGCACACACAAATGCGTCATGTTCCAGGATTTGCGATGCCAGACTTTCCTCAGGATTTCTCTGGCGGGTGACAACTGCCACACCGCTTGTAGAAAAGTCATTTGTCACGGGAGCTGTCAGAGGTGTTCTGATGCACAGAGCAGGGAGATGACCTCAACGATGAGATCCCGGGCTGTGGCTGGGACGTCACTCACAAATGGGTGTCACTGTGGTTTGTCACACTGGTCTAAACTCGGAGGGCCGAGTAGACTGGAGAGAGTATAATAGTCAGAACATTTGCAGTAAGTTTGGGAGAATGTGAGAAGCATATGGGTGCAGCTTTTGGAAAAGGGTAAAAATAGCTGTAAAAGTTTCCGTGGGATTAATATCTGAGCATCATCAGTTTGTACATGGGGCACAAGATTCCCTAATCGGTGCATGAATAACATCAAGGTATTGCAAGTGAGTTAGGTTTATTATTATTATTGTACTATTTTATATGATCCCAGTTCCGGTTTTGATTCTTGTATACTTCTTTCCTTTAAGAGGTTACTAAAGCTGTCTTTTTTCTGAGAGTTCACACTTATCTGTGATTGGTTAAATCCACCTGTCTATCAGAGGCTGACTAATATGAAGAGCGTGGGGGAAAGTCAACGTCCTCCTGTGTCTGTGTCGGAGCATAGAGCCACATTAAAAGGAAAAGATCTGAATCTCAATATTCTCCATATTGTCAAAGCGTGATTTTAAACAGTGACATTTACCGCCACTCCCATTCGCTAAACCCTATGCCGCATTCTGACCACAGTCAGTCACTACAAATGAAGATTGCTGCTAAGTCTAATATAACGCTCCTCGACACTGGCCAGATCCTGTGTTTTATTACATTACCTGTCCTGATTGAGTTAAGCATAAAACATGAGCCTCTTGTCTCCGCCAATGACACTGCTGTAGGTAATATGGAGCCGAGAGCATTATAAAGTCATTAGCACTGCTTGTTGAGTCTTGCTTCCATTATTAGGCTTGTTAGATCCCTGTCCCGATAAACCAGCCCCTCACATGTGACGGATGGGGAGGAAGACACTAAGAGCTAACGAAGAGCTTTTCTCCCATTAACAGTAATCCACTTTGCATCTATTCATTTACACGGCTGTGATTTCAAGCAAAAATCAATCCGCCTTGGACAACTTTCTTTCAATGAATGGAAGACAAGGACTATGATGTGGTGGTACTTTCTGAGGACAGCTCTTTTAAGGTAGAAGACATGATTAGTGAAGAGGGATTCAGCTAGGATGGAAAAATCTGTTTGAAAGCAGTAAATAGAGTAAGCGTGCAGGCTTTTTTCACTTTTCATGTTCACTGTAGTGACTTAGCGTCTGGTGTGTTGTTATGTGTATGTATATATCTGCCCCTCCTGGAACCGCCACCTTAACGTGGTGGAGGGGTTTGAGCGCCCGAATGATCCTGGAGCTCTGTTGTCGGGGGCTTCGTGCCCCTGGTAGGGTCTCCAATGGCAAACAGGTCCTAGGTGACGGGTCAGACAAAGAGCGGTTCAGAAGCCCCTTATGAGAGACCAACAGGCCCGGTTAGAACCATGAGGCCGTCCTTCCGTGGACCCATCACCTGCAGGAGAAGTCATTGGGGCTGTTGCACTGTGATTTGGGCAGCTCCAACAGCTGCCCCCACGACCCGGCAACGGACAAGTGGAAGAAAATGGATGGATGGATGGATGGATGGAGGAAGACACGACATGACACAACCATTGCCTTTTTTAACTATTGAAGGATGACCACATGAAGTTTAGTTTAATGTGGTGACAGTCCCAAATTCAATTTAAAAAAAAATTTTTTTCTTTTTTACCTGAAACTTGACCTGAAACTTCCAAACCCATATCATTTGAGATCAGTTCAAGGGAATAACCAGCATAATGCCAACCACTGCACTACCTCAGTATTAGGAACCTTCACTCCTAAATTTAAGAAACCCGTAGCTCTTGTATTAAGGATTATTCGTTACTCTGTTTATTGGATCAATAATCACTAATGACCTTTTCCATAATTCAGTATATTGTAATATATACTTTAACACAATGGCGCTGTATTGACCCAAAAGTGGGTGATGGACCTTTACCTATGGTACATTTGAAAACCAGTGCCTTCTTCTTGTTCTGTAAAGCACACAACAAAGAAACCTGCCTTGCCTATAACAGCATCTCCAACTCATTTAGAAATGACCTGGACTTGACTGCTGCTAGAAATGATTTAGTGGTAGTGTAGGCAATTTGAGTGTAGAACTGATCTGAATCCAGGGTAGCTGTCTGGACTATAAAAACACAGAAAGGGGCCCACCTTATGAGATTGTGAGATGCTAAAGCTCACAAAGAAGTCTACACAGCCTTTTAAAATTAAAATATGAACCAGATTTGCTGTGATTTATGTGTACAGTATTTATATATTGTTTTTATTTAACACTGCTTCAGGACTCCCTCACGGTATAGAAACAACCTCAGAAATGTATATAAACGATCACTCGGGTGCTCTGACATGATGGATTATAATGCATGTGAGGAAATGGTACAGCTGCATTAAAGCCAAGGCACTTGGAATCTGATAGTAATCGCTATCTCAGCTATAATAGCTAGTCTGATAACTTCCATACTCCAAGTGAATGGCTCGGAGGAAAACAAAGGCAGGTTTAAGCCGAACCATATAAACGGGATAAAAATAGAGGCAAGATAAGATCAAGTATATTTATGTGGGAATAGTGTGGGCCAGATGGGTTCACATAAGGATTGCTTGTTTTCAAATGGAGACTTTAAACAATGGAGTCCTACACCAAAATCAGCAAATGAGCCTAATTTTAGGTGTTTTTCCTTGTGATTAGCAACTTTCAGAAGGTACGCATAATTCCAGTAGTGAGTAATATGCGTGTGTCATACTGTATATATTTTCTGTAAAGCACTAGTATTCCTCAAAATATTCAGGAATAAATGTGTTTCACAAGATTGTATATGAGTGACTGACATACAAATATATTAAGTATAAAAAAAGTGTAGTCTGAATGAAAAAACAATGGCATTGAATAGAAACTTCTTAAACATACCAGAACCAGAATCATACCAAACTGGGCAAAAAACTCAGAGCCTACACAGTTCCTATTACACCCCTCTGACCCAAGGAAGCGCTCTCATCCCGCTGTAAACCAGTTTACCTGCTTTATTTAAAAAAGTGCTACCATCAAAGTAAATTTGTACATTAGTGAAGTAAATTTGTTTTCATAATCTGCAATAAAAAAGCGCCTCAAAAAGCAGTTTAAAAATAGCAAAGAGGTTAAGGAGGGACAGAGGGGAGTGTGGCATGTGTGTTGGGCGGGAGGAGTTGGTTGTTCGGATCGTGACCTCTGCTCAACGACAGGCTCCCTCCCACAGTAAGCATGCGCTCTCCCCACAAACCCGGGCCTGTTTTTCCACTACACATGGATCCAATTGGAGTCTACTGCTGCTGCTGTGTCTGCAGCTTCAAGAAGCATTGGATGAAAAAACTCATAGTAAGGCAGGCATAGCTCAACAAACCCGATTATAATGAGGGACTTGGAAAGGGCGTGTCTGTTACAGAGTTGTGACATTTCTTATAATATTTTCATGAAAAAACTCATTATCACACACATCATATAATGCAGTGGCTATTTATAATAAAAATGAGTAAATATATTGCAATACCTTGATACAGATACTCATCATTGTCAAATCAGAGCTTTCAGTGCATTTGTGTTAGACTGATATCAAGACAACAACATAAAATGTGCCAGTGGAGGGAAGATACTTTTATGTGCGATTATGGCTTTGTTTTTAGACTTTTTTTCCTTTCACATATTTGAAAACAACCACCTTTGTATCTCTACCATCTTTACTGTATACTTCATATATTACCAGTGACATATAGCAACATTCAACATTGCATGTGGCTTGTTTTTCCAATACCATGCAGCCCTGGTGTGTGTCATATTATGTGCAAACAACCCTGCATTTAGAGGGCTTACAGCCGCGCCAACGAGCCGGGCTGTTTACTACTTGGTTAGTCGTAAAAAGTAAATATGCATCAGTGGCAGCCTATCAAAGACTCCTTCATTTGCTTCAAGGCTACCATGGCTTGGACCCGCTCAGACAGAAATTCTCTGTGGCAAATGCAGGGAAGCCATACTGCCCCTTACACTAGGCCCTCTGGAGTTGATCTGAGGCCGATTGGTGAATGTAGTGGCGCTGAGTAGACAGCCGTGTGCAGTCAAGTACAGGTGCAGCTCTGACAATGGCAGCACCGTCAGCGCACAAGCATGCACTCATCCAGACAGTCTATCAGTGACAGAGCACACAGCAGCCAAACCCAAATGACAAACATCTGTGCATTGTTTCACGGACAACGCCCTTGTCAGCATCTGCAACTTAGCCGCGTGGCCTTTCAGAACATATAATGTTTTTTAGCTTCAGAATATAACTGAAAATATAAGTTTGACATATTTTAGTTTAGCAGGATGTTGACAAAAAGCTTTGTCCCACAATGTTTTACTTTTGGTATAATATATACTTCATTTATCAATCCGCTTTTTAAATGACCTTTTCACTGTTATTGATGTTGCCTGCAGATTCTCCTGATATCAGTTCTAACTTCCTGTATAAAACGTGTTGAAACACTGGCCATGCTTTGGTGTTAACTTTCCTCTAGCACATGGGAACAACTCACTGACTGAGCAAACCCAGATAAAGCCTTGGAAAAAGTTCAAATATTTAAACTATTTGGCCAAAAATGTGGTGTGCACTTGACTTTGGAGTTAACATCAACTGTGTTTCCAAACTGTGGTGAGATTGTGTCTCTGCAAAAGCCCCACAGTCATGAGTTTGTGAGTAAAAGTGCTATTCAAGCAGCCACAAGCCACACAGGTGTTTGACAAACTACAGCTGAATCACTATGCTGAATCAAATATGGCTTATTCAACTCTTGAACTTTTGAAGATTATGCATATTGTTATTAATATTTAATACACTGCGCTCTAAAGTATCCCCGAGTACAAGACTAACTTTTTATTGAACTCGAAAAAACATGAAAAAACTCTGTTCCTAAAATGAAATAAAACAGTGTTAAAAGTGAATAAATAAGTGACTCACCATGCAGTGGTCAGTCTCCTCGTTAGGTTTGAGATTGAGTTAGGCTGAGGATACCGTGGAAGAACTGTGGAGGAGTTGACCCAACAGAAGAACACATCCAGACTCTGTGTAGACAGGGCAGCCCCCTGAGCCAGGCTCTTGCTGTGTCCAGTCTCCATGTCCCATACAGGGAAGGTCCCGCAGAAGGTCCTCTGGAGGAGAGCACACAGAGGTCAGATGTGTTAACACACCCAGCAGCTGCCTGTTCACTACTTCCTGCTCCAAAACGCTCTCTCCCTGTCTCTCCTTAAGCCTGATAAACACAGCCGCACACTCTGCACTCTGAGATGGAGTAACAGCAGAGACACAGAGACTTTGAACAGTTGTCCCATGAGATCCACTGTCCATATGAAAGTCTGGAGGCAGGTCTACCCCTCCCTCCCTCTCTCTGCCTCTCCCTCTCCCCTTTCATTCCCTCCCGACTTTTACAGCCTCCGCTGAGACACTCTTATTGTGGCAATTGCATTAGCCTTTAGCCAGCCGCGGAATAGCTCTTATAGCCTAATGCAGTGCTGTGTCTCTCTGTCTTTTGCTCTCTTTCTTATCTTTCCCCTGCTGTCTGCGTCTCCCCAGTGTCTGTCACTTTGACATGGGCACATACAGCCCTTCGTCCAGTCTTCTCTACAGCTTTTCTTTCTGCTCAGTTATTCCTTAAAGGGGCACTGTCTCCTTAAGCTCTTTGTGGAGCTGCTGGCCATTCTCAAGGAGTCCAGGTCTAAGTCCAGGATCAGGTTTCAAGCTAAGAGCCATCGATTGTGTTTCTCTTGTGTTTGCCTTCTGATTGTCTAAAATGTTTACATGCCTTTTACTGAACTAATGCTCTACTCTGCCTCTGCAGAATATGCAGTATATGAAATCAATGCCATAACAATGGGCTGAAAGCATTCAGCCTCTTTAGGTCAATAACAAGTAGCTTGTATATGGAGTGTTCATCACATTAGCTTGTTACCAACAGCATGTGCATTCACCACTCTTTTTGTGTTTCAAAAACACTGAAAGTGAAGCGCTTGAGCGGGAGCTAAAAGGTGAGCCAGCATTACAGAAAAGGTGTGACATTTGGGTGACATTTCTGTGTAGCTAGCTGGGATTAGATCACTAAAACGCCCATTGTGCCCCTCAATATGTTTTAAAAGACCAAATTGCTGCTGTTTGACAAGTTAAAGTATATTGCACACATTCAAGTTTGCATTAAGGTAACACTGTACCTAATGCATAAAATACTAGTTACGGTGATGATCTTTTTTTCTGTCTCCAGCGCTGGTCCGCTCTTGTCGGCACAATGCAGCGATTTTGGACTTGGCCTTTCAGTCCGACACAGAGTGACAGGAGACCCAGAGGAGAGTAACTGTGTCCTCAAAGCAGCTTTTTTGTCTTCTAAAAAACAGTCCTGCAATCATCACACTAAAGGTCAGTGTGGACAGGGCTACGTCTCTTTGCTAAATAAGGAGAATTAAAACCACACTGGACTGATGTGGTTACAGCAGGGTTATAAAGGGTGAAAGAACAAACCCTTTTGCAAAAACACTGGACCAAGAAGGCACAACTGTCCCCAGGTGAAAATTTAAAATGATTATAGGCTGCTGTAAAGATTGGGCAATATTTTTTCAAAGTATTACATGTCAAGACGTAACACTTATTAATTACACTGTGGTATTGTTGGAGGATGAGAATTGCAGCCCGTGCAATGTTCTCTGAGCCGTTTGTCCGTCTCATAACTCACAGTTATTATATCAGTGCCATTTATCATTTGGCTGCACAGGAGCAAACCTCACTGTTGTTCTGTGAAACTAGTGTCAGACAACGCACTTTAATGTCTAGTTTTCTGATTATAGGGCCATGACAGTATACAATTATTCTAACTAAAATCTCCTATAAATATTATTTGTTCATCTAAATTGGTACTATGTCCAATGTCCATGCCTAAGAGCTCAGTTTGGTCTTTTGTTGTGATTACATCCATGTAATAGAATAGTGTAAGAGAAAGATCTGAGATTGTATATAAAAGCCTGACCGCTCATTTCTATGTACTATAAAATGAGTACAATGAATGAATGAAAGCAGTGAGACAGTATTACTCTTATTTCACTCGATAGGGTTTTATTACTCAAATCTGGTTCTCATACATTTGCGTTTGTACCAGATATTTTCCCTCTGGGCTTATTTGTTTGTTTGAACTGGTCTATATTCAAGCTTTCCTCCAACAGAGGCCAAGTTAAAGCTAAGATGCATGGAAACAGAGTTGTTTTGGACATTTATAAGCGGAACATTTCCATGCACAAGGATACACCAGTGTCAAGATATTTAGTTTATTTCCAGGGGGAAAAACGGCATACTACTTGGCATTATTTATAATAGTGTATTGATAGTCATAAATAAATAAAACATTGGTGGATGTTGTTTTGTGATTTTTTTAATTTATCGCATTAATTTAATCCTTAAGCAGTTTTTTTAAAACATATTAACGCTTTGCTTTATTATTATTATTATTATTATATTAATTAAATTAGGTGCCTGCCTTCCTCTTACAACAACTGGGAATTTGAGCTTGTTTAAAGATGCACTATGCAAAAAAGTGAAAAAGAAAACCTTGATATTTGTGCATATTTGACCTTTTAGTGACTCAGTGGCGTTATGGGTGCAGCATGGAACCGTTGCTTTCCCTCTTGGTGGCCTTTATGACGCTCAAGGATCAATTGTTTTTAAAGGTTCGTACCAGAAACTGGCAAGAAACTCAAAAACGATTGATTCTGGAGCATCATAGAGGCCACTGTGAGGGAAAGCAAAGCTGCCATGCTGCACCCATAACGCCACTGAGTCACTAAAGGGTCAAATATGCACAAATATAATGTTTTTGTTTTTGTTTCCCCACATAAAAAGTTACATAGTGCAAACTATGATATTACAAACAGATATGGTAAACGAATTGAAATGAGTTTATTTTACATTCACTTGCCAGTAACAGATGCAAGGTTGATGACAGACTTATGAAGGTAGTCTGTCTCAACCCGGCTGGACCCACAGCAGTACCGAGGGGGACACCATGCTTGTGCAAGGCTACACAGCAGAAGGGCCGCACACACATCTGAACGTGTCTGTAAAGCTAATAGAGGAGCATGAAGTCAACATTAGCAGTTGATGACATGCCCAAGTGGTGTGAGACATCAGACAGCACAAGGTCTGTTTGGGTTGTGACTCATGCACAAACCAAAAAGACCATAGGCAAATGAGCCTTCATGGCATGTCCCGGTGCCGAGGGCTCCAGCCCACATCCTGTTTCCAGACCAAACCAGAATCTCGCCTCTTCATAGTGCGGCCCGCATGAGAAATGAGCTCCATGAAATGTTTGCTGTTTCTAACTTGCGACATCACTACATCTGTGAGACCTAATAAGTTTGAGATAACAAACGTATTTCTTCAAAGTACTTCAATAAGGCAGGAGGTTCATTTACAGCCAAGAATTTTAACTACCTTCCTGTAGATCTACGAATTACAAACTCGGTCTGAACACAAGTCAATTACTGCCCTATTGCGGCTGATTCCAGTCTGGGCATGTGATTTTGTGAAGTTGTGTATTATTTAATTATGTGTGTTCTTGTATAACTTCAACACCTTTTAGAGTTAACTAAAACAATAATTGCTACGCAGGTTATTTATTTGTCATTGTGCTTTGTTTTGTTGCTGGCTGACAAAGTGTACAGTTGCATTTTCTGATATTTCTTTCATTATAAAAGAGTAGTGAGCAGTGCAGTAGGATGTACAGGGGCCACACAGGCATTCATCCCCACAGGAATAGTATATTAAGTTTAAGTAGACACATATGTTCCCAAAGCTGAGGGACTTATGGCAGTGAGCTGTTGAAACGGGGATTGTCTCTAATTCATATTGCCTGCAGGTTTTTTTTTTTACTCGCTCTCAGAGTCATTGCGCATCTCCAAACACAAGACACCTGTTTTTAGTTTACTTTAATTGGTTTAGTCTCTTGAAAAATAAAGAATAAAAAGAATTTGGAAAACTATAATGAATCTATCTCAACAAATGTTAATTTAAAAGACCTGATCTGCACTTGAATTGAAAAGCCTGTCCTTAAATATTTTTTGTTGTTGTCTTTTTCTGTTTTTGCTAACAGACTAAGAGATTGTTCATTTCCAGTCTTAGTCAGTAGTCAGTACAAGTACAGTAAATAGTAGTTAGCAAAATGCTTATTGATGTAACAAAGCACAAAGATATTAAAAATGTCAATTTTCTGTATTCACACAGTAAACTCTTTTAGTCTAGTTTGAGATACACAGAAGAACACAGAGAACGAAAATCCTAAAGTATAAAGTGAATGCAAGAAGAACATAAGATCTCAAACCTGGAGCTGCATCAAAGTGAGGATGCTATGATGTGCAACCAGTGACAAAGCAACATTTGGGCACAATTTAAGTAGATGGATGCATATTTATATTCATACAGTGTCTATAACACTGAGCATGAGGCTGCAAGATATTTCCACATTTTTATCCATTATCCCGCCAAAAAGGTGTGTATATGCCAACTTTAAAAATCTGCATATTTTGGCTTTTTACGTCTGTTAGGTTTCTTATTTCCTGGGCCTCTGCTATTGCTGGTGCAGGTTACTCCTTGTGCTTTCTAACTTAAATATGTCATACAATAAACATACGTACAATCTAACGTCATGGCTGCAGCAGTTTGTCTTGGCTAAAGTGAATCCTAGAAGATGCAGTTACAAAAGGGGCTTCTCTGAGCATTTTTAACCGGAGACCTTCTCGACAGATCTGTGCAGAGGACTTTGTGAAGGCCGTATAAGCACCACTGCCATCTGAGTTTGGGACTTGAGTTTTTCATTGGGTGACATAATGAAAACACAGCCAGATTGGACCAGGGTTTTCACCCTCCAGAGTGACTTCAGTGGGTTAGAGTCCAGTGGCAAACCCTGCCTGTTTTTCCTTTTCTCTCCATCTATCATCCTAACACGGATAGTCCAGGCTGAAGTAATCACAGCTCTGCTCTCAGGGAGGCAGAGCTCTTTGAGGCTGTTTGCACCAAGTGGTGGCCCAAAAGTCCAGACGACCCGGCCTGGTCCCTCGGCTGATGATGATGGATGATTGGTGATGGGTGATAAATCGACTGCTGTCAGGGCCTTTCCACATCTGGGACCACATGCGGAACAGTGTATTTTAATACCATCTCAAACAGCACAATTTTACAGCTTAATGTCACCACTCACTGCCATGTATTTTAGTTTCATCTCTAAATCTTCAAGTTTGTTAACAAAAACTAACCTAAACGTCTTCCACATGCCACAGTTAGTTGACACGTACAGTAACACAGTAATCAACTGCTACATTAATGGATAAACGTTTACAGTGAATCCGAACCAGGCCTGAGCTAGACGGATGCAGTCACAGTCAGCTCTATAGAAGAGTGTGTGTCTGGTAGTGGTCAGACCCCACAGCGTGGCCATAATTTCACCACCAATGTGTGGCGAGGAATTAAACTGTGGATATTTATCTTAAGTACTTTTGCAACATTGGCAATATTTAACAATATTCTCAAATAAAAGCTCATCTGATCTCTAAAGTGCACATGCACAGCACTTTCTACATTTGTTTCATCACAGTTTCATCACAATTTCCTGTTTTCAATGGATGGGTTTGGCAGTGGGGCGCTGTGTTATCTGTGCAAAATGACGAAAAAGCCTTATGAGAGCTTCAAAGGCAGCTAGTTTGAGCCCTCAAAAGCAATGGGGCTCTCGGCTCTGCCCATCACAGCTAGCAAGGTGATCAGCCTAGCTTTACGGAGGACGGGAACACACGCGTTTTTTTATTTCAATCAAGTTAACACGTGCAGCTGATGCCATAGCTGGATCAATAAGCTGTGGGTTTGGCTGGAGAGATGTGGTAACCAGCACGTGCAACAACTCCAGTTTTCCAACACAAACAGAAGCAGAATGAAACAATTTCTTGTCTTCAATTTTGTAGAGATTATTTCCAACTTAATTTCAATCAAGCTGGCTTTAGCTTCTTTCTCCACCTGAATCTGGAAAAAAGTGTCTACTGACAACAAACAACATAGACCCATCATATAAAGATATCCGTGTGTATCATCCGCACAGATACGGACAATTGCAAACCAGATGTGGCCAAAGCTCTGGTCTCAGCTTCCTTTGATTGGAGCATCCCACAGATCATGTTCAGTCTTTGGTCCTCATTTTGGTTTGCTGAGTGGGTCTAAGCTTTGAAGAAGAGAGTTCACTTAAATGGATAAAATTATCAAGGAATTTGTGGGTTCCATAATTACTATACGCATTATTCTAACTCACTGTTAAATGAGTCTAATAGTAGACAAAGTGAAATGAAAAAGTGATGCGACTTCTACTGGCTCTTCAACAATATCTTAAATAGACCTCAGACAGTGGCAACTATCTAAAGAAAATCTTACACAGATATCTAAAGAAGTCAAATAAAAACAACATATTTTGCACCCTGATAGCCTAGCCATACTTGGTATAAAGTGTTCTCGCTTTTAAACGCATTTCACTCTGCTGTCCTGTATAATAATTTCTACAGATTCTTGACAAATGTTAAAGAATCTCACTTCATCTTATTTTCACTTTCCCCATGTGAGGAGTGTAAATCCCTCGGGCAATCAGACAAAATCAGCCTAATCATTCTGGCAAACAAGCAAAACAAACATGCAGGGTGTGAGTGATGTCGGGACAGTGACCTCAAGACAGGGCAACCTCTTGACTAATTGGTGTTTAAGCTTGATCACAGCAAGCACACTTCCTACTCCTCTGGGCTGCCTAAAGGGCTCCATTCACCACATCAAGCCTTAACTCTTAACTCCTCATTTTCCCTCTCTTCCAGCCACCCCACAAACTATCACCACCGCCCCCATCCCAGTCAGTCAGTCTGGTCCAGGGGGTGGTACTGTGGGAGTTTTAATTGCCTTGTATTTCCATGAATCCAAGTTCATTAGGCCCACGCAGCATACTTTGGACCTGCTGCAATTTGTTGTTGTATTTATGAGGCTGTTTTAGAGAGAGGCAGGGCGGTTGGAGGAAGGGAGAAGGTCAGCGGCTGCTCAGCAGGCACAGGCCAACATTGTTATGCAAACGGCAGAAAAAAATGTCAGGAACGTATGGCAGATCAGCGAGAGGGCGAGACACACAGGGAGAAACCAGGGTCGTTCCTATGGAGATAGAGACAAACGATACTGGCAAGACGAGAGGATGGTCAACCTTCATTTGTTTGTGTATGTAATCTGGGATGCATTTCCAAAATGCTCATATATGTATTAGTAAATATTGAAAGGTAAAAATTATCTTTTTTTTTTTTTGTCATTTACGTTATTATTATTTTTCTGACCGTGTGCAATCCAAATAGGAAGGAAGCATTTAACAAGATCCTCTAAATAGTTGGATTCCCAGCATACGAGAATAGATTGCTTCATACAAACACACACGCCCTTTGTCTTCATTCATGAATTTCTGAAAGTCACACCCATTAAACATACAGTTCACATAGAAAGACCCATAGCTCAGCTCACCACAGTGTGCTGCTTTCACAACACAGGAGTTCCCACTTACTGCACATGTTACAGAGACATGACAAAATGTTAGCATAATGTATGACTAACCAGGTATATCACAAATCCTCTCAGACAATCTGTACTTCTCTTGTCTTGTGCAAAATGTATGTCATTTTAAGAAAACATGCTGAAATAAAACTGCTCCTTTCCAAATATCAAAACAATGATCAAAGATTGTGAAGAAGGCATAAAAAAAAAGAGTAGTAAAATGCAGAGAGTAAGACACTGAGCACAGGAGCCATAGGAGATAAGCCATATTCAGTGGGCATGAGTGAGTGGCTCTGAAAGTGGATATGAAGGCGGATGACCGCATTAACAAAACCTAATGGAACGGCTGGCTCCAACAGGCCTTGTCATCCATTATCTGACTGTTGCACAGTGCAACCAAATAGGCTCACAGCTTCGGTCACTGCAGCTCAGCTGTCAGACACTATGTTCTCCCTTTTTCATTGTCTTATTTCCAATGGCCTTAATCAAAAACACTGGTAAATCAATTGCAAGGTCCGTTAATAAGCTTGGGCAATATTGCCCCCTCTGGGCCTGTGACCACAAAGACAAGACAAGTCAAGTACAGAAAGGCAAAAGGTGAAACATATTCACGCTCTAAAGTAAAATTCAAAACATCTCAGTTAAGACGTCCTTATAGAATAATTATAAGTTAACATGGTTGACCACAAATATTTTCTCAAGTCACATAATAGCTTAGTTAAAGGGCAAAAATCAATACTCAGTATTTAAAACGATGTGCATGAAGCATTACAAGAGTCAGTGGATGTGCAGAAGGTATGCAGGTGATGTCACAGCATGGCAACAGAAGCCATGACCAGAGACCTGGTCCATGTCCATGAAGGTCTTCACCACCATCTTGAGTCGGCGGACCATCTCCTCTTTGGAGATCTTGTCGGAGATCTCCTTGACCCCTGGAGGGTAGGTCACCTTCCCGTCTGCGGCATCAACGTTGAGTTATAAAATTTGCTATTATTTGCTATTACCCTGAGTCCAAATTGTTGAGGGTTCAGCATAGAAAGAAAATTATGCACATGCTGTGTAGATGGTTGGGTGTAACGCTGTATAGGTTTGCTTGTCATAGGCTCTACAATGTAGCATTCTGTTAGACCACAAGTGTCCAACCTTTTTTACTCCCGAAGCTGCTTTCATGTAACAAAAAGCTATGCTTTGAAGACACTTAAAGCTGGGGTACCTTATTTTTTGCTGTGGTAGAATCCCTTTTATTTTTGCCCCACCTCAGAGTATGTGGTAAACACAGCAAAACACAAACCTTGTAGTATTGTCTTCACCTAAAGTTTTATTGAGCAATGGATGATAGAAGTTTAATCTAAATTACTGGAATTTATCTTGGGGGTGGCTGCCCCTGCATCACTTTGTCAACACTCAATGCTGTATACGGGTATGAAATGTGCATATAATTACATTCTTTAAACAATTTGAATACACAGGAAGGAGTGTGAGAGCTAGAAACAAGTTTGGGCCAAAACAAAAAATGTCACTGTTTGAACATGAAAAATCAGGTACCCCAGCTTTAACTAACTTTACTTTAGAGAGTGTGTAGCAAAGATTAACACAACAATATCTTGGGTTTCCTTATTATACTATACCATATTTACCAAAATGTTTGCAGATTCAACCTGTTTATTCCGGTAGCTCCCAAACTACTGGTTGGAGATCACTGTGTTTCACATATGTGCCCTTTTCCAGCACCACGGTCTGTCCAACAGCTCGGTTCTGGAGTCTGAGCTCTCTGTGCGGCCAGTGTGTTGAGAACATGACAGCATCTTCTGCGAATGGTCTACAAACAGCAGTATGTTGAAAAGAAATTGCTTTCTTACCGTTTGGTGGCTAATCTCTTCCTAATCCACCATACTTACTCACACACTGAGTGCTCTCTTTGTGTGGTCACACAGAGAAAGGGTTTTTCTGTGGTCAGAGATCCAGACCAAAGGCTTCTCTGGTTTAGAAAATTCCCACAAACACTGGATGTGTGACAGTGTGTCACTGAAAGTACATTTGGGCTTTACTTCTGTGCTGAGTAGGGTTATGAATAAACGTTGAATGTAGTATTTATTTATTTATTGTCTCCTTATGGAGAAATTTGTCTTGGACAACAAAATCCAAATCTTGTTAAAGAAGTTGCTTATAACCACTGGAAGAACATTGTATTGTGTTTCTTCAGTTTGCCACTTACCCTCTTGCTTTCCAGGGCATATACTCATAGAGCAGGAAATAATGACTCCAAGGTCCATTAAGTGGATGGCAGGACATTATATCAGCCTTAATCTTCCACTTAACAGAGCAGCCCCTGAAGAGAGACATAAGGTGTGTAGAGGGGCAGAAGAAAAAGAGAATATTCTTCTCTCCAGAGATGCAAACACCAAGCTTTTAATTTATGTCCTACATCAACAAATTAGCACTAATTCCTAACCAGATAAGAAAAATACATAAGCTAATTTACATCTAAAAACACAAGTAGTTTAGGCCTGTGGCAAGTTATTCAGGCCCGGATCTACGGGGGTGCAAGAGCGAGAAACTCTATTTGCACCCTTTTGAAACTCGAATGCACCCTCAGTCAGTTTGTTCTGGAGCCGGCGCTGTTTACCATAGGAACCGGAAAGTATTCACACTCCTTAACTTTTTCCACATTTTGTTACAATCTTATTCCAAAATGGATACAACATTTTCCCCCCTCATCAATCCACACATAATGAGAAAGTGAAAAAAAATATCGCATGTACACAAGTACATGACCATTTGGGATATTATTCTCATTCTCATGATCCTCGCACACACAAAAAAAACAGTGGTTTGTACAGCACAAAACCACGGCAGCACAACTTTTGTAAAAAAAAAAAAACAGAAAACAAGCAAACTCTCTTCACGATGCTGTCTCTTTTCCTCGCTGAACCAGAGCTAACCAGTTGCTCTCTCACCGTGTTCCACGAGAACCTGTTACCTTCACAGACCATTTCTAAATAGGAAGATACACTTTTCACATGTACAGCAAAATAAATGAAATACTATTGCATAACAACATATTTTTAATGTAAATACCTTTTTATCCTTTACCATGAACTTGGCTTTTATTTAAGTAAACCTATGAAATACATTAAATTATCGCTTCTCTATTTATGATCTTTTACTTAACGTATGTTTTACTATTTATGCATATATATTATCCGGGTTACACACCTATTTAAACCAAAAATACATACACTTAATAAATAAGTTTACCATATGAGTAAAACTTAAAGCGAAGGCCAAAATTGCCTCATCAGTGATGAGTACACCGAGGCACGGGAGAGGTCCGGCTGGTGGCCTCGAGGACTTCAGGAAAGTCACTGCTCCACCATTCTCACTAATGCAAACGAAAGTCTTCCATCCCCACCGTGGACTCCTTTCTGCTTCCTAGGCTCTACCATTTCCCAGGACCTCAAATGAGAGTCATTCTTCTCTTTCTTTGAGAACACCCAGGACCAGCAGAAGATGTTCTTCCTGTGCTAGAGGAAACTCAAGGTGCCATTATTAGGCCCATCTTCGCCCCCTTGATCACTGTGTGGTATACTGGGGGCCACTGCCAGGCAAAGAAGCTGAGAAGTGATCGGCTTCATGTTGTTTTTGTTTTGTTGCTTCCACTATTGTATCTGCACTAACTTTGCACCTTACTAGCTATTTATTGTACATTGTTAAACTACCTTTATTGTCTCTACAGGGAAAATGAAGTATACCATAACCACAGTGTTGGGTAGTAACTGAATTCTTGTATTCAGAATACTCATTTTGAGTAACTGCATTCTCGTAAAGGTACAGTTGTAGCATCCCAGCAGAACAGATCAAGCGTACTAGTGGATCGTGTGTATAAATCCGCCTTTATTCCATCCGTAACAATCTCCACCGTAAGAGCTGGACAAACCATATACAATATTATATATCAACAATCATAAACCTCCAAATGTATCATAAAATGAGCAATGAATTACTCTTTTCCCAATTACAGCTAGGAGCTAAAAATTAAACCATAAAGTGCCATGTTCTTTCCCGCCATGACCGTTTTTTTTTATTTTTTATTTTATTTAACAATTCAAGGCACAAGACATCAAAGCGACAGAAACAGAAAAAAACAATATGAAAATTAAATAATTAAAACATAACTAAAACAAATCCATTCACACACACACACACACACACTGAGCAGCTACAGGTCTTCTCCAAAAACATTCAGATTGTCAAACGCATTAAGAAGAGATAGTGCAGATTTACATTTCATACATCTTAAAGATATCAGATAGTTTCCTTCACGCCATGACCGTACACAAACATTTAAGCACTTCCTCATGTCCCTTCACAGGAAGTGACACTATTTGACAGGAAGTACTTCAATATAAAATAGTGTCCATTACAACAGTACTCTTTCATTTGAGGGTATTTAGAATACAGTTACTTTCCTGATATCAAAGGAATACCTCACAGTCAATGCTCACAGTACTCAATCATTACATTTCAGTTATATAATCAGAACAATATGTAAAGAGAAGATCAAAACAGCCGGGGGAAAGTTTAGCTCCATGTGATTCTGGGCTGTGGGGGCGTTTGTAAAGGGCTTTCTTACATTCCTAATTTATAGCAAATAAGTTCATAACAGCTGGTGTAGCAAGTCTAGCTGCATGTTTTTAATCATACACCGCTTAATGCATGATGCAAATCAACGTGGAAGTATTCTAAGTATTCAGAATACAGTACTATGATTAGACAAAGTAACAGAATACGTTACAAAATACTCTTTAAGGCAAGTATTCAGTATTCTGTAACTAAATACAAAGCATTCTCCCCAACACAAACCATCACCTTTTCGTTCACATCGCTGTTTTGGTTGTAGTACCCGCCTACATTTAAAAATGTCTATTAAATTACTTTCATTTTTTGTGCTTTTAGCTGAATAGGTAATTCTTCTATTTATCACGTAAGTTTATTTTCAGCATTATGATCGTTGCTGATGTGATTCTGATACTATGGTGTACAACGCCCCCTGGTGGTATAGGCCACAATTACAATCACCACATTTTGTTGCCCATAATGATGCCAAAAAGACCTCTTTATTTTATACCCTCAAATTCAATGGAATTTGGGAAATAAAAAATAAAAATCTATACCAAAAATGAACCTCAACACATAGATAGATCTGTATTTGTATCCGTAGACAGTCAAAAATATCATTTATGTTTATTACATTAGGTAGTCCAAGAATTTGCCTGATTAAAACCAGTCGTCCGTTGAGCTGATGTTGGCTGAGCTCTCGTGAACCGAGAGCGACAAATACACTTGGTTTATCTTTTAGGTCAGTCCTACATCTAATAGACAACATGTTTGAGGAGGCCAGCGAAGTGTTTGACAACATGTTCAAGTCCTCTTTCCCCCTCACCTTTATCGTGTTTATCCCGGCGGTGCTGATCCTTGTGTCGCCGCTCCCAGCCGAGGCAGCACATGAGTTCACAGTTTACCGCATGCAGCAGTACGACCTGCAAGGACAACCTTATGGTAAGGTTTATTGGATATTTAAGATTATTCTTCGTATACGACTGCCTTTCAATGACAGCTGAGATGCCTATTCCGCACAGCGCTCCCCATCCCCGGTAAAGCCATGCATATACGGTAACTACAGCATGAGTTAGCCAGATAGCATTTGATGTTACAGCAGGGTTTACAAGGTTAGTCACATTTGTACGTTTGTGACAGAACCAGACGCGTATTTTAGTCATGTGAAGGCGTATTTTAGTCATGTGAAGGCCTATTTTAGTCATGTGAAGGCGGCTTTACGTTTGCTGCTTCTTCCCTTCGCTACTGTTGTTAATATTGTGCAATGTGCTTTTCAACATCACCACCCCAGGTACCAGAAATGCCATCCTGAACACTGAGGCTCGCACTGTCGAGGCCGAGGTACTAAGTCGCCGTTGTGTCATCATGAGACTGGTAGACTTCTCTTATGAGAAGTACCAGAAGGCTTTGCGGCAGTCTGCAGGGGCAGTGGTCATCATTCTACCCCAAAACATGTCTGTTCTCCCCCAGGACATTGTGCAGGTGAATAATCTCTTTCATTGTGTGTATTGTGTTATTCCAATTGTATTTCTTACTAAAATATAATTGCATTGCATTTCCATGTTACATATTAGTTTTGTTTTTTTCATTGCAGCAATTTATGGAGCTTGAGCCAGAGATGCTGGCCACAGAAACTATCATCCCAGTGTACTTTGCCATGGAGGATGATGAACTGCTCTCTATCTACACACAGACTCTGACCTCCTCAACATCCCAGGGGTCTCTGTCAGCTGCCGAAGGTAGAGGGCCATTCAGATCAGATGAGAGTCTGATTATATCAATGACGTTCAATAGTCTGCTTTCTAAGTAGCATTTTAATTTGTCATTTTTCATAGTGCTACTTCATACAGCCACAGCCAACGGTTTCCAGATGGTCACAAGCGGAGCCCAGAGCAAAGCTGTCAGTGACTGGGCCATCACCAGCCTAGAGGTAAACTCTTTTAATTTAATATTCATATAAAATTAATACCATCTCTGTACACTTTAAAAAGATAATCAAGCTCAGATCTAAATTTCCCCATTATAAACGATCATATAAAACTACAAAATTGTGGGACATTGAGAATTAGTCCAGTGCATTATTTCTGATAATTGTAAAAAGGACTATAATTGCAAAGTTAAACATTTGTTACAGGGTCGTCTGGCAGGAGTTGGCGGAGAAGATCTGCCTACAATTGTCGTTGTTGCTCACTACGATTCATTTGGTGTTGCTCCTGTATGTATGAAATGTCTACTTTCTCATTTAGTTGTATTGTAAATTCTTCTGTGAAGTATTTTTTCTACTTGTCCTGTGCAGTGGCTCTCATACGGGGCGGATTCAAATGGCAGTGGGGTGTCCATGTTACTAGAGTTGGCGCGTCTCTTTTCTAAACTCTACACATACAAGAGGACACATGCTGGGTGAGATATGACATTTTATGACACTTCAGGATAAATGTTTTAAAGGCGCTATGCTAACTACCATTTAACATAATGCACCTTTAACTGTCGGGACCGATATTTCAACGTATTAACGTCACATACCTTGTGGTTTGATAGATATAACTTGCTGTTCTTCTTGTCTGGTGGTGGAAAGTTTAACTACCAGGGCACCAAACGCTGGCTGGAGGACAACTTGGACCACACCGGTATATTTCACTGTTGAAAAAATAACGAATAAAGACAGAAAATGTGTGGAGAGGATTGACCTCTCTATTAGATACGCTTTTGCATGTCCATGTATCACTCTGCATTGGTTTGTTTTTTTATGGCTATGGTTCAATTGTCCTTTGCTTTCTTTACTGTTTTGTGACTCAATAGACTCCAGTCTGCTGCAGGACAATGTGGCCTTTGTGTTGTGTCTGGACACTCTGGGCAATGGAGACTCTCTCCATCTCCATGTGTCCAAGCCCCCCAAAGAGGGCACTCCTCAGTACCAGCTGTTGAAAGAGCTCGAAATGGTAGGCAAATAAACCGCAAAGCCATAAGAATATGAACTCAAATGTAACTCTATATCTGCCTGGCCCATCAGAATACATGCTTTTTCCAATTCGTTTCAAAGACGTGTAGTTTGGCAGTCGGCGTTATCTCGGTGAGTTCTGAAGAGTGTGATGTATAGGCGGATTAACCAATCAGAGAAACACATGGTCTGTACAACATGGCAGTATGCAAACATAAAATTTAACAAGAGATTTTGCACTGAAAATTCTTCTGCCACATCAACATGCAAACTACTAAACAACTTGAATTACATGTAAGAGAAGTTTGAAAGTTTGTTCTAAAGTTCTTAGTCTTCTGCCAATGAGGGCCGCATTGCACATTTTTTAACAGAAGGGGAGCAGGGCAGGCTAGGCTATTTAATTTAATTTAATTTATCTATTTGATCAGGGACAATGCACAAACAACATTAGTCTAAAAAAGAAGAGATGTCATGTGCCAGGTTATAGCAAACATGCCAATTTCCACCTGCAGTCCCTGGACAGGTTGATGTTATACTTGCAAAAGTTCATAAAATATATACAGAATAATACATAGAAGCTTACATCATAAAAGCACTTTCTATAATGCACTCACTCACTCAGTTTACAGCGTTCATATCACAGTCATTCAGTGCGTACAGGTTTGCTTTGATAGTAACCACTGTTGGGTCAGGCGTATAAATGTACTATAGTTGAAATAGTTTAGTTTGGAAGAGTGTTCCAAAGGCTCGCTGCTTTATAAGAGAATGACTGTTGACCATATGCAGTTTTGCGTCTTGGAACGCTGCACTCTCCTCTGACTGTCGACCGTGTAGTTCTAGAGATTATCTTGATGTGTAACTGTTTGAGATTAGATATATGGTTAAAATTAAAGATTTTCTGTCCTCCTCTTTAGGTGGTCTCCAATCAATATCCTGAGGTCAAGTTTTCCATGGTCCACAAGAAGATTAATCTTGCAGACGACATGTTGGCCTGGGAGCATGAGCGCTTTGGTATTCGGCGTCTGCCGGCCTTCACTCTATCCCACCTGCCCTCTCACCGCCTGGCTCAGCGCTCCAGTATCATGGACGTGCGGTCAGTGTCCCCCTCCTCTCATTACGGAGTGGGAGAGCCCCCTGCTGGGTGGGTTCATTAATGAAAGTCTATGTATCTCTAAGCATTACTTACTTTTTAAACTCCATATATTTATGTTTTACATTTGTGGTGTTGTTTTGTTTCTTATCTTACCCAACCACTTACTTTACCACTGTATGTCCGTCCTAATGTAGGTTGTAGAGCTTTAAGAGATACTGAGCATTACCCATTGTGTGACCTCTAGTTTCACTTGTAAACAGTCACTAACATTCTATTACTTGTGTGTGTTTTCCATAGTTATATGACCATGGGTGCATTTTTGGCATATTTGCACCATCAAGATTTAATTTTCTGCAATGATTTATGTCTTGCAGGCCTACCGTCGATATGAAGAAGCTTTCTAGAAACAGTAAAATTGTAGCAGAAGCTCTAGCCAGGGTTATCTATAACCTCACAGAAAAGGTAAGTGTTCAAACATAAAAAGCCAATGGTTATATTCAACACTGTGATAGAACACTCTTCACTCATGTCTGTGTAAGCTCTGTCGTACAGGAGTTGTCCATCTTCAATGAAGGTACTTGAGTCATCTTCTGTACTCTGTAGTTGAAGTCTACAAACGTTTCGCCTCTCATCCAAAAGGCTTCGTCAGTGGACTAAAGTCCCGCTCAGCCCGCAGCTTAGATAAAGTCCACAAGGAGGAGTTGGGGTTGGCCCGGCTCCTCCTCTCTAATCACAGCTACTCTCACCTGTGGGTAAACATCTTTGAAATAGAGCGTCTCTAACGACCTGCTCACCCCAGTAAAGGTCAGTCATGTCCTATTCATAGATGATCACTGCCCATTATCTGTCCTATTCATGGCTGATCACTGCTAAATACCTGCCTATTGTTCTTTTGTTGGCTGAGGTGCCGTCTCCTTGGACTGGCTGTGCACTGTCGGCGTTCCCCGAAAGGAGATTGACGTAAAGTGACGGAAGATTAAATCTAAGCCCACCATTCCGGTTCATGGAGGGATTTTCTTTCTTGACAAAAATAGCTTATTTTACTCCTCTTTCAAACCGACGTTCTTCTTTAGCTAAAATGTTGACCTCCCCGTCCTCAAAGGAGTGGTCGGAGGCTTTGAGGTGGAGGTGCACCGCTGACTGAGGGCCGCTTGTACTTTCTCTTCGGTGTTGATAAAGTCTCTTCTGTAGAACTTGTTTCGTTTCTTCAATATAATGTTCTTTGCGTTCGTCTTCTTTGCATCGAATAGAATAAACCACATTGCATTGTTTGTGGCTCGGAGGTTTGTCTTTGGGATGAACACATTTTGTCTCCGTGTGTTCACCGGTTTGTGGTACACTGGAATCCTGTGCTGCCTAAAGATTTTTTTTAAGTTTCTCTTGAGATCCCTTTCTTCTGTCTGTCTTGTTCTTTGGGTCTTCTTGCCCTTTGTGCTTTAGTGAAAGACCAGTGAGACAAAAATGTGTTCATCCCAAAGACAAAACGCCGAGCCACAAACAAAGCAATGTGGTTTATTCTGTTCGATGCAGAGAAGACGAACGCAAAGAACATTATATTGGAGAAACAAAACAAGTTCTACAAGAGACTTTATCAACACCGAAGAGAAAGTACAAGCGGCCCCCATTCGGCGGTGCACCTCCACCTCAAAGCCTCCAACCACTCCTTTGAAGACGTGGAGGTCAAATTTTTACCTAAAGAAGAACGTTGGTTTGAAAGAAGAGTTAAATAAGCTATTTTTGTCAAGAAAGAAAATCCCTCCATGAACTGGAATGGTGGGCTTAGATTTATTCTTCCGTTACTTTACTCCAATCTCCTTCAGGGACAGCCGAAAGGGCACGGCCAGTACAATGACTGCACCTCAGCCAACAAAAGAACAATAGGCAGGTATTTAGCAGTGATCAGCCATGAATAGGACATGACTGACCGATACTGGGGTGAGCAGATCGTTAGAGATGCTTTACTTCAAAGATGTTTACCCACAGGTGAGAGTAGCTGTGATTAGAGAGGAGGAGCCGGGCCAACCCCAACTCCTCCTCATGATATTTATCTAAGCTGCGGGCTGAGCGGGACTTTAGTCCACTGACGAAGCCTTTTGGATGAGAGGCGAAATGTTTGAGACTTCAACTACTGAGTACAGAAGATGACTCAAGTACTTTAATTGAAGATCTTCACTCGTATATTAATATTCTGTTGGTTACTTCATTGTGCAGAGCGCTCCGGGAGACCTGCAGATTTTCACCGAACAAATGGTAAGATACACATGTGCTCGTAGAATACAGGCTAGTCTCATTGTTTGTGGGATGACCTCAGCAGGTGCAGGAGGAGCAGCTTTCTGCAGTGGTGGACTGGCTTACAGCTCAGCCACGAGCTGCTCAGTTGGTCGATAAAGACAGCAGTGTTGTATCCACACTGGAGTATCATCTCGCACGCTACCTCAAGGATGTGAAGAAACATTATGTCAAAGCAGACAAGAGGTATCAACATGCTCTACGGAACCTTTTATTCATTTTATTCCATCAATACCGCATCCAAACTATTTCCCTTTATTTGGTAGGGATCCCGAGTTTGTGTTTTATGACCAGCTGAAGCAGACAATGAATGCTTACAGGTAAGTTTTTATTTGACCACTTTTTATGAAACGTAATGGTGTCAAAATGTAGTTTGACAATTCCAGGTTGGATTCCATGCTCGTCCAATGTGAACGTTTTTGGTGTCTGCAGGAATTTGTGCAACTATTTTCTCAGTCAATTTTTTAAGTCAAATCTCATTTTCTTCTTTCCCCTCAGAGTCAAGCCTGCCATTTTTGATCTTCTGCTTGCAGTTTGTATTGCAGCATACTTAGGTGTTATGTATTTTGCAATTCAGGTAAATGAGTTGGCAGCAACTAGTTTTGTAAATTGTTTCTACTGTCTGCTTATCAAAGCACATTGTGCTTGCTTTGTCTTTGCAGAATTTTGGAGTTTTGTACAGTGTGGTCCGTAGGATTACGCAGCCTAAAACAAAAACACACTAAAGCTTGTCATCCAACGATGAGCCGCGACTCTGTAAAGGTGTTGGTGAGACTGTTCTGTCAGTACGTACAGCTCATACCCAATTGTTGATGTCACATTTTGTCTCGCTGCCAACTATAGTCATACTATCAGGAATGACCCAATCTTTCTCTAAGTGCATGCTTTTTCCACAAGATTAAGTATCACTTCATAGATTCCATAGACAATAAATATCCTATTAATGCCACTCGCCTCTCTGTAATCTGTGAATCTCGTCTTGTTGGCAGCTAGAGTGAGAGAAGTGGCTACCCCATTGATTTTATACAAGTAATAAAATGTGAACACCTCTTTTTCCAATGCCTTCGTGAGAAATTAGCAAATAATGACTAACTTAATCAAAGAACTTCCCTGTGTATAACTGTATTTTTAATTACCATAAATTGTTCATTTAAAATTCTGTCCGTTTCATATCCTCATTCGTTTAGCATTTCTGGAATATTGTGCTGCTTTTTCGACAAAAATCAGACATGTAACTGTTGAAAAACAAACCCTTCTCACTGTAGGTCGCATGTCATATCCTTTACGCCATTGTTTCCCGTCACTACTTCCTTCTCAGTCAGCAGATATTTTGTGCTGAATATGACATTTTGTGACTGAAAGAAAACGGAGTTTTCCCTTTCTTTTCTTTTTTAAACACATTTTTAAATGCCATAGCTAGGTTTTGGTCAAGTCAGCATTCCATTCTATCAAAAGCAAAATGGGCAATAACAGATGTGAGAATGAAACTAAGCTAATGTTGAAAGGTAATTGTGCTTTGATGACCTGACCTTTATCTTGCCTGTATTGTCGAATGCTGTTGAATGTGCTATATTTTTCATGCATGGTCCGTTTTCTCACTCCCTCAGATGTGAGTGAAAGGTTTTTGTAAACATGTAGGAAATACTGTGTGGTACTTTTTATTTATTTCTATCTGTGCACTGAAGTCTGATTTGGTCTTTGCTGTTAAATTGTCAACACAACTTTAAAACTATGATAATAAAGTGATTTGAAATAAATGACCACAAACCTGTTCACTGGCATGTTTTTATTATATGGATAAAAAAAAAAAAAACATTGGCTGTTGAGCTAGTATTATAAAAATGTTCCAATCATGTCAGACTTACAAATTTATGCTATACAATTTTAACAAATTGGGGCAATTTAAGTTTAAGGGACACATTTAAATTAGCTAAAATAAACAATAAATATTTCTAACTTCTTCATAAAATCTGAAATTCTTAAATTCCCTTTACAGTTGTATTTCAATGCAAGGACAATAAAAATAAAAAAGCGAATAAATTACAGTGCAATTTAAGTAAGGAAAACCGGGCAAGGCTTAGTGCCCCTCCACACACCCACAACCCAGAAGATTCTGCCACTTGGGTCAATATTTTGGCACAATCAAAGCATTGATGATAATACTTTCTGTAAGAGGTCAAAGTATAGGACCCAATACCGTCACAACACTCAATGAGAGGTACTAGTTCTATGATTTTGATTGGTGATTAAGGGGGAGTCCGTTTTACATGAAGGTCTGTATTGAAAATCAATTATTTATTATAAAAATGTTTTAGCAATACTAAATGAGTAAAATTCACTTAATAGGGTACAACTGTTGTCTGGCTAAAATCAAGTGTTAAAAACAGCGGCTTAATATGATATGAATTATGAAGCAATGTTGCTCTATGGAATAGTATTTACTTGAAGATGCTCCCTTTTACATACTGTATCAATGTTTCTTTTAAGTTGCTCGGCCGGAGTTGGGCTCACTGATGCTGCTGTCCTACAACAAATGAATCCAGGCCCATCTAGTCTCAATCTGCACATAAAATATTATCAGAAATGTATCTCGTCACATTAGAGCAGACTGGATGGTGGGTCCAAGTCCTATGTGAACCCTGGGCTAAAAAAAAAAGCCTTGTGAATAAGATAACGGTATGGTACAGAGGTGATGTACTGGCGCTGTACTACAGTGATTCAGGCCAGCATTTACATCCTATGCTAGATCCAGATGTGAGTGATGGTCCCTGGATATCTGGTCATAGACGATTACTTTATATAAAATGTAAAAATGACAGAGCTGCTCTCTGAGACAAACTAGCAGCAAAAATAAAACCAAACACATGAACTACAAGAGGTAAAAGAGGTGAATGCTAAATCAGGAGGAGGCTGTGGAAGACACTAATGGTCACTTCTCCAACAGAGTGCATCTGTGGCCTGCTCCAGCAGCACAAGCATGCTGTTCATTCAAGCAAGAGCTCCAATTTGATCATGAAGAGTAGATAGATCCCTTGTTTCAACAGGTTAGACGTTTGTTCCCACACGCAGATTAAACCAATGAAACCAAGCCACTGAAATAGTCTGCAAGTAATTCGTACAATATTCACACAGTTTATGACAGTATGAGCTGCACATCAACATTTAGGTTTGGCTTTCACTTGCCTGTTTTACAGTCTGTGTTTTCAGAGGTTACAATAGCTTTCAAAGAATAGGTTTGGACATTAAAACATAATTCTTACATAGCTAATTGGTTCATCGTTTGTTTATCCTCATAGAATCTCCAAAATCATTTCATCATGCATTCCTGTATACCATAAATTGTGCATACATAGGGTTTTATCATACCGTTATATTTCTACATAAATTTACGATATTCGTATACTCAATAGCACTGTCACCAATGAAATTAAAAATGTTGATAGAAATTGTTAACACTGTTTGAATATGAAGATGGTTACCATTAATCAATTCAGGCTGTTTGCTGTCATTAAATCAGCAGTAAGCTTGCATGCCTTCATATCAGTGCAGCATCAGACACTTTAGCAATGTACACTGAGAAAAGACTACAAACAAAAGGCTCCTAAACTACACAAAAATCCCAAGACTGTTGTTCATAAATGCTAAAGTCAAACAATTTACTATAGTTATTTACTCAGCAGCCTTTTTACATAAGAATGTTCACACACACCACTTGTGGTGTTTTAGGTTCATATATGTCAAGGACACAGTACTGAGGCACCGCCACGACCACTCACTGTACGCAATGATATGAAAATCAATACAATGTGGAAAAAGCAGCAGTGTTCATCTGTGTTTTCATTTCAGCTTTGCATGGATGTCACAAAAAACTGCTGAAAAGAAGATAGAATGAGGGCCAAAGATTGACTTGATTAAAACAGAGTCAACTCGGCCCAAATATAGTTTAGTTACCCAGTTTCTAAGTAAAAAGCAGCTCTAGAATTCTACATTAACACTTTGGGTCACACACCTGTCTAAGAGTGGGAACACGTCCTGTGCATGACAGTCACAGCCCAACACTGGCCACCTACTGTCTGCCAAATGTAAAGTTAGCAACAGTAAGACAAAAATATTACCTGAAAAACAAAACAAAACAATTCACAGTGCTCTAAAATGCTGAGAACAAAATTACATGATTGTAATGAAAACATATAGAGTAAAAAACCACGGCGTCCAAACTTGATCCTTCCTTTTTGTAGCTGTTTTGACGCAAGTGGTCCAAAAAGAGCATCTTCTGTCGTATTTGCAGCTTATTGCCAGGTGGGGGAGACAAAAAGCTTGTTATAGATGCTTCTCCTTGGTGATGCCGTTCTGCACGTGCTTCCTGTTGAGACAAAGGAGGATGAGAAAAGGGCTTGTTAGGCAGGTGATCAGCAGATGTGAAGCATTAGCAGACAGAGGCTATCAGCCGTGTTCAAGGCCTCTCCAATAAGGATAACACATAATTACATCTTCATCTTTGATCCCATCAGCCACCTCACCTCACCACAGAAAACCACAGGAACTGCACGTTGTGTTGTATCAAGAAATGTCACTGCTTGATTGAAAATTGATTTACAGTTTGGGTATTTTATTTATTTTATTGTATTTGTTTTACCTTCAACGACCTTTATTTGCCACATTTTTGGGGTCAGAGGTTACAACTGTTTTTTGTTTTTGTTTTTTAACCAAGAATCAGTGAAAACAACTGGAAGTGAGCAAAGGTTGGCGCAGTAATCATTGGGTATCAGCTCTGGGTGGCCTGATAAAAACATACCAATCTATAGGAGCAGATAAATGTGCAGGTTACACAGTTTGCTGATACATGTTGTCCCCAGGGCTGTTCCTGAGTAACCTCTGCTTGTGTCAAAAGTCATTTCACTGTTGTGAGAACATCAAATACTTATTTCTGGCATTAATAAACACTTTGTTAACTCCCCCAGATTATGAGGTTCATATTGAAGTATCTTACATAAACACAATTAGACTATAACAGGCCTTGTCTGTACAGTAGCTCATACCATTAACAACTTGCTTATTCTTGACTTCTTCCACAAATAGCGCCCTTTAACTGCTGCTTGACTCCCAGCCCGAGTGGCTGCAGCTTGTAAAAAACAATCTCTGCATTCAGTGAGAACCTGCCAACGCAAGCGCTGCCCCGTTCTACCTTTCTACCTCTCCATGTTTTGCTTAAATAAAAAGTGCTGTGGCTCACCCCTGGGCGGAGTTGTGATGTCCCGCATCACCAACTTCATTGTCGTCAGCCTGAGGGTCTCTGTGTGCCACTGCCGCCGCCTTCTCCTCTTCCTCGTACTCCCTGACGTCATTCACCTCCTTCATCTTCAGGACTTTGACGACGAAGATCACGATGAACTGGGGAGAAAATGTGCAAGGAACATTAAGGACCAAGTTTCAATGCCTGGTGCATATTAAAAGAATGATTAAAAACTACTAGATTTGCACAAAGAAAAAGTTGTTGGAAATAATTAAAAATAAAAAACAAACAGTTTTAACCGTTTTATTTTCCTGTAGATAATCATTTATACAGCAGAGGTGTCAAAGTACTGGCTTTATGAACCAGACACACACACAACAGCACATTAATAGCTACCCCTAAAATGAAGATCATTATGAATGATAATAATCTCTTCAATTCATATAGAGACACCCAAAGCGTATGATCATGTACATTAGTGCCAACTATACGATAACAAATCTTGGCCTGATGTCTTTGCATTTCATCCACGTTTGGATGGTTTGGCAAGAACGTTGACACGGATACTTTGGTATACCATGGCAGTTTTTGTAACATTCTGTGCTATCTAGTTTGTTTGTTTGTTTATTGGGTTGGTGCAAGTTAATGAACAAGCCACACCAGATTGTAGCCTAGTGCTGATTTCCATCCATCGTCCCCCATGCACACCCTCAAACACACTCTCATTCATCCTGGCCTATTGTACATGTTTTTTAGTGGTAGGGGAAACCGGAGTACCCGGAGGAAATCTACGCAGACACGGGAAGAACATGCAAACTCCACACAGAAAGGCCCCGTCACTGATGGGAATCGAACCCAGACCTTCTAGCTGTGAAGCACGAATGCTAACCGCTGTTTTTTTTTTTCAGTCCATGGCGCCCGCATTTGGAACAGTTTCTTACCCACGTCGCCCCGCCAGCATTAAAAATCACGCTTTAAAATTGTGTCTGAAAAGGTTCTTGAAAGTTGCCTAAAACTAGCAACAAGAGGCAGCAATGAGACGTAATAAGGAGTTCTTAATTTAAAATCTTTATTTTTAATTATTCCCTTATATTGTCTTTTTACCTACCTCTCTCCTGCTCAGAGCAGCACGGTGGCCGACGGTGCAGAGAGCAGAGGTAACCAAAACTCACGCACAGAGGGGCATATTGTAAAAAACAGGGCTCCACAAAAGTATTTACTAGATCACAAGCTGCAAAACGCTGCTTGTTTTATGAAAATTTGCCCCATATTTACGTCAAAAACCTGCTGTAAAGATGTTACAGTTAGATGCAACCCGGTGTGGGCAACCCGAGGGGTCCGTGGAGTAACCCACGGCCCTCACATCTCTAGTGCTGACTATAATAATAAATATGTTTTTAAATATTAAACTGGTTATGGTAAGGTTTAGAAATGGGTTTATGCATGGTTAGTTTCATTACATATGGCAGTCTTGGTTAGCAGTATTTGACTTAGACCCGCTTCAGACAACAATTAGGGAGTTTATTGAAGAGAGTCCTGGGAACAGTTTGTATTTGGGCAACACGGTAACGCAGCAGTTAACACTCTTGCTTCCTAGCAAGAAGGTCCTGGGTTTGATTCCCACCTTCCCACTTACCACCACCAAGTATGGAGTGAATGTAAAATAAAAGCTGGTACAGCTCGTATCAAACACAGACTGGAACAATTGGTATTTGTTTCCTTACCAGAAACCAGTATACGTTCATGAGCAGCAGCGCAAGCAGCAGAGCATTGAAGAAAAAGTAGAAGGGAATGTTTGGTACGGACTGCAGACTGGACACACACGTAGCATAGAGAACTTTCAAGGGAAACCAGTACAGGCGAAACCAAAACCTGCAAGAGAACAAGACGTCAGAAACACGATCTAAACAGCAGATATTATATCATGTTTTTACCATGTGATGCTGAAGCTGACGGAGCCCATGTTGGACAGTATGTCGTTAAACAGGAAGTAGCCGTCGCCTCTAGACTTCAGGTAGACGTTGAGTTTGGTGAATTCAAGTTGGATGTCATTTATGTCATGCAGGAACAACACGAGTATACCTATATTGTGGTATCTAAAGAGAGAGATATAAACATTCACAATTGTCACAAAATCACCCGTAATTACAGTAAACTGGAAGAACGTCTGCATTCCCCTGTTCCATTGCCCTTCTTATTATATGAGCTTTTTTAACCATAGGCGACACATTCTTATTGTATAATGTTCAAACTCTAACTTTTACAGGCGTAATACCAGATTGTTTTGCTTACAAACAATGAAGCATGAGAGCATGTCAATTCTAAATGGTAAACTTTCCTACATTGCTATAAAAAGGCAACTTTTCACTGTCACTCATTCTGAAAGTTAAATGTTACCCAATCAACTAGACACATGTTTTATGGATGTTTACACTGAATTTTAATATTAAGGAATACGCATTAATTTGTAGCTTTGCTTCTCAGATGTTTCATGTAATGTTTAGAATATCATGTGGTAAATATAGTGGTTAGTTTGATTAATCTGATGCTGGATGCTGTGTGTTATTCTCTGTGTAAAATTAGGAAATGTGATTATGATGTCGGTGAGTTGTTGTGTTCACCTGTAGCAAAGCTTTCAATTTGCTTTCTGCTTATTTAATTACAGGATGAAAACTTGTAGGGTATTTTCAGCTTTATCAGGTTTTCAGTTCCTGTTCTGTGTGTTCCTGCGAACCCAATTTGTTTGAGGGTAGATGACTGTAGACAACCAATGCACCAGTGGCTCTGATAATCATCGATGCACACATCTCATCTCCCTGGCTGAAATCAGTTTTTATGTTTAGTTAGGAAATGTAGAGGAAGTAACAGTACCTGAAGGCATAGGAAAAGCATATAAGAGCCAGAGTGATGATATGATGCACCACCATGACGGCAGAGTCCTTCCTCCACGCGTCCATGTAGACGGTGGCGTAGATGGAGTGACCGTAGAAGCTGCCCTGAATCAGGTAGGCAATGGCAATGTCTATAGGCACTGACATCCCACTCTTCCAGTCTGGATGAGCAAAGAACAAGCTGATAATGTATGCTATAGTCATTTAATAGCCAGGACATAGTTCGAACACTTTGCTATAACGTTGTTTTGTTATACACAGTACAATAAGTGAATTGCCTGTCTATAGGTGGCACTGCTGCCACATGAGACGTGAAACACAGCTGATGAACCTAATTAACTCAGCATTTAAGCCCTTAGTAAGGCTTAAAAGTAAGGCTTTTACTTTCATTAAAAATTCACCACAACAGTAAACAGAAAACAGCCTCAAATGACATACAGTAGTATAGTGTTGATTGTAGTCACCGTTGAATTATGTTAAATGTGGTTAATGGAATTGAGAAAGTAATGGACAATCGTCAGACTCGGCACCTGGGCAAACATTGTCATCTACATTCAAGTTAAAGCAGCAACAAAGTAAATACAATGTTTGTTTGAAGTATGTTTGAAATGCTTAGGTGCTGAAACATATACAAATAGCCTCTGCGTGCGACCAGTTGGACACAGATTTGCACTTTGGCTCAGATTAACACATAGTGTTACATACAGTGACTTCCAGGGGACACCAGATGTGAAGGGTCAGTCGGGGTAGTCACTGTAGTGTGACCAAAGGATCAGATTTACCCTGAAGCCTGAGACAGAGCCAGGAAAACAAGCCCCACGTCTGTTACAATTTGCTCAAAAACGTCTCCGATCCATGATGTTTAAATGGAAACTTTTACTGTTGGAGTTAGGGCTATGTGTACTGAGATGAGGTTTCTGTTGGGCCTCGTGTAATGTTTATTGATTGGTCCTTCCATCATTAAACATTGAGAGGGAGGCTGCTCAATGAACACTGCCAAGACCTTGCAGGGGAACTGGAGCTCCCATTTCACTCTCTCATTTCTCCTAAGGCCCATCCCCAACGCCACCTTCATCAAAGATCAATGTTCACAATTTCTCACTGTGCGTCTTCTGGAGTCCACCTCCATTAAGGCTTCTGATGATGCGACTCTGACAGCGATTACAGGTGATGCAGCTAATAAAAACGGTCTTGCTCTTGTCAGCTAGGATCTGCTCTGCACTCAGAGCGATGGAAGTGGACAGCAGCACCGACACCTCTGTGTCTGATGGAATAGGCAGCAGCCTTTAAGTGACTGTGCTGGATTATGACTGCGGTCCCCAGGGCATTTTTACTGCATCCGTCTTGCATTAGCTCTGAAGCATGTGCCATGCACTTCCATCATCTTAACCATTCTCGTCCCATTGCTCCTATCAATAATAATGGAGTCTATGTTGACAAGTTTCTCAAAACACACTGTAGTCATTATTTATTGACTCAACACATTCACACAGGAAGTGAAGTGAAGTGTCTTGCCTAAGGACACAACAACAGTCTGCATTTGCGTGAGCCAGTATTCGAAAACCGCCAAGCTCGCGGTTATTGCTCAAGCCGCTCCGACTTGCGTCAATGATGAAATATAAAAAGACATTGTAGTTTTCGACAAAGCTCCCATTCCTATAAGTTGTAATATGTTCAATGTGTGAGAATGAAAGACCTTACTGTAGAAAACAGAGGGCGGGTCGTGAAAAAAGGAGTAGGAGGTGAAGAAGAGCAGATAGGTGCTGTAGGACCACGACATTGTGTAGAAGACCAGCTTCCATGCACTTTCGGGCATCTTGGCAGCATCTTTGGGCATCAGCCTCCATGACTGTGCTAAAGGCTGCAAAGACACAAGCACTGGTCAGAGAATAAAATTATACAAACAGCATACATACATTACAACATCATCAAGTACGCCTCAAACCAAGATATATATTTACACATACACCATGTTTTTTTATCAGAGCTAGCTAGTAATGTGTTTTAATTTAAAGCAAGCTCCTCCTTAACATATAACATTCTTTCACTTCCTCTTTATAACATGTTGTGTGTGAATGAATCAGCAAATGAGTGCTCACGGCATGTGTGTTTTACGGTTGATGTGTTTATGGGTTGTAGTTGCAATGCAAGTAGAAACAGAGGAAGTTGAGGACAAGACTTCTGACAAACTGATGAAGCAACTTATCAAGGTCCCACGCAAAGTCTCCTCTCCCTTTAACTTCCTGCAACAACTTTCAGCCGCATGTGTGCCTGTCTCAGTAACATTCATGAAAAATGGGTAATGCAAACGACAGTAATAATAACACTGTGTTATAACAGAAATAAACCATGATGAGATACTTATAAGATTAGATACTTTCTGTATCTTTTGCTAATAGCTTTGCATTACATTTCTCCACTGTGGGATTATAATAATTCTATAAATATTATTGTGTGTAAAATAGGGCTGGGAGATTATTTCGCCCATATTGATCGATCTTGATTTTCGATTCGATTTTATTTTTTCATAATAAATTAAAAACATCTTGCTGATTCATAAAGTTAGATACATCTCAGCTCAAACAAAATCAAATGCTTTCATCAAGTCTCATTTAACGCACAAAAGTCTTCCATTGTCTCGTCCAAACTCCCAAAACTAGGTACTGTTTGTGCCAAAGAAATGGCTCTAAACCTGTCGATTATAAAGTCCCATGACAATTATTGAGATTGACTAAAGAAGACATTGCAATTTTGATTAAATCGATTAATTGCCCAGCCCTAGTGTAAAATAAACAAATTAGCGCAACATGGACAGAAAGGAACAACAGAAAACATGGTTAAGTCTCAAGATTTGCTGCCGCTGCCATTAGTTGCCGTTGTTTTCAAAGAATGTGCCACCTGTCAAGACAAATGGTTGGTCTGTTGCAACTCTTATTGTATCCATTTCAATATACAGTGGAGCAAAAAAGTATAGTTCCCCAAAGACCAGTGTTTTTCAACCACTGTGTGCCATGAGATATTGTCTGGTGTGCCTTGGGGAATTATCCAATTTCACCTAGTTGGTCTAAAAACTATTTTTGGGAAAACAAAATAATGTGCTGTTGTTGAGTCTCTGTGCTGTCTAGTGATCGGCAGAGTAACCATGTATTACTCTTCCATATCAGTAAGTGGCCGCAGGTAGCTAATTTCTTTGAGACAAGAGAATAAATGATGCATGAATGTGACAGGTAGCGGTGACATTGGCATTGTGGCTAGCGAGACTATACGGCGTTCCTATTTAAGACACTTAGATGAGAACCACTTTATATTGTGAATATAGGCTACAGAGTTACATTTTTAACATGTTCTACTTGGGGTGTGCCTCGTGATTTTTTCAATGAAAACAATGTGTCTTGACTAGGGCTGGTGAAAACATCGATCTGATTTAAAAATCAAGTTGGTAGGTCAAATTGATTAATATTTTCCAAAAATCTGGGGGAAAAAAACGTTTTTTTTATTATTCTTTTTTTTAGCTCTCTGCCCTCTTCTCAGAGGAAGAAGGTCCTGCTGTACAAATGTGCCAAGAAGAACAGAGTCCACCTACGGATTTTGTGTTGTTTTATTAGCTCAATCCAAAAACAGTATAAGTAATTTGGATCTTTGTTGCACATTGCACAGTGACTTTTCAGTTAGAGAAAGGATTTGCCTTTGCCATTTTGTTTATGCTTATGCACTTTAATTAAATACAATAAATATGTATTTTTAAAATAAGTTATTTTGTTTGAAATGGGGGGTGGGGGGTGCTATAATTGAATTAAATAGCAACACAGGTAGGTGTTTTGTAATAAGCTATTAAATAAAGAATAAATAAAAAGGGGGGTATAAATGCTCCTAAACAAAATGCACACCTCCACGCACACACACACACACACACACACGCACACACACGCGCACATATACACCCGCGTACACACACGCTGTAGGAGTGAAATGACACTGTGTAACTAGAGGAAGGAAAGTGAAAGATGCACCGGGTCAGTGATACAGCTCATTTCAATCAGGAGTTACCTGGCCCACTTGTCTACACGATCCAGCAGGGCTCTATACTTGATTGCATGACAAATTAATAGGGAAGGTGAAGCTATGGCGCATCTTCTTTACTTATGCATCTCATTTTTATGCCACGTATCTAACATAGTAACAACATGGGAGAGAGGAAGGTGTAAGATCCCTGTAAGACCACATGAAGTCCTCCCATGTCTTGACCGATTATTATAATAGATCCATGGTCTTGACACATGTGGAGGAAGATAAGCAAAAAGCACATGACGTGCAAAGTGGTTTCTGATTGGTCCGACAGCAAACATGTGACACCTACTCTGTACATCGGGACAGAGGGCAGTGGATCACCGGAGGACACGTCTCACTATGTCCAGCTGCACCAGATCCTCTCCATCGCCCCATCCACAGAGTATCACTGCTCTGTGTCTCCCTCCTGCCCGCAACATTTATTTATAGAAGCCAGCTGTCAGCACACGGCACAGGCCACCCCCCCCAGTCTCTCACCGCATCACCCCTGACACACTAAAGCGAGCCCACGCACAGTCACTCACTAATAGGATGTGGCTCGTTACACTTACTGGAAGTGCAAATAATAAAATAAGTTCCATAATTATGTGGACATTTACGAACAATTCAACTCAAAGCTCTAGGAACTTGTTCCTGAGTGTTTTCATACAATTGTAACTAATCATATTTATTCTGGAAATGGCACAGTGTAACAGGCAACATCTGCAATAATCCCCTCACACAATCTGTAAAGATAACCGCGCTGAATCTTTAGTATATTCCACACAGTCTCACAAAAACCCGCAGCGCTTTCATCATGCCTAAAGTACCCAGCCCCTGTCCTTCACAATCACTGGTCTCTCCCATATTCTGGTCACACCAATCAGCAGGGTCTTTGCTTCAAATGCAGATTGTGACATTATGTAACACTGTTGTTTGTGCCACCAGTCCAGCCTTTCACCGTGTCCCATTCCACCGCCTTAACCCTTTAGTTTTCCTATAGGAGGTGAACGAGTCTGAATCACACTCACTCCGACCACTGGCAACTCTTTCTCAATGTGTCACTTTCTGTTCTACAAGGGGCAGTAGAAAACAGGAACATTCAGTCTAGTCAGTGCTACTTAAATTGAATGTAATTTCAAGGTGGAACAAATGTGACGTATTAATTGTTTGAGTACGAGCTGAGACAGTTGTATGTTACTTCCAAAGCCAGGACCAGGAGCAGCACACAAATTGACTTTCCGAGAGGACCTTTCCTGTGGTAGCAGTGGCACAGGATCAATCCAAAGCAGCCCCCATGTATTGTTTTGATTTAACAGACTGACAACTATTTGACCACACGTGAGGAATAAGAACTTCCTTAGGAATCTTAATAGTGTAGCAGCATTTATCTATGTTATTCATATTTCTCAGATTTTATGTAATGCTGGAAAAATCACTGATAGAAATAGAGCTATGGTTTGGCAATATAATATTTAGATGTACTTTTTCAATGAGCACAAATCCTACTTTAGTAAGTTCATTTTAGAAAATGCTGCCGATAGTCACGGCCAAGAAGTGTTTTGTGTTTACAGAGCTGGTTTTATGAGACCACTGTCATACAGAGGCGGGTAGTACTCAATTGCATTTACTCACTGTTTAAAGAAATTGTACTTCTGAGAGTAGTTTTATCATACAGTACTTTTGACTTCTACTTGAGTAAAATTATAATTAAGTATCTGTAGCCTTACTTGAGTAAAAAATAGTTACTTTTTCCACTGTAAATAGTCAAGGGGCAAAAGCTTCATTTTGACGTCTAAATTAGATGTAGTTTGACTCTTGCTCCTTGTTCTTCAGGATTCAGGAGTTTTTCTGCATTTTCTTGGAATTTTCTGTGGAAATATCACGATTTCCACATTTTATGTTTTGTTTTACACAATTTATGGCGTCATTGAGTTTTTCGCTCAGTACTCACAGTGCCCGAAGTAACATTTTTCTCCAAATACTTTTTAACTTTTACTTGAGTAATGGTTTGGGCCGCTACTTTTTACTTGTACTTGAGTAAGATTATTTGAAAGTAACGTTACTCTTGCTTGAGTAAATATTCTGGCTACTCTACCCATCTCTGCTGCCATAGAAACTTGGATAACAGGAAAAAAGTCACGTGACTGAAATCCATCCATAGAATCCAAAGAGAAAGCTGTCCTTATCCAGGCTACATGATGTCATCACCTGACTGGGGAGAAAGTGGACGTGCGTGACAGGAGCTCCTGTGAAAGATGATGACAAATGAGCTGTTCCCGTGGCAACCATGCAGCGATGCTGCAGAGGCCTACAGTGGGGCTCACAGCTCCACTTTGCTCCTGGTGCTCCCGGTGCCCTTCCTGGAAGCAAGCGATGAGCGCAGCGCGGGTGAATGAGCAACCAGTGCTGGCCTGTTGCATAAGAAGATAAAGTGGGCTAGTGAGTCAGGACACAGGCTTGTTAATGGACACGTTCAATAAGTCATTCCTTTAGTGCGGTCTGGTCTTGACTGACATCACTGTGAGACAGTATGAACTGCAAACATCTCAAATTAATAAGCAACACACACAAAAATAATACCCCAATTAAAAACAACAAATGAAATACATAAAAGCAAAACAAAATAAATAAAACATATATGTTTTAAAATAAAAGGCAATAGAGACAAAGCGACTACGCCACTAAATGACACACTTGCAAAATATAGCCTCAATTGTGATTCGACAAAAGAGACCGCTTTGCATTTGTGACGAGTCCTGAGAAAAGAGGCAGCTGCTGTGTTTGAGGCGAGCCACAGGGAAACTTCCTTCATTTCACAGTGTGAAACAATAAGGGAAATGCTGCTATTCGTCTAAGATTACTCAGAACTTTAATCACAAAAGCTTGTAAGGCAATACTTAAGATTACCATACCTCCTGCTGCTACAACAGTGCCTCATACAGGCTGTGGTTGGGCAGACATCAACATTATGGTCAGTCAAATAATAGACAAAGCCTTAAACTCCTTTTCCTACCACTGTTATAATAACGGTGGCCCCTGCCGACCACCCTGCATGATGTACCATTGTTCACCTCTTAAACAGAGTGGCTTTTTTCCCCAGTTCAGCTTTACCCAAATCGCAAACTTTTTTTGTCGTGTTTTAGCATGTTTTTTCCACATGTTTGAAGCGTTTTTGTCTCTTTTTGTCACTTTATTGTTGATTTTTTATCACATTTTTGTTGTGTTATTGTTGCTTTTCTGACACATTTTTGTTGCTATTTTGTTGTTGCTTTGTTGTTTTTGTCACTCTTTTGTGGCTTTTTTCGCTTTTGTCATGTTACTGTCGCTTTTACAGACCTTTTTTTGTTGCGTGTTCCTCCTCATTTTTGTTGCTGTTATAACACTTTTTTCAATAAACTTTTAGATTGGGGTAAAGCCAGGTTAGAGGTTATTAACCATGACCTGCTCTTTCTGAAGTTGCTTTAAATGGTAAAAAGCGTGTCAAATAAAAGGCAAAACATCTTAGACGTTAAACGTATAATAAGAATTGAATAATGGAGGTGTGACAAAGTGGGTTTGTCCCAGTATTTATTTTGGACACTTTGTTTCATTTGCAATATCCATCAGCTAACAATAACCCACCGGATTCATTCATTTGTTTAAAGTTAAGGATTACACTTCACATTGTCTGTTTAAAACTGTTTATTTGTTAATTTTGTCAGTGTACAAACGTACCTGTACATTGTGGGAACAAAGGGAATGCGTGGTCCTTGTCGGCCATTTTAAAATCTCAGGCTGAACCATGTGGCAGGGTTTAAACTTTGCTTTGAGTTTCCTTTTGTGTATGATTTTGGTTTCTATCCATCCATCCATCCTTGCCAGCTAAACTTATTGTTTGAACTTACCTATCGAGCTAATGGTACTACCCTGTGGGAGGTCCCTCCCATGGAGAAGTTTTTTTGTGTGAAGAATAAAGAGTGCCCGGTAAGAGTTCGTGGCCAGCTTACCCACAGTAGGCCAGACAATTTGGGATAAACTTTGCCACTATTTAGTTACCAGTTTGAAGTTAAGCAAAACATACAAAAAAAATTTGTGAAAATAAGATAATGCAAATTATATGTAATGCAAGGCACATAACTGACATTAACTTCATGCATAAATCGAAATTACAACAGATACACCTAAATTAATCTGTGAATTAATTATGCAAAGACAGAAATGCATTGCTGCACATTACAAACGCTGCAAAGCCACAGACTTAACCATAGACCTTTTCCAATTATTGCAAAGCTCATTATTTAATCGATACAGTAATATTTCTGTGCTTGGCTCAAGGCTAATGACAAAACATTTGGTATCTTTTCACTGTAAACCTAGTTTGCGAAAACAAACCCCCCCCCCCCCCCCAAAAAAAAAAAAACAGAATAAACACAGTAGTATGCAGAGGTTTGAGCACCCAGGCCAGTATCTTTAATATACCACTGTAACAACCGTCTACTCTACAAGCACATCATGTTAATCACCTGAAATTATGATCAATAATAAAGCTTGCGACACTACAGTGGCTTCATTTGGCTACACTCACAACACTGCCCAGAACGGCTTGGGCTTTTAGCCTATTTATAGTGCAACATGTTTCAGTTCTGTATTTTTTCAGCCTAAATTTAATGTGTGTGTCCTTGTGTGTAGAAGAGCAAAAACGACTGCCCTACATGCACCAATCTCAAGGAGGCCAAGACAAACAAAAGCATTTACTACAGCTGTGCACCTTTCGTCTTCAAATGTTTGGGACAGTATGGCTTTTGAATGCTCCTTTGGTGAAATTTATATCCTGTTATTATTACCTGCGTATGTGTGAGCTTTTACGCAGCCTCCAAATGTTGTTTTTAAATCAAACTAATTTAATGTACAAATAGGAATTCCATATGAGTTTTTGTTTTGTTTTGGACTCTACTGATTTTTGTCTTTCAAATTAGCTTCCAATAGACGAGAATAAAATATCAGCATTGGCCAATCAAAATCCTAAAAACTGTCATCAGCCTGAGAAAAACCCCATCGGATGACCTCTGCTAAGCAATAAAATACCACTTTCTCCACTAATATGGACATTTTCGTAACTAACGCAAATGTATTATGAAGCACACAATAAGCGAGGTCCACTGACGACTGTGTCTGCTGTTATATCACAAATAAGACAGATATGAGACATACGGCTGTTATTCATAATGTAGCATCAATGCCAGTGGCAACACAGAAAGAAACTGTATCGAAGTCTGCCTGGTTCGCCCTCAGCAGCTATGAAGTTTATAATTGTCCTCCCACAGATAAACTAAAGCTACAAGACTTGCCCACATGAACTCCAGGCAACGCCACTTGAAAAGTACAATATTGAAAAGCAGAAATATCTCAAGTGCAGCTCCCATCGATCATACTATTGTTTCTTACAAAAACAGAGATGACAGGGAACAGTTTATCAATACATTCACATTATTTAAAGCAGGATGTAACTCACATTACATTGTAGTGTCTAGTTATTGACCAGTTTGGAAATCTTTTAGCCACAGAAGACTTGCTAATTTCATTACTGCATTAAGGCGTATTATCTTCCACCACTGGGGCCTTGTGTGTTTGAAGCTGTGTGTTAGTAATCGGATTTCCTCTGCGTCTACTGCATGCTGTGTGTGTGATGTAGAAGGAAGTGTTTAACAGCGTTGTACATTTTCTTTACAGCCAAGTCATTTTTGCAGATCACCCTCATAATCACAGCCAGATGTTAGAGGTCCCACTCTAGGACCTCAACGTTACACAAACAAGCTGCGTGTGGCTACGGAGAAGGACAGATGAGGGAAGAATAGCCAGTTGGGGCATGGCTGCTATGGCAATAATGTAAGACAAACGGGACATGTGGTGACTAAGGAACTTGGAAATAGGGATTTTCTGGTATTAGATTTGTAATTAACACAACATTGCCTAATCAGATGACATTAGAGAAGACTGAAATTTGTAGTGGCCGGAAAGATACATACTGAACATGTGGCAGGGGTCTAAAGGTTAACAAGTCACTAACAGGATATTTCGCTCTATGCTTAGGACTGTGCTAATAATCAAATATAAAATGAATCACGGTAAATCAAAGGCTAATCGCTAACAGCACGTGACATGGATCTGCATTGGATAGATGACATCAAAACTGTTCTGGTAACAATTCAGTGGACTGGAATTTGTTGTTTATAAGCTGAGGTTTACTTGTCCATGTTATTAGTAAAAAATAAAATAAAAAACGTAATAATGAAGAAAAAATCTAATTGAATCAACATCAATCAATGAGGTTCACATATGCCAAATGGACCTGCCCCGTCTCTCCAGGTGGCATTATGCTACCGAACTAATTCTAGCCTTTGCAGTTTTGTTTTCTGACTGTTGAGACCATTAAAAGTTGGAACATTAGAATAGCTACTTATCTTCCAGCCTGATATGACGATCCCGTCAGACCTTGGAAGCTAAGCAGGGAAGAGCCTGGTCGGTACTTGGATGGGAGACCGTTTGGGAACACCAGGAAGCCTAGCGAATGTAGTGTGTGAGTGAGTGGTTGGTGGTGGTCGGAGGGGCCGATGTCGCAGACTGGTTGCCTCGCTTCTGTCAGTCTACCCCAGGGCAGCTGTGGCTACATTAGTAGCTTACCACCACCAAGTACGAAGTGAATGAATAATGCAATGTAAAGCATCTTTGAGTGTCCAGAAAAGCGCTATATAAAACCGATGCATTATTATTATTATTATTAATAATAATATTATTCAATTTGAATGTGTTATTTGAATTAAACACACGCACCACCTGACAAACAGTTGATGATGAAGCAAATATCTACATTTGCTTCATTTGGCCACAGTGCTGTTGTGCACTGTATTAAAGCAGACTTGTTACGATTTGACAGATGCCAAGGGAGAAGAGTATTGAGGCAATCTGTTCATGTTGTGCAATGTTCGGAAGAAAAATAAAGCCCAGCAAAGGCACTAAAAGAGTGGAAAACATAGGAGGCTGAAGCCACTCATCAGTGGTCAAGGCTCAAGCGCCCATTCCAGCTGACCAGAGCGCTGTCCCGCAAATACGCGCACACACACAGATGGTTCACAAAGACTCTGCCTGCAGCTTCGGATGGAGTGAACTTTACTTTCCAGAGACACCACAACACCTTTTGCGGGTAAAATGGCAAATATTCAACACAGGGTCAGCAGCAAAAAAATAGCATCGAAAGGTGTGACAAAATATATATCGTTGGAACATTTAATTTGAGAATACTGTAAAAATATGACAGACTGATGTATTGATATACTGGTATGAAATGTATTTTTATACTTGCCAAACATTTTTGGCAGCACTATCAACAGAGAGTACAAATCAATATTGCAAGCAGACATAACAAACAGGCCTCCCATTTGTGAAAGCTGAAGTTCCTTACGTGATCATGTAAAATGTATGACACAGTAGACCACATTAAGTGCATGGCTTGATGACAATCTAAAAAGTTAAGCCACTAACAATATCCAAAGATCAGCCCAATAACTCACAATTAGTGTCAGCAGTACAAGCTGCTTTTACCTGAGTGGGCACTTTTGGCTGAACGGATGGCACTTCCTCTGACCACAAATGCTGTATTGAGTTTCTTCTGTGGCTGTAATACACAACAATGAGCAATGGAACCAGATCTGGGTTCTGTGGTTGCGGGCCTGGTGAAACCTCTGGTGCTTTCGCATTTGGAACAACAGGGGGTTCTGAGGTGCTGCACGGCTCTGCAGTGAGATAAGTGCTGCAACAAGGCCGGGGCTGGCTGCCACCCGGCTCTCTGCTCTGCCACAGCGTGACTGTGAGACTGTAGCGCACATATATCTGGACCATTATGAGCTGCTACTGTTGCTGTGATGCAGCTCAGAGCACTTGGCCACAGATACATTTGTTCATATTCCAGCACTGTGTTGTTTTGAATTTAAGTTAACTACAAAAGTTGCAGATTTGGGAGTCTTCATTGGAGCTTAAATGCACTGACCACTTCTGCTACAGTGTCCGTCTTCTTCCTCATGTGGCTAGGTGACTCTCAGTAATTTCACATCCTAATATCAAATGACACAAGCACATATTTTTACAATATTAAAACGTCTTTCAAAAACAAGGAGCTTGTACTCCCGCCGTAAAAGGAACCTCTTCTCTTTATTCACATTTGTGTGGTATTTGGCCAAAATCTAAAGTGCTACTGTCAACAGCAAAAACAGATGTAAAGTGGCTCATCCACAAGCACTTAATTAAACCCAGAGATAAACATCACAAAACAAACTATGTACAAAAGCCATCACCACCCCCATCGTTCCCTCACAGGTGCAGGGCATAAGCGAGGACCCATTGAGGATCTAGGGTCTCCTACGTTTGGCTTAGCACAAACTCCACGGCAGGAGACAGAGAGAGGAGGCCGCTCTGGCTCCAGGTGCTGACCTCATTCCACAGCTCTCAGTCAACCAGGGTAAAGTCCACTCACTGTCACTGTCGCTGCCAACAACATGACAAGAGCGCTGAAAAACAAACTTCCCATAAAACTGGATTCTGTAGGCTGGAAATGCAGAGCTGGGTTTAAACTAGGTCAAGTTTTATTCTTCAAACTTGACTGTAAGTAACAAACAGGAAGCTAATTATTTTTATCTGCTCTTGAGGCAAATGGATCAAACTACAGACAAGAATGTGAAACTTCAAAACAACTTTAAGAGCTGAAAAGGATTATTTACTGTCAAAACGATTTGATACACACTCACGGCAGAAGTAACTATATTCAAATGACCTACATGTACCCATGGCTACAGGACCTCATTTTGATGTGGTCATAAAACAGGCATTGCACAGCGAATCATCTTTCACATAGATTTCCTTTCTGCCTGAAAAACAAAAACAAATTTATTCCCACAGAAAACAGAGTGTTTTGCATGTGTCTGACTCAAAAATAGGCAGCGTTCACGTGACATCACAACACTCTAAAGAGCCTATAGCTTAACATTGAGGTGGAGGGCAACTGAAAATGCCATGGCTTTAACCATAGTAATGCTCAAAATGCAAATTTCTAGTCTTAAATCATTGCTAATTTCTCTGTAATTCCTGAGGCCAATTCACATGAAACAAAAGCTCAAAGTTCAAAGTCATATCTTCCAGCACATATGAACATATGTCTAATTATTTCTTCACAAAGGCGTCCAAAAGTGGAGACAATATTCAAAAACATGTGCTTGATGTTTGCCAGTAAGGAAAGGACTTTCAGACATAAAATTCACATGTCAGGTTTGTGAATCCAATCACTGTCACATGATGATCAGAGAAAACATTGACATTTCTTTCAAAGATTGTTTCTCTCCCATAGAGTTGTATTGGCACCTGCCCTCACAATGAAATACAATTCTATAACGTGAACGCAACCTATTAGGTTTTGATGCCTCATACAACTTGACAAATGTAGTCATTCTCTTCATAGCTTTTATCTCCATGGCAGTATTTGCATGGCCATTCACCACAGCTCTGACCTAATGGTGGAACCGTGTGCCTTCAAAAAGGCTGTTGTAGGTTTAAGTGTTCTTCACACATGCTTTTCCATAGGAGTCATATGTACTAGTGCAAAAGTGGGAAAGTAATCTCATTACATTTATTCGCAGGACACATCTGGATTTAGACATTACTCAACGCTATAGCATCATCATCGTAGGCTGTAGTTGCCCCCCTTTTACCCCCATCCACAGTTAGTGAACATGGCACAATATTATGTCAGTTTAAGCAGTACACACAGGGTGGAGAAACTGTGGGGCACATCATAAGCAATGCAGGCACTGGGCCACATGTTTGAAATCATTCTCACATTAGTGGCAGATGTTTGTTACTACAGTGACTTTACTAAAGTAAATACTAGTTCCTAATAAAATAAGTGTAACTGAAGATGATCCAATGTGCCATAACTGTGTAATTACAGAAACTACATGTAACTTATGGTTGAACGGCTAATCTTGTGTTAACAGTTAATCTTTAGAAGAGCTGGTTGGTCAGAAACCCTTGGATTCAACAGGTCAGGGCTCAAAAACCTTCTCGATAAAAAGGGAGCAGGTAAAGGACTTTCACAATGCCCCATGCCAAGCAAGATCCACAGTTCAGGCTGCAAACAGCACACTACAGAGAGCACATACAATAAGTGAATAGGAATAGTAGGTTACTGTTTTCTGCGCTTAGCTTGGACTGGGCTGTGTTCCCTTCCTTGTCAAACATTCTTGCCAAGTGCAACCCTCTCATTTAAGTTTCCGCGCCTTTTGCTGTTAAAATCTATCAGCTATGAGCATGTGAAGCCTGTGAGTGACTGGCAGTTCTCTAATTAGAGGAGTGAGCCACTAAGCCTGTTTATGAAGGATGTAAATAAATGTACCGTATGGGATTGTGTTGGGAGTGGACAGCGCTACGTACCTTGAACAGACTTTCTGTCAGTCCCTGCCGGACCTGGGTCCACAAAAAGGCGCAGAAGAAGAACAGGGTGATTTCAGTCCACGTGATGTACGCGTTATCCAGGAGAGTGCTTTTGGAGAGCTCCAACCCGCAAGCACTACAGTCTCTCCATGCCCCGAACATGGATGAAGATGCCTTGAAGAGGAGTTCCAGGAATCCCGGCATGGGCTCCACTTCCAGCGGCCCATCACCCTCATGCTGACTCCCCATGATGATGATGGTGGTGGTGGTTTTGAGATGTGACAAAAAGATGACCCGCTTTAAAAATGATCCCGGATGAAAAGATACACAGAGTCCACGCCGTGTCACTAATCCTCCAACCGGCTTGCAACCTCACCTTAAACGCAAAACAGGCTTATCTAACCAGCTTACCCTCTTCAGCTAATTCTTTGTTTTCCATATTAAGACATGGCCCTCTGATAGAACATTTAAGTATATTGTCCATACATATAGCATGCCCACTGGGGTGAGTCTTTAGGCTAATAATGAGCTATTTTTTAATTCGCTTTGTGTGGTTAATCGGACCCATTAACGCCAGTCTGTTGGAGGTTTTGTCTGCTCATCATTTCGCTACGCAGGACTCACCAGCGGCAGCGCGCTTTGGCTGGCCTTTTATCCAAGTTAAAAGAAACGTATAAAAAACACACCACCATTGACAGCCACCGTCAGTGTAGAGCGCTTGTCCAATAAATTAATAACAGATCAGATGAAATATAAATATACAGAGACGAGGCCCGCCTTCATTGGGGGTTCGTAGCATTTCAGCGCCAAGCAGCAGCACATGAGATGATTGCACATGTTTGTACCGCTATGCCGTCGGTTTCATCTCTGCGCGTTATTCTCCGCCCCGCGGTTTCTCCAGTCCACACACGCGGCAAAATCCCAATGAGTCAAATCAGACAAAAATAAAGATACTCAAGGGTAACTCGGCCCCAGCGAAGAGAACATGTGAAATCAAGAGGCGCTTATCCTTCTCAGAGGAGGATGCGGTCGGTTTCTTCTTGCTCGCTTCCTCCCCGCCGCTGCTCTTGGCCGGACCGGTGCGCGCTGCGGTCAGGAGGCGAGAAGAGGCGCGTTCAGCTTCAGAGATGTATCCTGAAAGCGACCGCGGCGTGGTGGGTTTGTGTGCAAAAATGAACAGCCGTACGTGGGGCGTGACGTAATATAGACCGCTATCTTTCTTATTGAACACGAGGCGGAGGCTTGGACCTCAGAGGATTAAAAAAGGATCGCTTATTAAAGAGACAGTGCTGCAGAGTGGTGTCTTTCACAAGAGTACTGTAGGTCACACGTTTTAGTTTTCAGTTTATGTATCGTTTGTTTAATCCGTGTTCAAAGTGCCATGTTCTCAAAGTCACCTATGGGTCAAAACTGGAAACAATCCGGTCGTCACTTGCTTTCTGTTTGTCCAAAGTGCAACAACACAGACAAAAAAGACGGCCAAAACAAGTATTTATTATGGTCACAAAGTAATTTAGCTGAGGATTTTAATAATTTTACCATCTAAAAGACGTCTGCAATGTGTAGCAGTCAGAAAATAATGTCCTGATCCACAAATATAGTACATATTTTAAATAATACAGTCTAATTCCAATTTCATCTTACACAGTCATGTTTTTACAAGTTAGACAAGACAAAAATGGGGAGAAGTAGAACACCAAGACTAAAACGTTAATAGTATAGCTTTTCCAAGAGCAAATGTTTCATGCTGTAGCAGTTGGGGCATACTGCATCGATAGTCTGTCAAACTCATTCTCCTAGAGAAAAACAACAGAAAGAAAAGCAGTTAATCAACAAGAAAACTGTGGGACCACAGTCTTATATATCAAGGTTAATGTGGATAACTGCATATCAAATGTAATGCATTTAATACCATTTTAATGCAGTGACACATACACTGGTTTACTCCGTATAATACAAGTATTATTATTTCTTAAGATTTGTAACCATTCCAATAAGACGGAATGAGGGGAAACTTGGATCTCTCAAAGTAAATTGGACACAAGGGACAAACATTTCCCAATAACTTGTAAAGCTTATTTTTTAATTATTGATTATGGATTTATTTCTTTTAATGGTGCAATGCCATTTCCAAAGAAAGTTGATTTGTGGCTTGTAGGAATAAAATGTCATGGGTTTTATTGATTTCATTTTGGCATAGTTCAGTTAATGACACTTAATGCCCTGAGGAAACCCTGTATGACAAGGCCAAAGATAAAAAGTTGAAGGTTCTACCTTTGGATTTGTTCCAAGAACATCTGCTACAGAGTCACAACAATCATGCGAGGTAATTGAGTCATTCAGCAGTAAATTACTGTTGCTGATTTTTGAGCACATGCATTGAAGAGGGGGAAACGCAGCCTTTGTTACAATCATTTCAAGACTCTACTTGAAGACTGTTTACATGGCAATTAATCAATTAACTGGAATTACCTTAGCCAGATAGTCTTTCAGGAATGGATGGCTTCTGTGTGCATCTTTGAGTTGAGATAGATATCGGTTGGTTACCTATAAAGAAGGCACAATACAAACCGCATAAATGCACATGTATATAAAAGTCATGTTTAAAAAAATAAAAAATACTTCAGCTTTAATCACAAAAATGTCATGATGGCTCAAATGGTAAATGGTCACATTCGGGTGCAATACCACTGTATCAAGTCCATCTGAAGCTAAATCAACCATGGAGTCCTTATCTTATGAACTCTTGACTTGCAATTTGAAGACCTCAAACACAGCAATAAATCCAGAGATATGCAACCAAGACTCGAACAATCACACTTGATTAGATAGAGCAGTTTGGAGTTGGTCAATGTATGTTTTCTGTTGTTGAGGAGATTTGATTGGTTCATATATAGACAATTGTATGAGATTGTTAGCAGCCTCGGGTCCAAAGTCTCACCTCCGGTGCTTTTCCAAGGTGTTGAGTCAGCACTATGAGATTGATCAATGTTTCAGGGTGGCTGCTATCCTGAAGAAAAAATAAAAAAATTCAGATGCATGATATAAAGTATTTTAAACAGCACAAATGTCTTAAAATGCATTGCTGGGGGGGAAAAACACAACAAAGCAACACGTGATACAAATATTTTCACCCATCTGTTTAAATATAAATCACATATCTTGTTAGTCATTATTTCACACATGAAGTATATTGTTTGTAGATCAATTTCAGAATGGTTTTGCAAGAGTGGTCCCCACTAAGGTTTAAGTTAAGGTTCAGATTAAAGTTCAGATTAGTTTAGTTCCTTATTTGGTGTCTTGCACCAAAAGGTGCCCAGCCCGCATGGGCTTATAAAACACAAAGTCAGGCAGACAACAGAAAAACATTAAACAAAGAGTGTCCTCTTACATTGAAGCCAATCGCTTAACAAAAACGTAGACAAATAAAATGGCTTATACTTATTCATTCAGTTGTTCAGTCTTTCATTCATTTTTTTTGAGGGACCATCCAAATACAGCTTTTATTAACAAAGGAGTAAATGATGCCATCTAGTGTTAGAATGCTATAATGATTAGGGGCAACAGACTGGCCCAGTCCCATTCCAAACACATGCTATAAATTCCCTCCACAGTAAAGTCCCTTCAATGAGGGAAGTGCAAGTGAAGATTTCCCCTAAGAAGTGGCAAGTGTGACACCACTAGTATGCAAATTAGCGCAGCGAACGAAGCTCCAGCCTGTTGTGTGTGCTATATTGATTTAGTGATGTTTGATAAATCAACGGAGAAGAAATATACAAAACAGAAGACTTGTTTGCTGTATGCTTGCAATAGTCTGGATGTTTCAGGTATGTCGTTTTGTTTAATTTTGGCCCTTTGCTCAACTCAGCTACCAACTAGCTTACCATTGTGTCTAAAAACAAGACAGCCAACACATTCAGACTGTATAGTTTGCATCCAGTCTATGGTTAATAATGATACTCCCTTGGCTGCAAGTCTGGTCCAGAGCCGACTTGCTGCTGAGGGGCCGTTTTAGGGGGGGGATAGGCACTTCCTCTTGCTCCCTAAAGTATTGGGACACCCTACCCCTTGTGGGAATGTGCAAAATCTAGGGCTAGGGTTTGAATTGGGGCAGGGCCTTAACTGTGAAACAAAAAGACTGGATCTCTAAAGGCGATGGAAAATAATGATGTTGATGAAAAACACAGATCTCTCCAGCTACAGCCATAGCAGTAAAGTCTAAAAAGAGTTTTGCATTTGCATTGCACAGTAAAATATATATATATATATATAATATATATATAAAAATCACACATTTTGTTTAACCCATTATTATAATCCTGGAGCACACCAGAAGGTCCCGGGTTCAATTCCCACCTGGACGGGGCCTTTCTGTGTGGAGTTTGCATGTTCTCCCCGTGTCTGCCTAGGTTTCCTCCGGGTACTCCGGTTTCCCCTACCACTAAAACATGTACAATAGGTGAAGCCTCCAGCCAGGTGATTCTGACCATTAGCCTAGCCCCCATCATAGAGATGGGTCCCCAGGCACGGCACTGCCGTCGCCCACTGCCCCAGTGGCATCGAAGGATGGGTCAAATGCAGAGGACAAATTTCCCTATGGAGACAATAAAGTATACAAACAAACAAACAAACAAACACCTCCACTGTAAAGAAATACCATTTATTAACCTCTACTCACTCACCTTGTCAAGTGCCTCTTGTAGAACTCCTTCAGCCTCTTCCCATTTGTTTTGGGCCATGTAACAGGCTGCTTGCCCATTGAGGAGGAGCAGAGTAGAGGAATATTTATCAGACATCTCCTGGAAAATGTAGTAAGCATCCTGCAGCTTCTCTCCCCCCTAAAATAAAAAAATACATATAATTTTGTATTATTACACTGTCAAATATTCATTCAATATAATTATTCTATATTATATATATATAATTATAATTATGATGTGTTTACTTACCACAGCAATATTAACCCATGCTGTGGCTAGCTGGGTTAGAGTAGCATCTTCGTCCTGCTCTTGCATCTTCTTCAGCTCTTTCCTGTAAAATTAATAAAATAAATAATGCTGTGAAATTAGAATAAATACAATTACCTTTATTCTATCCAGAATAATTGACATTCACATTTGAAGTAAATAACATCACACTCACTACACTACCTCATACCTTGCTAGGTCGACACGATCCAGGCTGAGCATACCCTGAATGCTCATAGCCATGCTGAAAAGGACGATTGTATACAGTCAATGATTTCCTTTAACAAAAAGATAACAATCTGGCATTGTTTTTTTTTTTAATGATACGAGTAGTATACCACACCATTCGAGACTTTCTCCTTGATGCAAAGTCCTCAGAGCAGCATCCGTATTCATCTCATGGTAGTATATGGAAGCAGCCATGAGGAGGAAGGTTGTGTTGGCGGCATCCATACTCTTTGCCATTTTTTTATCCAAATCGGAAACAATTGCATCCCTAAACCAAAAGCAACAAACAAATGGTCAATCAAATTAGAACAATAAGATTATTGTATAATGTACAGAGACACCATGTCAATGATATATACCTTTTGCTTTCACTGGACAAATATTCAGCAAACATGCGAACAGCTTGAAGCTCTGGGGAAGAGTTTCCTTTTATGTCATCCAGGACGACGGCATACTTTCTCTACAGTAATAATTATAAAAGCACTTAGCAAACAAGTGATTATATCAGAAGTGACAACTGAAATTTCTGGTTTTATCTGTTACCTGGGCAATGTAGGCTCTGTACAAAAACATGTCTCTTTCAACCTCCTTTTCGGGAGTTGAAGGCTATAAAACAAACCAAAAAGCAATATTTATAAAGTAGGCTAACCTATGATTTAGCGTCATAGCCAAGTTGCTATTACAGTGTTTTACAAACTTTGCATGGTAAAACTACCACTCTATAAATGGCTTGGTCTTACTTGCCTTTACTTTTTGAGCCTCATTGATGCACTGTTGATAACTGCCAATATAATAGGCATTTTTCACATCGAAAAGCTCATCAACATCACCCTGCTGCGCCGCCATGTTGACTACAGATTTCCTGACACGTAGCGCTTACGCGTCATCTTCCGGTCTCCAAGGATTATGGGAGTAGTAGTTTACAGTCACATTAGGTCTCATAGATGTATGACATTTTTAGCATATTTGTTACTTTGATTAAATTATGTTTATATACTTGTGCTTAGAATGGGCTATACGCATCACTTTATCAAATCGTGAAGGGGCAAGTAAATACGGCAACTCTGCACATATCACAGAAAAATATGAATAAAAATATGAATATATGAAAAAAATAAAAATTTCAATTTATATAAACGTAACATTCATTCATAGTAGTCTTTTTTTCTCACATTGGTCTTTCCAGGCTAGTCTATGGCTTGTACAGATATGCTGAATGCCGCAAGAGGGCGCCCCAGGTCAATTATCGGTTTTATGTGAGGGTATCCGTGGAATTTGTGACAGCCACAGAATACATCACTGTTAAACATAATAATCATTGTAATAACAGCTGTTAATGTCAGACGGCAGGCAGATAATTAATTAAAAAATCTATCTGAAGACATCCGTTGACAAATTACCAAACCTCCACACGCGCCACACCCTCCATCCACCGACCATCACAACAGATTATACTGTAGATGCAGTAGATGGCTGCAGAAACAAGGTGACCTGCCCCGCAAGTGTTTTTTTAAACAGTTATGCGTCTTGTGGAAGTAGGTGAATTATTCTACTTCAATAATTTATGTAGCCCAACCATGGATCTACTATAATATCGAGCCCAACGGAGGAGAAATGCTGCGGGACTCTCACAGTTCCTGCTTATTGTTCCCAAACATGTTTCCTGTGGGAAACGTTCAGCCTTGGGACTGGGATAATTGGAAGTCCGAAAGGGGGCAGGGTACTCTGCTGGCTGTAAAATACCCTTCTCTGTTGGTTTGATTGGGTTGGTCCACTCTGTATTGCTCCTTCATTGGCTCCAAGCAACATCAATCTGTTGATTTTCAGTCCAACGCAAGTTTGAAACTTTTTTTTTTTTACGAGGAGGTGGAGGAGTCGAGTTACACCAAAGTCTTGTAACTGATCTTGCTGTAGCAGAAAGAAGAAAACACGTTTTAAATAATTCACGCCTCTGCGCTTGAGAACAAGCTGAGACGAGGGCTTTTGGCGGAAACGGTGTTGTTGGACGGTGAAACTATGGTGTGAAGCGACAGTTTTGTGCGGTTTCAGAATGAAGACTTGAGATTATTTCAGATTAGGTTGTCGTCTTCTCGCTGGTTGACCGCCCTGTGTATCTCCAGCGCCCAGAAAAAGGTGAGTCCACAGCCGCCCACAGAAGCCGATATGGCTCAGGAAGTTTTAAAGAAAGGGGCATAACCCAACAATAAGACAAGGTTGCTGTGATTAGGCCCCACTGGTCAAGTTTATTTCTGTCAACAAAACAAAGCCCTTCAAAACGTCAAGGTATATTTTAGTTGTTTGGTTTCCCATCAGCTAAAGTTACTTAACGGAAGTAACGGTACTGAATCTGTATGAACGAGAAACCAGCAGAATATCCTCGATCCCAACCCAGATCTAACTACTTAGCTAGATAATTAATTTAGTATAAAGTGTGTTTAGAAGATCTATCCTAATCAGTAATAGCTTTTCTCCTGCAACAGCTCTCACTGCACACAAGAGGGCTTTGATCAAAGATGGCACATCATTGCTAATTGGCCACCACGTTTGTGTGCATCATAATCTGAACATTTAGTTATGTCAGATGAAGTAATTAATCCAAGTAGATTTATATCAGGCTTGCTGTTGGCTACACCGACAGAGACGGGCTATGTATGGCAAACACTGATAGCCTATGTTTTGAAACACACTGCTGTGTTTACATTGTAAAGGCTCTTAAGAACAGGCTTGAGTGTGGATGAATAGCCTCAGTGTGATGTGGAGTCGAGTCAGGATGCAGGTAGCACCAGCACACATCATCATGAAATTGCCTGGTTTAAAAACTTGAGCTGTCCCCCATAGGTCGGATAGGCCTATTGCTCAAATGATTTGGTGGCTTCAGTAAACAGTGCTGAAAGCTGGAATCAAAAGTTTATTTGGGAGTGTTAATATTATACTGCACAGTATTTGGAGTGACGGTGTCCATATGCTACACCTCTCCCACAGAGACATAAGGCCGTCTCAATGCCAGACCTGCCAGAGCAGTAACAATAGCCCACTTAAAATAGTTGTCACAAAGAATCCATGGCAACTCATTGACAAGTCATAGAAGAGTTCGCCCTGCTTTTAGTGGATCACAAAGGCCATCGGAGCGTGCACATGGTCTCAGTTTCCCTGGAAACTTGAAACTCCTTGTTTGACAAAGCGGTTATGGCTTTGATTTTATGCTGATTAAGTGGTGGTCTCCAAACAACAACAGATTATGAGACTTTGTTTTATTAAATCCATGCAAGTCACAATAGTTTTTTGTATTGGGGCATTGTTCTCCTTTTGTTTGGCCTCTGCCACTAAGCGCAGTGTTAACAAATCATGCAGGCATAAGGTGATGAAATTAGTCTCAAGTCTTGCAGTGATCTTAATTAAAATGTCATAGACTCGCACATGAGTCGTCACTCAAGCACCAGTTTGCCCTGTGATTATGATTCTGTTCCTTGCACTAATTGCCTTGTAGATAACATGTCATTTACTCTTACTTGCAGTCGCACTAAAACCAGCGGCCTGCTCTGTTGCTGTTTGCTGTACAGTGTGTAAAGTCTGTGCAACCAGCAAACAACTACCCACTTATCAATTTTAATGCTCTTGAACAAATGTTGCCAGTGTGTGCTGTGTTGGCCCAAAGGCATCGCAGCAGCTACTGTATTCCCAGCCTCATTATGTATGCACAATAGTGACTGATGCCTCCAAATTAACGTCTTCAGCTCCACGACGAGCCGGGAGCCCGTAGACCACTCTGGCACAGCGTTATGGTCCCAACTTGTTGCGCAATAAAAATCTGATTTCTCTTCAGCCTTGGGTCTATTTTTGTCCAATTCGAAAGTCTAAATAATTAATCTCTTATCCATTATATGTTAAATTTAAATAATTAATTGTTCAGAGTGTTTTAAGTGAAGAAAGGGTGTAGGATGGGTATAGTGAATTGAAGACCCTTCTGGTTGCCCCTTTCCCCTGAGGGTAACGGGCGATGACTGTGTGGGAAGATGAAACGACACATCAGTTTAATTAAAAAAGTGTATTGACTTGCCATGAACTATTTTACAGTTATGGGGTTATACTAGATGAGCATGGAATGGATGCAAAAAGTGCTGCCAAAAGTCATATTTTGTTTTGCAATGGTTATCTTAAACTTAGGCGTAGAACGAGACAACAAAGGTTGATGAATGACGACAAAAGTGTACTTTTGTCTGACGTTTATTTCCTACAACTAATTGGTTCCACAATTTAGTAGTTGGTAGCTTGCCCTCTCCAGCACAAAGCACGGATGTATTATATAACATGCAATATAATTGTCCATTGTTTCTCAAAGAGGAGGCAGATTAGAATCGTGGCAACAGCTGTGGAGAATCAGAAGGAAGTTTGCAAGTTTTTCTGCTTCAATATGCGTTGTCAAGGATCCATTTGAAATGGATGAGTAATGCTTTCAGCTGTGATCAGAGGCCCTTGTGGACTTCCTGTCTTCTGCTGTTTGTGTTTGTTGTTCTGACAGCATCTGCAAACTTTATCAAAGCTTATACAAAAAGTTTTGACTGGAAGTTGTACTGTTACAAATTTTGTCTATAATAGTGGATTCTTGTGCGACAGACGTGAAACTCAACTAAAGATCTACATTCTCTGGGTTGATGTAATAATAATGATTTCACTCACTTAAGCAATAGTGTATTCCTGACTGAGTGGTATCTGGATGTTTCAAATAATGTATTAATTTATTTATTATTTATTATAATTTAGTCAAAGGTATTTTGCTGTGTGTTTTACCGGCAATTATTTTGAGGACGATATGTCAGTGGCCTTGTGTATAAATAGTCAAAATTTGCTATGGCAACTACGTACATTACACCATGTGTATAACAAGGGTGTTTCTATAACACAAAAAGTAGAAACCGCCCACAACGGCTTGCAAAGCCATTCATAGATGCACACCTGATCCAGGTCAGAGGTGCCATAAATCTTTATGAAGGTCTCATTATCACTGTCATTTTTGTCTTTGCGACACTTACTCGATTGCTCAATTGTATTTGCATGTTATCAAACTTTTATGAATCCGACTGTAACCGAATACAGTAAATCACAAAGACTAGTTTGAAATCAAAAGAATAATCATCTCGCTTTGATATTAGATTGTCTTTTTCAAGGTCTTGGTAAAACGAGCATAAACAAACAGAATATTTTATTTTCATTCTCTTTGTTTTAAAAGATCATAATTAAAGTTAAAGCCGTGAGCAGCTGTTCACAGAGTCTGTTTGTGCTGTTGCTTGTGTGCTGGATTGTTGACAGCAGCACAGATCAGCTGCAGTGAGCGCCTGTGCCGGCCGGGGCAGGACGGGTGAAAAAGGAAGGAGATATGGCAAAGGTCTAGGCCTAGATGGAAGTTGAAATTTTCATACTCGCTACTGTCACCTCAGGTCTTACGCATAACTGCAGTCTCTATATTAAGCTCGTGCTTGACCGGGCTTCGGACCGAAGTAACACCTTTTTGAGTGACAGTGCACGATTTTAGAGGCAGTTGTGGTGAATAGGTCTGGGCTGAGAGAGAGAATCGCCCGGCTCTAGGCAATATTGTTGTGCAATATTTCTCATGAGGCTTTGCCTTGATACACGTCGTATCGGAGACGGCTGCTGTTCTCCACTGCTTCTCGTCAATTATTTTGTTCTTGCAGTGCACTATGCCACAATTAAAATATGGGCAGCACGGTGGCGCAACGGTTAGTGCTTGTGCTTCATAGCTAGAAGGTCCTGGGTTCAATCTTCGGTCGGAGGGGGCCTTTCTGCATGGAGATTGCATGTTTTCCACATGCCTTAATAGTCTATATTAAGTAATCTCCGAGAGACTATAGAGTATAGACCCTATAATTGTTTGTAAACTTCCGGGCTTAGCTGGAGGCAGGAAGCTAGATTCCTATCAATTTCCATAGTAACAATAAAAAAATGTCTTTACTGTTTTTGGAGATATCAGATAAATCTTATTCATTTCATTTTTCATTTATTTATTCATTTGACCAAAAAAGTATTTCAAGCATTTTTTACAGAGGAAAATAAAAACAGGACTTTGTGCTCAAAAGGAGTAGGGGGGTAGGTTTATTATAACCTTATAAAAAATATATATATTTTATCGTCTCAAATGTCATTCCTTTTATTTATTATATATATATATATATATATATATATATATATATATATATATATATATATATATATTATATTTATATATATTTTTTTTACACTTAAAATCACTAGTTTTAGTTTAATCTTATTTCTCTTGATCACTTCCTGCCTCCAGCTGATGTCACTGATGATGTAAGCGGTTAAAGGGTCTATTGCTAACAGCTGTGAGGGGTCATAATGTTATGCTTAATAATAAGATAATTTTTATTGTCATAGAAATGAAGATGGACATTGAACAAATAATACTGTTAGAACCTTTAATGATGCAGTCTCCTCTTCGTCCTGAGGTGGTAGGGGCGTACGTTGGTATAATTTCTGTCACTTTCTCACCTGTTCCACCTGTGCTGTGTGACTGACGGATGCGTAGGTTGTCTGCTGCTCTGTGCACGCCTTTGGGAATCCAATGTTGCCATCACATCTGACGGTGTCTTTATTGTTTTCTCTGTGCTTTTTTTGGTCCAAAACATGATTTATGGCAAATGCGTACATGAGTGATTCTGGCAACAGAAAGATATGAAACATTTATTCATCATGTCAGTCATGATGTTCTTATTTTGTGCATTGTATGTTATTTAATCCAACTTTAAGAGTTGTGTTTGGACTGGAGTCCACTTGTACGATAGGCTGTATCGTAAAGGAAGCTGAAAACTACTCTTTCCTGTTAAATGGACAAGACTTTATTAACAAATATGTAGTTGTTCCTTTCACTAAATTGCTGTGACTCAGATTTAATCCGCACCCACCGTTGGGCCCTGACCCACAGTTTGGGACTCTACGGGGCTAATCATGTTTGCTTTTTAATCCATTTTAGTTCCTTGTAAAAACTATAAAGTGAACTCCCACTACAATCCCTAATCCTCACTGGGCCGATGAGCACAGATAATTGTGATTAGTCATTCTATGAATGGTCTGTTCAGTCCCTGCTGTTTTTTAAGGTTAAGTATAAGGTCCACACATTAATCCTACTCCCCAGGGGATATGCTACAGGAAGATGGTAAATTGAATCATTCTTTTTCCTTATGTGAATTGTTTTGCGGATTGTATGTAGCCGTTCATGCCCATGAAGAAATTGAAGCCTAAAAAATACAGAAGAAATCTTATAGGACACATTTTTCAAAGACAGGTGAAAGTCACTGAGTATACCTCTCCATCATAAGCCCTGGTCACACAGCGCTCCTGCTGTCACAGAGTTGACAGGGATGTCTCCACCTGCAGACTGACAGTCCCAGGGTATATTACTCTGTCACGGGAGGTCCACCTAACAGAGAGGCAGCTCTAGTTTCATTTCCATGACTCATGTTTGCTCAGCTTTTCGCCGCCTTGTCTTATGTTTACCTGCTAACCTGGTCACTTATTAGCATGTGTCAGCCGATTAACCTGTTTCTCGTTTAACTTTCACAATGATGATCGAGTTTTGCCATGGAGGTCGCTGCTGTCTCTCTCTGTTTTTTAATTTTGCCTGGATTCAGCTGCGCAAATTTGTACATTTATACTTTGCATGTGATGATGACTGCAACAGTATATTTCCTCAATGAGGAAACACCACAATGGTTGGTTTTAAACAAGCAGTCTATGCAGCAATAACATACAAAAGTTGATGTCAAGGCTTTAATCATTTGCTGCTCTTGTCCCATGAGCATTACATATTCTCAGAACCTTTGGTCTTTTGCCCTTAGGAGACGAGCTCACTGTGAGGAGCATTTCCCTCTCCATAAGATAAGAGCAGTACGGCTCCAAATGAAAGTCCATGCATTGAAGGGGCTTGTATTCACGGCACTCATCTCTATTTCATCTGTAGGCAAACGGCATTGACAGCTATGATAACTGTGATTCCAGACATGAGCTGAATATAATGAGAGCTGAAATGGCCTTCACTTTACAAAAATAAAGAAATGTCCTTGTTCTCCTATTCTGCTGTCACTATGTACCATTTGTTTCCAACTGGGAGCAATGTGTATGTTTCATATTTCATCCTTTTTTCACCTAATTAGTGTTTACAAAATGGCAGACAGATTGGTGATTTTATTTTTATTTATTTTTTTGTACGTATTGAAATCACAAGTTTTTTTTTCTAATTGTCTGTGTCTTTCCACTTTCCCTGTCCATTTCATGTATATTGCATCATGACAGAGATTGTCTAACGAGCAGCTTGGTGAGTTTGGAGTTTCCTATCATGTTGTCAGGGTCGATGGGGATCCTTTATCAGCAGCACAGTGAGAGGCCAGATTAAACACCTCCAGCCAAAAAGTGGGATTACTATGAATGACTGCTCACTGAGCACCCACAGTTTTGCTGTATTTTGGGACTGATATCTCACACACCCTTTTGTGTAGGGTTTTGCGCTATCTGTCTCTTGTGTCTTCTTCCCTGGGATACTTCCTGCTGACGCGCTCTCTAAGGAGTCTTATTGATATTCTTGGAGGGGCATTGCAGAGATAGGCTGTGAGAGAGAAATGAAAGTCACCCGGTGTAGCAGCAGACTACTGCCGTCTAGTACCAATGATAAAATCACGAGTCACCGGTGGATGTCATCGCTCACTCAGTCTGTCACACTAATGGCATCACAACACTTCAGGTCTTTTATCACTGTAGTCGTTTTTCTTTTTCCAATCCAATTTCCAATTATCTTATCAAACTCATTTTCAATATAACGAGAAATTGAATCTTTCATAAATAATTACATTTGAATTTGAATGTAGCACTTACCGTAAATAAATGCTTTTGTTATGACAGCACTGTAATATGAGTAAAGAACAGGAAGTCTAAAGTATGTACTTAGTAGATTTTCCGTAATGAATTTGGCCTGTGGTGTTTTTACATGTCCATTATATCACTCCATGCCACAATATTAATATCCAACGCCATCGCTTTCATACACCTGTTGCTTCCAAAGCAGCACTTAGAGCAGCAGTTCATGTCTGTTTACTGCCCTTCTGCTACTCTTCTTGAAGAAGTGTGAAGGTGAAGCCAAAGAGCCTTGAAAATGATTCATTCTATTTTCAAAAATAATACTTTACAAACCTGAAGTAGTGACCCGTGAAACGCCCTGAGATGCCGCGGTTAAGATGCTGAGGCCTATTCGATATTAGAGAAGCATTTGACTCCTGTGACCCCTATCACTTTATGAGCCCAGCGCCGGTGTGTCGCCTCTGACGCACAATACCTAAGGCGGCTGACACAACTCGGACATTTGCTGCCATTGAGTCTGATTTTCTCTGTTTCACTCACTGCTTGTTCTTGAAATGGATTCTGCACAAGTCCAGGTTGCAGTGTCTCGTGTGACTAGTCTCCTATGCTCGCAATGACACATTCTTCTAACTACCTTGTAGACTCAGAGCCAGGGGGTGCTGGGACTAATTTGACAGCTGCCACGGATCATTATGTGATAAAGGGGACAGTTCTAGTCCCTGCAGCTTAAATTGTGTTAGAGTAGATGGTATTTTCAGTTGCTTCAGCCCCATGGATGATATCAGGGCAATGTCACCAGGGTATATGAACTTTTTGCTTGCATTTATAAAAGTATTGCTGCTAAAAATATACTTTAATTTATCTCACTGACTGCATATCTCTCCTTGCAGTCCGGCCTTGACCATGGACGCCTTTAGCACCAAGAGTCTGGCGCTACAGGCTCAGAAGAAACTGATGAGCAAAATGGCCACCAAGAGTGTGGCCAACCTGTTCATTGACGACACCAGCAGCGAGGTTCTGGACGAGCTCTACCGCGTGACCAAAGAGTACACACGCAACCGCAAGGAGTCCCAGAAAATCATCAAAAACCTCATCAAGATGGTGGTGAAGCTTGGGGTGCTCTATAGGAATAACCAATTCAACAACGAAGAGCTGATCCTGGTGGAGAATTTCAGGTATGAAAAAAATAAATTTTACTGATGTGGTGCATTACACTAGGGTTTGACGATGTGACCTTAATGAAAAAAGAAAAAAAAAACATATTTCCCTATCTCATATTGAACCATCTTAAGTTCTATTTCTTTTTTATTTATTTTATTTTATAAAAACAAAGCAATTTGACTATCTAATATAATATATTTATAATATATTATTTTTTTTTTTTTATTGTATTCCTCAAAGTTAAAACTCACTCCAAAGAATGACCTGTGACTGTAGCAGTATTGACTGTAGTCCTGTTAAAAAGCAGCTCTATGCCAATAGGCTGCATAATTATTTACAAGCGGATTGAAATTGCAATTTTAATGGCCACAAGTAATCATCATTAAAAGGATAATTCCCTCACACTTCCGTCTTTCAAATATTAATGCTCCTGGATGTGTTAAAATGTGCTAGAAGGAGCCAATATTGGTTTTAAAACGTTAATTGCAAATCAAATTGCAATAATTCAGTCGGAAAAATTGTGATGCTGTATGTTTCTAGAATCGTGCTATTCTAATTATTGAGATCAGCCATAGATGTAACTTTGCACTGCCCTATATTAGACTATGATGATCCCCTCCTGTGTACTGCAGAGTCTGAACCTCTTTCCTTAGTTCCACTATTCAAAGACATGCATGTATTGAGTAAATTCATCCACAGTGCACATGTCAACCCTGCTTTTGATGTCTGCTGGACCTCCTAATACGATTAAGCATAGAAAAGATTAATACACAAAGTTTTGTGTTTTTCTGCGTTGACTCATCATAAAAGCGGGGAGCTTCAGCTACAGACATCTGATTCAGTACAAGAGAGCTCATCGACGCTGAAGGAAGCAAATCAAGAAAATTGACTTTTGCAGTTTAAGACTTTTTCCATTAAATTGTAAAACTCTGCTGAGAGGTTTGTGAAAAACTCAAGTGGTTACCAGGGGAAACGGCAATTATAGCCTACTGTATTTGCTTTGACAGAAAAATTCTACAAAACATTATGAGGATGTGAAACTGAAGCCAAAAGAAAAGTTAAAAAGAAGCATTTTCTATTTTTATCCACTGAATATGGACGCCAGGGGCTGATCTTTATGGGTGATTTGTTAATGACCAAACTGAAAAGCTACAAATGGTGAGCCTGATAATTTTTTGTTCAGTATTGGTCCACAAATTTGGTGATTAATCTTGTGGCTCTAAGTCCTTTCATGTAATAATAGGACCTGTGTGATTGAATAATGCAATCATGGGGGTGGGCAATCATAAGCTTTTGCTTCAGCCCACTCCTTTTGAGCACTATGTGTACTGCTCAAATAAACAAATAAACAAATAAACAAATGCAACCCTTCATTGAGACCGTAATAAAAAGCAAATAAAATAAAACAGTTCATATGCATAGGCTCAATAATACAGCGATATTGGCTATAACACAAACATTTACATTTTCACATTAAAAACATCTAGAATTCTGGCCTTGCCAAAGTTTTAGTGAAGTCCCTTTTCTTTTCTTAAGTTCACGTCCAAGCCCATTTAAGATGAGTTTTCTTGTTATTTTCCATGCAGTATCCAATGAGCATGGACCCTCCAATTACTTCTGATGGAATTTACATAACTGCTTTAGACCATAAAATCGTAATTTAAACGCTTGTTTATAAAACCATATGTGTTCAGAGATCTGTACTGCTAAGGACTTGAGAGAAGATTCAGTGGTCCTTAAAGGAATAGGCCACTGTTTTTCCATCTTGAGATATCTTCTTACCTGAGCTCAGACGAGTTGATACCTGTTTTTTTTTTTTTTTTTGCATGCCCTCAGTCATGCAAAAAGACCAATGATGTTGTTAGCATTTAGCCCCTCCCAGCATATTCCTATGGACCCAAACGGGGTGAAGTTAGAAGCGACCAAGCTCTTCCCTTTTTAAATACGGTTACATGAGTAGTTACACAATCCAAGTATAGTTACACAAAATCAAACGTGTCGATTTTCTAAGCAGATGAAAAGGGGTACTATATTGTATTGCGTAATAACACCTTAGGAGCACTTCAGAGCTTGGTCGCTTCTAACTTCACCCCCGTTTGGGTCCATAGGAATATGCTGGGAGAGGCTAAATGCTAACAACATCTTTGGTCTTTTTGCGTGACTGAGACGAAAGACTAGACGGGTACGCATCAATTCGTCTAAGCTCAGGTAAGAACATATCCAAGTATGGAAAAACGGTGGCCTGTTTAAGTCCAAGTCGGAGTCCTCTAGCCTGAAGTCACTGCCCCTCAGAAAGTTGCCAGTCAGAGAATGCAACCACTACTATGCTTGTCTCTTTATGCCTCAGGAAAAAGGTGCACACTTTGGCCATGACCGCGGTCAGCTTCCACCAGATTGAGTTCACCTTCGACCGCCGCGTGATGAGCGCCATTTTGAATGACTGCCGTGACCTGCTGCATCAGGCCATAAAACGGCACCTGACGCAGAAGAGCCACCAACGCATCAACCACGTCTTCAATCACTTCTCCGACTGTGACTTCCTGGCAGCGCTGTACGGCCCCTCCGAAGTGTACCGCGCTCATATTCAAAGGATCTGCAACAGCGTCAACAAGATGCTTGACGAGGGGAATCTTTGACCTCTGTCGCCCCGTCCCCAAGCACTTTTTACCTCCTCGTGCGGTGACTTTTTGCTTTACACAGACAGTCGTGGCCTTTTTTTTTGGGGGGGGGTTGAGTTTTTAAACATTACTGTAACACTGTTGTGCTCTATGCTAGTAAACCCAAAGTTGCATCTCCAGACTTGTTTTTAAACCAAATGTAGCCGATGTTTTTTTTATTTTATTTTTCTATGAATGTATCACTCGATGCTCGTATCAGTATATCCAGAGGTAGGAGCCTTGACAACTGTGCCTTGGATAGAGAAAAAACACTTTTTATCTTTTATTTGAAGGGCACTAGGCTTGCTCTCTTATTTAATCAAAACAACATGAAGCCAGGCACAGGCCTTTAGTAGCTTCTCTGCGAGGTGCCTTTAATGGAACAAAATGAGTTGGGAAGCACCAGGAGTGGTGGAAATTGCTCTCTTTCTCAAACAACCAAGAAACTAGAAAAAAAAAATAAAGTAAGATTTTTCTTAAAAGTAAGTATTGTATTCAAACTCAGCGATGCACTGTATTATTCTGCATCCTTGACATCATGTGACCACAGCAGACAACGTAATCCTGCTTAGTCTGCTTTTACACAATTCACTTACATGCACTGAACTTTACCAAAGAGGCCAGGTTTGTACAGTATAAAGAAAGCACTTCTAAACCCTGTTTCTTTGACTTTTATAGCCTCCACAACAAATATGAAGTATTTGGGTCAAACAAGGAATGTAAACACAAAGAGATCTGACTGTGTTGTTGTCATAACTCCCATGTCTAGCTGCGCAGTCTTGAGCTTTTTGCACAGAAAGACTTCCATTTAGCATCATAAAATGTCATAAAAGCAGCAGGAGAGGAGCCGAGTGTAGCACCGGGTGTAAAGGTTTCCTTGGCTTTCATCACAACACAAGAACTACTTGTTATAATAGATTTCTGTGTTAGCCTGTAATGATAGTGCTGGCTCCGTTTGAGCTTTAAGGGCAGTTTCTCAGGTCTTTCACCAACACTCTAGTTTGGATTCCGACAGAGGTAGACTGAAAAGACTCCCCACAAGCAGCAAGATGAAAGGTTGGACACAGCTTTGCACATGTCAAATAGACTGGCCAGCGCTGAAACTATATAGTCCCCCGGGGGAGCAATGATTTCAAGTCTAAGTACCATCTCTGAAAATATTTGCTCGTATCATCACATTATTACATCCAAAACAAGTCTATTCCGTACAATGCATTATTTCTTCACCAACTAAACATGAACAAAGTAGCACTGTACCCTTTCAACACACAGACAAAACACGTTTAAAATTGTTTACAAATCAAACTACACCAACATAAACCCAGACACCAGTCAGCTGTACTCGAGTCTGCCTCACAACAGCCTGATCTAATGTGATAATCTCCATGCACAAGTGAAAGATGTCCTTTTACAGGCACAGTTGAATAGTTACTAGCCCTTGCCTCACATAATGGCTGTCTTTTCCTTTTTGTCCACTTGTTTTTGTATCACTGAGCCTGTCTGGGAGATTGTTTGGTGCCGCGGCCTCATTTTGCATTCTGAGTGTGTGTGCGTGTGTTTTTGTGTGAGTACCTGTGAGAGAATTGGAAATTGAGCCGTGTAATAATAAGCGCCAAGCTTTTTCCAGATAGGATTGCTTGAAACTCTAACTTTATCCACACACACCAGTGGCACTTAGCAACTAATGTTACTCAAAATGCAGCCCCCTTTTTACAGCCCGCGCGACACTTCAGGAAAATGGCACGCACTTGAAAATTATGTCCCTGGTAATGGAGCTAATGATGACTCAGGTGGGGCTGGAGCAGTTCCCATCCTTTTTTCCCATTGTTGGTTGCATTTTGTATTGAAGTATTCTTAACATCTCAACTAAATCACAGCCTTCAAAGAAAATCCCATGTCTTGAATGTCATTTTTATCAGTCCTCTTTTACATCTCCATGGATAGTGCTTTGACATCTAATCCATGACACACATTAGTAGATAAAGGCTTGGGTTGAAAGATTACAGGAGCGTCTGCCACAGCCTCACGATCGCGCAAGCTAAAAGCTGTGTTTCAACTTTTTTGAGTCATTTCTATCTTTTGTACATATGTCTGTTTGTGCCTATGTATTGTATGTACACATAAATATAATACAGTTTACTTTTTTAAACAAATACATTCCTGTCTTCTCTGTTTATTTATTGTGCATGGTGGCCTCCCATTTGAATTTTCAGTCCAGATCACGGGTTAATCTGACTATGTATGACCTGGATTGACCAACAAATCCCTTTCCCCCAGCTCACACAGTATTGTTTCCAGTGCATGCAAATAATAACAACAAAAAAACCTTAAAATCATTTCTAAAGGCGAGTTCTGTAACCATCAGTGGATTTGATGGCTAAATCCTGTGGTTGTGGTTTATTTTTTTGATTGGAGGTAAAGGCACTGTTTAGAGAGAGACAGCTTTGGACGTACTACTGGCAAAAGGGTCAATTCTACTGTTTGAAAGGTTGTTCATTATATTGTGATAAATCTGAAGTTTATCCCTGCAAAATGTTGTTAAACGTTTCTGAATGACGAAGCCCATGGATTGTGATTTTTTTTTAATAATACATCTTTATCCATGGCTACGTCCCAGCCCTATCCATCACTAGGACTATCATCCATGCATTTGTCTCCAGTGTAACAGAGTTAAATGTATTTGTATTCCACTTGTCATGGACACTGGTGTTATTGTGGGGCAGCGCCCTCTTGTGGTGACAAATTCCATAAGTCTTGGGGACGAAGTGTGCTCGGCGCCATTTTGACTATGAGCAAGCCGAGCCGCTGTTCACTTGTTGGTGTCCCAGGTCCAAGGCTGACCAGCTATTTTGTGTGTTGCACAGATAAAGAACTTCCTATCGAAACAACCCCGTGTTCTGGCCGTTACTATTTCAACTACAAAACACAACGCAGAGTCGACCACGTTACACTGGTGCCGTGACCGTTTTCTGTGGCGACATCGAGCGGGGATTAGCCTGTGGACACCTCGATGCTGTATCCGCCCGTCAGCTGCTTCCAGGATCAAGCGGGGCTTGCCAGCGCCATCAACCCGCCCTCAACGCATCAACTCGGGGCCGCTCGCGCTGCTCGCTTCGGTTAACGTCGGGGCTGCGCATGAACTGGCGCGCGCACTCACGGAGCTCAGCACGGACTCGTTGCCGCTTGGAGGAGGTGGTAGTGATCTACATCATTCCTGGATGCTTTCAAGTTTTGCCATTGCTGAGGTCAAATGGTGTTTGCGTAATACTGCATGATTTTATTTTACATATGAACGAGAGGCGTTTTGATCGCTATTTTGTTTTTATGCAGTGAGCATTTTTTTTTTTTTCTCGACGATTCTGAGTGTGAATTGGGACTATTTTGAGAACTATTTTAATTTCGCCTCAAGTTTTGTTTTGTGAAGTTTTCTATTGAGTCATGGAGAGTACTCCTGTTGGAAGAGGGAGGGGGCTTCCGCTCTTCACCCCTGTGCCTTTACCTGGTATAGGCAGAGGCGCTCTTTTATTTTCTCCAGGTGCATCCACACCAAAGCCGAACTATGGTTTAACACAACCTGGTATTAATTCTTTTGTGAACCAAAACTTTAATGTTCGCCCTGATGCAAATGGTAATGAAGGTGTAAATGAAAAGTTGCTAACTGATATAGCTTCACATATTGGGCTTTCAATTGGTGAGAGTATTGCATCCTGCATTGAGTCACGTCTGAGTACTGCACCTAGTGCGGTGGGGGCGTCGGTAAATGACCCTTCTTTATTGAATGTCATTGTGCGCCAGGACGTTAAAGAGCCTGTGTTTTTTAAAGGGGATGGTAATGACACATGTTCTGTGCAGGAGTGGGAGGTTATGATGCTGTCATATATGAAGAAAAGGGGCATCCCTGTGTCTGATCAGGCTGATGAGGTGCTGTCAAAGCTCACGGGGAGGGCGCGTGAGGTGGTTAAGGTGGGTATACGTAGTAAGCGTGTGTTGACCCTGACTGACGGCCCAGAGCCCATTTTTGAGATATTAAAGCAGCACTTCAGTGACACACTGACTTCTAGTTTACCATTAGCTGACTTTTATGCAACAAAACCCCACTCTGGTGAACAACCCCTTGACTACTGGCTAAGACTAAACAGAGCCCTAGAGGTGACTGAGGACTCTTTAAAAAGGCAAAATAAGACATTTGACTATCTATCACGTGATTTGGCTGCCATGTTCATTCAAAACTGTCCCGATGCTGAACTGTCACTCATTTTTAAGTGCAGACCACTACAGGAATGGACTGTAGCTGATATTCATGATAAGTTGGTTGAGCACTGTAGAGACCATAAGCAGGCACCTAAACAGAAAATAAACACCCTCTTGTGTTCGCAGCGCCAGGAGGTTGCTGCTCATGCTAATGCAAAGCCATCACAAGCTGCTGTTGTGGTGCCGTCTTCTGCACAGCAGGCAGAGGGTTCACCTGACCGCCTGGATCGAGTACTTGCCCTGCTCGAACGTGTACTTGCTCAGCAATCGCAGCAGCCTAAATATGTCAGTAAGTACACTGCACGCGGGCAGCCCTCCAAAGTCAAGCCCCTAGCGCCCTGTGCCGTGTGCAGTGATAATGGCCACACTACTCAGTATCACTGCAGGTCCGACCGTCTGTGCTTCACCTGCTTTGCACCTGGCCACACACGCGCTGAATGCCCAAATGCTGTCAGTAAGCCTGGTGTTGTTAAGTCTACAGTGCATCAGCAGGAAAACTAGCTGGCCTGCATGTGGAAGGGGCAAGTGTTGGGCCTAAAAACGATTCCCCTGATGTTAATGTGAGTGATGAAGAGGAGTTAATCTATCAAGGTTATTGCAAAGAAAGAGAAATGGGACGCACACCTGTAGTTCAAAATGTTCAGAGACTTCGGCAGCATGATGAACTATTCTATGAGAATGTAACACTGAGTGGGAAAGTAAAAGTCTCTGCTTTACTAGACAGCGGTTCGATGGCCTGTACTCTAAGTGCTAGTCTAGTTCCCCAGTTGCTGCAGCAAGGTGTTATAGACCCCACCCTTAGTGATACGGACGCTGTGTTAATTGGGTGTGGGGGGTCCAGAACTCTACCTGTGGGTGTGTGCGATCTCAAAATGGAAATGTATGGCTGCAGTGTAATTGTCCCGACTCTTGTTGTCAATGGCCAGAGCGAAGATCTAATCGTTGGCAGTAACCTGTTACGGTACGTGATCAGTAGACTAAAAAGGGATTTCCGGAGCCAGTGCCCTTCAGTGCTCAGCTGCGGGAGTGATGCAGAACAGAGACTGTTGAGTTTAATGGCAGGAGTGGAAACTGAGGATGTCTCGGATGTGATCGGAACTGTCAAACTCAAGAAAGCTGTTACTCTGGAGCCTATGACAGAGCACCTAGTGTGGGCAAGGCTGCAGTACGTTGACAAACAATTGGCTGGTAGTGAAGTTATTGTAGAACCAACAAATGCTAAATCCAGACCAAGAACAGTCATGGTGGGTAGAGCGGTAGCCCTTTTAAGAGCTGATGGCTGGCTGCCTCTCAAAGTGATCAACCCATCCCACAAATCTGTCACTATCAAACGTAATGCTAAGATGGCGGACGTCTCTTTATGTGAGTCAGTGGAGAGATTTGGTGCTCAGTCTGTTCAGCAACAAGTACAGATTCAAAGTGCTAGATCAACTGTACCCAGTCTTGTTTCAGATACCTCCACTTTACCGGACTGTCCTCAATTTGAGACGCCGTGTCCTGACTCTAGTCCTCTCCAGTCTAGGTTAGGTGAGCTGGGTCTGTCGGACATTGATGTTGACTCATGTCAAGTTTCCCCCGAGTACAAAGCTAAGCTTGCTGAGCTCATTGTGGAGTATGAGTCAATTTTCTCCAGAGAGAAGCTAGACTGTGGCAAGGCTACTGGTTACCTGCACCGTATCAGAGTCCTAGATGAAAAACCTTTTCGTCTCCCATGCAGGCGCATACCACCCACGCAGTATGAAAAACTGAGACAGGCTTTGGATGAAATGGAGGAGCGTGAGATTATAAGAAAGTCCAGCAGTGAGTTTGCGTCACCCCTTGTACTTGTCTCAAAGAAATCAGGAGACTTGAGAATATGCAATGATTTCCGCTGGCTCAATGCACGCACCGTAAAGGACGCGCATCCGCTCCCTCACCCAGCCGACGCCCTAGCAGCCCTAGGTGGTAATGCCTTCTTTTCAACTATGGACTTAACCTCAGGATACTACAATGTGGAAGTGCATGAGGAGGACAGAAAATATACAGCTTTTTCATCACCGTTCGGATTGTACGAGTACAATAGGATGCCGCAGGGCCTTTGTAATGCTCCGGCAACGTTCATGAGGATGATGTTAAGCATCTTTGGCGACCAGAACTTTATGAGTCTATTATGCTATCTGGATGATGTTTTAGTGTTCGCCTCTAATGAAAAGCTGGCCCTTGAACGTTTGCAAATGGTGTTTGATAGACTCAAGTCCCACAACCTCAAACTCGCACCAAAGAAATGCAACTTCCTGCGACGCTCAGTTAAGTTCCTCGGTCATATTATTAGTGCCAATGGTATCCAGTCCGACCAGGATAAAGTTGCTGCCATAACCTCCTTAAAAGAGTCAGACCTTATGGAGGATGGCACTTCAGTCCCTTCGCAGCGTAAAATCCGCTCCTTTCTTGGTATGGTTGTATACTACCAGCAGTTTATTGAGAACTGTTCCGCCATAGCCAAGCCGCTGTTCCGACTCACGTCAGGGTCCAAAGGTCCACGTGGAGCTGGTAGAAAACGACACCAAACTCGTAAAAAGCTAAGAACAGACGACTGGACTGATGAATGTAAGCTGGCTTTTACAAAACTGAAACAGGCCTTGTTAGACCAAGTTATCCTGGCCCATCCAAACTTCAACGACTACTTTTTGCTCTCGGTTGACGCCTCTACAGATGGGTTAGGTGCTGTTTTGTCGCAAGTTCCTCCTGGTGGCACAACAGCAAGGCCAATCGCGTTCGCAAGTAAATCCCTCACTTACGCTCAGTCAAAGTATCCTGCGCACAGATTAGAGTTTTTCGCATTAAAGTGGGCGGTGTGCGATAAATTCCACCACTGGTTGAGAGGTCATCGGTTTACCGTGTGGACGGACAATAACCCGTTGACATACATTTTGTCCAAAGCTCGTCTAGATGCTTGTGAGCAGCGGTGGATTGCTAAACTTGCGCCTTTTCAGTTCGATATAAAATACATTCCAGGTCCCCGAAATGTAGTCGCCGACGCCTTAAGCCGAGAGCCGTTCGTGCAGTCCAGTGCATCCCACCGTTTAACAAGGGTACCGTATGTTGAGTTACTCGCTGAGGCTGCTGCCGTCGGTGCCAATGGTGTTCAGGACGTTTTTCGGTGGTCTGCTAACCCACCTGACATGACATCCGAGTGTGGCCAACCTGTTGTTGTACAGTGCGCAGCAGTTGTTAGGTCTGGCTCGTTATCATCTCTAGAGGTCGCTGCTGTTCTTGATGAATTGAAAAGCCGTGATTCAGACTCATGTCCACACGCGTTGCTCCTGCCCCAGTTCACGCAATCAGTCCTGTTGCCCCCACAAATTGACTCTGAGGTACTCTCCCACAATGAATTAAAGGACAAACAGAGAAATGATACGGATCTGAGCAAAGTGATTTTCTATGTGGAAAGAGGAAGGAGACCATCGAGGAGGGAGCGTGCAAAAGAATCTGCTGGTGCAAACAAAATATTGCGGAACTGGGAGAAACTGACTATGAGAGATGGAGTTCTTTTTCGTGTGACAAAGGATCCAGTCAGTAAAAGAAAAACATTCCTGTTTGTTGTCCCCCGCTCATTATGCCTCAAAGTACTAAAAGGTGTGCATGATGAGGCTGGCCACCAGGGGCAGCAAAGGACTTTGTACTTAACTAGACAGAGGTTTCACTGGATAGGGCTCTCTCGTGATGTGATGGACTACGTTAAACACTGCAGGCGCTGTGTAGTAAGCAAAACCCCTGAGCCTGAAGCCAGAGCGCCTTTAGAAAATATTAGAACCTCCGAGCCCCTTGAACTTGTCAGTATTGATTTCTGGACAGCCGAAGATTCTGCTAATAGGTCCCTGGATGTGCTTGTTGCAACTGACCATTTCACTAAGATGGCGCACGCCTTCTTGTGTCCTAACCAGTCAGCCAAAGCAGTCGCCCATCAGCTGTGGAATAACTACTTCAGTGTCTATGGATTTCCAAAACGTTTGCATTCTGATCAGGGAGCCAACTTCGAGAGCGCTCTGATAGCGGAGCTACTACATGTTGCAGGCGTGCATAAATCACACACTACTCCCTATCATCCCATGGGTAACGGCTCGTGTGAAAGAATGAACCGTACTCTTGGCAATATGATTCGAGCGCTTCCCCCAAGAGCGAAACATCGTTGGCCCCAAACTCTAAAATCCCTGACGTTTGCATACAACTGTACTATACATGAGACAACTGGCTATGCACCATTCCTGCTCATGTTTGGAAGAGTCCCGCGACTTCCAGTGGACGTTATGTTTGGCTCAGTGCTCAATGATCCGGAGGTTGTGGACTATGACCGCTATGTTGAATCCTTGCGTCAAAACATGAGAGAGGCTATGGCCGTAGCACAGGCGACAGCAACAAAACAACTTCAGCGCCATACTGGACTATACAATAAGAAAGTGCGCGGTGCCCCGGTTGAGGTGGATGATCGTGTGTTATTGGCCAACAAAGGTGAACGTGGCAAAAGAAAGCTCGCTGATCGCTGGGAAAATACAATCTATGTGGTGGTGGAGAAAAATGATGTGAGCCACACATTTAAGATTCAAAACCCAACAAGTGGACAGATTAAAGTCGTACATCGCAATCTGATAATGCCAGTGAACTTTTTGCCCTTGCCTGAAACCGAATCAAATAACCAAGAGGAGGATGTATTGTCACTTGTGTCGAGCTCAGTGGACCTCAGTAGGTCTGCAGTCACTGATGCATCCTCAGAGTCAGCAGAGTTTAGAACCAGAGCATGGGTATCTGAGCTACCGTCAGATACGGGCAGTGTGACAAATGTTGAGGATGGTGTTCTGGAGGATGCTGTCCCCGAAAATGTCCGATTGAATGAGCCTGAGAGTGGTTCTATGGACTCTAGCCTCACACAAGACCCTGTCCCACACCCTGACCCAGAGACTACTGTGACCCCTGACTCAGACATGCCTACCATTCCTGCTGCGACTTCAGCTAACGCAGTAACTGACCGTAGATCTAGAGTTGGACGTTTACTGAGACCAGTGACTCGACTTATTGAGATGATGCACCAAAAACCCGTTTCAGTCCCTTAATTTTTTTTTCTGGTTTTAGTGGTTTTTAGTACCCACATTTTTTTTCTTGAAGTGTTTCGCAACATTTTGGTGATGTTGTCATTTTGAGTTTGTTCTGTTTTCGCAAGTGTGATTTTTGTTTTCTATGCTTTGAGGTGTACCTGCAGTTACATTTAACTGGATATGTAGGTGGGCATATTCTATTTACCCTATGTGTGTAGATGGGTTTTGGCCATTCCGGTCTCGCTCTGATCCCTCGGGGATAGTTTTTCGCTGGGTTTTGTGGCTGTGTCGGTACTCAATATTACCTCGCCAGTACGGTTGGGAACTAGAGTGTTTTGTGAGTTTCCTGTACAAAAAAAAAAAAAAAAAGTGTGGATTTTGAATGCGTTTTTTTGTTTTGTTTTGTACCTTGTGCAGTGCTGGTCTATTTTGTTTTTTGTTATGGGACAAGTGGAATTCAGCAGAGGGGAATGTAACAGAGTTAAATGTATTTGTATTCCACTTGTCATGGACACTGGTGTTATTGTGGGGCAGCGCCCTCTTGTGGTGACAAATTCCATAAGTCTTGGGGACGAAGTGTGCTCGGCGCCATTTTGACTATGAGCAAGCCGAGCCGCTGTTCACTTGTTGGTGTCCCAGGTCCAAGGCTGACCAGCTATTTTGTGTGTTGCACAGATAAAGAACTTCCTATCGAAACAACCCCGTGTTCTGGCCGTTACTATTTCAACTACAAAACACAACGCAGAGTCGACCACGTTACACCAGCAGGTTAGACTACTGTAACGGCCTGCTCACTGGCCTTTCTAAACAAGCTGTTAGAGCTGCAGTACATCCAGAACGCTGCTGCTCGAGTCCTGACAAGAACCAGGAAATATGACCATATTAGTCCAGTGCTCCGGTCTCTGCACTGGCTTCCTGTCACTCAGAGAATAGAATTTAAAACGGCTCTGCTTGTGTACAAGTCGTTTCATGGTTTAGCACCAAAGTACATCTCTGACATGTTAGAGCCGTATGAACCATCTCGGGCCCTGAGAACTTCAGGGAGGGGTCTCCTGGTGGTTCCCAGAGTCAATAATAAACACGGTGAGGCTGCGTTTCAGTTTCATGCAGCTAAAATCTGGAACAGTCTTCATGAGGATGTGAGACAGGCCTCAACTCTGACAATGTTCAAATCTAGGCTGAAAACAGCTCTTTTTACCCGAGCATATGAAAACTGAAAGTATTTTATCTGCACTCTTGCCTTTTACTGTAATTGATTAATTTTTATGTTTTAATGATTGATTTGATCTGTTTTCTTGTAATTTTATGCAACTGTGAAGCACTTTGAATTGCCTTGTGTATGAATTGTGCTCTACAAATAAACTTGCCTTGCCTAGGACACCTAAGTCGATAGGTCAGTCCCATCCCTTTTCATCCAATCAGGGCCAAGGACTGCGGCCCGCAACATTTTTTTTTTGTCCTAGGCTGGGAAAGGGCTTTTCCCATTAATTGTAGTGTTTTTAAGGTTAGGGTTAGGTTTAGGTCTACGGGTAGTTTGGACCAGTTTAAACTAGGGTTGTTCTCAAATGTGGCCTTTTCCATCCTAGGAATAAAAATGTCGCCCCCGGCCCGTGTGCTAATAATATGGTTTGATCCGACGGTCCGGTACAGTAGATGTCGACCCAGCGGGTAAGTGATGTGAATACTGCATTTGTTACGAACATTTATCAAACTTTATAATTAATATTTTTTGCGTCAATTTATCCATGTTACCGTGCCTGACATCATAGACGCCCCAAACTCAGGCAACCCGGGCAAATACAGTTTTTGCCACTCTGGAAACGGATAGCAGCATTTTCGCCACTCATTTAGCCAGTGTGAAAAGGCCAAAACAGCGTTGGCCAAAAGCGCTTTTGGCCACTTCAAAGCGCCCCCTGGCGTGGTAAAAAGAATGGTTAAAACCTATTTGCCTTTTTTCGATCTCGGCGACGCTCCACCCACTTCTCATGCCCCGCCCCCTTCGTTTTTGACCGGGAAAATAACTTTTACAGATAAACTGCAGCCGCCATCTTGACTTGAACTTCGAGCGCTGACGGCTTCCATAAGGTACTTTTATTTATTTTTTAACTCTTCATATTTACAACATAGACTTTTAAATCAGGGCAAAGTCAAACTGAGTGCTACTTTGCGCTGTAGCTTGCCTGCCTCGTTGGTAATGATTAAGAAATGAAATGTTATGCTAAGCTGTTTTCTTCTTGTGGCAGAAGGGTGCTGTATGCGCGCCGCGCAGTGCTAATAATGATGGGTGTACAATGTACATATGACGATTTTAGTGCCTGAGTCGAACCTCTCTTATGATAGGGAACATCTTTGGCAGTGGGTCGTATAATGAGCCAGGGCAAAGATTAGTTTAAAAGAAAGTTCACCGGCGCTGTTATGCCAAAGTCGTAATTTCCCGGTGGCTGCAGCTACTTCAGCTCCAGGCTGTGTGTCTCGCACTTGCTCACGTCACCCGGGTAGAGGAACCGCTGCCTGTATCACCCGACAGGGGATCAAGATGGCGGCGAGGCGGTAAACACTGTGGCAGAGCAGCTCCCGACTTTTGTGAGAAAAAAAGCATCTTTTATTTCAACTAAAGACAAGCACTTATAATGAGTAACCCCTCGACCAAGCGCAAAAGTGAAAACAAACCACCTGTGACTCCGACCAAATCTCCTAACAACAAAAAAGGTAAAATGGAGCAAGAAACCGCGGACAGCATAGTGGAGGCGCTAAAGCTAGCTATCAAAGAGCAAGGATCCACCATCGGAAAGGCCATTGATGAGCTGAAACGATATGTTGATTTTCTCTCTGCAGAGGTACAAGACATAAAAGGGACAGTAAGGAAAACTGGACAAAGAGTAGACAAAGCTGAAGAAATGATCCAACAGCTGGAAAGCAAAGTGGTTGAATTGGCGCGTTACAAGCGTCGATGGAACTTACGTTTGCGCGGGCTACAAGAACGAGAGGATGAAGAAGTGAGGCGCGCTGTGATTGAGATTTGTCAAAACGTAGCCCCAGGCTATAAGGACAAATTTGAGGATGTGATCGACTCTGTGCATAGGCTTGGTAGACCCAATTCAACCAGGTCCCAACCCAGAGATATTATCATCCAGTTCTCTATGAGGCACTACCGCGACGCTATTTGGAAGATGTCAAAGAACCATGATTATCTGAAACAACGACTTCTGCGCTTCAAGGAGGACCTGACGCCGGAGGACCGCGAAAAACGAAATCGTCTGTGGCCCCTCATCCAGAAGGCTCGGGAGGAAAGGAAGATTGCCTACTTCGTCGGGGGGAGAGCCTTTGTCGACAACAAAGAAATATTCTGACATTAAGATGCTGATTTCAACTTTATAAGGGAATAAGCTCTGCCTTCTCATGTTACTTTATTACACGTTAAAGAAGGTACTGTTCTGACTGTTTTGTTTCTTCGGTTATTTAAACATTTCACTGTTGAAATTTATTTCTGTTAATGCTCGAGGCTTAAGGGACATTTCTAAACGCAAGGCAATTTTTCTCTATGCTAAAAACTTTGATGCAGACTTTTGTTTAATCCAGGAATCCCACTCATCTGATGAAGATTATAATTTTTGGAAGTTGCAATGGGGAGAGGACATTTGGATGTCACATGGCAATCACCACTCAGCAGGAACTCTCACTTTGAAACATAAATTCAACGGAAAGGTTATTTCTACTCAAACAGACGTAAAGGGTCATTATACTCTTCTGGTATTTGCTCATAATAATCAGATATTTCTCTTGGGGAATGTGTATGGCTATACTAATGTAAAGGAAAACAAAGAACTAATTCAAGATTTAAATGACAAAATAGAAAGTATTATTGAACGGTTTCCAGAGGTAAAGATCATTTTTGGAGGCGATTTCAACTGTACATTTAATGATGAAATCGACAGGTATCCTAACAGACAAAAAGTTAATGATTATTTGAATGAGTTTATCAATGAAAGAGGCCTAGTGGATATATGGAGAATCAACAATCCAAACTGCAGAGAATTTACTTGGAAAAATAAAGTTGGTTCGCTACAATCCAGAATAGATTTCTGGTTAGTCTCCGAATGCTTAACTCAATTAAAATGCAAAAGCGAAATTATTCCAACTCCTTTAACGGACCATAAAGCTATCTTACTTACCTTACAGATTTCACCAAATGGTGAGCCCAAAAGATGTCCAGCCTACTGGAAACTTAACAACTCTCTTTTACTAAATGATGCACTTTGTGAATTGGTAAACAATACAATTTCTCAATTCTTTAAAATGGCAGAGACTGCAGGTGAATATCAAAAATACTGGGAGCTGCTAAAATTTGAACTGAGGACGTTATTTATGAAAACTGGAGCAAAACTTAAAAAAGAGAAGAAACAAGAAGAAAATGACCTAATCAATAAACTAGTCTCTTTATCTTCTATCTTACCAGAAAATATGTCTGATTCTCAACAAGCTCAGGCTTCAACACTCCAGTTAAATTTAGATAAACTTTACATCAATAGAGCTAAAGGAGCCTTTATTCGATCCAAAGCAAAATGGTTAGAAGAAGGTGAACAAAATTCAAGTTACTTTTTTAAACTAGAAAAACAAAGGCAAACAAAAAATAACATTAACAGACTTTCCATTAATGGTGCTGTCATAGAAAATCCCCAAATTATTTCTAAATTTTGTGAAAATTTTTTCAAAGATCTATACAAATCCAACTTCTCACTAATACATATGAATGAATTCTTTAAGCATGTAGATCAGGTGAAATGTATTGGGGAATCAAACCAAGCAATTTGTGACTCGCCAATTACAGCCTTGGAGATATCTGATGCTATTAAAAAGCTTAAACTGAACAAATCTCCAGGTACAGACGGGTTAACCTCTGAGCTTTATAAAGCCTTCTCTCCTCAGCTTGCTCCATTTCTTTTAAAAGTATTTTCAGAAAGTATAAACAAAGAACAACTTCCACCTTCACTATGCCAAGGCTTGATTACCTTAATTCCCAAACCTCATAAAGATGTTGCACTATTAGACAATTGGCGGCCCATAACTCTTCTCAATAATGATTACAAAATTTTAGCTCTTTCTCTTGCAGCTAGGCTAAAAAAGGTGCTTCATTGTGTAATAGAGGAATCCCAGAATGGTTTTATGACTGGCCGATACATTATTGACAATATAAGACTCATTTTAGACTTGTTAGATTACTCTGATTTCATCTCAGAAGATAGCTTTATTTTATTCTTGGACTTTCAGAAAGCATTCGATTCAGTGGAGCATCAATTTTTGTTTAAAACGTTAGATCTTTTTGGCTTTGGTGAATTCTTTAAGAAATCTGTTCGAACCTTGTACGCTGCCTCAAATAGTTCAATTAAATTACCTCATGGAACTACTGGTAGATTCAATGTTGAACGCGGTATCCGCCAAGGATGTCCCCTAAGTGCCTTCTTATTCCTTTTACCTATGCAAATTTTAGCATATTCAATTCAAAATAGTTGTCTTAAAGGTATTACTATTGCTGGAAGAGAAATAAGGTTAAGCCAACTAGCTGATGACACCACGCTTTTTTTAAGAGATGCCTCTCAAATTGATTGTGTTATAAAGCTATTAGATATTTTTTCATTAGCCTCAGGTCTCAAACTCAACCTTTCTAAATGCGAACTATTTCCTGTCAAAGACTGTTGTCAGTCAGAAATATTAGGAATCCCTGTGAAACAAAAAGTGAGATATTTGGGAATTACTATTATGAAAGATGAAAACCTAAGACCAAGAGAAAACTTCAATCCCCTTACTTTACTAATACAAAAGAAATTTAATATGTGGCTATGGAGAGACCTGTCTATTTCTGGTAGAATATTACTTTCCAAAGCTGAAGGTCTTTCAGCTTTAGTTTATGCCAGCTCAGCACTTGACGTCTCTAATGACATAAATACAAAGGTAGACAAAATGTTATTTGACTTTATCTGGAAAAAAAAGGCACACCTGATCAAAAAGGATGTAATGATTAACAAGCTATCCTCTGGTGGGTTCAATGTTCTAGATTTTAAAACTTTACATTCCTCTTTCAAAATTAAATGGATAAAAAGGTATTTACAGAATCCAAATTCTTTATGGAATTTCATTTCTACACATGTATTTGAAGCTTTAGGAGGGTTACATTTTCTATTAAGGTGCAATTATAAGATTGAAAAACTCCCCGTTAAACTCTCTAATTTTCACAAACAGTTATTGTTATCCTGGTCTCTAGTTTATAAACACAATTTCTCACCTCACAAGTACTGTATTTGGAATAATATGGATATATGCTTTAAGCACAAATCACTTTTCTTACAAAACTGGGTTAACAATGGTATAATTTATGTACATCACTTGTTTAACAAAAGAGGCATAACGTATTCCTACGATGAATTTTTGCATGTGTATAATTTCCCAGTGTTGCCAAAGGAATTTGCAATTGTTTTTGATGCTATTCCGTCAGGTGTCAAAATACTGATGTCAACCTATGTTCACAATCCTACCATAGATTTATCCCGAGAGTTATATATTGGTAATTCTGACCCTTTTTTAAGTGTCAAAACAAATAACAAATGTATTAGAGAGCTCATCATAAGAGATTCCGTTAGGAAACCAGCATCTGTATTTGTGTGGGACAATTTATTTAATGATATTGAATGGAACTCTGTGTGGCTATTACCCAAAACATTTTTTGTTACCAATAAGATTCGTGAAGTATGCCTTAAGATTTTGCATAGATGTTACCCGGTTAACAGTGTGATATCGAAATATCGTGTAAATGTTGACCCTCTTTGCTCATTTTGTCATGTTACTGTAGAATCGATTAGTCATCTTTTCTGGGAATGTTCTTACACACAAGTATTTTGGATAGACATTAATCTGTTTGTGAATAGAAAACTTACCATAGATTTACAACTAAACCTTAAAGATATTTTGTTTGGTATTTATTTAAAGAATCTCCCTCCAAACAAACTTTTTATTTTGAATTTAATATTAATAATGGCCAAGTATCATATCCATAGCTGTAAGTACTTCAACCAAAAACCCAAACTTGTTGTTTTTGAATCCCTAATGTCCTCTTATTTGACCTCACTGAATTATTGCACCAATGCTAAAGCCTTGAAGACCAAAGACGTATGTAACGAATTTGCGCTGTAAAGCTTTATTTTTTTTTAAATGTATTTTTATTTACACTGAAAGCTGAAGCCTTGCATACCTGAGCCTCGAGCCTTGTTTGTCATGTTTGTATATTTTTCAATAAAAAACTAGAAACTTAAAAAAAAAAAAAAAAAAAAAAAAAGTATCACCCGACAGTAAGCTTGTCTACCTGCTAACCCCGCTCTTAAAGACGCGCCACTGAGAGCGATGAACCACATGTGTTCTGACACTGTGACTGAATAAACGTTATACCGCTGTATATTAGGACATGTTCACTTTTAGGTTCATAAAGTAGCTAGCAGCAGCGGCTAATGGATCAGTCTGCGCACAACAAAGTTACGCTAAGACGTAACTTTTTAACACCAAACCCATCTAAGTTTTGCTACGATTGTAGCCTTCATATTTGACAATAACCGCCCGAAGCGTGAGTGCATCTACAAGCTAAGCTATAAAGCTAACGGATAGCTCTACTTTACAGTGTGTCTGAGGCTAATCTGACCGGGTACCTGCTCACAGGTAAGTTCTGACGTGGTTTCTGCTGATCACCGTTAACAGAAGTTTAGACACCTATTTGAACTATATGCCAAACTATTTGAAGCTTTTGGCCACTCACTGTCGCTAGAATAAATCCTACACCAAACTTTGGTTTATTTGCTATAGGGTGGCATATTCTGGCTGTATTCCTATAAATCATCAATACAAGTTTAAAATCTATATATCATATTTTTAATACCATTTTAGTTCAAATAGAAGACAGTATATCTTCTGTTGTACAGATCCTGATTTTATGTTTTTAATAGGAATACAGTCTCTGTCCACACTACTGTGATGATACTGGCGGTCTAAAACAAAATGTAGTCGGGTTTTGTGCTAAGAGAATGATCCAGATTGTAAACTGCCAATCAAATCAATCAACCATTAAAATTTGCACTACAAATGTGGCTTATTTGAGTTAATATAACGTTAACATGTGTTCTCATAAATTGTAGCTGTTAAATATTGACAACAATTGGCCTTGTGTGTTAGCACCAGGTCTGAATATAAATAAACGTTATCAATCCTTTTCAGAAAATTATGCTTTTGCAGCTGCACACACAAACTGCACATTCATACATCTATCATTCAGATATTGTTAAAGTACTGTTAATAAGCGGTTATCATTACCCCTTTCCTTTGAACTGTGTATTTGCAACTTGAATTATTATTATTTTTCTAAAGCAAGATTAAATTAGGAATAAACCTGGTTTAAAAAAAAAAAAACCTTAAAAAAGGCTGTCCTATTCATGGCTGATCACTGCTAATTACCTGCCTATTGTTTTTTTGTTGGCTGAGGTGCCGTCTCCTTGGGCTGGCCATGCCCTTTCGCAGTACAGTGACGGAAGATTAAATCTGAGCCCGGGGGGCTTAGTGTAGTATTTTTCTTCTTCAGTGTGTAATTTAAGTAATTTTGTCATTATAAAAAATCGTGATAAAATCGAAATCGTAAGTTTATAATTCAAAAATCGTGATATTCTATTTTTCCCATATCGCCCACCCCTACGAGGACCCTGACATCTTGATAAAAGAGCATGTGGTGAGTACAATAATATTAATATAATATATAATATAACTATAATATATATAGTTACATATATAGGAAACATGTTTTAGATATTTAAAGGTTTATGTAGCAGCACGTGTTGGTAGCTATGACAAACTAGACCACGCATTTCTTCAGATTCAGTCCTGCGAGATGAGTAAGCACTGGTTTGGTGAAAGGTAGAACTTGTGGTTTTCCTGAGAAGCCCACCAAGGAGATGGTGTCCGTTGATAACAGTCTCATAGTTTACAGGAGTGTGTTTCACCTGTATCCACCAGCATGTTAAGAGTCTGTCCGTTCACTTTCACAGGTAACATGAGTTCTGCCGTCCCATGCCTCTGGACTTCTGGGCACCCTCAGCAGCCAGTAATCAGTTGTATTGTCCACCAGCGTTGTTGTAAACACCTCGATCTCCTCGAACATTGTTGGTCCGGTTCTGAATATCGTCTTTTCTGAAACAATCCTTGGCCACAATGATCAAAACCACACCCATAAGTCGCTCCACAAGTCCACATTTAAGTAATCTCCTTATTGCTCTATTAGTCTTTCTTTATTACGTTCATTACTTGCTTCTTTAAGCTGCATCTTTAAAAGTTGCACTTTCATTTCTTTTAGTTCAGCTTGCTCTCACTTCTGGTCAAGGGCGTGCATCACAGGTACCCTAAATGCATTCACTATTTTTTTGTATTGGTTTATTTGATCTCCTTAACAATAATTCATTGCTCCTTCATAACTTTTGGTAATGCATCCAAAATGGCGCATAAAGATCAACACAAACTTTAAATGGATAGCGGTCTGTGCTCTCAATCAATGTATCCAAACTTACAACAGGTCTCCCCTGCTTCAGTTTCATTCCATGGCGCCACAGTAGGGAGAGAGGTTCTAATTTTTTTTTTTAGCAACATCTCTCTCGGAGCCTCTAAATGCTCTATTTGCCACAGGCTCAAAAATAATAGCATTTGTCTCACACTAGTTTTGGATATTTATTCTTCAAATTTATGCTGTGGATACATAGCTCTACCACCAGCAGAAATGTTTTTCTAAAAAACAATAATTTGGTTCTCATCCAAAGGTTTTCTTCTCTTTTCTTTGCAATGGGGGGCGGAGCAATTTCTCCAAGTCTGGGTACAGAGGAAGATTGGCCACTCCTCCAATGTATCCCGTGACTTCCTGTTTAATTATCTTTCCTGTGTCCACACAAATGCAGACACAGCAAATACACTTTCTTAGTTTTCTAATGCAAACAGTGTCCACACAACATTCATACACAACAACCGTCTTTCATTTTCAATCACCTTTCCATCACGCTATTTCAATGCTATTTCAGCATCCAGTTTCCTCAAAGAACCATCTACCACCTTTAGAAGATCAGATGCGTTCACTTTTCAATACTTTCTTAATCTTTCTCTCCGTTTGCCTCTCCGCCGCTCACAATCTACCCTTTCAGCTACACAAAAATATCACTTAATTTGGTTTGACCTCCACATTTGCACAAACTCCATCACACTCGTCACTCTGGACACACACAGGACACACATTCATTTTCACCATTTTTCACTCCACAATTCAACAACAACAACAAGAAACAATAACCCCATCACCATGTGCACAAACATCTAAATTTAATCTGGACAGTACTTTATCTCATTCTCTAATTTTCTTTATTCTCTTATTTTCTCTCTTTAGTCTCCTCTTCTTTTATTTACATTGTTTTTTTGGGGGGGGTCCGCAACCGTCCCAATGTATAACCAAGAAAACGTCACAACAGGTGAATACGTCTACCCATCCTACCAGTCTACGGCGTGGTTTTTTTTTTACGATCGCACCCCACGGACGGACGGGTCCACCAAACTGTTTACCGAGATTAATAGCCAATCATAATCCCAATAATTTTTTTCCCTTTATATGTCACCAACAAAACAGTAAAACAATTCTCACCCTCCATTCTCTCCCCGCCGGCCAACAAGATAATAGACAACGAGACAAAAATGTGCTTCAGTTGCTTTACCAAAATCATTCCGTGTTCAGATAAAAATGCCTCCAAAGATCCAGTTCGAAAATACATGGGGGAGAAATTCGCGTGTCGACCAATCAGGAGCTTTCTCTCACAGTGACGTATTGTTGTAGCCGAGTCACTGTTTAAGTAGCTTAATATGGAAATTAAAAGGTAAAAATAGGGGTATTTCATGAACTTCTATTGCATACAAAGTTACATCTGGAAACCCAACTGGCCAAAATAGCAAGAGTCGCCCATGTTTGGGTGGTTGACCAGTGTCTGTTGTAGTTTCATTTTGTTGATCAAGTGCTTTCTCATTCTGTATAGCCTCTTCAATATTTTTGTGAATGTGCGAATAGCCTTAGTTACTTGAAGAATGTCTGTAGCAAGCATTAGAAAAGACCATTTTGAGTTCGCTTGAATAGGCCAACCCTAAAGTTATCCCTTCTCAAACTTGGTGAAAATGAAAACTTGAACATTACAGTCACGATTTGATAATCTTAAGATGTGTACTGGCGCTCTAATGCATCTGTTTCCGCTGAGGCATAATTACCATTTCTCCAGGATAAAGTGACTACAAAGGAGCTGTTCTTCTGCATCATAACGACTGAAACGAATGAACGAAATATGCAAAAAAGGCCTATGTGCAAAATGTTCATATAAAAGCATCACAATATTTAGGTTAGAATACATAAATCCAATTGTAATGTGTTTATTTTTTGTCAGAGTAAAGCTGTCGGAGAGAAAAAGCCGCCTTTTAAACTCCAGGACACAGCGAGTTGGTTTTGGCACAAACGACCGGCTGGATGTCAATAAAGGCACAAAAACATCTGAATGTTTGACTTGTGGGTGGTGAGACAAAACAAACCACGGGGCATTGTATTGACACAGTGAGCTGTGCTCGCATCTGCACTTCTGAGCAAAAGACTGCACATTTGATATGATAGATTTATATTGCAGTTATTTTCTCTGTAACCATGGATACTGCATCAATGGGGGAAGGCTGTGACCTTTCTTGTTTAACTTTGAGTTCAAGTGCTGTGTGCTATCGTGCCGGACTATCCTTTTAAAATTAGTAGTTCTGGCATTATTGACAAATGTGATGTACCACAACTTGAGTGACAGTGACTCAGATGGTAGAGCAATTTGAATGCTGGCTCTCGCAGGTGGTGGGTGTTATTATGTCCTCGGTCAAGACACACTCAATGTAAAGCGTAAGTGAGTGGTTTGGTGTTGGTCAGAGAGGCAGATGGTCGGTCTACCCAGGGGAGCTATGGTTTCAAAAGTAGCTTACCACCAGTAGAGTGAAGGAATAAAGTTTTTTTGGCGTCCAATGGAGCGCTATATCAAACTGATGCATGCATTCACATTAATATTAATACTCGTTGCAGTGATCGTTTTCCGTCTGACATATGAGCGTGCAATCTTGAATGAGAGACGAAACTTCTTCAACTCAAACAGCCCTGTCTAGTTACACAGAACTTAGAAAATGCTAGACTGAGAAAACTTTTGCTTTGATGGAAAATTCCTGCTCTGCTGAGAGCTTACACAAACACCTGACAAAGTTAAAACCTGTCTGGTACCATAAATCCTTTTCTGTGGCCGAATCAGTATAGCTTCCTCTAGAATTGTTATAAGGACGGTACAATGTTGGGGAAAAAATATAAACTGTGATTCTTCTGATACTGAAAGCCTAAGAGTATTCTTAATTGAGATAAGACTGAAAAAGAAGAACCACAGGCACTTTTAGTACTATTTATTTTACTATTTTCTATCTATACTTGGGGTAACCTTTCAGTGTTCCCAATGTACTATTCCTGCTTTCTTTCCTATGTTTTTTCATATGTGATTGATACATTGATTAGAGGGATTAGCTGACCTTTCTTGCGGCTCTGAATCCCCCCATTAGGCTCCTGTAGGTTTGGCAGCCAGTGCAGAAACTGCTGCTTATTATGTATTACTGTGCGTTTGTAGTCCCTTCACATCGTCACTCATCCAGTATGCTTAAAGGTGCTCTCCCCTCTGGCAAGCATAACTATGACAGTCAGCTTGGAAGTTAGGAGTCTTTCAAAACACACTCTTCCTTTACTTTCAATATCTCTCACCTCCTTCCTAAGTGTCCCAGCATTGCTTATTCCTCACGCTGTCTGTCTCCAATACTAGGTCCTTGGAGAGCACCTGACTGACGTGTTGTCGAAGGATGAAAAGCAAACAACGCAAAAAATATACATGAGCAGATGAAAAGGTAGTTCAGCTCACACGTACGTCGCGCTAAAGCCCTTAGGATTTTTTCCTGCGCGACACTGGACACTTTGGGGAGGATGGCATCTGCTCACTTCCATGTTTAAAACCACTAAAAAGGGAATGTAGTGTTCGAAGAAAACCAGTCATTTTAATTCAGAAGCAAACGTGGCCAGGTTTATCTTGTTCACGCCGCATTCCTCTGCTGTCCAGGTGTCTATAGAAAGTCCCCCAGCACCCTGCAGCCACTCACTGTGACTAAAAGCCTTTTTGCACAGTAAATTTTTGACTGACACGGGGTCCTGCCTTTTCAAAGCACTCCTTTTGCCTCTATTTTTTCCACCAGGTTATGCAAGGTGTTCAGTAGCTGTCTCTGTGTTTGTGCTCGAAGAAATCCAAGTAGGAAACGGTATCTGCAGTGGCGAACAAGTTCAGCAAACTCACATGCGTTAAGTGGCCCTGCCTGTCTGATGGAGTGAACCACTACGGGGGGCCAGACAAGGGTACAAGGAGGATGCCATATGTGCTATTCTGCATGTCCTGTTGCCAGATGCTTCACTATTACTAAAACAGGGACTAGATTCCTCCTGTGTGAAGATTTTATTGAAGATGGATACGTTTAGCACAAGAGCCAAGGACCCTTTTGTCTCAAACTTGTCAACGTAATGGAGGAAGTAAAAGCAGGTACTGAAAGACTGACGGCTCTAAAGGGTCGACAATACTGACTTAATATTCCACTTAGAAACAAAAAAAATAATAATTTGATTGTGGGCTTCATGTGCACAATGTTATTTATGGAGCTCACAAATTGGCAGTTCACTGGAAAGAAACAGACGATTGAAGGATTCCTTGCACAAACTGCAGCCTCACGCAAACCAAGACGTACCGGGAACATGACTTCATAAGGGAACATATTAAGAATTAATTCCTTTAAATATTGATCAGTCGGATATGAGGGTGTTGTTCGCCTGCTGTCTTGAACTTTGCCTAAAGCTACACTTTTAAAGATTTAAAAAAACAGAGTTATTATTATTAATAGTCAGCTGCATAGTTTATGTGTGCGTTTATGTTTTAATCCATGTTGAGCTTTTAACCTTTGAGTTTTTAAGCACAAGGATGCACAAGCTAAAATCTAGCACATGGGCTGAGCGTGCATCATCTGAAGGATTAATAGAAGACACTGTCTGCCTCCGAGCCCTTATTGTTTTTATTCCAGATGGACAGTCTGTTGCCTGCATCTTGAGCTGAGATTACGCAGCCTCAGAATCTTGTGTCACCCCCTGGTACCTGTGCAGTCACACATGTCACTGAATTAAGTCATTTTGCCAGAGGAATAAATTGGTATGCTGACTAACAGAATGACAGATGCTTTGAGGATCCATGTACTGATGACAGTACACTGTCAGGGCTTTTGTGGAGCTGTGGCATCTTCCTTTCATATCAATAGTGTGAGCAAGGGAGGGGCCCATCCATCCGCAGCTGAGTTAAAAAGACACCTAGGAGGCATCTTTGGGCTTGTCAGGCTGAAGAAATCTAATCCACACAGCCAAGAATCAGAATTTGAATGTGTAACCTGAAAATAGCAGCTGTTGCTGCATAATTGGAACAAATGGATGTTGGATGCTGCAGAAAATAAAACAAGAAACACCACAGGGACTGAATGTAACACTATTTGCTGACAGTTACAACAAGCCAGAGAGAGCTATACCACACGAAGCCTATTGTTTGGAGCCGGGCAGCTTATAGTTGCTGTCAAACAACTACTAGTCTCTGATGCTGTAGGTCGCAATTATGTGCCCCCCGCTACTCCTCCTCCATCCTGTCCCGCTGCCATCCGCCCCACTCCTTTAGAGCCCTCTGCTCTCTAAGCGGCATTTAATTGTGAGGGGCTGAGCCGGGGAAAGGAGTAATCAGTTGGAGGCAGGGCAAATCGCATGGCTATACATTGGGATTATTCTCACAGGCGTTTGAAGTTCAGCTGGCAGAGAGGAGGTGGTTTAGAGAGAGGGGAGAGTGAAGAGACAGAGAAGCAAGCAAATGGGACAATAAAGGGACTGAAAGGACGTGTGCAGGATGAGGCAGAAATGGGGAGAAAGATGAGGGAATGAGAGCAGTGAGAGAGTAGGAGGAGAGGCAGCGCAGTGCAGAGGAGGGCGAGAGAGAGGGGGCGACAGTGAGGGAAGCTTCCTCAGCACCGACCGGAGTCAGAACGACACAGGCGCCTGCAAGAAAGACATCTCCACATTGGACGCTGTTTAAAAGGATTTTCATGTTGAGTTTTTGAGATCAGCGGCACCGGGACTAGCCTTTAAAGGGACAAGTAGATACACCGGATCAGCAGGGAGGTGCTATCAGGTAGAGAAAAAGTTTTGGAGTAAGTCAGTGGAGCGAGGCTGATTGGAGTGTCTGTTAAACGGGGAAGCTACATGGAGGAGGTGGAATCAGGCTACCATCTATCAGCATGTTTTCCGACAGCAGGGGATCAGCGGAGCACAAGGGCTTCAAGACACACGGCCCACACTTCTTACCCTGGCTGCGAAATAGTTTAAAAAGCCACCAGAACCATGACAGCAACATCAATGGAGCAGTCAAGTCCGTATCGGCGAACCGCAACCACCTCAAAGGCAAGGGCTTCTTCTCCCTTCAGGGCAAGGACAAGGAGAAGAAGGGGTGCAACGGGGTGGCCCGAATGTTGCCCGTGGTCCTAAGAGGGCATCACATTCTCACTGGAAAGCAGCGAGAGGACAGTCCCGCCAGGTGGACCCAGTCTCCTGAGTTAGATCTTGAAGCGAGCATTACTCCTGAACCGGACAGGAGCGTGGGCCAAGACAACCACATAGAAATCAAGGACAGCCCCCCAAATGTTATCCCATCTCAGAGCGACCAGATTGGCACTACGCTGAGGAGGTATGGCCCATTAGTAGTTGCCCCGCCAGCACCGGCAGTGGAGTCCAAAAGCACGCCCCCCGTCATGGTTTGCGTGGACAACAAGGAGAAGGTTTGGGATTATTCCAGCCGTAGCTTCCGCCAAAGAGACCTCCATTCGGCCAGCTGGGTCGGACCAGAAACCCAGAGCATCCTGAACCGGCACCAGTTCACGTCCAGCTTCAGCTTCATCCACCAAAAGACTAGGAACTCCCAAAGCCACAGAGACTTGACTTCTTTGAGGGACACACAGCTAGACCGGGCCCTAAATGGAGTCCTGTTCTCAACACAGGTCGCCAATAGGGGTCCAGGCTGCACCAAAACACTCAGAGGACCGAGGAAACCCAGACCCAGCTCAGAGCGCATCACAAATTTGGAACAGGCATGGTTTCAACCCGATCGGGCTAAAATCGGCGCATGGGACGGCAAGAGGAAGGCGGTCAGAATCCAGATCAAACGTGTGGTGGACAACCTGGAGCATGTCCTGGGAGCTCTGCGGGACGTCCAACAGGAAATGAAAGAGGTGGTGTTTCACAAGCTTTTCTTTTCCCACTCCAAAACTGAGCATTTCCACCCTCACACTGTGTGTCTTATTGCAGAAGTGTTGTGCAAAAAACCTTTAGGGCTTTTTGCATTTGAAGATAACAAAGTGGGCTAGAAATGTGCGCCCTCAGCAGAATCCTTTCCCTATGTGAAGAAGTCAGCACAGTTTGTTCAAACATTTACAAGTCTCAATTTAGTTACATTTTAAAGACGACAAATATGGAATTGGTTCTGCTTCATTGGTGTTGTGTTTTGAGATGCAGAGTGACATTACGCTGCCTCTCAGTGCATGCCCCTCTCATCACTAACTCCTTATGGACAGATGCTACTCCAGGCGCAGCTGGATCAAAGCCCAGGCTTTTTCATAATCCTTTTATATTTACGTTCCCTAGCTTTATCCTGTGAGAGCAACACATATAGATGGCTTTGTGATTTATATAAAATATCTAATTAAACATTTTTCGATTTATGTTTTGCTATCAATATTGAGATCTCTCAGTGTGCATATTATCAACAAGAGCATTAACATTTGGGGAACACTGAAATATGAACTGCTAAACAAGAATGCAAGTTGTTTGTAATTGTGCTATACTGTAAATACTGTAACGGCGCATTTCTACCATATACTCTCTACTGTGATGGGAGCACACACCAAACAAAATATCACAACATTTTATGGGAGAGATGACACACCAAAGCTAGATAAGGCACCAGAAAAGCCCTATTTTGATTTCTATCCAATAGCCAATCACTGGTGTAAAAGAAGATTTTTGACAGATGTTATAAGCCTGGTCAAGTAAAGGAATATATTTTGAGCTTCACATGTTTCATTTTTGTTTATTTTTTGGCATGGCTTAGCTAAAACTATGCCTGGATCTCCAGTGGTGCAAAATGGTCCATTGAAACATCATTAAAAAAAAAGTTTGCACTACAATGTATCTTAAAGACGAGTATCTTTGTTTGCACCTTTGTGAAATTCTGATAAACCCTCAGTTTGTTCTGGAGACAAACAGCACACTGGGACTCAGACATTTTGCCAAAGAACTCGGCAGAAAAGTGCTATTGAAGGGGCAGCCGAGTTACAGCACTCAAAACAGACCCGAGGGCCAAACACCATTGTCTTTATCGACTCCCCTGAGATACAAAAGGGTCATCTCCTCTTTTTGTGTCCAGTGATTTCTGGCATTAGGAGGCAGCAACTGTCCAGGCCTGCACCATATTCGTTCTCCCAAATCAAATTGAAATCGCACTTCAATAGTTGTATTTAGCAATTCATAAGGAGTTGGCTTTTTAAGGGAGTACAATATCCGAGCAAACAGGAAAATATCCCAGCAGTTTAGACCTCTACAAACACTTTCTGTGTGGAGTTTGCATGATTCTCTCCTCATGGTTTCCACTGGGTGCTCCGGTTTCCCCCATCAATCAAAAACATGCACAATAGGTTCATTCTTCAGCCAGGTGATTCTGACCATCAACCTGGCCAGACATCTGGAGATGGGTCCCCGGGCGCTGCACTGTGGTCGCTCACTGCTCTTACGAGTTGCTCCAGCAGCATTGAAGGATGGGTCAAATGCAGAGAATAGATGTCCCTACGGGGACAATAAAGTACACCTTAATCTTTCTAAAACAGAATTCTTGTATTACAGGTGAAACTCGGAAAATTAGAATATCGCTCAAAAGTTCAATTATTTCTGTAATTCAACTTAAAATGTGAAACTACTATATGATATAGACTCATTACATGCAGATTGACATATGTCAAGTCTTTATTTATTTGTCTTCATATGAGATTTTTAATTTGTGTTTTTTACAAGCTGAGCCATAATCATCAAAATTATAACAAATAAAGGCTATACATATCTCACTTTGCATGTAATGTGTCTATCATATATTAGTTTATCAGTTCATATTTCACTCTTCTCTCAAATGTTAGGGCTCCTGGATGTGTTTTCCTGTGATAAACACAAATCTTTGCATTATTTGCACGAGTTATTTTTTTCCATAATTGTAATTGCACCATATTATCCACGACACAAAAACACGTAGAAAAAAAGGCTAAAATGAAAAAACAGCACAAAAACAGGTAGTTTGTTGACATTAACAAGGATGTTGCTGAACCGAACAAAACTATAATTCATCTCTTCCAGCAGGGGATTTATCTGTGCACGCAGAGCAGGTGGAGCGCTATTAGGTCAAACACTCTCCCCAGTGTCATTTTCTCCAATCCCCTCCATCACTGCAAATATGGGTACAGTAAATGCTCGGCTTCTCTGACATGCATCTGTGTAATTATTTGCATTGTTGGGCATACACTCAAGCTTAGGTACTGCAGTCATTTGAATAAGTCTTTAGATGTGCCCTATATCTCTGAGATGCATTCTACAGTGTTCCCTTTCTGTCTCCAGAGGGATGCTTTAACAAATGAACTCCCACGTAAATGTAGCTTACACGTTTCCCGTTATAGTTGTCTTGGTTTTGGCTTGAAACTACACTTTTTAAAGCGGTGTGTTGCAGGCTCTTGTGTCTCATTTGGTGCATTTACAAGAACAAGGCAATCCATCTTCTCTATATCCTGTTAATGGGTAATTATATAAATGGACGCTAAGACAAAATGTACCCAGTTTACAATATAGCGATTTACACTTAGATTTTTAGGCAGGAAGTTTGGCCTTTCATTAAACCAATTGTTACATTTTCTTACATGCCACCTCATTATGCTTCGGTGATTATTCAAATAAGCATATTGTTGCACTAATAGGCAGCAATTAACTTGATGCAGAACCACACAATGCAAAGTGTTTTAGGCTTTCACGTGTTAAGAGTTGCCTCCAGGCCACGTTAGGTAAAAGTATTATGCAAATGTCACCTTGTAGGGCATCATCTACATAGTAAGTCGCATGAAAGATTAATAATTAGCCTTGATTGTAGCCGTGGTGGCACAGGCTAATTGTTTTCTTCGTGTGTGTTTTCTAGGTGGTGCAGCAGATCGACTATTTGACATCCTCCATTGATCTGAATGAGGAGGAGCAGCCAGAGCCGCAAACTCAGAGCAGCAGCAACAGCTCCAGCTCAAGTGCCTTGACAGTGGGAAGTGTCATTCACAGGCCGTCAGGGGCTTCACAAAACGGCGACTTTTGGAGAGGTAATCAAACTACAAGCAGGAGCCAGTCTCCACCCAGTGTGCTGCTGCTGCCTGTAAACTCAGAGCATACTAACACGCTGCGGTTTGGAGCCAGAAAAGGAGGCTCTAAAGATCCTCTGGACAGAACGGACGGCTTGACACAAACTCTCGTCTCTCCCATCTCTCCCCAAAGGATACTCCCAGTGCGCCCTCCTACTCCTGGACTGTCCCCTTTGACTGTAAACCTACAGCATCCCAACAGCCCTGTAACCCAACCCGAATCCCCCTCTCCTGCACCTCCATCCGCCATCCCCCCTCACTCCCCGTCATACCTCAAACCGCCCCCGTTCTCCAATGTATCTATCAAACCTGGATGTCAACAGATCCCACAAAGCAACCACGCATCTGGCACATCCTCTCTCGTGTCCATCGTCGGACCACCCACGGACCGAGAAGTCGCAAGGGAGCGGCGGTCAGTTTCAGTGGGGCCTATCCCGGGACCCTCACATATGTCCCTCTCGGTTAAACCTAAAACTGGACAGCAAAGTCGCAGAGGGCGTAAACCACCACCGTATCCACATCATAGACTGTCTGAGCATTCAAAACCAAAGGAGTCTCGTAAAGCCCCTCCCTACCCGGAGAAGAGAAGGCTGCAATCCACAATGGTGTGAGACAGTGCCAAGGGAAAGTGCAAGCAAATATGGAGTGAGCTTAAGCTTGCCCAGGTGAGCTGAAGTTCCCACGGTGACGGAGGCGACCAGGGTGAGTGAGTTAGGTGCACTAACTTATTTTTACACAGAACTCTTGAGTGCTCCCCAGACATACACAAGGCATCATAACATCTGTCAGGCTATTGCACCAGTAACAAGACTCCCTATACAGATGCTCATTTACCTCCACCCTCCCACATACTGCCTAGTTAAAGGGCACAGGAAGCAGACTAATTAGATGAGCGGCGATATAAAAGGAATAAAAAAAAAAAAAAGAATGTATCAGACGACAGGGCAATAAAGCAAGTCATTTTAAGATTCTGCGCAGCCAGGAGGCAGCGGCATTGTCTGGGTTAGATAATTGCTGTTAAAGAGTATTGATGGCCAATGAGTCACTGAATCAAAAGCCAAAAAACAAAAAGAAAAGAAAGTGTTTGTCGCTGCGTCCATTACAAGGCTTGGACAAGGGGCAGCTGGACACGAGTACTAACAATTCGATTTTTTTTTTCCCTGCTGAAATCCCATCTCCTCTTCTGCCTCTGGCCTGACTGACCCGGCCACAGACTCCATCTGCTCCCTTCTAAATGAGTGGGATGGGATAAACAAGTCCTAGTTATAACTGAAAAAAACATTCAATAGTGCCAGACGAACTGACGTTATAAATCAGCGGCTTTTTATGTGCTGAAACTTAAAACGGACACCATTTCAGAAGCAGTTAGCTGCCTTTGTTCTTATCACATTTTAGCAGCTACAAAATCTGTTACAGAAATTGTGGTAATAAAGCTGGATTTGCCACTTATAAAATTGTAATATCAAAGCAAACATTCAGAAGAGCAACTGCTTAGAAGTCTTCAAGGAGCAAGTTTTACACTATTTTTAACAAGAAGAGACGTCAAAACTCTTATGCTGTGGTTCTCAACTGGTCGGTCAGGCCTCAAAAATGGGTCGTGGGGTCTTTTTCAGTGAGTCAGGAGCCTTTGCTAAAGTTACTTTTGATAAATAGTTTTTCAGCCTCATGATCAATGCTTGAATCTACAGAATTATATAATTAAAAATGTGTTGACATTTGCATCCATTATTTTTTTATTGGGGTTGGATCTTGTCATGAATCCTGAGAGCTGAGTCCCCGATATAGAAAGACAGCATCCTATTTGAAATACTAATTGTTTATTGAGGCAAAGGTTGAAGGTAAACCTCTCCAGAGGCGTAAACACTGGTGGATCGGTGTTTTACTTTATGCAACCAGAGATTTCCTCGTAGGACGCTGCAAAAGGAAGTGTAACAAATGTGTCGCAAACAGGTTTTCAAAGAGAGCTCTGATTTGATATTATTCATAGCTGAGGCCACGTCTCCCTTGTGGTACATGTGTCTCCTTGTTACATCACAGCGTTTTGAACTTGATGCCAATTAAAGGACAATCAAGATTACCGATTTTCCCCTGGCTTAACATTAGATGAATAAATCCCTCTTGGCACTTGATCTCCGTAAGACCGCCTAGATCAGGGTCTATACATTCCCATATGTGCTTCGGGATTTGGCAGACCTACCCAGCAAAGCCCTCCCCGCCCTGAAATTAAGACAAAACAATAGAGGCTCTTTATCTCACTGAAACAATTAATTGTGGACAATATATGTTAATTGGGTACGCTTGAAGAATACTCTTTCAACAAAGTGCTTCCTTTAAACAACATTTGTGTCAAGTCCAATTTGTATTCCAACTACTTCCCCACTGTGAAGAAAAACTGTTTATATTCAGCGTGTATTACGGTCTGGTGCTAAAATGATTTGTATTTTGGACCGATGTGGAAAGGGGCATAAAAAGCTCATGTCAAGTTCACTTTGGCCTTAGCAGGGTTAACGCTTGAATATTTAATGCTTCTTACAACTTGCCTTGTTTGTAATCAGACACAAGTAACCATTTATCTTAGGTCTTTATTGAATCCTCCATCATGTTTTTTAATCACAACAGGAAGTAGGAAAACGGCTTGTACAAAATAAGTAACTCATTGTGTGTTTTTCATCTATTCTAGGTCAGCATCTGGATGTTGCCGTTTCCTGTTGCGATGCCAAATATAAAGGCCCGCTGATGACAAAGGGACACGAACCGCCCCACAGAGAGCTTCCTTTGTCCTGTAAGATCCCATGTGAGAACACCCCGATAATAAGGTACATACTGCATCCTCAGTAAATTAACGTAACCAGAGCTGCCGATAAGCAAAGTCCTGAAAATCTGAATTCAATGGCAGATCCAATTGCCCGGACACTGGTGTGGATCTGAGACCGAATCGGAGGGTGGGAGATAAAGGCTTTCATGAAGCTCAGGCTGGACAGAGACTTGTGATAATGATGTACATATTCCTGCTGATCCTCACATGTGGCACTGCAGGATGAAAGCTTCAGGGCATCTCTGCGCCACGATCACTGTCTGGTGTCTGCGCAAACCCACCACTTCAGAATTAATTTTTAGTTCAACTTCAAAAAGCACTATTGTGGAGGTATTACGATTTGAAAAGACTGTGACAAAAAGGGAATTCATAAATGTAATATGAGCTGCAGGAACAAGCGTTAACTTTTAAATACAGGATTTGTGTTATGGCATAGATTTCATCATTTTTGACAACTTGGATCGTTAAAGTGTATGTGTAATTATCAAGTCTTGCATCATCTAATAACAAGCTATAATGTTACTGTCGGGATGGTACGTGAAGCTCAGGGGCTATCTGGAGCAGATCCAGATAAACAGAAGGAGGAAAGAGCTAATCTTAATAGCGGCTCAGAACAAAGTAGGGCTAAAAGAAATGTAACCGTTTGTGTGTGTCTGCTGATTATGATATTAGGGATTATTCACTTTCCTTTCAGGATTACAAACAAAAGGATAAATCCTGGCCTACTCCAAATATGTAATCTATACTCTACAATCCTCCAAAGCCAGGCCTGTAGTGTAAACATTCACTGGAAGTCCCTGTGGGTCACGTCTTTTGTAATGCAGATGACATTTCTCTAAAATCAAGTCATTTCAGAAACAAAAAAGTGTTTTATGCTCATTTCAAGATCGATTAATGTAGTAGAGATAGAATGCAATGAATGTAGCAAAATAGAGTGCTGCCATGATAAAATAGCAATTGGCAGCATTTTCCTTTTGAAGTGTCACTCAGGAAGAACTGTCCTTCATCGACTACAGGGCTGAAACACTGGTCCCATGCAGCTAAAGCCAAGTCACGCTCCTGGCCAATTACAGCTCATCATGTCCTGTTCGTCCAATCACAGTGAGTTTTGAGAGCTGAGCGCTGAACTTCCCATCAGTCTGGGTCACTGCAAACAGGAGCAAAGAAAGTTAATTAGTGTAGAATAAAGTAGCAGGTGCAGTGTGAAGCTAATGCACCTGAAAACAGTCTGTGTCACACGGCTGCAAAGCTGCAGCAGCAGCAGATTTAAAGCCACAGCTTTGGCCCAACCTGCACCATTGGTTGGCACAGAAAAGCTATGATGCATAGAGCCAGATGAGTTGTATGTATTGGACCATTATATGAATTAGAATCACTCTTGTGCCAATGTACCATTCAAGTGCGTCTATAAATAGAGAAATCACAATCAGGACAGTGATACTATACTCAGTCCAGCTTTACTTTACATATCCTGCACCTGTGTTTGAGCATATGAGCAATGACTGGACAGCTCCTCCTTGTGGAGGGAACGGGTATAATCTGGAACCGTTATCTATGTGGGAAAAATCTCAAATGCCCGTCTTCACCGGTTATGAGGCACTTCAAGTCTCTGTGTCAGAGTTTGAGGCCTTTAAACCAATGCTCTAGAGTACACTGGTGTAATATCCTGCAAATCACAGACAGTAACCACTTGGGCTGGGCGGTCCACTTTTGTCATGATACGTATCACAATACTCAGGGGCCGATCCTTATTGCGATACAGTAAGTAATTATGATAAGTAATATGTTTACCTTAAATATGTAAATGGTCATGTGTCCAAAGATGATAAACCAAATGGCATTTGACATTTATTTAAGTGTTAAGATTAAAAATCACATTAACACAAAATGTACCAAAGTACTGTTACTGAAAAACCAAGGAGTGCATGATGAAAATGTCTCCAAACACAAGTATTGAACGTATCGCGATACTTGATAAAGTATCAATACTTGGTATTGCAGCACAAAATATTGCGATGTAATCCCATCCGATATTTTGTCCTAGCCATGGTAACCACAGCAGGATTTATGAAGAAACAGTAAAAACTACAAATACTTCTCCTGGAACAACCGACTCACAGCTGGAGAATATGCTTCAGAGGCAAATCAGCAAGGACCTTTCACGGTGCTGTGACTAAGTGAGGTGATTGACATGTCAAATCAGATGAAGTTGATTGAACTAAAATCTAGTCCGTTTGCTCACCTGCAGAGTCGCCAATGGTAAACTCCTCTGGCTTCAGCGGCACATCACTGTGTCCGGTCTGTGACTAGACAAAAAGCAGAAGTTATACAGAGCAAGGGTAGAGGCAGGAGAGGAATAAGCAGAGCAGGAGGAGACATAGCAACAGACGGTCGCTAAAGTGGGAGGATGACAAGGTCAAGGGGACTTTGTGCGGGGGTAGCAGGTGTGTTTGTGCACGAGGGCAAATTTTTGTCATCATCATTTACTGAAGTTATTCTCTGTGTGTTCGCATTTTGTTACAGGGCCCGGAGCCAGAACTGGAGGAGAAAATATACTCTCTCTAATGACAGTGCGAGCTCTGTCCTTGTCGGGGGAAGGAGGCGTGTCATTGTGTGATTTACTCCAAAGACAGAGAAGTCTAGACATTCATTTACCATTAAACACATAAGCATTTATTTTTAGGCCCGAGCGGCCTGCCGTAGCAAGGGCCTATTGTAATCGCAACGCAGTGCGCGCAGCGCACTGTACCGAGGTGCGCGGAGCGCACGAAAACAGCGCGAAGCGCTGTCCCCATGTCAAACGTAAACTCACCGTGTAAAACAGTGACTGCCCACACCTCTGGTGTGGGCCCCTATACTTATAATTGCATGAAAATCAATGGGGGTATATGGCCAACTGTCATACGGAGGTGGATGACGAGCGCGAAGCGCTCGTCATCCACCTCCGAGCCCCACGGGTGCGTGGGGGAAGTCGAAAGCTTTCCAAAAATGTATAATATGATGTTGTCGCGAAAGCGACTATATTGTTTTTGCAGGAAATATTATTAGGCCCGAGCGGCCTGGCGTAGCAAGGGCCTATTGTAATCGCAACGCAGTGCGCGCAGCGCACTGTACCGAGGTGCGCGGAGCGCACTGTACCGAGGTGCGCGGAGCGCACGAAAACAGCGCGAAGCGCTGTCCCCATGTCAACCGTAAACTCACCGTGTAAAACAGTGACTGCCCACACGTCTGGTGTGGGCCCTTATACTTGTAATTGCAGCAAAATGAATGGGGGTATATGGCCAACTGTCATACGGAGGTGGATGACGAGCGCGAAGCGCTCGTCATTCACCTCCGAGCCCCACCGGTGCGTGGGGGAAGTCGAAAGCTTTCAAAAAATGTATAATATGTTGTAGTCGCGAAAGCGACTATATTGTTTTTGCAGGAAATATTATTAGGCCCGAGCGGCCTGCCGTAGCAAGGGCCTATTGTAATCGCAACGCAGTGCGCGCAGCGCACGAAAACAGCGCGAAGCGCTGTCCCCATGTTAAACGTAAACTCACCGTGTAAAACAGTGACTGCCCACACCTCTGGTGTGGGCCCTTATACTTATAATTGCATGAAAATGAATGGGGGTATATGGCCAACTGTCATACGGAGGTGGATGACGAGCGCGAAGCGCTCGTCATCCACCTCCGAGCCCCACGGGTGCGTAGGGGAAGTCGAAAGCTTTAAAAAAATGCATAATATGTTGTAGTCGCGAAAGCGACTATATTGTTTTTGCAAGAAATATTATTATTCTTCTTTATTTATTCTTTCTTCTTCTTCTTCTTTCTTCTGCTCTTTGAGCAGGAATTTGACCCCCTGAACATAGTTGAAAACTCACCAAACTTTGCCCAAAATTCAGGTCCGGTGAAAAATTAATTAAAATGTGTGTTTCGTTTTGGGGAAATAAAAAATGGCGCGACAGCGCCACCTACAAAAGTGAAAATACATTGCGCCTATGGGGAGGGGGCCAACATAAACGTTGTCATAGAGCGACGAGATTCGGTACAGACATTTGTCATGTGACGACAACCAAAAAACATTATTGTGGCCACGCCCCCAGACAAACCGGAAGTCCGCCATTTTGACAGGAAGTCGGGAAAATGCTGAGTCAGCGTTTTCGCTGACGTCGCATTTTAACGAACTCCTCCTAGGGCGTTTCACCAAATGAGCCCAAAATCGCTCCAGCTCATCTCGAGATGTGGGGCATCAAAAGTTATCCAAATTTTTTGGCTAAGTTTTACGGTTTGTTTGCGGCGAAGCCGCAATCTTTACGAAGAATTTTGCGACTTTCCGAAAACAACAAAATGCTCCCATTTGCACAAACGAACTCAGAATAAAAATCGGAAATATACATTTTATTGACCTTTCACCCCCGGACACAACAAATGTGAAAAAGTGAGATTTGGCGCGATAGCGCCCCCTCTAGGCCGAGAACAAAAAATGCATTATGGAAAAAAAATTAGTTTCTCGGAAATGTATAAAATTCGGCACAAAAATAGCTGATGGCATCCCGATCCAAAAAGCCAATGAGACCCATACCGTATTTTGTACGGTGTTGCCATGGAGACGACCGAGGCTCGCCATGTTATTCCAATGGGACTGACCCGCATATCACACATTATACACATTACAGCGCGTTAGCGCCCTCTGTCAGGAGCTTGTGGACAGTAGTCATTGAAGTACGGCCCGTCAGGGCCGTCCGATGCTGCTTGTGAAATAAAAAAGATTTGGGGCGCGCTAGCGCCCTCTGCAGGTTGGAGCCATCATTCACATGGAGACACGAAAAATCTCGTTTTGATGTTTACTCAAAGATTAATGGCTCATCAGGCCAATAAAATGTAGTGTGGCCACGTTGGCGCCCTCGGTAGGGTTAGCACTAAGGGAGGCCTCCATTACATGGTTGCTAGGCGACCAACAGGTGGTCGGCCATTTTGGGAAAAATCGAGTAATCAGCGCCGAAGGCGCCATTCCTCGCCTTTGCTCTTTTATAAACTCGACCTAGGGTGGCAGCGACATTATAACCACGTAGGGCGCGGCAGCGCCTCCCGGTTATTGCGGCGGCGTGCGGCAACCGGCGTCAACCGGCCACCGCGGCCCGCGAGGGCCTCTCGATGCCGCTTGCGGCTTTAATTATTCTTTCTTTCTTTCTTCTTCTTTCTTCTGCTCTTTGAACAGGAATTTGACCCCCTGAACATAGTTGAAAACTCACCAAACTTTGCCCAAAATTCAGGTCCGGTGAAAAATTAATTAAAATGTGTGTTTCGTATTGGGGAAATAAAAAATGGCGCGACAGCGCCACCTACAAAAGTGAAAATACATTGCGCCTATGGGGAGGGGGCCAACATAAACTTTGTCGTAGAGCGACGGGATTCGGTACAGACATTCGTCATGTGACGACAACCAAAAAACATTATTGTGGCCACGCCCCCAGACAAACCGGAAGTCCGCCATTTTGACAGGAAGTCAGAAAAATGGTGAGTCAGCGTTTTCGCTGACGTCGCATTTTAACGAACTCCTCCTAGGGCGTTTCACCAAATGAGCCCAAAATCGCTCCAGCTCATCTCGAGATGTGGGGCATCAAAAGTTATCCAAATTTTTTGGCTAAGTTTTACGGTTTGTTTGCGGCGAAGCCGCAATCTTTACGAAGAATTTTGCGACTTTCCGAAAACAACAAAATGCTCCCATTTGCACAAACGAACTCAGAATAAAAATCGGAAATATACATTTTATTGACCTTTCACCCCCGGACACAACAAATGTGAAAAAGTGAGATTTGGCGCGATAGCGCCCCCTCTAGGCCGAGAACAAAAAATGCATTATGGAAAAAAAATTAGTTTCTCGGAAATGAATAAAATTCGGCACAATATTAGCTGATGGCATCCCGATCCAAAAAGCCAATGAGACCCATACCGTATTTTGTACGGTGTTGCCATGGAGACGACCGAGGCCCACCATGTTATTCCAATGGGACTGACCCGCATATCACACATTATACACAATTACAGCGCGTTAGCGCCCTCTGTCAGGAGCGTGTGGACAGTAGTCATTGAAGTACGGCCCGTCAGGGCCGTCCGATGCTGCTTGTGAAATAAAAAAGATTTGGGGCACGCTAGCGCCCTCTGCAGGTTGGAGCCATCATGCACATGGAGACACGAAAAATCTCGTTTTGATGTTTACTCAAAGATTAATGGCACATCAGGGCAATAAAATGTAGTGTGGCCACGTTGGCGCCCTCGGTAGGGTTATGGCGCGGCAATGGAGGCACTAAGGGAGGCGTCCATTACATGGTTGCTAGGCGACCAACAGGAGGTCGGCCATTTCGGGAAAAATAGAGTAATCAGCGCCGAAGGCGCCATTTCTCGCCTTTGCTCTTTTATAATCTCGACCTAGGGTGGCAGCGACATTATAACCACGTAGGGCGCGGCAGCGCCTCCCGGTTATTGCGGCGGCGTGCGGCAACCGGCGTCAACCGGCCACCGCGTCCGATGCTGCTTGTGAAATAAAAAAGATTTGGGGTGCGCGCTGGCGCCCTCTGCAGGTTGGAGCCATCATTCACATGAAGACGCTAAAAATGTCGTTTTGATGTTTACTCAAAGATTAATGACTCATCAGGGCAATACAATGTAGTGTGTGTGCAATGGAGGCACTAAGGGAGGCCTCCATTACATGGTTGCTAGGCGACCAACAGGTGGTCGGCCATTTTGGGAACAATCGAGTAATCAGCGCCGAAGGCGCCATTTCTCGCATTTGCTCTTTTATAATCTCGACCTAGGGTGGCAGCGACGTTATAACCACATAGGGCGCGGCAGCGCCTCCCGGTTATTGCGGCGGCGTGCGTCAACCGGCGTCTACCGGCCCATGAGACCCGCGAGGGCCTCTCGATGCCGCTTGCGGCTTTAATTCATATTGTGTTCTTAAAGAACAAACATCTAAAGCCATCTCCTGAACAATAAAGCACCTGTAGATTTCTATAAAGACAGTGTATTTCTCAAGACTGTAGTTCACATACTTGAATTGCTTTGTGCCTAACATATCTAATGCGTTCAATAAAAAAAATAATGAATGATAATGCAAGATGCCTAGAGTTTATGGTTTTTATATAAAAAATATTGACTATGTAACTCCTTACATTTTTTCTGCTGAATTAAACAAATATTTCTTAAAAGCAAGAGTAATGTTTTGTTTGTATCGTTCCTAAAATATATCAATTGGTCTTGCAACATTTTAAAACATTTGCTCCTAGCCTCTGTATGGTCCTCTGCACATGAGACTTTTGGCCCCCTGGGGCAGGATTATCAGTTACTGACCAGGCAAGCACCAAGACAGGCCTGTGGCATTAAGTGTGGTGCATTAAGTCAACTCCCACATTATTCCCTCTTTAAATGAATTTAAATGGAAACCCTTTTCAGATAGCACATCAACGGTCAGTGTATTGCTGTGTTGTAGTGCACTGTCTGCTGGACAGAGTGATGAAATAACTGCAGCTGAACACATCAGCAAAACTTTGGTTTGGTGCTTAGTTTCCAAGCCATCTACTGCAATGAAACATTGATACATTGCGGCATATCCTGCTAATACCTCACTCAGGGGACTTACAGAGGTTTACTTACTTTAATATTTTTCTGATCACATATCCTAGTGCAGAGGTCATGTTTTGTTTTGGCTTCACAAAATGGGGGAATTTAAGGGGTACCTGATAAGCAATTTCAGAAACAAACTGTTTGTGAATTTCCCATTTTGCTTCCAATGGTCGTACGACCAAGAAATCTCAATTTGCATTTTAACACTTGTTTGTTTTATTGTACCCGTTTGTACTTATATATTTATATATATATATTATATACAGTGCTGTGCTTAACGTATTGTTTGCTTAATGCACTAATTGTAGATCAATCAGAATTTAACATATCAGTATGTTTCTCTGTTGTCTGTTTACATAACATGTAGATAACAATAGGATATCTGTCATGCATGTGTATCAGTTATCTACTTACGTAAGCATTGGCATATTCAATTTTGGTTCCCTTCAATTCAGCTTTGAACTGAGTGAAAAACAGGTAAGACTTTCCTTGAGGCCTGGTGGAAATAAAACAGATGCACTCAGTCCCCACTTACGTATGTTTCTAGTATGAATAAGCCTCTGGGATCATAACCCCAAACAGGATGCTTACCTCCATAAAGAGCAAGAAAACAGTCTATCGTCATCACTAAGCCCGACGCTCATCAACCAATCCTGTAGGTAAAAACATTTGTTTGTGACTTCAAACTTATTCTTAGATGGATGGATGCATTAAGTGAAACGCACCTCATTGGTTCCCCCTTGTGCAGCGTATGTAAATGAACACACGTATTTGCCCTGTAATGTGACAGTGAGGACAATAATTAAAACAATAATGTAGCTTTTGTCTGTATATTGTCAGCAATATGTAAGTGTGTATGACCCATAAAAGCAACACATTTTTATAGTAAACAAAATATGAAAAGTAAACATTGCCAAAGGGACGTTTTTTAACCAATGAATTGCGGAATTGTGGCAACTGGTCAGAGACGTGTCAGACGCTCACAGGCTGACACGTCACAAGGACGCGCATAACACAGCGTAGTTTTATAGGTTTTAAAATCAAACTGGCAAATAAAATGCTTGTTCAATGTATAAGTTAGACACCAGGTTGATTTTTATTGGGTCACTGTTGAACATTTAGAAAACAACTTACAATCCCCTCCGTGAAAGTGTGCACCACTCCTCCCGGTTTCACGTTAAACTCCACCGTCTTGGTCTGATCTGAAGCCGCTTCTGTTGTGGCGAACGTCAAGACTAAAATATATGTTAAAAATACAGAACAATGAATCGCGCACAACATGTTTAAGCTCGCCTCTGCTTCCTGCTTAAATGAATGTGTGTGTGGGTCGTCGACAGCAGCAACAACATGAGCAGCAGCCGAATGTCGAGTAGAGATGTCGTCATCAATTCTCATTCAGGGGAAAACTGGAGCTAAATTATTTTGTGACATCGAGTAAATTAACTAGATGTGTTGGATACACTGATGTAAAGGTAATTATGCCAGAGAAATGTGTTAAGTTTATTTTATTATTTATTTATTTTTTCCTCTCCTTTTTATTTATGTATTAAGGAGACAGTCCCTATTCTGTCCACACGAGGTCACTCACACAACGAAATATAAATATGGATGAGCCGGGATGGACCATAGATGGATTCTGGTCAGACCTGGTGACCTTTATGTGAAAACATGCCAAATAGCTAAACTTATATATAATGTCCTGTCATACAGTACATGTTGCTTGGCAAGGCAAGTTTATTTGTAGAGCACAATTCATACACAAGGTAATTCAAAGTGCTTCACAGTTGCATAAAATTACAAGAGAACAGATTAAATCAATAAAACATCAACATAAAAAAAATCATCAATTACAGTAAAAGGCAAGAGTGCAGATAAAATACTCTCAGTTGTCATATGCACGAGTAAAAATAACTGTTTTTGGGCCAGACATTTCACCTTGCCACACTCCACCTTGTGCCTGCGTACATTGGTGTATAAATGAATGAGATTGTGAATGGGTTGCGCTTTGGGTAAAAGTTCCATATGCCTATAAATTGAGACCATGTATTGATGCATTTTCTAATAGCCTAATGTTAAACACAATGTCAGCTCAGATTTCTCTAAACAATTATGATTCAGATCAGCAATGCCAAATGTATATAAGAGTTTGATCATTTTCTTTGTTTTAGATATTTTGTAATCCGCCCAGCTCCCATTAAATATTCTTATAGCATAAGAAGCTCTCTGCTTTTGTTAATTTGTGAAATAGCTCAATAGGGGTTAAGGGGAATAGAGATTGGAGACTCCATAGCCTTTACCAAAATATTGTTTGTTGTGTTGAAGACATACTATTAAGATGATAATCTAAATCCAGTCTTATTTATTTCAATGAGAAAATCTTAAAATTGATTGAATTAGCCTATATTTAAATCTTGTAAAAACTTATGGTATCTGACTCAGAAGATGGAAACAGTATGAACAATGTCTGTATGTCTCTGTTTACACGCAGCACATGCCTGGGCTGCACTACCTCCTCATGACATATGGACAGATGTTTGGTAACATGCCACAGCCTGACACTCAGCTGTGAAACTTGTAAAACCATATGCACATTCAGACACATAAATTGTAGTCGAACAACCTGTCAGCCCTCCCTGCTGTTCTCCATCAGACTGACAAATGTAATCTTTACCCAGAAATAACACGTTTATGGACAGACTTCCACTTGGGCAGCCGGGTGAATACTTTGTAGAGCAGTTACACAAGGGGAAAAGTCGAAGCAACATTAAGCACATATACACGGCTCTATTTCCAAAAGGAAAGGCAGTTAATGGTGCAGGTCTGCACTCATCTTGCCCAGGTAAATACAGTGACTAAATCTGTCGGACACTCCATTAACAAGTCCCTTCCATCAACAGTCCTGGCTGGGTCAACAAGGGCTGAATATTTAGACTGACAATTATGATGAGGTTTCACCACATGCACAGGCATTTGTCATCGTCATGCTCAGTCAGTGTGAACACAATTCTCATGATTACACTGAAGGCCAGTTGAAATCATTCTCTAGTATATCAACTTCCGTAATTTTTATGCTAAGGTTAAGGTGTACTTTATTCACGTCCCCGTAGGAAAATGTGTCCTCTGCTCTGTGAGGACCAGTGGTAACTGCAGTGCAGCGCCCAGGGGCCAGGCTGATGGTCAGATTTCCTGGCTGGAGGATTCACCTATTGTACATGTATTTAGTGGTAAGGGAAACTGGAGTACCCGGGGGAAACCTACACAGACACAGGGAGAACATGCAAACTCCACACAGAGAGGCCCCGTCCAGGTGGGAATTGAACCTGGGACCTTCTTGCTGTGAAGCACAAGCGTTAACCGCTGCACTACCGGCCGTCAACTGTTGCATGTCAGTGTATGTCTAGAAAAATAGAAGCAATATATGAGTATCTTAATATAATGCAAAAAAATGTGTTCATCATGACGTTTATGTAGGGGAGACCGGGTATGGTTGTAACACTTTTTGCTTCAGCATCTGTAACTCGCAGAATTTTTGTGCTAGAGTTCTCAAAAGTTCTTACAAAGTACCCACATTTGTTTACTACAAATATCACCAATTCTCTCTCTCTCTCTCTCTCTCTCTCTCTCTCTCTCTCTCTCTCTCTCTCTCTCTCTCTCTAACCTGTCATATGCTTAACCTCACGTGGAGTCAGTCCATGATACAGGTCTGCTGCCTGAGTTGAATAGTCAGCCAATACCTCCTCCTGCACCTCAGAGGAAACGTTGTTTCTGCTCAGTAACCTACACTGGGATGATCACTAGACCCCTGGTCTCTCAGCTTCTGCAGTGTTTTGCAGTGTCTGCTCACGTTATATGGCAGATCGCACGTGCCTTCGCAACTGATCTGACTGACTTGCCCTTCTCTGAGACCTCATCAGATGCTCTTTTTTTCAAACATTTGCTGGCACACCTCTGTCAGTCTTTATTTTCCACTGCCATTCTGTAAAAATATTAAAAGTGTTATTAGTTGTAACACTTAAAAACACGTAAAGATGTGTTACAACCCCACCCCTGTCAGCCATTGTTTAGCTTTCTGTATTAACATAATGGTTTGAAATTAGCAGAAGAAATGTGCATCACATTTTGCCTATGGTTTTAGATGCAATAGACACCTAAACAATAAACAAAATATAGTCTTGGTCAAAAATATTACTTTCTTACCACAAAATATATTTTTTTCTCTCTATAGAATCTGCCTGAACCTGTTTCCAGCCTTGATAACCACCATGTGGGATCAGGGAGGAAGTGGGTGAACACTGATATGATCATATGACTCCTATCTTATCCCTGAGTGGTGGAATTGGTGGTGTTACAACTCTCCCTGTGTTACAACCATACCCAGTCTCCCCTATATAACCATTTTGGTGCCAGTACTATATTGTGTGCAACAGCTCAAAAACATCAGGTCTGTGTGAAATAATTGTGGAGTTGTGTCTGCAGGAGGAACATTCTGTATGCTGTCATTTGTCTGAACCTTTGGCTCTTCGTCTTTCGTGGGCCACAGGTGCTCTGCCCATGATAAGACTGGTGCACAAGGGCTGTGCTGCTGATGTCAGGTTTTCCAGGCCGTCTGTGAATCTGTGGAATTTCTCTCCTCCTCGCCACTGTCCGCAGAGCCAATGTGTGTCCTATACAACCTCAGAGCTCAGCCTGACTTCAGCAGCCGGAGCAGAGATCATGCTAACTTAATGTCCACAGTGTGTACATGACCAAGAGCGTGGCTTCAACAGAAGAGAACAAGAAGGGAATGTCACTCAGTACATTACATACGTTTAGATTAATAGAAACTGTATGTAAAACATATTATTGGGAACATCTGCTTTCCAGGCCCATCTGTAAACATTAATGTGTGGCCCGTGGATGAGTGAAAAAGATCCATTGCCTCAACTACTTTTGTGTTTTTTGTTTATAAAAGTAGCTATTTTTAGCTTCCCATATTTAAACATTTAATAACTGAAGTGTGATCTCAAGCAAACATCTTGTCGTTTACACTTTTCTCTGTAACATATGATTCAGTTTAAGTTTTTGCATTTGTATTAGGCCCCAAATGGTAAGAAAACAGTTACTTAGGCAGTGACAGATTGTGTCTGGTCTAACAAAAAACATGGAATGATTGCCAGGTGAGTAAATGTTTTTGCTTTTACTCATAATCTGCTATAAAAGTACATGCACAAGGGAACAGTGTGAAGCTGTCTTCTCTTGCAGCCATTACCCATGTCCTATGTTGTAATGTGTTTTTACACCATTGTGCCAGAAATGCACCTCTTGATGCAGACCAACTTTAAAATATGATCCTTTATTATAAAACACGCACATTTTAAAATTACTAAACTCATTGTCAGTTTTTACTTCGGTAGTAAGGTTAACGTAATCAATAAATATCAAATCCTTACATTTTTACATTTTAAATTAAGACACTGGATTTGCATACAAAACTTGATTAAGATATGAATAAATAGTCTTCCAGCCCAACATAAATAATACAGATTAAAATGCATTAGTGCTTGTGTGGCCACTGCCGTCTTCAGGCCAATCAGCTTCTGTAAAATAAAACATTGACATAATGTCAAAGGAGAACTAATCCACAACCAGTTCTTATTATCCTCATCTCAAAGTAAGAATTAACACTTACAGAGTAATCCTGCAGTGTCTGGTCTGAACGTAGCTCCCAGTGTATCTGACGTCACACTGCACCTCGTTGTTGGAGAAGTCTGATTCTTCAACCAGATGAGAGGGGTTTACTGTGACCTATGTCAGCAGATAAACTATTAGTCATCGGCAGATTCATTTATAACTTGAGCAGATTTCCTCTAACCTTTAGAATGTAGTTCCCGGGTGGCACATCAGTTATGTCAATCCACTGGCAGTCAATGTTGGCGTGATAGGTGTCATAACAGCCTGGACCAAGCCCCTGCATAAACACATATCTTACAATTGTTAAGATATTCCTGATAATATGTCATATTTAAACCTCTTAATAATTAATACATTGCTGTTTTTGTTTACTGCCTTGGCACAGAAAGCTATGGTTGCTGTGTAAATGTTTTAAATAAAACATTTGAGAACATATACGGTAAAAAGATAGTAATAACCAGAGGGATAAGAATACTTCTTGAACCATTTTACCTGCGTGTGAGCGGTGCAGGCGTAGCGTCGCCGTACTCCTGGGTCACATGTAGTGTCCTCCAAACAGAAACTGGCTTTGTGCCCCTCGGCCACTTTGAGTCCCGTAGAGACGTCCAGCAGATCGTAGTTACTGAAGGCCTCCATGCTGTGATAGTGTCTTGAAGCACAAACACAAGTTTCTTTTGAACACCTGGGCATTTCAATTTCATATTTAGTCATTAAAAAAAAAACTGTATATGAATGAAAAGCTGACCGCAATTCAGTCCTCATTTCTGAGTTAACAAAATGTCTGGACTCACTTTCTAATGGCATAGAGGGGAGTAAAGCAGCTTGAAAACTGCAACAATCAAAAAGAGTCCAGTGAAACTGCCTGGACAACACACCCCATGACACTGCTATAGTGAGGCAACACTAATTATTTTCAATTTCCAGATTTTGGGCCAGTTTTCTCCTTATAAGCGTCCACAATGAATGGTCCAATTCAATAAGGCGTTAATTTCTCCATAGATTAATACAGAAAATGTCTCTACATTGGAATTTTTTTTCACAATTTGGTGATGATATCTGCACTTAAAATTCAATGAAAGAAAATTTACAATATATTTTCCCCTTATGCTTATGCCTTTTAATGGATTAAGGACATACTTTTACTTACTGGTGACAGCTATGCCATTCCCACTGATGTCTGGGCCTCAGTGGGAGGAAGTCTGCAGTTCCCTGATTTTTCACGCGCTGTGGGAACCTCAACAGGACTCTGTACTCCAGGTCACTCACGCCCGGACTATAAGCAGACCTGGTGAAAAGGAAAATGACCCCATACCCATTATTTTGCACAAAAAAGTGTCTTGTGCATGATGTTTATCTAACTTACATGAATGCTTCACAGCACATAAACATATCACCTCTGCCATTGCCATAACAGAGATTTATGGTCAGGTGACTGGTATGTATGTTTTTCTTTTACCCTTTAAGGTTTTGTATTCACCTCAGGAATCCTTTGCCTTTTACAAGTGGATTGTACACTGCGGCTAGGTGAAGGGAGAGGTCTGTGTGTCGCTGTCACTCACAAACAGGACTCCCCCTAAATCACTTCTAGCACTACTCTATTATAAATAAGGTCAATGCACCTTGAGAGGCAGTTCTCCTCAGCAGCACAGCGCAGTGCATACATCTGCATTCTTTGGATGTACGAGGCAGACTGGATGAAGTAAGGGTCTGGAACCAAATCTGGTAAACCTGAAAAAAACAAAACAGTAAATAATCACAAAGGCACCATTGAAGTTGATTATGATATTCTGTAGAGCATGGTGTCTCACCACTGTGGAAAAACCTGGTACCATATCCTGTCCCTGGTGGCTGTCTCACGGGGGGGCTGGTTCTGCGGGCTGGTGGATTTGCGTTAGAGAAGACTGAATTGAGGTCTTGGGAATTTAGCGCATCTCGTGAGTGTCCCGTGCCTGTATTTGGTGGCGTTTCAAGTGTCAAACGCGGGAAATGTATCTCCACTGAGTTGCCAGATAGCGGTGTGTGGGACACGTTGTGCTCCGCAGTCACCCGGGGCACGGACTGCGTTCGAGTTTCTTCTCGGCTTGGCTGTGACCGTGTGGCTTGTCCATCAGATCTGGCCGTACTGTCTGAGGACTGGGCAGGGGGGACAGTGGCTTGTTGCACAACTGCTTCTTCGCCAGCTGTGCTGCGGCCTCCACGCGGGACCCCACTGCCGGAGAACTCTTGTATTAAACTTGAGGTGTGTCCTCCTGCAGGCTGTCTGTGAGATGGTCGTCCAGAGGCGAGTATGAACTGTCCAGCATCAGGCCCCAGGACAGACGCCATTTGCTCATTCTGCGCCTCCAGTCTGGCTCTGGACCTGAGAGAGCTCGATCCGCTGCGGTTACTTTTTGTGGTCAGCAGGACTTGTGTGCGCTTTCTTCCCTGCGCAGGTGACCGGTACTGTGTGCCCGTGCTCAGCAGACTGTACACGTGCCCGTTACTTTCCCATTGAAAGCGATGTCTCCATGGTCCCCTGGCGCGTAAATGTTGTTCTTGTCCGGCTCCCATCTGTACCATAAGGTCAAGTAGGCAAACGAGTAAGACAATTAGTTTCTCCATGACTGAAAAAGTGGTGAATATGCAGTAGACCCTGCACAGGTTAGAGACGGGAAAAGAATGAGTTTTGCTCGTTTCAGGAACCGTTACGCACAGCATCTCCACAGAGAGGGAGAGAGGGAGTGGGCGTAGACTGTCACTTTGGTGTTCAGTTGACTTTTCGCTGAAGAACCCCAGCTCAGCGATCACGTTCAATGAAAACGTATTTAAAAAATAAAGCTTGACAATGTTTAAACAAAGTTCTTAGCCGCGTAATAGGCACGCCAAGTAGAAATAGCAGGCAGCAACTGTAATGTGTGCGTGGATTTCCATTGTCAGGTACACACCACACTGGCCACACGGTGGCGCTAAAACCACGCCGCCTTTCAGGACACAATTACGCGTTTGATGTAGGCCTAAATGTAGCTTTACTTTAAAATAAATCTCGTTAGTTTTCAATTCTCCAGAACGCCACTAGCAAGTTAATAAGGCACTATAACCGGATTATTATTTTTTTTCTCCTTTAGAATATTGTGAACTCAGACATTTGTGGGGGGGAAACACTGCATCTAAATAGAAACTAAAATAAATAAATACATTTCATGAACTTGCAGGCTATTTTCCAGCATTTGGCAGCAACCCTATTGTGTGACCCTGCAAGTTGTGAAATTTGCTTATAATCTTGTCTTTGTGAAGAATTGGGATGCTGCAAATATGTCAGGATTTTTCATTGTTTGTAATAAAATAAAAAACAATATAGCCTAGCTATACTTTGGATATATAGATTACGCTTTAATGAGCGATTATAATTCAAGTAATTTATAGACAGGGTTGGGGAGTAACTAAATACATGTATTTAGAATACTAATTTTGAGTAACTGTATTCTGGTAAAGTTACACTTTAATTTGAGAGTACTTAGAATACAGTTACTTTCCAAATATCTAAAGAATACATTGCAGTACATAATCATTAAATGTTAGCTCCATATTGCACTTTATCAAGAAAGAATAATGACCTGTTTTTCCTCCTATAATAAAATCAAGATTTTAAACGCCTTAAGCCACAGTTCATACAAACACTGCACACGTGCGACACATGATGGGCTGTGATCTACTGCTCCTGTGCTTTTCCTAATTAATAGTAAGTGAGTTTATAACAGGTGTTCCAACAATCATTGTCTTCATTTTTGTAATTTTACGCCATATTTATAAATGAGAATGAAAATACAGTAATTAGACAAAGTAATGCAATACATTAAAGGCAAGTATTCAGTATTCAGTGACTACAAGTATTTTCCCCAACACTTTATAGGCCACTATTGTTGCATTTTTTTAATGTAAGCAGCAGGTCGGATCCTCACTGCATTGTGTTTGGTTTTGTCCACAGGTGATCTGGCTGCCTGACACTGTAGGCTACTGCTGTTGTAGAAACAGGGCCTCTTCTGCACGTTGCATACAACCACAATAAAAGCATGTGGTTTATTTACAGTCACCTTTATCTGGAGGAAATAAAGGCTGGTCTCTTCCAAATATGGTCTAGGTGAGGAGGGCTTGAAGACATTATTTATGTGTGGCTTTTTATGTGAAAATGTGTGGCTCCAGCAACAAAGCATAAGTTTCTTCTGAAAGTCATACAAATTAAGACATACAAAATGGTTCCAGGGATTTCCTCTTTACTAATTATAGAAACTGGATTGTGGGCCATAAATACATTTTCCAAATATTTGTACTCAGGGATATAGACTTCTATCCTGGTTTACACCGTTTAAACATGGTTAATTCCAAATTTTTGGAATTTTTTACTTGGTGTGAAAAGTTTGAGAAGCACTGGCCTGAATCTAAAGTTCATCTGTGACCTATGCATAACTAAATGAAGATGTACCCTCCATCTACATTTGTGTTCCTATAATAGGCTATGAATTTGAGCACTGTGTAAATACATTTCTTACAATTAATTATAAGTAATTTGAAAAATGTTGTTCATGACCTACAGTGCTTTGCGAAAGTATTCGGCCCCCTTGAACTTTTCGACCTTTTGCCACATTTCAGGCTTCACACATAAAGATATAAAACTGTAATTTTTTGTGAAGAACCAACAACAAGTGGGACACAATCATGAAGTGAAACGAAATTTATTGGATATTTCAAACATTTTTAACAAACAAAAAACTGAAAAATTGGGCGTGCAAAATTATTCAGTCGCTTGGGGTTTGTCTCTATCAGTTTTGCACATTGAGAGACTGAAATATTTGCCCATTCCTCCTTGCAAAACAGCTCGAGCTCAGTGAAGTTGGATGGACAGCGTTTGTGAACAGCAGTTTTCAGTTCTTTCCACAGATTCTCGATTGGATTCAGGTCTGGACTTTGACTTGGCCATTCTAACACCTGGATATGTTTATTTGTGAACCACTCTATTGTAGATGTTGCTTTATGTTTTGGATCATTGTCTTGTTGGAAGACAAATCTCCGTCCTAGTCTCAGGTCTTTTGACCTGAGACCATTTTCCCATCAATTTGAACCATCTTCCCTGTCCCTGCTGAAGAAAAGCAGGCCCAAACCATGATGCTGCCACCACCATGTTTGACAGTGGGGATGGTGTGTTCAGGGTTATGAGCTGTGTTGCTTTTACGCCAAACATAACGTTTTGCATTGTTGCCAAAAAGTTCGATTTTGGTTTCATCTGACCAGAGCACCTTCTTCCACATGTTTGGTGTGTCTCCCAGGAGGCTTGTGGCAAACTTTAAACGACACTTTTTATGGATATCTTTAAGAAATGGCTTTCTTCTTGCCACTCTTCCATAAAGGCCAGAGTTGTGCAGTATACGACTGATTGTTGTCCTATGGACAGAGTCTCCCACCTCAGCTGTACATTTCTGCAGTTCATCCAGAGTGATCATGGGCCTCTTGGCAGCATCTCTGATCAGTTTTCTCCTTGTATGAGCTGAAAGTTTAGAGGGACGGCCGGGTCTTTGTAGATTTGCAGTGGTCTGATACTCCTTCCATTTCAATATTATCGCTTGCACAGTGCTCCTTGGGATGTTTAAAGCTTGAGAAATCTTTTTGTATCCAAATCCGGCTTTAAACTTCTCCACAACAGTATCTCGGACCTGCCTGGTGTGTTCCTTGTTCTTCATGATGCTCTCTGCGCTTTAAACTGACCTCTGAGACTATCACAGAGCAGGTGCATTTATACGGAGACTTGTTTACACACAGGTGGATTCTATTTATCATCATTAGTCATTTAGGTCAACATTGGATCATTCAGAGATCCTCACTGAACTTCTGGAGAGAGTTTGCTGCACTGAAAGTAAAGGGGCTGAATAATTTTGCACACCCAACTTTTCAGTTGTTTATTTGTTAATTTTTTTTGAAATATCCAATCAATTTCGTTTCACTTCATGATTGTGTCCCACCAAATGATTTTTATATCTTTATGTTTGAAGCCTGAAATGTGGCAAAAGGTCGAAAAGTTCAAGGGGGCCGAATACTGTCGCAAGGCACTACAAATCTATTTGTTACAAATTCAAAGTTTTTCACTTTAAATAATTTATAATTTCTCTTGAAGACTGTAGACACAGTACATTGCACCTGGTATATTGTTTGTTTCTTGTCCGTACATTTTATATGTTTATTTTTAATATCTCACAAATAGATAAAAATGCTCAGTGAGCAGTTTGATTGAATAATGAGTCAAACACACTTAAGTAGTTAAGAAGTAGTTAATGCATTTATTAACAATGCGTATTAAAATCAGAAGTCAATTACATAAATCAACATTGTAATGATCATAACCCATTTTCAGAATCTATAAATAAGCTAAGAAAGACAATGAGAAACATAACTTCCTTCTTTTTACAAAATATAGTTAATAATAATAATAATAAAAATAAGAATAAAAAAAGGATCCCTGGAACTATTTACATCCTGTACATAGATGGAGTCTCATGGCCATCCTTCTGCTGCTGCAGCAATAAGAAAGAAAGGATATTAAATGCAACATGCAATTATACTTATTTATGTGAGCATATTAATTAAAAGACCAGTTACCTATAAACAGTTGAGAAGGTTGTTCTGAATGTCTTCATACACCTGATTGTAGATCTCTTCTTTTGTTTTCAAACCATCCAAATACTCTGCAAAATATGTGGTTGTCAAGCTCAGACAACGGTTCTGTAATTGTAATGATAACTCAACTCTAACCAAGAAAAACACAGACTTACTGATCTCTAAGCTGCAATTCTCCATCTCTGTCCTGTACTTCAAATACATGGGCCACACATGACCATCAAACAGGCCGGGAGGGTCTGGGACAGTGTACTGCCTGGTACTGAAAGTAAACAGAAGTATATAACAAAATAAGATCACAAAACATTGTAATACATGCACAGTTCTACAAACAATGGTTCTCAACTGGTGGCTCAAAACTGAGCCACGAGCGCTGCCATAAGTAACTGAATTGGTTGCTTTGACAGTTTTGAAGTTGGTCTTATGATCAAGGCTTGAATCCACAGAACAGTCAGGAAATATTTCCATAAATGGTATCATAATAATAAGGAGAAATTATCATCTTTATTCGGGTCACAAAGGTGTAGCATTAACATCCGTTCACCTTCTTCTCATCTTGCACTCCTCGTAGGGTATCGTGATGTAGTAGGACTTGCTGAAAACATCGAGCAGGGGCCTATAAATGATAAGATGGGACATGGCGTCACTGTTACAAAAGGTACACACCACTGAGGCATGTCCCCCAAAACTACACAGGACTAGTACGGTATGTCACCTTACGTTTATCTTGACCCGAGCAGCCATGTTGTGTACTCATGAGACCTCATCAGAGTGCAACTTTCTACAGAATGTCTTATCTATGACTGCAGGAGCTGTGCCTGACTATCTGCAGATATATAAGCCAATAATGAAGCAGGAAAATAACCACGTGGCTATGTATAAAAGGTGCACCTCCTACGTGTGTTCCTATCGAAGAATTTCTGAGAACTTGAAATGTTCGAGATTATAAGATGCAATGGTGCAATATTCTATTCAATATCAGTGCCAGGGCTAACTATTATCATTAGCCGACTGGACTAACGCTGATTTTTGCTGGAAACATATTTACGTCTGTTGTGCTTCCAAATAATGTATTTTTGCATAAAAATAAAATACATTATTTGGGAGCACAACAGCGGTGCAGTTTTATCCTTTCATCTCACTTGCATTGAACCCTTGCACGCCACTAAACTGACCTGGGATGTGAGTGTCTGTCTAACCCTCTTGAACATATTTACGTCCACGAGCCATTTTCAAATATCCCCACCCTTTTTTTCTTGCTTGCCACTCAGCTCAAGAGTTGTGGATTTGTTTAGATAGGAAACTAAAATATCTGCATTTAAAACTAAACTAAAACTAAGGTACAACGATTGTGATTACACTTTCATACATCTTTTAAGTCATAACATTTACTTCAAAAGCTATTAATCTGCTTTTGAAATCAAATTTCAAATCACCTTCTTTATTTATTCTTAATAATAATAATTGTTCTTCTTAACCAGTTTTGCTTTCCCTACTGCTTTTGAAAAAGAGACAAGGTATGTAAACTATATTTTCTCTTTACAATAGATCCCTATCCAGACATAAAGCCAAAATCATTAAAGCTTTATAATGCAGTAATAGTAAATGATTTGACAATACTAAACACTAATTTATACGTAGCACTTGGAAAATCCAAATCAGCTATCAGTTAGGAGTAACCAACACAATGTGATCTGTAAAAGTTACTGTCAAACCCAGATCAGTGCGCTGGCTGAACTTACGCAAAGTTATAGAGGAGAAATCCCTCCACAATCAGGATGTGGGTCTGGTTTTCTGGGTCGGTCACTTCTGACAGCGGCGCCAGCGGGATGCCGTGAGACCGGGCAAACTTTACAGGGTTCTCCATCCAGCCTTTCACTGTGTTCGTCATGGCCTCCATATCCAAAGCAGTGATCACTACAATGCAAGAATGAGCGGATATATTGGCTTCATTAGCAAGTTTTCAATCCAAGCTTGTAAAAGATTCTACTTATTTGTGACTTATGTTTTATAGTCAATATTTCATTCACAGTGCACCCTTGAAACACATCCAGGAGCATAGACATTTGAGATAATACTAGAATATAAACTGCTAATCTATTATGAATCATAAACAATAGCATTAGCCGCTTTTATACAACCCCATGGAGATTTGTTTTATTGTTTCAAAGAGTTTGCACTGCTAAAAAAAAAAAAATGTATGTATTTTGTACATGTAAGTGAAGTGTGAATAAAAAATTCACAACAGTTTCTCATGAAGTCTTACCATCCCATTGTTTATAGCCATCGTCACCGACTTCTATCTGATCTGGTTTCTGAAATAACAGTCACCAATAAAACACTGCAGCATCCTCTCAGGATTCAGAACACTCACAGCTAGGCCCCTTAGATGCCAGGAGATGTACATGCACACAGCAACAGAAAAGGCAAATATACAGCGATAATGAAGGATGAAATAAAAGACTCATGCCAGAAACATACTGCTTCAAATTATAGTTATACAAATAAAGGGCTAAAATGGTATTAGCATTCAGGGCCAGTTGAGAAAGTTTAAGATGGAAAGCGCAGTGAAAAAGTAAAAAGAGAAAAAGAGCCACGCACACAATAGACTTGGGGGTTGGGAAGTTAAGCATGCTGCTTCTACAATAATAACTTGCAAGGAGAAAAGATGTGTTCTTTGAAACCTTAGGAGGAAACATCATATCTAACCTATAATAGAAAAAGTTTACCCTCTCAAAAACTCACCTTGTAGAAGTCATCCTGATGCACAACACAGCAGTTGGGCAAAGTCTTCATAAGGTTATTTGTCAAAGTGGTTTTACCACCATTAGTCACACTGTAATAAGAAATAATCATATTCAATTAAAATGATTGGGTAAACAATTCTTAATTTAACATAAAGACTAACAAATGACAGAAATGGATGTTAAAGCAATGTGTGGAGAATTGTGATGTGTTCGTGTGAAAACAAATCTAAACCTATAAAACATAAACTCAACAAATAAACTAACTTCCTACCATAGCCGTAGTCATAATCTACAGAAAGAATGGGCTTAGATTAGTTATCACTTTGAGGTGACAGCATGAGGACTATTCCCTCCACTTTTGAACAGGATCGCGAGGGATTTTCAAAAGTCCCGCTCGATTGATGTCAACACAAACAAACCAGTCACGCCGGACGTGGATAAACTTCACATGATGGACCAGTTCTGGCGGGCAACAACCGTAGTAATATCTATATTCCGTTAGTTTTACAAGACAACTATACAAAATACTACAATAGCCTACAAAGTTATGTTACATTACGATTAAAAAAAAAAGGGTCACGCGAATGACAGCGCCAGTAAACAAAACGCCGCCTGTTAAAAAATTAAATTAATTCTCATTTTTAAATCCGGCAGAATAAAGTGAAACAACTGCCAAAGTACTACCAATATTCTTCATAAAAGCATAAACCAGTGTTGTAATGGCAAAAACTCACCCGCCAATTCCTATAATGTATTTCATCTTTCTTCAATCTTCTCTCTTTGTCGGCGCAGACAGAAAAGTTGTTCAGTAAAAATCCAACAATTGAGTCACTGAAAAGTGCTTAAAGTTGCGTTGTAACTACAGATGTTGTAAGTGAGCGGGAGGCTGCGGGAGCCTCATTTATGGGACACTGCCCCCTAGCTACGTCACCACTACGTAGCAACGGGACCTTGTGCACGTGCTCCTCGCGCCCTGCTCGTGTACAATCGACCAATCAGGACTCACCTGGAGCAGAATATATCCAATCAGACATGCCCGAATTTAAATATGAAATTAGCAGCTGCTTCTGTCACTCACTCAAGCGGCGCTGTACTCTTCCATTCATAACTATTCCCACGTCACTGTGGAAAACCACTACAGCAGCTGACTACTGGCACATGTGAAAAAGCTTTTGTAGTTCTAGTCTGTACCGGTATGACAGACTCCTGAGCTTTTAGACCTAGTCAACCACCATATGGGCACCTTTTGCATAGGCTTGATAACCAAATGTGAAAGGCCAAACCTTGATCAAATATCTGTACAGCTAAATTATATGTTAATTATGTGAGTTCATATTTCACTGGAGAATCACTTCTTTAATGACCAATAATATCTGGTCTCATTTTATACCTTTGCTTTTTTGGCAGTGAAGCTTACAGTGTTTGTCCCATCATAATTCAGACACTAGAGGTGAAAGGTTACTGTCTGAGCATCTCTTGCTCCGATAGAGGCCTTGGACTCGGGGCCTGGGCGTTGTGCCAACTGTGCCAGCACAGGAAGCCCCATGCCCATGATCAGGCAGAGGGAACTGCAGTCTGCAAGAATCACATTTTTTTAATTTAACGGCACAACCAAAATACCAAATAGTTTTCATTCATGCAACATCATTTTAATAGCTTACTCTGCATACTGCTACATAAAAAAGGGAAACATTTGATGCAACTGTTTATTATGTATAATTTTACACAAATATGATATCCAGTCAAGGCAGATATAACATGGTACTACTTTGTGCTTTTAATATGAAAATCATTTAATGTCTGAGCCAAGTGTATTCAAAAAGGCTATAGTACAGCAAAAATTAAGTTCAAACATCGCCTGAATGTTTTCCTTTTCCACAAAGAAAAAAAAATGAATGGCAAAAGTGCTTGCACTTCAGAAACATAAAAGTAAAGAGTTAGCGAACACATTGCTACATCACTTCTCAGTCATCATTACACATACATGGAAGTGAATGTGCTTGTGTATTATTTCTAGAAAAATAAAACATTTGTAACCTTCTGCTACAAACCCACAAATGGAAGACACTATGTTGCTTAAACATGGACACTATATTAGCCCTAATGGTCTAATAAAAGCCATTATGCCTCTGACAAACCTTTATAGAGCTTGTGAAGTAATATTGAACAGAATGCAACGTTTATGTATTTGTTTATGTCACAGCACTTTAAATGATATGCTTGTGTTTTGAAAAATATGCTCTTATTCAAAAAAGGCACGTAAATATAGTATTATGATGCATATGAAGAACAATGAACTCATAGATTTGTACTTGACTTGTTCTGAAAGGCATCATGCAAGAAATCTATTGCATTGTATATTGAGCATATGCTGATTATCATGAATAAAGCGAAAATGCAAAATCCCTTAAATAGAAACATTGATTTGTAACTGCAACGGCATTGTCTTATAGCCTTGCCATTCAAAGCATAGTGTATAACAACATGGAGCAGCAAATGTGAACTGTATTCTGCATAAAGAAAAGAACTGTGGCCCCTAATAGATTTATGAAGGAAGACATTTCCACGAACAAGAACTTTAAGACAAAGCAAAGTCTTCATGCTTCTTGTACCTGTAAAATACACAAATATTATTTGAACAAGTTTTATTTACAGTTCTTAGTTTGAAAACCAAAACAAAGAGAAAAAACAACAATGTGTTGCTAAAGGAGTGTTGTGAAAGTTATCACTATTGTACCTGTAGCACAAATAAAATACTTTATGAAAGTCAACTACATATGTTGCTTATGTTCCTCACAATATTATCAGAAACTGTCAGTTCCAAACATGACTGTTTCATATTGTATGTATCATGGGTTTACCTGGGAGTTGCAGCTTTGTCTTTTCTAAGGATCAAATTAATCTGTCATTGACATCGGCCTGTAAAAGAGAGAAAAACAATTTCATAGTTACTGCTGCTATCACTCATCACTTTATAACACTTAATATCACTTTATACGCTTACACATCTGTAAATACAATCCCGCTGTTGTTCAATGTCAAATTGTTGTTGTCTTACCACACGTCACTTTATTTTATCTTATTTATTTAATATTTTTTATGCATGCCCCTATAGCTTTATAGTTTAAAGTTCTTAGCTTATTTTTTATCTTCATTCTGTGTTATATGGTTTATGTCGCACGTTTGCACCGAGAAAAATTCCTAGTTTTGTGAACCCTGTTCTGAAACAATGGCAATAAAACCTATTCTGATTCTGATTCTGATAAAGCAAAATACTGCAATTGTAAAAGCTGTGATAGTTGTGTTGGGGAGTATTAAAAACCTCTCAGATTTCTTTGCTGAATCCTGCGAGGGTGACTGCTCTTTTTCCTGCTGTTGCTGCTGTTGCTCCAACCTGCACATATACATAAAGTAAGCACTTTGTTTCCATAGAGAAGTAGACGGAAAATAAACATTTACCTTTCCCTACGTGCTTTAATTTTCTCTTGATCATACCTAAAACAAAGATTGCACAGTAAAATTTGTTGCTTAAGGAGTTATTGTTGGTTTCTATTGCATGATGGTGAATATTTGCCACCTAGTGTTACAAGACACTTACTGCACTACAAGCTCCGGCACATGGATGTGCTCCATAGGAACAATCTCAGCTAATTCACCCAGACTGTGCACATAACGGATCTTATTCATAAACTTGACACTGTAAAACAAACAGAAGTTGTATGGAAGAAAATATTGATTGTACTACTGTTGAAACGTGGTTCATAAAGTTAAATAATTTTCTTTAAGACGTTTTACCTGATAAACGGCCTTGATATGGTCAGCACAGTCCTTATGAACCAAGTAGGATGAGCAATGACTAGAGATTTTAAATTTTTCCTCAATCTGCCACAGAAACAAAAATATTACATGGATAAATCCTTTTCCTCTCACATGAGGTAGATTTGCTTTGCTCACCTCCGATCAATCATCTGGTAACATTTCTTCAGCCAGCTGATTCCAGGCATCTTACTGCGAGGTGTGGCTCCATTCATGTAAATGATCAGGTAATCTTCCGCCACCAGCATCTCCAAGCTGCTCACCACATATCTAGGAAAAATGTGCTCAGTAATTTGGGTATTACATTTAAATGTAAAAAAAAAAGTCCACTTACAAGAACAGGTTTTCCATAATGTAGTGGTAATCAGAGCTGCTGCTATCAGGCAGGTAACACGCAGAGAACACAATGATGGCATTAAGTCCTTCTCCATAATATCCTGAGAGAAGTACATTTAAATACATTGTATAAGGCTTGTACATAACTGCATTGTAATATTATAAGGCTGTTTTAACTTCCGATTTTGAGTATTAAGAAAAGACTCAAAACATCACAATATATTATTTTTAAATGATTTGTTTCCAGCATTGTACCTTACCCCCATGTGAGATGACTTTGAGATATGGCCGAATGATTTGCATATCGATGCGATGTTCCTGTTCTCCAATAACTACTGTCCTCCAAAGACGGTCATTAGCATTCCCATCCTCATCCTCTCCAAAACAGTTTCCAGGTGCTGCCTTAGCACAGGCCACTGGCGCATCATCTAAACATTAAAAGGAGCTTATTGCATGCCAATGATCTGATTTTATTATTCAAAGACAAGCAAGAGATTATTTACAGAAAAATTGTTAATTCTCATGCAAAATATTATCTGTCAAAACATTCTAAACTTCAATATTCAGATAGACAGGTCAGAATACTGAAAAATAATTGACTATTTAACTGTTAAACAGTTAAATAGTCAAGTATTGTTGAATATAGCAGTTACTGCTATTTATATATTTAACTATTACCTCAACCTGGTTTATGTTTAATACCTTTGTAATTACTGAGCTTATACGCATGAAACTAATGCACAGTTAATCATATTCTGTGTCTGCACAAATGAACAAAGGTGAAATTATTTTCTCGCAAAATATTGTGGCACTTTTTTCAGAATCAGAATCGGTTTTATTACCATTGTCAGTGAACAGGTTCAAAACTGACATCCAGCCCTTATACTGTATTAATAGAGCAGGTTTGTGAAGCTAATCTCTGCCTTCAATAGGATCATCAAATTGTAGAATTTATTTGTTTATTTGTTTGGGACAGTCAGTGCATGTTAATGAACACACCACACCGGATTGTACCGGATGGTAGTACCTGGAGGAAACCTGAGCAGACAGGGAGAACATGTAAACTCCACTCAAGCCCCTTTCTGGCCAGGGATTGAGCCCAGGACCTTCTACCAGTGAAGCATAAGCGCTAACCACTGCGCCACCGTGCATCCCAACTTTGGCAATCCTGTGTCATGACTGACCTTCCCACTCCAGGTCGTTGCCGTTGGTTATAAACTCAAGTGAGTCGGTCTCGTCTGGTGTGTCAATGTCATCGATGTTGATGTCCAGGTCGTCAGGAGTATCCAGGAAGTCGTCTGAAAGAAGTGAGCCCTCACTGTGGTCCAGAGATAGATTCATCTCTGGAGCAATCAGAGTGCGCCGCTTCGGGTGAGGTCCTCTTACTTGGGACGGGCTCAAGTTCAAGGAGTTAGGTGGGGCTGCAAGTTAAGAAAAAGTACAAATCAAACACATTACCTGTATAGTATTTAGTAAAAGTATATAATGCACATCGTTCAGGTTACTTACAGGTTCGATCATCAGAGAGCCCACAGGAGGGATCCATGTCTCCGTCCTCTGGGAGTGGTCTGTTGTAAAATATGAATCATGTTTTAAATTATGTTTTATAATAATAATTTGAGCACAGTCACAAAAAGGACGTAAAAACGATTGTGATTAACAAGTCCTTAAGGAGAGCTGCCAGAAGGGGAGACTAGAAACAACTAAAAACAATGTTATTTCTAACAAATTCGTTTTTAAAAAGTCATAATAAGATAAGATGAGATAATCCTTTATTGATCTCACAATAGAGAAATTCATGTGTTACGTTCAGCTCTCAGAAACACTCAAGGTGTGCAGGATAGACAGGAAATGCGCAAACAATTAAACAGTAAATATAGAGGTATCTGATATACCATATGACTACCAAAAACTTTAAGGGGAAAAAATATGAACAGTAAAAAAAAAATAAGATAAACAGACTATAATAAAAATGTACTCTGGTCAGTATTAGCAGTGCAGGTTTACAGTCATAGTGCAAGTGGTTGATAAGTGATGCGGATAAAGTGACATAGATACAGATGATTGCTATATTAGATCTAGAGTCTTGTTGTACCGTCTGACAGCAGTGGGGATGAAGGATGAAGGGATTGGCTTAAACTACAATCTACAGGGACAATTATCCTGTAGAGTTGGAAGTAATAACCACAGGAGAGCACTATTCATTCTTATTTTGACAATCTCTACTGCACACAATGAGAGATGTATGCCCATTAAAAGATACATATCTTTCACTTTCTCTGTAGTGGATGATTTAGTGCAAATTGTCTCCCGAGTCCACAGTATTTCTCTAGAACAAATGCAAATCTATTGTTATATTGCTCCATTCTCTGCCGCTCCATTAGCTCATGGATTATCTGTATCCTTACCTTCAGGGAAAACTGCTGCAGTTAGGCCCAATCCAGATTAGCTTCCTGACTCCACACGTTTCTATTTAAAGCCTTTACGATGAGAAACTCAGACTACTGCATTGGCTTGTTATTAAGCAAAACCTGCTGCCACCATTTTCCTGGTGATGCTGTGTTGTTGACTAGTGCTGCTGCTGCGTCACATGACGTAGCCCGAGATCATTTGCGGAGAGAGCGATGCACCTGCTCCTCTATTTCATTCCTCCCATAGTTCATCCAGGGGGAGGGGGGAGATAGTCAATATTACAGCTTTAATATTTTCCACACGTCTTTGTGGTCCTGAAGCTGCTGTAAAGTACTATATGCTGACTTCTAAACACAATTACACATGTTCTGAAATATTGTTTTCAAAAACATGTGTGTAGAGGTCTAAACAACAGAGTTAATAAGATAAGATGTTATAAATAAAAAATCTCATAGAGACAAAATGTTTTGCAAATAAGTTACTCGGTCTTGGTGATTTGCTTATCACAATCATTCCAGTTTTTATTTCAATTTGACTGTGATTAATTTCATAGCCTTGAATAAAACAATTTAAGATTTAATAATTTTCACTGCTTATTTTACTGTTTCATCCTGTGTACATAATGTGGAATTGGATTAGAATAATTTAAAGGTATTTCTATAAGCGTTTTGAATGTCTAATTCTGTTTTAGGAAATCATCATAAGGATTTAGTAACAAAAAAACAAACAATAGAGGGACTTTTAGAATAGAAAATAGATAACTGGGGACCTGGGGAAGTCTTCATCCTGCCACTCATCTCTCACTTCCATGTTTTCTATTCGCAGCGTTGCCTCTGTGGTGCCCATCCCTTACAGTACAGAAGCCAAACACCTGCAGGAGATATAAAGGAATACAAAAAAAAACATATTCCTATTATCTAAGACACCCAGGTATTTTAGTCAGGAATAATAGTTTTGATACAGAGATTATAATAGATGGATTTGGGTAAAAAAGAAAGAAAAGAGAGACACAAAACAAGGGGGTTGGAAAAACTGAGGGTCACATGGGCCCACAGGAGCACATGTGATAGGCATGTGACTGACTCCACAGCACCCTCAAAATCAAAAGTCAATGCACAATTTCAGACCCCAGCCATGCACTCTCCAAGCCCTAATCTTTATCAGTCTTTATTCACTTATACACACAAAAAATAGAATGTGTACATGTCAAAACTGGTATAGGCAAAACTATACCTTTCCTTCTTCAATTAACAGAAAGGCATAAAACTATAGCATACTGTACAAAATGTTTACAGAGTAAACAGAAGTAAGAAGTGACTTCTTTACAGGAAAAATATTCAGGTACAAAAAAACTAAAGAAAGTCCCAGAAACCTAAACACCGATGTAAGTAATAAGTGAACATTAAGTCCCCAATAAGCTAATTTTTTCCCAGGCTTTTTATAACAGCTTGAGATGTTGTTATAGTTTTTATTCTTATTAATAAACACAATTTTGTAGTTCTCAACCCGCTCTGTGTGGTATTATAATTCTGTCTTTGGCACTTGTGTGTGTGCGTGTGTTTCTCCCCACCGTAAGTGACTTTTACTAAACAAAAATGGCAGAGAGCTACACAGTTTGAGGATACTGAACTATATGGGACTCTAGTACACCCTGGTCAGTATAGCCAAGATATTGTTTCAACACAATGAAATCATTAATTTGGTGTCCTAAATAATTTAAACGTTTGCTGTTTCTGTTCAATGGGAATAATTTTGTGCAGAAAACAGAAACAGAAACATCAGTTTGACTCATCAAATGTATGAGATTAATTATACATGAGAAATATTGATGTCAGTTAAAACCTATTTTTAATTTCAAGCATGCATCGGGGAAAACTGCCTCATACATTTTGTAGGTCAAATGAACGCCGTAAAGAATACTCTTGTTACAGAATTATCCACAATTATTTAAAGGTAGTGAGACATTAGTAATACTCACATGTGCAAAGAATTGGTGGATGCTTATCTTCTCCTTTCTTTCCTCAGATAAACATTAGATGGGTGTTCTCTCCTCCAGCAGAAACCCATTGGGCAGGCGTTGAAATGTCCTCTCACTCTGTGTTCTTCTGATTCAAATGCACATGCCGGCACTCACAGACAGTCGTACAGTGTCTTCGATGTCAGCTTTGAGTCAGCCGCAGGTGTCTGACTCTGAGGACAGGGGCCACCTCTGTGTAGGATCTCCTCTCCCCTCCTCAGCCTTTGGTCACCTTTGTTAGTCTACAGGCTGAGCATGAAGGGGGACACGGCAGATTGACTCTATATAAGCTGTATCCTCCAAAACACACATCCGACTGTCCTTGTATCCTTGACTTATCTCTGTTTTCACATTCTACTTTAATGTTTTTTTTCCCACCACCCCCAAAATACAGTAGATGCTCATTTGCCTCGATGTAGGCAATATAAAGAATAGGCAAAATGTTTTCTGTGCCTCTTAGCCCCTTTAGATTATCCAGCTGTGTGATAATATGGTCACTGTTCCCTAGCAACAGCATCACTCCTCTCCTCCTTCCTTTGCCCCAGTGTTTTCACAAGCTTACCCCAACTCTCACCGCACACTAAACCAGTGTATGACAGGCCTAATAATTCAACTGGTTACAAAAACACAAAAAGTAAGCAATATCTGGTTAAAAACATAGGTTAATATTAATACTAGCTCTACAAGCACATGAAAGAATTAGAAGGTCTTAGGTTTGTCTTTAGCACAGCAACTTCAGCGGCTCCTATATTTAAGGGAACCAAGATGAAGAATTACTTTCCAATCTTGCGGTTTACTTTAAATGTGGATAAAAAGTGACACAAACACCATGTAATGGATATTTACCACACCTAGTCGTACATTAAAAAAAATCACTTGAAAAGCCAATAACCTACATACAGCTGAATATTTTTATTTAGTATACTTCTATCTTAATCATCGTGAAGCTGAGCAAAAAAAATCGCACAGACTGCAGGGAGTACATATCTCTCTTGCTGAGCCCTAATGTCTTTGCTGCACTGTAGCTTGCCCTGCTGCAGCTGGTGATACCAAGATGGCTGCAAGCAATTACTTCGGCTTTTCACATGGTGCCGGTCAGTACAGGTAAGACATCTGTCATTGAACCTTTTCATTTGGAGATATTGACCCCAGTGGCATATCATAAAGTCAGTCTTCTTTTGCTATATCGAAACGACGGGTGCTTGAACACAGCAAAGACAGTTAGCTTGCCGTTTTAAGCTAACACTATCGGAGGTCGTAGTTAGGCCAAAGCTGTAGATACGGACAAGTTAGCTCAAATTGAGTGCGATTCAGACACTGATATGTTCTCAATAACGATTCCTGTACTTATGTGGATATTTGTTCTGTTGGTTAAGGGCAGGTAACTTTCCTAAACAATCCCAGTTGTATTCGCTCTGTTCGCATAACTAAAAAACTAATGCTATAATAACCCTCATATAGAGGTTATACGTGTGATGTCATAACATAGCAACAGCATTGCAGTTAGCATTCCGTCACGCAAACAGCAGCAAATTGAGTGGAAAGTCCAATAAGATTTCTCTGCTGTTGAAGGTTTGATTTCTGTCCAGATTTATGTATACCCTGTTAACTTTATTGCTGTAAATATCATCATGACAATGTCAGGAGGGTGACCACCGGGACCTCTGCACAGCAGCATAACAATATAGAGTTCGGGAAATTCCACAGTTACCATGGAGATCGGCCATCTTTGCAGCTGTTGGCATACATTTCCACTAACTAACATTAGCTAAAAACAGCATAAAAAGTGGAGAAAAAAGCCGTGGAACAACTTCGTTAGCTGCTGACTTACTGCTGGTAAATACATCTAACACACTGTGGTGTCCAAGTGTTTTAATTTGGACAATCTTAACATTTAAAATATCCATTAGTTTACAATTGCTGCTAATCCCATAATGCTTAGCGATGTGACATCACATTCCCGAACTCTATTGGGTGTCCTAAGGCTAAAAAGTGATAATGTTTTTTTGGGTCTCAACAATGTCCCGGTCACATTTCTCACTTTTAGTAGTTTTTGAGGTGATCGCCCTATCTGTCAGTCTTGCAGTTATTCTCTCATGCAAGCTTATACAATGTGTTTGTTTACACTGCATTCCAAATAATTATGCAAATTATATTTTGGTGTCATAAAGGTAGAAAAAAAAAAGTTTTTGAATGAAACTCATGGATGGTATTGTGTCTCAGACGCCTGGGATGATTAGTTGTCAGGTAAGCCCAGTTAAGAGAAAAACTACAGAAAAAGGATGCTTCACATCATTATGGCTGGGCAATATGGACCAGAAGTCATATCCCGTCCCGATATATTTAAGTTGAATGTCGATATACTATATATCCCGATATTTTTTTCCACAAAGTGATATACTATAAATACTATAAAATGTAAACATAAACAGGGTATAAAAAAGCTCCGTAAGGTGCACACTTAAATAAGTAAAAAATATCTTGAATAAAAATAGCCTACAAAATAAAATATGGTCAATCTTTTATATATATATATATATATATATATATATATATATATAAGATATAACAAAAAAAAGTGCTAAGTTTTGCCTGAAGAATGTATTACTGCGCAAATTTGAACTATATTGACATATTCAATATGGGCTAATTCCACATCTCATTAAAAATATATATCGATGTATTGCCCAGCCCTAAAGCAGACCACCATTTTCAAGCAATATGGGAAAGAAAAAGGATCTCTCTGCTGATGAAAAGCGTGGACGGTTTCTGCCAGGCAAATACATCAGATTAAGAGAACAGCTGCTACAAAGCAGCAAACGGGTATTTTAAACTGCTGGTGCCTCTGGAGTCTCCCGCACATCAAGGTGTAGGACCCTCCAGAGGCTTGCAGTTGTGCATAAACCTTCTATCTGACCTCCCCAAAACTGTTCATTGAATGCTGATGAGCAGAAACGGCTGCAGTGGGCAAATGAAGAATCATTTTCAAACAGTCTTGTTCACTGATGAGTGCCGTGTAACCCTGGATGGTCAGATGTGTATTGTCAGTAAATTCTAAAGTTACCCTGGAAAAGGCTAAATAGCACGAGCCCTCCACCTGTAGAACCACGTTGACTGGTCTCCAAAGCTGAGCATTTATAATGCGAGTCTCCAAATGCGTGCATCTAATTAGCATAATTAAATAGTGTGAGCGACCTGTGGCCTTTGTCACTGTATTGGCCTGATTGCAGTCAATTACAATAAATATAAGGAAAGAGAAACTTTAGGGGTTAAAACGAGGAAAGAAAGAGCTCTGTCTGTGGCTCCCTCTCTGACTCTGCACCGTCCACTCCTCAGGCAGGGACTCACCTCACCTCATGTTTAACTGTCATTCATGACCAGACAGTTGCATCTAAGGCCTCCTAGTAGAATAGGCTAGTGTTAAATAAAAGCACATAAGAGTATGGCAAGACTAATATTTCTCTTTCCTAGCTTAGCGTCATTGCATTGCAGAGCCCACCTCATCAAAGTCACTGTTGAGTTGAAACGAGCGGTGCCGAAAGCCGGTGTGTGAGCTAAACCATTTGGCACATTTTTAAAGGGGTGTCCGGGCCCTGAGATTAATCCATCATTATTGTTTGTGCACAATTCTGTCTAGCAACCTTTTGTATTTCAGCCCTGTTTTGTTCAATTCTTATAGTATCAATTATGAGGAAATGTAGAAAGTCCAATTACGGAACGCTTTTTGCAGCACTTTTGAGGGCCCCTACCCTGCTCTGGGGCCTGGGTACTCGGTACCCTTTAACCCCCATGTCCGACGCCCAACCCTATTGAGAACCTTTGGAGCATCCTCAAGCAAAATACCTATGATGTGGGAGGCAGTTCACATCCAAACAGCAGCCCTGCGAGGCTATTCTGACACCATCCAATCCAAGCAGAAACTCTCCAAAAACTCACAAGTTTAATGGCTTTAAGAATTTTGAAGCTGCTATCAAATAAGGGTCCTGTGTTCAAATGTAACTTGACCTATTTAAGATGTTTTTGATTGAGATAGCTGTTGATTTCAATAAATATGACCTCCTAATGCTGCAAATTCAACAAATTATCATTTTCAGTTCTTTACAAACCATAACATTTGTGTTGTGCACTGGGAGTGATACTTCAAATGATCCTCTAACAGTTAAAGACTTGAACATTATGCTGACTGTCATTTCAGTTGACTATTTAAAAAATCTGAGAAAAACATTATTTGCATAATCATTTGGAACAATTGTGCTTTGGCTGCAAAGATGCCGCATCAGTGCTGAACTCGCATCCAATATGTTGCACTCTGTTACTAATCAATATCCTTTAGCATAAATATTAAAAAGTGATTAGTTAGTGGCAGTGATGCCACTAACTAATTACTTCGTAACGGATTACTGTAATCTGATTACTTTTTTCAGTAACTAGTAACGCGTTAGATTACTAATTTCCAAACACGTAATCAGATTTAAGTTACTTTTCCAAATCACTGTGAGTTACTATTTTGTCATTTTCCTTTGGAAAAAAATAAATTTATTTTTGCATCTTGACGAGTGACGTAACATAATGTCACGTTTTCAGCCTAAAACACTCACCCTGGTCGGGCAGAGAGATGGAAATACGTGCCTTTTCTGAGTCTGCGTCAGCTTTGTTGATGTTACTGTTAAAACACACTTCCAAGAAAGTGAGTGTTGGTAAAAGAGTTTGTCATTAATGTGCTGAGGCGGTGGAGATGTTGCCGGCAGCATCTGAATGTAACTAATAAAGTAACTTGTAATGTAACTTAGTTACTTTTAAAATTAAGTAATCAGTAAAGTAACTAAGTTACTTTTCAAAGGGGTAATCAGTAATCAGTAATATGTTACTTTTTCAAGTAATCTGTGGCAACACTGGTTATTGGTAATTTTGTGTTATCGATCTCCTTATTAGCACTCAGCCGCCACCAGCATACTCCCACCCTTCAACAGCCAGTTACAGCGTCCAGCAGGCTCCTGCTGTAGCTCATCCTGTGACAGCTGCATCCTACTCAGCAGCGCCAGTGCAAGCAGCGCGGCCTGTTGCATCTGCACCTTATCCCACATATCAGAGCCACCAGGCCCCTCCTGATTTTACCTATAGGCAGCCAGATCCACCTGCTCCTCCACAGCCCACTACCACTCAGCAGACGTACCAGGTATTTTCTGACACGGTTAGTCCCTTTTATCCAAAGATTTCATTCACTTCTGACACCATTTGCTAATGAGGATTTAACTTTTTCTGAAGCAGGACACTTACAGCTATGCTCGTCCTGCAGCTGTGACCACCTTTGATAATAAACAGTACTATCAGACGAGCAATGCCTCAGCCCAAAGGACAGCCACTGAAAATTACTACCAAACCTGTGAGTATTTTTGGACATTAGTCAATTGTGAAACACAAACATTTACAATTGTTGTGTGCACTTCCATTAGATAATAATGTATTGTATTACAGTCTCATTTGTCCCTTTTTAATGGGTTTAATCTTTAGTGGGAGTGAAAAGTGCGTACAATCCTGTACCTACCACTGTGTATAGCCAACCACCTCCTCCACAGAGGCAAATAACAGCTCTGAAACCAATTGCTCCGGCAAGTTCGGTGTCAACCAGCTACAATATCTATCCAGTGTCCACCAGTGTCCAGCAGCCCCCAACCCCTATATCATCGTACACATCTTTTAGCTCCACTGCTTCAGCCTCATCGTACTCGGGTGAGTTATAATGTTTGTCTAACTTTTGTTATGAAGATAATTTTCGTGACTATATAAGAGCTATTATATTTTATCATTGTTGACGTCTTTGTTATTTTTTCATTCACTTCTAGGCATCAACTACACCAGTTATGATACCTCTGGGTACACTTCCACATCAACTCCTTCCTATTTCCAGACTGCACAGCCTCCACCACAGCAGCCTTTACAGCCGCAACAGCCCCAAGCGCTCATCCAAACTCCTCATAAGCAGCTCACAAGTTCCTCTTGGAGCAATTCAGGAAGCAACATGGTGGCAGCTCCTGCAGCAAACAATTACAAGAAGCTGTCATTTCACCAAAGCAAGTTGCTAAAGCCTAAAGGTCCACCCAAGCAGCCCCAGCTGCATTACTGCGACATTTGCAAAATTAGCTGTGCAGGCCCTCAGGTACATGTGGTTATTTTAGATACATAATTGTCAATGTGCTTTATTTACCCTAAGCTGTTATTATTATTTCAATCAGACATACAGAGAGCACTTAGACGGCCAAAAGCACAAAAAAAAAGAAGCTGCTGTCAAGTCTGCGGGACAAACGGGGGCCAGCACTGGGCCTAGAGGGGTCCAGACTCAGCTGCGCTGTGAGTTATGTGATGTGTCATGTACTGGAGTAGATGCTTATGCTGCACACATTCGTGGAGCTAAACACCAAAAGGTAATTGTTAAGTTATAATCCTTTTATGTGACCTTTACAAACACTGCATCTCTTAGTCACTTCAGCATGATTTTTTGTTAATTTGTTAAAACAGGTGGTTAAACTTCACACCAAGCTGGGAAAGCCAATACCGTCCACGGAGCCTGTACTAATCAACACAAATGCTGTAGTTACAACAGCAACAGCCGGAAAGTCCTCACTGTTCAGCTCATCAGCCTCTGTCTCTACCACCACTACTAATACAGGTGCTGCTAAACTAGCTGTTCTGACCACTGTGAAAACACCTATACCAGTAAAGAAATTGGTACCCTCAAAAGCAGTCGTTGGTAAGAAACCATTGTTTCTTTTTGACCTTTACATATTGATTTACCCCTTTTCCTTCAATTTCAAGAAAAGACTGTTTCTGTCTCACTCTGTAGCCACTAAGTCAATACCCCGTTCTCCTGCGGCCCTTGAAATGGTAGTGGCTCCTAAAATGGACGAGACTATGGAGCAGTCAGTTCAAAGTGATGATGAGGACGGTGGTGGTCAGGGAGACATCCAGCCAGTGGGGCACAATTATGTTGAAGAAGTAGGTTATACCACTCTGAAATGTGATGCAAACCAAAATAAACACCTTACTACAGTCACTGAGTATTACTATTTTACCTTATTTCAGGTATGTAATGAAGATGGAAAAGTAATAAGATTCCATTGCAAATTATGTGAATGCAGCTTTAACGACCCTAATGCTAAAGACATGCATCTAAAGGGAAGAAGGCACAGGCTACAGTACAAGGTAGACTGTGACCTTAATTTGAAACCTCTATAAATGGCTGCTCCTGTATACTTGAAAATGTGATCGCAAAACACAATACTGTGAGTTGAGATAATGCTGACAAATGATGGATTTATTCTATTTTCATACATCATCCAGAAAAAAGTCAATCCTGAGCTCCCAGTGGAGATTAAGCCTAGTAACCGTGCCAGAAAGCTCCAGGAAAACAAGCTGAAAAAGCAAAAACAAAAGGCTGTGTTGAAGCGCCAGAGAGACGATGAACAGCGGTGGCACATGGAGATGAGGTGATATCTGTAGCCAAGAACATAAATGTACTGTCATACATTATTTATTTATTTATATATATATATATATATCTCAAAGGCCATACCGCCTTTGCTCTGCCCGATCCCGTCAGATCTTGGAAGCTGAGCAGGGAAGGGCCTGGCTGGTACTTTGATGGGAGAATGTTGGGGAACACCAGGAAGCCTGGGTGAATGTAGTGTGTGAGTGAGTGGTTGGTGGTGGTCGGACGGGCTGATGGCACAGACTGGTTGCCTTGCTTCCGTCAGTCTACCCGAGGGCAGCTGTGGCTACAACAGTAGCTTACCACCACAGAGTATGGAGTGAATGAATAATGACAACAGGGTAGTGCTTTGAGAAACTTGGTAATACAGCAATTCATGTGTAAGGCATTATTATTATTATTATATTCTACAGGCGATATGAAGAGGACATGTACTGGAGGCGTATGGAGGAAGAGCAGATGTACTGGGGAGAGCAGAGACGGAGGATGGCTCCTCCGCCGTTAATGAGCCGGCCTGGCATGCCTGTGCCTCCTTTACTGGTGAGATTTGAAAGTGATGATGCTAAATAAACATTTACTTTGCAGTTGGTAGTTTATAAACAACGTGAATGGTTTTGTAGCAGACATGTGTTCGCCGACCAGACTCTCCTGATGACCGCCACATTATGGCTAAACACTCCACCATTTATCCAGTGGAGGAAGAGCTTCAGACGGTTCAAAGGATCGTGTCCCACTCTGAGAGAGCCCTTAAACTGGTGTCTGACTCTCTGCTGGAGAAGGATGCCCCAGCAGTACCTGCAAATGATGCTGAAGAGGGAGACGATAAAAGGTATGTTTTATTTAAGAATACTACATTGTAAACGGCTTCAGTTTGTGTGAGCTTAAATGTTGTTTGTCTTTGTAGCACTGAAAACTCAGGGCGCCTACTTAAAGGAGTAATGAGGGTTGGAATCCTCGCCAAGGGTCTGCTGCTTCGTGGAGATAGAAATGTGGAGCTCATTTTACTTACAGCAAAGAAGCCTACAATTTCCTTACTGAAGAACATAGCTAAACAGCTGCCAAAGGAGTTGGCGGTAAGAACATACTGTGATTGTGTGTGAAAATAACAGAAGACAGACCTAATACAGATTTACTGTGCGTGAACATATATAATGTATTATTATACAATATGAATACATTCATCGTTTGATAATAATTTTGCAGTGGTCTGAATTCCTATTGTGTAATAGACAAGTTGCTTGTGTTTTAGGTTACAAATTACTTTTTACCATTAGTGATACTCACATTTTAATATTCAGCATTCAGATTAACTTTGAATTGTGTTTAAGCCTGTGAAGACAAAGGCTTGACTCCAAAAACAAAGCATGAGACCAAAGGGTTGAAATCTGTAATTTAATTATTCCTCCCTCATGTTCTAGCTATTATAAGTATTTAATGAAAACATGCTTTCACTGATCTTTAGATTTACTGCCTGGTTATGACACCTGAGTCCTACAGAGTGAGACGAGGTCCTTCTGAAACTATATGTTAAAAAAATGCTCAGAGAATATTGTTGTATACACTTTATACAAAATGAATAGTTGAATACTACAAATTGATGACAGAAGAATGTCCCGACACCTCTTCTCCTCTGTAGAGAATAATCCCAAGTGTCCTTTTAACTGGCAGACATTTTCTGAAGATCAGTATGAGGTGCAGGCTCACCCTGAGGAGGCCAACATCATCATTTTTTCAAGGAAGGAGCCCAAAATGCAGGTGACCATTTGTCTCACCTCGCCGCTGATGAGGGAGGACCCTGCTGCTGAGAAGGACAAGCAGGCAGGCGGAAAAGCGGCCGAGAAAGGTTAGAGAAGCCAAAGCTTTCAGTACCATACAACAAAATGTTAGTGCACTTCATAAATTACACTCCTCAATAACATCTCACCGTTTACACCGTTAGGCTCGAAGAGACGAACATACCAGAAATAGCAAGTCTAAGCCTGACAAACAGGAAAATGTTCTATTCCTGTCACACTTAAAGATAAACAAAAAAAGTCACATTTACTTTTATTTATTTCCCCAGTTTTGTATTCACACAAGGCCAGATTTATTTGTTTTTTTTGCACAACATGGGAATCAAAAGCCGGGCTCTCCGACCTTTCTGTGCCACTAGGGGGTGTGTTTCTCATGAACACGCACTCAAAAAAGCCTTTGGGAAATTATCACAGAAACTGACTGAGAACTGAAGCTTAGATTACTGTTGACATAATGCCCAGGGATGAAATGCTTTGGAAAAGTACCTCATATCCCAAAGAGCTATTGTTGATTTATTTGGCTTTTTGTGAAGGGATTTTGAGGGCCAGGGGAGACCTTTCCCCTCATCATCCCTGTGTCATATGAAGGCATTATCAGGGCTAAGGTGCAGGAGTGTCTTCTCATTGCCTCACAATGATTATGCAAAAAGATATTAGGCCCATTTATTAATCCTCCATTATGCCATCATTTGTTTTGTTCATTTTTAGAAGTGCAGTAGGTCATTGTGTCGCAAACACTCCTCCACCTGTTAAAAACTGGCAGCATTTGAATGTTTTTTCAATTTTGAAAACATGTCAGAAATGTTTTCTATGGCCACTGTTTTTGTTTTATCTTTTGTTTGGGTTTGTTGATCGGTGCCCCACATTCTGTATCAGCAGACCTAGGCAAGGCTAATCGTAAGACCACAATTGTTTACATACCACTTAGAATATCAAAAACCGAAAGCTCATGTTTATTAAGCCTTTCCAGAGTAGGTAGCCCTTCTCTGTTCAAGCAGTTTGATACTGGTCCAACTCTAAAATGCTGGATAAATGTGAGTGTGTGATTGTAAGTGGTATGCCTTCAAAAAGTGGTTTTGTTTTAGTTGTGCATTTCCCTTGTGAGAAAACTAATATCCTGTTGTTACTGCAGTTTTAGTTAACATGGAAAACTCTTCAATCTTTCCTCAAAGATAATGTATGTAACAATGTTGTTAACTTAAAAGCTATATCAACTGTGTTTGTGGGCCTTCCTAGCAAACAGTCAGACTGAAGCGTCCAAAATTAATGCCACAACATCATGTTGTCAAGCAAAACAAGCTTATGTGAAGCACAGGAAATCCCAAGCACTTACTGAAGCATAATATTATCTGGGATTGGCACAGGGATGTTTGTTGCAGAGTGATATGAAGACGATTAGGTTTGCAAACTTTCAGCCCTTTACTGTTTGCACAGTAGCAATGATAAAACGCCTGTAGAAGCCTTTTCCTCCTAGTAAAAATATTATAAAAGTAAAATATATAAGTGTCTTCATATTGAGTGCATTGGATTTCCTTTCTATTGCCTTTTAATGATCTCTGTAATTGGGCTTTTTGCGTTATGTAACAATTTTATTTTTCTTTTTTTTATGCAATTATTGTTTTCCTCAGCACCATTAATAAGAAAATGTTTATTGATTTTATAAACAATTAGAGCTTGGCTAAGCGTTGTATCAGGTTGTTTTTTAATCATGTCCGTGTTTATACAAACATTGACTTGTAGGTGGGTTAAGCATGTAGTATTGAGTCCATGTTATCTGCCTCAGGTGTGGATGAAAAGGACCCATCTGACTTGTTGAATAAGAAGACTTGTGTGGATTACTTGGCTGCTCTTCGTCATGCAAAATGGTTTCAGGTAAATTCTTTGACTAAAGTGACAACTATGCTAAACTATAGTTTTGTCAAAGGTCAAAATGATTTTGTACACTTTGGTCTTTTATATTTTTTAAAGGCTCGAGCCAATGGTTTACAGTCCTGCGTCATCATTATTCGAGTGTTGAGAGATTTATGCCAGCGTGTCCCGACGTGGGGAAAGATGCCTGGCTGGGTAAGGTAGTGCTTGTCTAATGGAGGGCTAACATTGTACTGCTCCTTATTACGGGCCTAATTAAACTGATTATTGTCCAGGCGATGGAGCTGTTGGTTGAGAAGGTCATTAGCAGTGCTTCAGGACCTCTCAGTCCAGGAGAGGCCATGCGCAGAGTCTTGGAGTCCATCTCTACTGGCATCCTGCTGCCAGGTTGGGAGCATATACATCAGCATATGATTTGAAGCTTTTTCACTTACCGATTGTCAAAACATTGTTTTTAGGGGGACCAGGGTTACTAGATCCTTGTGAAAAAGATCAAACGGATGCATTAAAAAGTGTGACACCTCAAGCTAGAGAAGATATAACTGCAAGTGCACAGGTGACCCATGAGCGGAATTGATTCTAGAATTTTATGTATGTAATGTATGTTTTTGTTTTTTTATTCTGATAACTTTTTCTTCCCAGCATGCCTTGCGACTACTTGCTTTCCGTCAGATACACAAAGTGTTGGGGATGGATTCTCTACCTGCATCAAAGGCCAGTGCTCGCAATCGTAAACGCCGAAGAGACAACAGTGACACAGGCGAAGGAGAGGGTGAGGGCAAAAAAGACAAGAAGGAAGAAACTACTTAACCTCTGCACAGAATGAATACATTCAAGTGGAAGTGCTGATTTACAGGTGTAATATGCTGACAAAACTCTGCAGATTATGCCTGTAATATCGATTTAGGATAAGCGTGTGAGCACCTTAGGTTTACAAAATATGACATGTGAAGAAACCGTATATAATCAAAACACCATCTGCATCCACAACAATGGTTTTTCACAAAAGAACTTCACAAAGTTAACACATTTGAGAAAGTCAAATTTATAATGGTGGCATATCTACATTGATAGTTGCACATTTACAGGTCCGTTTGAGTTGTATCAATTAAATAAGAGACTGAGGTCAGCGTATTGTGTGCCTCTTAAAACACAATAATGATCTCAGATTAATGTAAAATCTATAAGCACTCTTTTTAGTTGATTGCTAGATTACTGAATAAGTTATTCCAACACAAACATTTGCTTGTTTTTTCCAACAATCAATTCCCATCAGGCAACTCCAGATTCTGTGATAGAAATGTTGCAGGAGCCTACCTAGCATGCTGAAGACATTTAGCACTTAAACTGCATTGTTTCTGAATGCCCTGTTTTTACTATTCAAAATGTGCACCAATCTACCAAACTTTGTGATAGTATCTTAGACTGAATATTGACTGGTGGTTACAAGATGTTTTCTTTTTTCGTGTCTGTGTATAGTGTATTTAAAAGCAGATCTGGATTGTTAATGAAATGAGTAGTGGTATAATGGAGATAACCAATATTTTAAGTTAGATTTAATATAAAATTGTGTATTTTATTTTATCAAAGCATTTAAAGGTTATTTTTGCAGGCTATACATGTTCTCAAGTAGACTGACTGCTGATATAAGTTGTCTTTGTAGTGTTGCTTAAAAGTGAGGAATAAATACAATAATTTAACCTCTAATGAAAGTTTTCTTTTTCTTTCCCTAAATCAGTGCTTTAAGATACATTAAATATGTGATATATTTAATATTTTGAGAATTGTTAAGCTAAAAGTCAATCCTCTGAGCCGCTCCACTATTGTCCACATGGCCAAGTGCAAAGTGGTGACCTCGTGTGGACCTCCCACGTGACGAATCAAATATGATGATTTTCTAAATGTTGAAATGATGATGGTAGACCGAGTCAATCAGACAATGGGGCGTGTTTAGCCACGGAAGAGCTAAGTGGGTTGAAGCCTGGTTGAAGCAAAGTTTCTATTACCGCTAAAGCTGTGGAGGGAACCGAAATCTGTCCGGGAAATGGGTCATACGGATCCGGCGATTTTTTTTTTTTTCTTTATGCGAAAATTCAAAATGGCTTAATTTTTCTCTTTCCTTTCATCTCGGAAACTAAAAGGTAAGCGATTTGATCGGGGGGATATTTAATTAGTGTGAGACTGAATACATCCTTTGCTGTCAGACGATGAGCTGGGCTGCTATGGGGACCCATTGTGTGGCCAAGAAGGACCACAAGAAGCCTAAACCTGGAGAGTTGCGCTACTGCAGAGGGGATATCGTCACAGTCATAAAAAACATGGTACATGACCTCCAAGAAGTTGAGAACAGTACAAGACATGGATTGCCAAATGTCTTCTTTTTATAGACAGATGATGGGATTTCCTTTGCAAGGCTCAACAGCACAGGTGAGGAGGGTCTCATAAACGCCAATGACATGAGGGAAAGAAAGGCAATACGAGTGGACCCCAGCCTTAGCCTAATGCCGTAAGTGAAAGCCTCTCATGCGTGTTTTATCATTCACACTATCTGAAGTTAGGGAATCATGACACTGATACAAACTATCATGACCTCAGTCAGAGGTCTCACTCAACCAAATACTTTGTTTTAAATTGTACTTGATTATTTATTTTTCCGTCTACCCAAGTAAAACATATTGTTTTTCTCTCTTGAGGAAATATTTTGGCTATCACCTTTGTACACAGCATCTCTATTGAAGATTTCCTGATGTGCTGTGACATATTTTAGTGGACTCATTCTTTTAACTTAACCATTTCTACTCTAAAGAGCCACATGCTGTATGGCTCCAGTTATGGCCCAGGTAATTGAATGCAAAGGGTCACAAGGCCCTTCCAACCTTCTCAGTGTACAGGTGAATGTACTTTCTTCAGAATTAGGCTCTAGGTCAGACACCATGAGTGACAGTAACATGACGCTAAAAAGGTGCTCTTTGTTTGCAGTAAAAGGGCTGAGGCCTCATTGCTCTTCAGTCACAGACCGACAGGTGAAGAAGGAAGTCATGGAGATTCTGCTTTAGACAGAGCTTCAGACTTCTGCTGTAAGAGAGTAAACTTTTTTCTTTTTTTTTAAATCACGCAATTGATGCTTATAAAGGTTGAAAGTCATGTTTGTGCCGGTTCCTCTTAGTCGTGGTGGGTCATGGTGAACCATGACGAACGTGGACAAGACTGTGGTAAATCTATTTTTCCTTCGGAGAAAATTGTTACTATAGTAACTGTGTTGAAGAAATGACCCTCATGAGCTTCTTCTGTAACATCTATCCACATCAGTCCTGCTGCACCATGACTCAGAGGAACTGACTCACAGCAGATACAAATGACAAGGGCTTATTTTATTAGAATGAGAGTACTTAATAATGAACTAGCTATTTTAATAAACATAAATTCAGGGTTTTCACACCTATTACTGAGGAATACTTGAATTTCAATTATTTATTCTTACGTCCAGCAGAAGTATAATGTTCTAAAGCAGAAGCTCCATGACTTCCTTCTCAGGCCTCAGGCTGAAAGGGCCTCAGCCTTTTTAGTGAAAATAAAGGGCTCACTATTTAGCGTCATGTTACCGTCACTCACAGTGTCTGACCTACAGTGTAACTCTGAAGCCAATCAAATCACAGTGACTCAGAGTGGGTTGGGCTCAAATGTGACCAAAAATAATAATAATGTGAGACTAAAAATAATAAAACTGGTGTAGAAAGGGTTAAGTGGAAGCATGTTAAGAATTGCATTTTAAGTGTCTAACAAAAAGTAGAGTTTCATTCAACATTCATTTATCAAAAGTCACAGGTTGTTAACCTTTCCCCTTTTTTTTCTTTATACTTAACTTTTATATATTTTTCGTAACCATGATGCTTTTGGCATTTAAATATTGATTTCTGTCCCTTCAGCTGGTTTCATGGAAGAATCTCTGGCTCTGAAGCAGCCTGTGAGCTGCAGCCTCCTGAGGATGGCCTGTTCCTTGTGCGGGAGTCTATTCGGCATCCTGGTGACTACGTCCTCTGCATCAGTGTCTCTGGAAACGTCATGCACTACCGTGTCATTTATCAGGACAAGTTGACCATTGATAGCCATCAATATTTCTACAACCTGATTGACATGATCGAGGTCAGATTTAGGTTGTTTGGTTCGATGCTGAATTGCAGTCAAAGGAAATTGTGCTGCAGTTGTTGTGTTTTGTAAAACTGTCAATATCAAATATCAAAGTCTTTATATTTTCATTTCATTACTTTCCTATACACTTCTGCAAAGTAACATAGAGATTACATAAGCTATACTCCCGCTAGATAATTGGGCACTGAATCAAAAATAATACATAAACAGAAAACACAAGTGAACAACAGAAGACAAAGACCACACATTTTTCAGTCATTTAAGAAGTTGTCTTGTCCACGGCATGCTTACATAACATTGACTTGTTTGTCCTCTGCTCTCCAAGTGATCCTAAGGATGCGGAGCCAGAACAATGGTGTAAAAATAACAGCCTTGTCAAATGTAAAATTCATGAAGACTGTTAACTGCACTTGTTGGATGCAGTGAAAGCTTTGTTGCTGAAAGACAAGGATAACCAACACATCTGCTGACACTACTGTCAAGGAAATGTTCAGTTCTTCCTCTAATTTACTTGGTTGTAGATTTCTAAAAAACACCTCTTCCTCTTCTAACTTCAGCAATGTGCCCTCATCTTCATCTTCCTTAAATAAATGAGTGTCTCTTTTTGTTCCAGTTTTACTCCAAAAACAAAGGCTCCATTGCAACTCAATTATTTAAGCCTAAACCAAAAACAGGGACTAAGTCAGCAAAGTTGGAGCTTTCTAAAAGTAAGTTATTTTTCTACAACATCATGTTTGCAGTAACCTTTTAAAATGACCACATTCATGCTCACTGACAATGTGTTACACTTTGATTCAAATGGAAAACAAATGGTCAGCATCAACTAATCCAGTCCCATTTGTAGGACCTCTGTGTGTAGGCAGGCAATTCTAGATTACTGTTAATAATCACCTTAATTATTATGACATTTTTTTAGTCCTTTTCATAGGTTGTGATTTACTGTTTTTCTTCAGTGACTCTTTTTTTCTTCTTTATAGCTGGATGGCTACTGGACATTGCCAAACTCACACTGGGTGAGATTATTGGAGAGGGGGAGTTTGGCAGTGAGTGTTGTTGTTATTGTTATTATTATTATTATTATTATTGTACATTTTATTTCAGTCCAACTGAACTCAGTAAAGTTACTTATGTTCTTTTATTCAAGCGGTTTATGCAGGACACTATATAGACCAGAAGGTGGCAGTAAAGACCATTAAATGTGATGTGACCGCTCAGACCTTTCTGCGTGAGACCGCTGTCATGACGTGAGTCCCTTGTTAGTTATTTTACTGACGACTATTGATCATAAGATAAAAATGACATATAAACAAAAAACATTATATTTCAGTAAACTTCAGCACAAACACTTGGTTCGTTTATTAGGCGTTATCTTGGACCAAGGACTGCGAATTGTGACAGAGTTCATGGAAAAGGTAATATTCATTCATTTTCACTACAAGTAACTCCAAAATGTAACTTATGCTAAATATGTTATTCATGTCCCTGTGCAGTATTTATCCATAGACCAAACTGCTGAGACTTATTTAGTTTAATTTTTAGACAGATGTTGAAATATATACTGTTACTGTTTGTTCCTGACAAAGTCCACAGTCTGAAAGTGCAGTTTCAAGGAGTCAGATTTCATTTTGTAGCTTCACAAAAAAGAATAAATGTACAAATCTACATTAAGTAGCACCTGCATTATGAAATCAATAAAAAACATTTATTTTCACCTATTTGTTGCAGGGAAATCTTGTAAACCTCCTCCGATCTAGAGGGCGTACAATTGTGCACGTTGGCCAGCTGCTGCAGTATGCACTGTGAGTACAAGGACAGGATCGAGGGAGGGCCATCCTGATGAATAATGAACCTGTTTGATGCAGTGACGTGTGCAAGGGCATGGAGTATTTGGAGTCAGAGAAGCTGGTCCACAGGGATTTGGCTGCTCGTAATGTTCTGGTTTCTGACAACAATGTGGCCAAGGTCAGTGACTTTGGCCTGACTAAAGTGGGCTCAAAGACATCGGATAATGCCAGAATGCCCATCAAATGGACTGCACCTGAAGCCCTCAAAAAAGGGGTTTGTCAATTAGTATTTATAGTTGTAAAAAAAAATCTGTCAAAAATACACTTCTAACTACACCTGTCCAGTCCCATTATTTTTCCTGTGTTTTCACCCCAAAAAAAAAAGTTTCAAAGCTGTTTTTAATATTTTCTAATTGCAGAAATCTTGTTGGAGTTATGGCATTCTCCTTTGGGAAATGTTCTCATATGGTCGTCAGCCGTACCCTAAGCTGGTATGTAGTTGGTCCCTGTATGAAATTAAAGGTGTTTCAGTGCTGGAAAAGTCTCAACCTAATTATGTAACTTTGTTAGTTAGTGTCAGTGAGTCAGTGTCCGGATACACTGCCAAAGTTTACAGATTAGATGTGCCACTTACTCTCTTGTTCAACTATGTCTGAGCAGGAAATGACACAAAGTCAAAAATGATGATGTACATCACAGAACTTGTCAAACTGAAGAGAAATAAGAGTTGCACGGTGTAAAAGGGAGCTTAACTCACTGCTGCAGGTGGCACTTTAAATGTTGCTAATCTACACAATAATGTGTGGTTGAGTTCATTTTAACCTTGTGAAATTTTTAACTGGTAAAGTGTTATCACCTGGCAAACACAATAGCAGATACGGTCTTACACTCGACATGTGACTAATATGATTAAATTGTGAACATGGCCTGGTTTTGTTTTTAAGTTTAGGGTTAGGTAAAGATAAGATAGAATTGAATTTAATTTAATTTGTCTTCTGCATTTGACCCATTGACTCCTTCGATGCCGCTGGGGCAACCCGTAAGGGGCAGTAGGGGTCCGTCTCCAGATGTGAAGCCAGGAGAATTGTACATCTTTTGAGTTGTAGGGGAAACCGGAGTACGGTTATGCAAACTCAACACAGAAACGCCGGGGATCAGGTACAGGACCTTCTAGCTCTGAAGCACTAACGAATAATTGTTATTATTCATTATTATTAATGATATTGATTAAATCTAGACCTTGTTTGCGTTATCATAACACACATTAAAATGTTTTGTTTCTCGATTTCTTGTGCTGCACTTGGCTGTAGACTGTGACTGAGGTGAAGGAGATGGTAGAGGCTGGTTATCGTATGGAGGCCCCAGAGGACTGTCCTGCTGAGCTCTACTCTATGATGAGGGTGTGCTGGGACCGGGAGCCACGACGTAGACCTACCTTCTACAAACTGAGGCACAAACTGGAGAGAGAGATACAGTGAGTAAACTCTGTGGAGCGCCTGCCCTCTTGTCTGTATGAAGTGGGATCAGCTCATGAAACTGATGTGCATGTCACCGTAGCAGGTTCAGGCTCAGTCGTTAAAATGTTTTTGACTTTTTATTGCTATAGTAACCTGGCAAGAGCTGGATTGATATTACAATACCAATTACATTAGCACCGATTTCAATCTGGCCTTGTATTGTTCGGGGAGAGGACACAATTTTGGAGCAGCATTTGCTGCTGACTTGATCAACTTAATTAATTCCATTAACAGCTCCTTGTGTTTTTCAGTCATCGCCCCCTTGTTAATTATTGTATCCTTTTTGTCCAAACCACTTATGGCTCGGACTCAAACAGAAGGCCTAGATACCTTTTTTTTGGTTCTTGGACTAATTTTTGCAAAGTGTTTAAACATCCATCCATCTGTTTTATTCAGCTTTGTCGGGGACTGAGTTTTGTCGGGGACTGAGTTTTGTCGGGGACTGAGTTTGAACAGAAAAGCCCAGACTTCTCTAACCATGCACACTTCCTCCAGCTCTCCTGGGGGGACATCGAGGTGTGTCCGGGCCAGCTTTGAGACATAGTCCCTCGTGTCCTGAGTCTTTCCCCCCAGTAATTTCTATCACAAATTTAGCTAACAGAAATAAAATAAAACATTTAATACAGAGACTTTATTTTGTGTACACTGGATCAGATTAAGATACAGTGCAATATTTGTTAAACAACTGAATTATGTATTGGTATGTTGACAGTAGCTTTTGAATCATTGTAAATATTACTGTAAACAAATGTAAGGGTGAGGCAATCCCCAACTCTTCAATAAAATGTACTTACGGATGACCCTTCAGCGTTGCCATCTTGACAGGAAATGACAGATGTTATTAAATGTACATTTGTGTAAGCCTGGTGTTTGTCGTGTCTTGGGACATGGACCAAAATTAAGGCTTGATCCTTTTCAAAACATGGAAAGGTCCTTGTCAATGTTCTCAATCTGCCGTGATTTCCTTAAGCTCTCTAGGGCCGAGCTAGGCAAGTTCAATAGGGATTGAAAAAAAAAAAAAGACTTGAAGTAAGGGAGCAATTTGTTACAGTCTAACCACATTTTACCGATTGGATGTCAATAATAGTAAATGAACGACTGAATGTTCAAGGCTTTTTATGACTAAAGAAAATCAAAAAAGAAAGAAAATTATGATAATACTGTATGAAAACTAAGTATAGAATAATGTACATGTTAAGGGCAAAGTGGATCATGAAGGCATTCTATAGATTGCCTGGCCCTATTTATCTACTTTGCCTAGGCATAGAGGTTTTTTAGGCACTGCAAACTTGAGTTTAATGAATGTGTCTAGAATACCTTTTAGAGCTGCTAATGCAAGTTGTTGCTTTTTCGTTATAGATACACTATAAACATTTAATATGGCTTTTGTATCACTACAACCCTAGTTTTTTGTTTTTGTTTTTTTCAACCCAAGAATATCGGACATCTTTCCTCTCGGGACGAATCTCATCCACCCCTGGAGCCCTGCCACCGAGGAGCTTTCTACTGTAACTACCTCGGTGACTTCAGCTTGGGTGATGGACAAGCCCCCCTCCGAGTCCCCTGCCTCTGCTTCCTCATCGGAAGATGTGACAGTGGGATTGAGGAGATCCTCGAAGTACTCCTTCCACCTCCCGACCACATCCCCAGTCGAGGTCAGCAGCTCTCCACCCGCACTGTAAACAGTGTTGGTGAAGCACTGCTTCCCCCTCCTGAGGCACCGGATGGTTTGCCAGAATCTCTTTGAGGCTGAACGATAGTCCTCCTCCATGGCTTCTCCGAACTCCTCCCAGACCCGAGTTTTTGCCTTTGTGACCGCACGAGCTGCAGCACGCTTGGCCTGCCGGTACCTCTCAGCTGCCTCCGGAGTCCCACAAGCCAACAAGGCCAAGTAGGACTCCTTCTTCAGCTTGGTGGAATCACCACCGGGTTCGGGGATTGCCGCCGCGACAGGCGCCAGAGACCTTACGGCCACAACTACGCGCAGCCGCATCGACAATGGAGGAGAACATGGTCCACTCGGACTCAATGTCCACAACCTCCCTCGGAAAGTGGGTGAAACTCTTTTGGAAGTGGGAGTTGAAGACCCTACTGACAGAGGGATCCACCAAACGTTCCCAACAGACCCTCACAACACGTTTGGGCCTGCCAGGTCTGACCGGCTTCTTCCCCTGCCAGCGGATCCATCTCACCACCAGGTGGTGATCGGTTGACAGCTCAGCCCCTCTCTTCACCCGAGTGTCCGAGACACACGGCCGGAGATCCGATGACACAACTACAAAGTCGATCATCGACCTCCTGCCTAGGGTGTCCTGGTGCCACGTGCACTTATGGACACCCTTGTGCTCGAACATGGTGTTTGTTATGCACAAACTGTGACTAGCACAGAAGTCCAGTAACAGAACACCACTCGGATTCCAATCGGGGAGGCCGTTCTTCCCCATCACCCCCACCCAGGTCTCACTGTCGTTACCCACGTGGGCGTTGAAGTCCCCCAGGAGAACAATGGTGTCCCCCGCTAGAGCACCATCTAGTACCCCTCCCAGGGACTCCAAGAAGGCCGGGTACTCTGCACCAACGTTGGGCCCGTAGGCTGAAACAACGGTGAGAGACCTGTCCCCGACCGAAGGCGTAGGGACGCGACCCTCTCGTTCACCGGGGTGAACTCCAACACGTGACGGCTGAGCTGGGGGGCAATGAGCACGCCCACCCCAGCCCGCCGTCTCTCCCCGCTGGCAACTCCAGAAAAATGGAGAGTCCAGCCTCTCTCCAGGAGTTGGGATCCGGAACCCAGGCTTTGCGTGGAGGTGAGCCCGACTATATCTAGCCGGTATCTCTCAACCTCCCGCTCGAGCTCAGGCTCCTTCCCCCCCAGCGAGGTGACGTTCCATGTCCCGAACGCCAGAAGCTGCGCACGCGGACCAGGTCGTCGAGGCACCTGCCTTTGACTGCCGCCCAGTCCACTGCACCTGACCCCTACGGATCCCTCTGCGGATGGTGGGTCCACAGGAGGGCGGGCCCATGTCGTCCTTTCGGGCTGTGCCCAGCCGGGCCCCGTGGGCAGAGGCCCGACCACCAGACGCTCGCATTCGAGCCCCAACCCCAGGCTAAACTCACTGTGCAATTTACACATTAGCTGTTCTTGCTTCTAATGGGATCAGAGGGACTTTACGTTGTCAAACTAAGCAGCTTGAAAACAGCCAATTGCTGCTAAGAAGACAAAGAAAAGATGGACAAAAGTTAATCATTGTTAACAAACAATTGAATTAACAAAATAATCTTGTGGCCTCATGTGTAGAGTCAATGACTGAATGAAAAACAATATATTTTTTCCAACATATCGTTATATAATTTAATTGTATGTTTGTTTATCCGATCATCTTGTGTAATAATAGTCATAGTTATTAAAAGAACATAGTTCTGATAATGATAATCTATCATTATTGTAGCCATTCCTAAAGTACGGGACGTCTCGTTTTGTTGTTAGTTGTTTAATTTATTGATTCATTTAAAGCCACATAGCGTGACATAACACCCAATAAATGGAATGAAATACTTTTCCAAAAACATATAATAAATGACCAAATGTGCCTTGGCTGTGAGTGGTTCATCTCTCATAAGGCCTTACTTGTAACTTTACTGGGAGCGAGACGTCTCCTGCTCGTCTCCATGGAGATGCTGACTAAAGGCAGCCAAATATGAGATTTAAAAGGGTTTGGTTCTCATCCACATCCATTATTTGAATACCTACTGGACAAATTGCATTTTCTGTGTCAAGCTGATCAGGTTTTTTGTGTGTTTTTATTGCTGGTCACAGGATAATCCAAAATGTTAGTAGGTTTGCCATAGATATAATAATATAATTATAATTATAATAATGGTAGATGAAGAAGATAATAACATATATATTTAAATTGATTTCATTAAGATCTTTGTTAATGATGTTAATTAGTCTGCAGTGTTTGACTTGCGAAGAGAGAATTGAAATGTACTTGCACCATTGGCTGCCAGGCCTATGGTGACTTTTGTGACCGTAGCAGCACAGGGTCTGGAGAGGAGAGTATTCATTCTTTTGTTTAAGCTGAGTTTTTTTAAGGGTCTACCATAATAGTTGATACTATATTCATTTGTCGAATTGAAGATTGAGATTTAGCTATATTAGGAAAAATATTGGGATTATTTTGTCCTATCACCCAGCCCTAGTCCCTCACTTAAAGGTTGACTCCATTACATACGGCTGTTGTGTTTATGAGCCAGAGACCTCACACATGTTGTCAGTCTGGACAGCTTATTCCAATCGAGTATGACTGAGTGAAGTGAAATAATAAATGCCTATTGCAAGTTTCCTGATAAGCATTACAATTGCATTTAGGTAACAATAATAATGGCTTACTCTTATATTGTGCTTTACAATCCTGTATTGACAAGTTTCTCAAAGCGCAACATTGTAGTTGTTATTCATTCACTCCATACTTGGTGGTGATAAGCTACTATTGTAGCCACAGCCGCCCTGAGGTGGACTAACGAAAGCAAGGCTTTACATTGTGCAAGGCAACATGGCACAACGAGCCTGGAGCACATGATTATATTGCCTCAGCTTGAGCTACATAGAGGTACATGTAAAGATACATTTTTGTCCACTCATTGAGGCCCGTGGTGCTATATCGAGACCTTTCTGGAACCCTTTGTCTTAACAACAATACATTTATGAAAGCATGTCTTATTTGTGCTTCTATTCATGCCCACAGGAGGTCGGCCCCTCCTCCTGTGGGCATGAATGAAAGCAGTATTTAAAACAATAACTTGGCGAAAAACCAGCTGCCAATCACTCTTAAAGGGGAAGGATTCCAGTTAATAACCCGCTCCTAATCCCCTCGTTTTGCCCGTTATCAGTGCACCTCTCCCTCTCCTTCTCACTCCTCTTTCACTCTGAGCTCAGAGTGTTACGGGCTGAAGTCAGCTGTACAAAGCCCCTTGGACTCTTCCTGATGGACTTTTTCTCTTGAGATTTACAACTCATTCTACTGCTTTTGGGGAAATGCAGTCAATGAAAACTAAATGTTAGTGGATGAAAGAAGTGTGGACCTTTCAACTGGAACAGTTTAACTTGGGACACTGTTCACTGGTATGTTCTAATCTAATTTCACAAACTTTTTGGTTTAGAAATTAAGTTTATTAGTGTACACTTTTTAGTCCACTTTTAATAATTAACATTTTCAGTACAGTAGAGAAATGTCTTTGTTTAAGTTTAAAATTGACGAGAAAAAAAGTTTAGGCACCCCCGATCAGACTTTTTATTATGTGAACAATGAGGCGAGGGGCAGATGAAATTATCTCCATAAGGCTTGAAGTTACAGATGAGACATTCACATAACATTACAAAAACAGTTTTATCTTAATTTTTTGCATTTTCAAAATAAAATAAATAAATAAAAGGAACAAAAGTTTGGGCACCTTGCAGATTTAAAATATCCCCGAATATGGCAAGTATCATGGCTTTAAACGCTTTTCTAGGCAGCCAAGAGTCATTCAATTCTAGTTTGAGAGATGCTAAATGTCTTTCAGAGAGATTTGCGCACACTGCTCTCTGGAGGTATATCCCACAATTTTTAAAATGATGTGTAGGTCAAGAGACTGGAGGCCATGGCCAAACCTCCAGACTGCACCTCTGGATGTAATTCATCATGGATTTTGAGGTGTGTTAAGATCAGTACCCATCTGTAGAGACCATGAGAGGCAATGTAGAGGCAATCATCTTGTTTTCAAGGGGATCCTCACTCAAAGAAAACAGCAGAGTAGATGCACAAAATCAAATAAAACAACACACGCGCGCGCGCACACACACACACACACACACACACACACACACACACACACACACCGGCTCTCAATATTCACCTCCCCACCGATCACATAGGAAATACAGCAAAAATACAGTGGTTCCCAAACTGTGGTACGGCTATCAGTGGTGGTATTTGGACTTCTTCAGGTGGCATTTGGAGCCATCTGCAATTTTAGAATTTATTTATATAAGAAGAGATATTTGACTTCATACAAAAGGAATTTAAGTTGTCATTTAGAAATATTTAAATACATTTTAGACTTATTTTATACCCTCAAGATTTAATCTGAGCTCAGCCTCAGGTCAAACAATTTAAGGTGGTACTTTTGAAAACCACTGGTATAACATTACACAATACATTAAATACTGTAACACTTTCATCAGAATTAAACTGTAAAAGTTAACACCTCAGCTCAATAAAATTTGTATTTAATATATACACACTCATATATATATATGTATGTATTTATATACACACACACACACACACACACACACACATACTCATGATACTTATGGAAGGCTAGAAACAAAGAGAAGTATTCTGAAGATGGGTTAAAAGAGCAGTTTGTAACAATGGAAGACGTGAGGGAGCGAATTATAAGGTTGTTCCAGTCAGGAGAGGCCCAAACACAGAAAGTGTATGTCACAATTTCTCTATGAACTTCAGGGACAATGATGACGATCTGATCATTGTGACGTAGGCTATATTGAACTGTAAGGCACTAGATATTGTAGTAGTAGTAATTTGGGTCTTTAAAGTAAATACATTTAAAACGTTTATGACAGCCCTGTGCCCCTTGCTGCAATACAACCCCAGAGGATGATCGATCGACCCCCATGCTTGACACTTGGTCAGAGGTGCTTTCCATGAAATTCTGTTCCCCTTCTTCTCCAAACTGACCCTTTACTGACCTTCCATTTTATACTTTTGATGTTATTTGAAAATGTAAAAGAAGAAAAATATACATATATATATACATTTTTTGGAATGTCTCATCTGAACCTTTATGGGTTTTGGAGATGATTTAATCTACCCCTTGCATCATTGTTTATGGAGTATAATAATAATTATAATTAGCATTTCTACGAAATCTCAAAGTGCTAAGAGTATAGCATAGGTTGTACCATGTAACTTAGACTATTTCTCTAAACTGATATCAGTTTAGAGTGTTAACTTCAACAATGATAATTAAAAGTACTATGCCTTGCCCTGCTCACATCGGACTCTCCAGCAGTGGATAAGCAGGTTAATAGGTAGGCTACATAAGGACAGTATGCGGAGTGACTACTTTTAAGCTCACATATGACCTTAAAAGTTCATATGTGACACTTTTAAGACAATTTCATTCACACCTCTCTGCCCACCAGATCTCACAGCAGACGCCTGGATGCATTTATCACTGGATAACATGGTGGACGACAGCTGTCTCTCACCCAGTAACTACCATGACTTGGGGAAGAGCGGAGGCAGTGGACATGTACACAGCATTGATGTCATATTGGGCTTCAGCAAAGACCCTGATGGCATGGTCAGTCCCATTGGGGGCTCGGGACCACACCACGTGGATATGAAGAGTCTGGAGTCCAAACCACAGGAGAATCTGCCTCACCCTACATACAGCGGTCACCTGTCGGCTCTGGGGAATGGCCACTCAGAACAGCAACATTACAGCGGTACGTTCACATCCCAAAACAGACACAACAGGCCCCTGAACTCTGTGAGACTGTCCAAGGTCCAGTTCACTAAAATGGACGCATGCATATCTACTTTAAGGCATCTGATTTGATGCTAGGAGGTTTTTTTTAATAGTTTCCAAATCAGTGTCACATCCTGTTGCATGTTTAGCTGAGAACAGTGTGGGCTTAGATGGAGAGATAAAATCACAGAACAAGACGGTGTAGTGGCTTATGCCCAATCCCATCCCCTGGTGGAATTCCCTTAATCTGGATAGATGAGATTGGATAGTCTTCATTCTGTTGTTATTGTTATCGGCATGTCTCACAGACAAATTTATAGCATTTAATCCGGAATTATTTTTGCATTGCCTACACTAGAAGATCTAGCAGGTGGTTGATGACTTTAGGGAAACCAAAATGAGTGAAAGCAGAGCACAATTTGATGAAGGTCCGAGTGTATGTATCCATTTGTCTTCAGTTGGATGCTCATCACGATGACATCAGCGCTCTTTTGTGTGGGACTAGCCTGTGAAGTTAGCCCAGTTCCCCTTCAGTGAGCAGCTCCTGTGTGACGCCCGTCCCTCAGAGATGCTGTGCTCATGAATAGTGGGTCGCCTCAGTCTGGTGCCTGTGATGGGCTGACAGGCTGAAGCCTGGGCACTGAACCAGACCTGACCTCTGGCTTCGTAGGAGCATGGCCTTTGTCATGTCTCCTTAATGAGAGGTAGATAAACGAGGCGCTCTGCACCTCAGCATCGCTGTGTGCTTTAGAAAACAGTGACCCTGGCTTTGTCCCTCATAACAAACCACAATGAAGAACAAAAAAGGGTCTTTTTAGTTTATTTTAACATGATGTAGGAAACAACCTCAATACATTGTGTCAGAAATCTATCTGTCGTTTTGAATAGGACCAATCCATTACCGCTATCAAACTGTGTGCAAACTCTAGTGAACACCCAACAAAAGCTGGTGTCATTGGTTGTCCTCTTTGACTGACTAATTGAGTAACCATACAACTAATAGTCAGGGAATAGAACATTCTCTTTGACCCTTGTTAAACTTAGCAATGCCACCTGCTGCAATGATTTTATTGCAAGTAATATCATGCTCCTCATCAGAAACAACATTGTTAAGTTTTATTGTATAATGATAAAATTAAAAAAATAATACCTGCCTTATTTCATGGACAGAAATATTTACGAGCAAGTGTAATGACGAGTTAAGTGAACAGAGGAAGAGTGTGGAAAGTGATAAAGGAAAATATCCGGACTCCTGTAAAGACGACCAACTCAAGAAGAAGCATCGGCGCAACCGCACCACGTTCACTACCTACCAGCTCCACGAGCTGGAGCGTGCCTTTGAGAAGTCCCACTACCCAGATGTGTACAGCCGAGAAGAGCTAGCCATGAAAGTCAATCTCCCAGAAGTGCGTGTTCAGGCAAGTTTCACATCACCAGGGTCAGCAGCAGTTTGATAATATATGTCTATCTAATGGTAATTGCATCTCTCCAGGTGTGGTTTCAGAATCGCAGGGCAAAATGGCGCAGACAAGAGAAAATGGATGCCAGTACCATGAAGCTTCATGACCCCCCTATGCTGTCCCTAAATCGTCCTGCACCTGTGCACACCAGTATGGGCTCAATGACCAACTCTCTTCCCCTGGACCCATGGCTGACCTCTCCTCTGTCCAGTGCCACACCAGTGCACAGCATACCAGGATTCATGGGTCCACCACAAAGTCTCCAGCCCAGCTATCCCAGCCACAGCTTTCTTAACTCTACCCCACACTCTACTCACCCTTACCCATCTATGGGCCAAGGGATGCAGAGCATGGCTCCACCCCCTTATCAATGTCCTGCTCCATACCCAGATAAATACCCACTGGAGGATTTAGACCAGCGCAGCTCTAGCATAGCTGCTTTGAGAATGAAAGCAAAAGAGCACATTCAGTTCATGGACAAGACCTGGCTACCCATGTGATTGACCAGCATGGTAAATAAAGGTGATTGGCAGCTGGAAAGAGAAATGATCACAGTTTCTTTATCTTTTTTTGATGAACCTTTAAGACTATATTGAAACAATACTGTCATACATGGAGATATTAATAATATGGAATAAGTGTTATGTAGCCCTTTTCCTGGCGCTCAAAGTCGCTTTACAATTTTTAGCATTATTCATTCACTCCATGGTGTTAAGCTATGTTTGTAGCCACAGCTGTTCGGGGAAGACTGACAGAAGCAAGACTGCCAATCTATGCCATCGGCCCCTTTGACCACCATCAACCACTGCCACACCATTCACCCAGGCAACCTGGCCCAACCTCGCTTAGCTTCCGACCTGACGGGATAGAGTTTTAACTGCACTACACAGAAAAGTGAAATGAAGTAAGAGAACAATGAATGGTGAAGGCCTTTTTGCTTGAGTGATGCTGGAGATGATAGACCTGCTGGCAGCTTGGGGCTGGGTGTTGTGTGGACGTGCTGGGCCACAGAATAGGCCCTATACATAATCGGAACCCCATATTGTTTACTCTTTGTTCAGCACAATTGATCCAAGTGTATCCCCTTTGTGTAGGAAACGGTCTCAAGCGGCACTAACTAGGCCTTGTAACATGTCACATACAATTTTTTACATCTGTTAATGTTGCCCATCAATTTTTCAGATTACGTATCATGTCCAAATGCTTTTTTTTCTGGAAGACAAAGCGAGTTGTTTTCATACGAAGTGCAATTTAACACCGGGTTTTCTACTTTTGGGGTAAAGGGTATGCAAACAACTACAACTTGTCTGGACCCGCATACAATAGTAAAATGGGAGTCACTGACCGTCAAGGCTTACAATGTATAATGGAGAAAAACTGTTGCTTACTTGCTGCTTTGACTGCAGCTGACCATGATGGAGTCCAACACCGTACATTTGCAACTCTGTGGGTCGATACAGTCATCGACACTGTGGACCAAGATTAAGCCAAAGGTTAGATAATAGATTTAATGCACATTTTAGGCCTGTTTTGATGAGACAATGTGCAGAAGTGCATTTCCTGCGCATTTTTGTGTCTTTTATTTTCTTTTTGTAAAATTGATTTCTGGCTATACAAAATTTTGTCATAAAAATAAATAAAGTTTGTTAGAACTTTTTTAACTTCCTACACTTTCAGAGTTGTGGTTCCCGTAAAACAGCCCTATTTTATTACAGTTATCGTTGTCATCTGACAAAGGCAGAGACACATATTCCAACTTTTTTCAATGTGTCTCGCTCCCCGTCATACAGTCTCCCACCCCGCCCCTTCTTCTTCCTCAGAGCTTGGGCTTCCATGGCAGTGTGCCAGCCTGTTAGGAAGATGAGACTCCAATCAATCAGAGCTTTCCAGGGGGGGACTCTCACCAACAGACCCCCGGTCCCTAATTGGTCCTAGGCAGGCTGACCGGCTGACCGGCCGCACGGCCACTGAAACACATGTTCACACAGGACCAGGGCTTACACATTTAAATGGATAAAATGAAAAACAAAATGTATACATTGAACAAGCAGCTACGATAGCTAAATTAACTAGCTAAGTAACTGAAAGGAGAGTAAGAGTTGGTAAATAAAACAAATGGATAAATATTCACTTGTGGTTGATATTTATAAAACTGATAAAACTACAGTGTAAATGAAAAAGTGTGGGGATGAATGGCTACTCATCAGAGTTAATGATGTGGAAAATCCCCCAATTAGTGCGTTTTCCTGTGTTGCACGATGAGTTCAGAGGGGAGGCTCTGACAGCCCAGGGATTAGGAGCCGAGCCGGGACGAGCCGAGACTAAAGAGACACAAACTAACTGCTGGACATTTAGGCACCAAGTCAGGGCTAAAGCCACAATCGGGGGCATGTGTTTAACTAACACAGAGAGACATGGGTTAAAATGCCAAATCAATTAAGCAAGAGAAAAAAAGAAAAAAAAGTTTAAATTTGTATTTTAAAATGTTGGATATTCTAATGTTAATTAATCATCATATGAAAACAGGTAAATAAAGTATGTCTTGTTTTAATGCTGTAAAGATCGTGTCAAAAAGTGCCTGGGAATCTAAGGCTCATCGACCCTGTTTGACATGTGCTTATTTGACAACCTAATCCAAAGAGGCATGGACATCTGGATCACAGAGACAAATCAATATTTTACAAACACACAAGTGTAAAAGGCTAAATACCACATAATAACACAGATGTCTTATTGGGACAGGGTGTGTGTAGTAAATTATGAAACAGGAAACATATTGAGCTTGTGCGAGACTGTAACGTTTTACATTTTAATAAATGTATTTAAATGAAGTAGCTTTACAAAACCTATAGACACCATGTGGGGTGCTTTCTTCTCATTAGCCATTCCTGTCAGCTGACTATTAGGAAATACAGCAAGAATTACAAGACACAATTCTTTCCCAGTCTGATTTATGTGGTAATATACAGCTATAAAGCAGTGCAGGCCACATTAGCATTGAAAAAGTGTTTTCCATACTGCAGATTATGGGGAAATAACAGAATTCACTTTTTTATTGGGTGTGCTTTTAAGAAGGGATTCAGCTTTTTCGCATGACATAATGGTAAGTTACTTTAGGGGAGGAGTGACAGGGGATTTTCTTATTGGCGCCAGAGTAATGGGGTCCATCAGAAGGAGACATGTTCTTCCTGCAGAACATTAGAAAATAAAACAAGAATTAAAAGACGCAATTCTTTGTTCATTAACTTAAATTCTCTTTATTTTGTAGACTGAAGTCTTTGTAAGCATCATTAGTGCATCATTATGCAATAGATCTGCCCGTATGTTTTGGATAAACACAAAACAATTATCCCCACTACTCCTCCACACTCACATATTAAATCTTATTCACTTATGGGACCAGGTACAGCTATGTGCAGTGTGCACCAAATACTAAGACCCAAAGCCTTTATTTTTGCTGTGAGCCAATATGAGTCCAATTGTTTTGGAGCTTTTTTCCTTCATTTGTTGATCATATCATTTTGAGAAAACCCAATCCGGCCTGATCTCAGAAGCAGAGCAGGTTGGACCTGATTGGAACCAGGATGGGAGACAGTGGGAAAATCAGGTGCTTGGGTGAGTGGTGCTTGAGTGACTGGGTGATGGAGGTCAGAGGCTCCAACAGTGCTGGCTGCCTCGCTTCTGTCAGTCTAGTTGTGTTACCATGGTTTTGCACCACCAAGTATGAAATTGGATTAAAAATGTAAATGTATTGTAATTCATTGTATTATTATAATGAGTTTTCTTGGGCAAGTATTTTTATTCAGGCAAATTAAGCTTTATTAACTCTGCAATACATATCAAAAACACAGAATAAAGAAATCCTACACAGTCAATAATAACTTTAAATACTTTAAAAATGTTTAGTGTTTGTTTGTCTCACTTTCATAGCTTGTATTCACCCATGCAGGCAAGACTATTATAGACATTTGATCCGATCCGGTCGCTCCAGCTGTAGTCTATGGCTGTGAGCCCAACCTGGGCAGTTCCAAAACTTCACAGTGGGTCCCCCGAGCGCCTCTGAGTACAGGGTCCGTAATAGTTATATTAAGGACAAGAGGCATCTTTCCAATATTATGGCCCTCGCCTTTGGAACGACCTGCCGGAGGAGCTCAAGACCGCAGAGAACGTTCATGTATTTAAGAGCAGGCTCAAGACCCACCTTTTTAGCTTAGCTTTTAACTCACATCTATTTATTTAGTCCTAGTGATATGTGTGTGTGTATGTATGCACACACACACACACACACACACACACACACACACACACACACACACACACACACACACACACACACACACACACACACACACACACACACACACACACACACACACACACACATATATATATATAGTAGCTACAATGTAATGTGCTATGTAACAATATGTAATAACTTGTACCTATGCAGTACATACACAATGGAATAATGTGTATTAGTACTTTGAAGGTACATAATTTAATAAGACATAAGACCCTTAGAGTTAGGGTTAAAGTTTGGGTTTTATGTCTTATTAAACTATGTACCACCAAAATACTAATACACATCATTCCATTGTGTATGTAACCTGTAGGTACAAGTTATTACACAGTGTTACAGAGCCCATTACATTGTACTTAATGTGGCAGGTACAATGTATCAAAGGTAGTGTAAAATAAAGTGTTACCAAGTATTTTAATATTACAATACTAATATTAAACTATGAATATGCTTGAGGTTGCTCAAGGATGTTTGTTAAAACTCAAGCGTCCTTCTGAAGTTGGAGAGGGACGTTCGAGTTTGCTGAAGTATCCTCAGGTATGAGGTCATGTGAGAAAAAGGCTGCGAGGTTATTTTTACAGTCTGTGGTTGGGACCTGGGACCGACATAGAGCATGTATAGTGCCACAGCGCCATCTGTCCACAATAATCGGCACAACACCACACTCCCAACTAAGCTCACAGCACCATAATATCTTAGGTGTGAAATCGCAAAGTTCTGTTACAGTGAGGGAAGCCATCTCGCAACACATTGCTGCCTCTTGGCCCACGGCACTCTTGTAAAAGAGATTTTTTTTCTGGTTAAATAAAGGTTTAAATGAATGTAATTCTAATTTGAAAACAAAAGAATTAAAAGAGGACCAATCTTTTATTGAATGAAAGCAAAACATCAGACACAGTGGAAAATCTAGAGTCCACACGGGGGAATCTGTCTGTCAGAACAATTTTGCTGAAATATGAATAGGAATAATATTTACCCCATGGCATAGTATCTTTGCATATCAGCACTATATGGAAACTTCCACCATTATAACTTTTATGAGCAAACTTCAAAAGCTCTTTTCAAATATATTTGTGAACACGGACTTTAGACAACAATATAAAAGCCAAAGTAAAGTAAAACAAAAAATAGATTATAAGAAGTAGGAAATCGTCTCCTATCCCTTTATTCCTATTCCATTATTCCTATTCCTTTTTTCCTATTCCTGGGTTCTTGAATAGCGTGGACCTAGGGTGACCAGATGAGTTGCCCTGAAATTCGGTTTATATATCAATAGATATATAAACTTCTGATTGAAAGTAGCCCTAGAAGTCCTTTGGAGTCGAGTTCATCTGTTTTTTATAACAGACAGAATCAGTGCCGCCTCGTGCTGCTCAATGCGTTGCCGCAGCTCTGTCTTTCACCAGCGCCACAGAGCATCTCTTTCCCATTTGCCTTCCCTCTCAGCTCATCACCACGTTTCCTCACAACCTTTCCCGCTTTCACAGGACAGAGAGTTGCATTTGTCCCGCTGTTACAGTAGAGAGAAAGAGGAGAGAATGTGCCGCGGTCCCGCTGTAGCGATCAAATGCTTTAAAAAACGTGAGCCATTAACGCACGTACATGTTTCTATGCGCGCTCCCCCGGTCCCGAGCAGGAAAAGGGTTGGGGACCCCTACTTTAGAACATTCTTCAGGGCGCAGTTTTTGTTGTATTGCTCGTCCAGATCAAGCCCCTGTTCCATAGTAAGAGCGCACACAGCACTTTCGACATTCTAAAAATATTTATCGGGACACTTTTGGTTGGATTCGGGATTCAGGACGAGAGCCTGGATTTCGGGACTGTCCCGAATTTTTCGGTCCACCCCAAGTGGACCATAGTATTTCTATGGCGTGAACAACCACATTATGGTGTTACCACGGCAAAGTCCCGATGCCAATCTTTACATGACTGATCCATTGAAGTATATGGACTGATCACGCAGGTTTCGAGCAAACTATGGGCATTTTGTGAAAGATATGGCTTGAATTTGATTTAAAATAATGCAAAAAAATTTAACTTTGCTCAGCCCATAGATATAATAAACGAGCATTGGGAATTCTTTAAATACAAGGTTCGACAATTTTCTATATCCTGAAGCAAAAAAAAATATAAGGAAACTTAAAGAGAAGGAACTTGATCTTGTACAACAGCTGAATTTTTACTGTAACAAACCTAGTCCTACTGAGGACGATAAACAGAAAATACGAAATCTCCAACCAAAATGAGATGAAATGTATATTCAGAAAGCAAAAGGAGCGTTTGTTAGATCAAAGGCTAAATGGATTGAAGAAGGGGAAACAAATACTGCATACTTTTGTAACTTAGAAAAACGGAGACAACAAAGAAACACCATAAAATCTTTATTAATAGACAATACAGAGGCTACAGATGAAAACTTAATCTCAAAAGAAATATTTAAATTTTACAACAATCTGTAAACCTCAACATTTTCAGAACAAAATTGCAATGCTTTTTTGAACAGTATTAAAATGCATATTCCCAAAATTGATGATAATTTTAAACAAACCTGTGATAATAATATATCTAGATCAGAGGTGGACAAAGCGATGAAGAGCTTATCTCTGAACAAAGCTCCGGGCCCAGATGGATTAATTGGGAATTTGTATCGCCATTTTTGGGAAGATATAAAGGGTCTACTTTATGATCTTTTCTCAGACATTTTTGAATCTTGCTGTCTCCCTCCTACAATGCGTCAAGGAGTTATAATTTCTATTCCAAAAGCAGATAAAGACCAGAGGATTATTGAAAACAGGAGACCAATCACTCTAAGAAATACAGATTATAAACTTCTAACTTACATTTTTAAGATACGTCTTCAATTTGGAATCTCAAATATTGTTGCGGAAACACAATCTGGTTTTCTAAAAGGTAGGTCAATCCACAACAATATTAGATTAGTAATGGACATTATTGAATATAGGGATCTGAAAAGTGATGATGGGTTTATCCTCTTCTTGGATTTCTATAAAGCGTTTGATTCGGTGGAACACCAATTTATTTTCTCAGTTTTGGAACATCTCGGATTTGGAGTCAGATTCACCAATTTAGTCAGAGGTCTATATCAGGATATCAGTAGCTGTGTTTTATTACCTGAGGGAACCACTCCCAGGTTCAATATCTCGGTTGGCATTCCTCAAGGGTGTCCAACGTCTGTGGTACAGAAATAATCATCAGTCAATTAGCGGATGATACGACGCTTTTCCTAAACAATCACAAACAAATTCCAATAGCTATTGAAAAAGTAAAACATTTCTCTAATGCCTCTGGGCTAACGTTAAATTTAAAGAAATGTGAACTCCTTGCGATTCACGACACAAACTTAAAGGACCTGTATCATGCTATTTTAGCCATTCCAAAGTAAAGTATAGGCATTTATATGATATATTGTACCTCTACCACTACGGAGCACAAATTTTTGTGATAAATATAAGTATTTTCTGGAGGTATTTTTCCAACCCGGAAGACAAAACGCTTGGATTCAGTTAACTCCGCCCCCTCTCGCAGCTCATACAACTATAGCAGTAGTAGAAATATATATATCACAGCAAAAAGTGAAGTTATTTCATGATGCTGTTATAAGGAGTTAACATGTGCAACACAGCTTCATGGCTAAATTGCTAACACACACGCTAACATGCATTTTGATCGACTCACCAGTCTGATGTTTCCATTATGGGACTTGCGCTGGTTATAAAAGTTAATCCACTTTGATTCTGGCCAAGGTTCATCAAGCATCCATCAGCAACAGGCACAGACAAACACTATTGTGGCTGATAGTCGCTGAATCCCGGAGGGAAAGTCCAACTTCTATGGCCTCTTCTTTGGGAAGGTTGAATAAAGTCCTGTCCTCGCAGCCAAACGCGGTTTTCTCCGTGACATTATCGTTGGGTAAGAAAAAAGAACAGGTGTCCAGACTCCAGAGTAGGTTAGAAAAAGCTCCCTCTTCACAACTTTCGGTGCAACATGACATGACCATCTGTTCAGACCGTTCGGACGCTCAGGGGGAGCGTTTGTTTTCGGTACAGGGGCAGCGCAGCGTCAGGCACTTCCTCTTTTTTTTTTATCTTTTTTTTTTTTTTTTTTTTTTCTTACGACAGAAAAAAAAAAAAAAAACTATTTTACAAATGAAAATCATGCCGTAAGGCATTAGATTGCAGACGTCGAGCACTTCCGTTCCGCTGTGACGACACAACTGAACATGCCAGTCGTTTACCAGGAGAGGGCGGAGCAGCTGCTCAGAGCGCAGGATTCAGTAGGATTACTGAGAACTGCGTGAATGAATCCAAAAAACACTCTGGGGGTGTTTTTGATAAGGAAATAGCATAACAACATGGTTAAAAGCTCCAAAAAGTCGATTTTGCATGATATAGGACCTTTAATATAACGCAATATCGCTGTTAAATCAGAAATTAAATATTTGGGAACATATACTATATCAAAAGACTGTAATTCCAACCTCACTATGAACATCCAAAATAAACTTGCTGAGTGTAAATCAAAATTAAACATATGGCTTCAGAGGGATCTCTCTGCATTTACTTGACAAAAATGGAAAGTCTATCGAGATTAATTTATCCAACCTGTAGTACTCCTGTTTCAAACAACCTGATAAAAACTATTAATACCATTAATTTCAACTTCATTTGGAGAAACAAGCCACATTATTTAAAAAAAGATCAAATGGTCCAAGACATAAACAGTGGGGGCTTGAAAGTAATAGATTTTGAATGCCTTAATGGTACACTGAAAATAAACTGGTTAAAAGCTTGGCTCAATTCTAATAGTTTCTGGTATAGTATCCCAAAATGTATTTTCAACAAACTAGGTGGACTAAAATTATTACTCTTGTCTGATTTTAATATTAATAAATTGCCCATTAAACTGTCAGAGTTCCACAAGCAAGTATTATTGTATTGGAAGCTACTTTATGTGCATAATTATTCACCACATTCGACTATAATGTGGAATAACAGGTACATACTTCATAGAAATAAGTCACTGTTTTATGAAGAATGGTTGAATAGGAATATATGGTCTGTTGCGCACTTGATGAAAACAAATGGTGAATTCCTAAATTATGAAGACTTTTGTATCAAATACAACTTCAATCCTCCTAAATCTGAATGTACAAAACTTTTGAAAGCATTTCCAAAAGAATTTTTATTTCAAAACCAAAACATAATGAAAGACCAACCTATAAATCCACAGCTGGGCACCATATTAATCCATGGAATATCTCTCATGGATAAGAAATGCTCCAATCAATTCATTAGACAATGCCTTACGGTAAATTTATTCCCTGGTAAGATCAACAAAAACAACATTATTTATACATTTGAAAAAAAATAATCCATTAATAAACTAAGAACACTGTACTTACAACTTCCTATTCAACCAAAAGCCAAAGAGACACACTTTAAAATTATGAATGCTGTTTATCCCTCGAAAGATTTGCTAAAAAAACGCTTTAATATTGATGATAATACATGTACATGTATGTACATGTATGACATATATGTCAAGAACAATGTGGAGACAACGGATCTTTTTTTAGTGTGCCAAGACTCACATTTTTTGGAAGAACTTGCAGGACTGGATACAACGGCAAATTGAAATCCCAAGCCTGATCTCAAATGACAATATAACTTTTGGAACTCTTCTTCAAAACAAGAACAATGAATTGTGTTATAACTTGGTCCTCTGTCTAGCAACATGTTTTATTCATAAACAAAGGATATTTAAATCATCCCCAAACTTTAAAATGTTCCTTATTGACTTTGACAGTTATCTAAAATCCCTAAAATATATACGTACCAATGGTAATGAATCTGTTTATGAACTTTTGAGTAAACTACCCAGAACTGTATAACCCTTTGTATGTAAATTCAACCTCTTATACTATTCAGTGCTTTATCTTTTTGTTCTTTTATTGCCTATTAACAATGTAATCTGAACAGATGTATTACTATTGCCCTGTTTGTTTTGTACATAAAAAAATAAATACAAATAAACGAGCATTGAACCAACCGTGCAACATTTCCGTGTTTTGATTTGTGACAAGGCAAACGTCACTACCCCTTTAACATTTCCCACAATGCATCGGTAGCAGTAGGTTTCCTTCAACTTGAAAAGCATTTTATAAGAGCACAGTATTGTAACATTACATCTCCACGGGCTGTTTGGTCCGTGCGCGCGCCCTGCGCTGGAAGTCCTGTGGTTGTTTTTTGTTGGTAAGTTGTCATAGCCAGATTTGTTATATCACCACTAGCTGCTTCAAAAGGCTAACTGAGCAGGCTACACTAACCTTTTTCTAATTTTCTGACAGCCTTTACCTCACAATGGATCAGGAGTATGAACATCGCCTCCTTCGTCAAATCAATATTCAAAATGACAACTTGAGTCCTGTAGTAAGACATTACAGCTTTTAAGATATCTTTATTGCCGTTGGTAGTGACACACAAAATGTTTTGTTTACTGAAATATGCACTAAAATAAATGTAAACAGACTTTGCATTAATATATTTGCAGCCATTTCGGCCCCTAAGCTGTTCCCCATTATCTTCACCAAGTAAACTCGGAGACAGATTCATCCCCACCAGAGCAGGAGCTAATTGGAGTATCAGTTTCCACAGAATAAATGTAAGAATAATCAATGTGAAAGGAGGTGTTAGGCAATAGCCTACATCTGTTGTTTTGTTTAAGAATGATCAGTTTTCATTTATTTTGTAGGAAAATGAGAAAGTGAAAAATCAAAACAGAAAAACAAAAGAAGCCTCTTCTGACAATAGCAAAGGTAAAACGGTTATACAACAGAAGGCCTGTTCTAATCAATGCCCTTTTTTTCTTAAACATATTCCTTTTGTGGTTACAGCTGATGGGCTGGCCTATTCTGCTTTATTGAAGAATGAACTATTAGGAGCTGGTATTGAAAAGATCCATGACCCTCAAACTGAAGATCGGCGTCTACAACCGACGACTCCTGAAACGAGAAGTCTATTCAATGTACGTATTTGTGATTTCTACAATGTTTGTTTTTAGCAATGCTATGTCATTAAAGCATCTCTTTATTCATTTGCAGTATACATTGAACACTAGAAGATCACCATCTGACAATGGCTCCAATATCTCCCCTTATTCCCTGTCACCTGTTTCAAACAAAAGGTTTGTATGAATTGTCTGTGTTTTAGTAACATATTTGGCCTAGAGCATTTGCATTCTTTCTGTTTTACAGTCAGAAATTGCTCCGTTCACCGAGGAAGCCAACTCGTAAAATATCTAAAATCCCTTTTAAAGTCTTGGATGCTCCAGAGCTTCAAGATGACTTTTATTTAAACTTGGTTGACTGGTCGTCCCTCAATGTCCTTAGTGTTGGTTTAGGTACATGTGTTTACCTTTGGAGTGCATGTACAAGTCAGGTAATATTTCTGTCAAATCCAGTATGACTTTCTTCAGTTGCATTTCAAACTAAAATTTGTTGCACATGTGCTTTATGTCAGGTCACCAGATTGTGTGATCTCTCTCTGGAGGGAGACTCGGTCACATCTGTGGGATGGTCTGAAAGGGTGAGAAGTTGTTAAACTTTGAAAAAGAATAAAAAAAAAATAGAAAACTTATTTAGGTGATTCTGTATGATTTTAGGGTAATTTGGTGGCTGTGGGAACCCACAAAGGTTATGTCCAGATCTGGGATGCCGGTGTTGGGAAGAAACTATTTGCCCTAGAAGGACACACAGCCAGAGTTGGTTAGAACAAGTTAATATGTGAAACATTTTAGTTGAAACTACTTTCTCAGTCTGAGATTCTGTTTTTCACCCAGGAGCACTAGCTTGGAATGCAGATCAGTTGTCTTCAGGTAGCCGTGACCGCATGATTCTTCTAAGAGATATGCGAACTCCTCCTCTTCAGTCTGAAAGACGACTGCAGGGACACAGGCAAGAAGTGTGTGGCTTAAAATGGAGTACTGATCATCAGCTACTTGCTTCTGGTGGGAATGATAATAAGGTGAACATTATGTCCTATTGTGAATTAAATAATATTTGTATAATCTTCTAAAACTACAGTGCCTCTCGAAAGTACTAATACACCTTGAACTTTTGCACATTTTGTCATGTTTATAACCATAAAGATTTTGAATGTTTTACTGAAAGTTCACACACAAGTAACAGACAACTGTGAAGTGAAAGCAAAATGATACATGATTCTGTTATTTTTCAAAAAATAGAAAAGTGAAAAGTGGGGCGTGCATAAGTATTCGTACAGCATTTTTCTGAGTGCATTAAATTGCCTTTATAACATTCCTAATGACTGCAGAAAGTTCACGCCTTGCCCTAATCATTAAATAGAAGCCACCTGTGCGTAATCTACTCTCAGTATAATTACAGCTGATCTGTGAGGTTCTCAGAGCTATGGTCGGAGTGTATTGGTCACTAAACAACATCATGAAGGCCAAGGAGCTCACCAGAGAGGTCAGGGATAAAGCTGTGGAGAAGTTTAAAGCAGCGTTAAGTTATAAAAAGATTTGCCAAGATTTGAACATCTCACGGAGCACTGTTCAATCCATCATTCGGAAATGGAAAGAGTATAGCACCACTGCAAACTTACCAAGACACGGGCGTCCACCTAAACAGACCGAACAAGGAGAGCACTGGTCAGAAATGCAACCAAGTGCCCCAAGATAACTCTGGAGGAGCTGCGACGTACTGCCGCTGAGCTGGGGGAATCTGTACATGGGACAACTATAAGTCGTACTCTACACAAATCTGGCCTTCATGGACGAGTGGCAAGAAGAAAGCCATTATTGAAGGGAGGCCATAAGAAATCCCGTTTGAAGTTTGCTAGAAGTCATATGTAGGACACAGCTACCATGTGGAAGAAGGTGCTTTGGTCAGATGAGACAAAAAAAGTTTTGGTCCAAATGCAAAACGTTATGTATGGCGCAAACCTCATCGTCCTGAGTGCACCATCCCCAGTGTCAAATATGGTGGGAGGAGCATCATGCTATGGGGCTGCTTTTCCTCAGCGGGGACTGGGAAGATTGTAAGAATAGTTGGGAAGATGGATGGACTGCTGTTCACAAACTCTCTCCTTCTAATTTGACAGAGCTTGAGTTGTTTTGTAAAGAGGAATGGGCAAAAATGTCAGACTCTAGATGTGCAAATCTTGTAGAGTCATACCCCAGAAGACTTGCTGCTGTTATTGCAGCAAAAGGGGGTTCCACAAAGTATTAATTCATGCTGTATGAATACTTGTGCACGCCTGACTTTTCGGTTTTCTATTTTTAGAAAAATAACAACAGAATCATGTTTCATTTCGCTTTCACTTCACAGTTGTCTGTTACTTGTGTGTGAACTTTCAGTAAAAAATTCCAAATAAAATCTTCATGTTTATCTATCAATCAATCAATGGTTTTGTATAGCCCAATATCACAACAGGAGTTGCCTCATAGGGCTGCAACAAACATTAAGGCAATAAAACAGAGCGGTAATAAGACAATGTAAAGTTCCTGGCGAATCAAATATCCAGGCAAACATAATGTCCAAATAAGCGTCAGCAGTGGGTGGCGACGAGCAGCGCGGGTGTCCCCTGTCCTTAGACTCTCCAGCACGGCAAGGAAAAACTCAAAAACCCGGTGGGAGAAACGAGAAACCTTGAGGAGAACCACAGAAGGAGAGATCCACTCCCATGGACGGACAGGCTATAGAGACCCAGGGCCGGAGGGAGACCCAGGGCCGGGTCATGTAAACATGACAAAATGTGTAAAAGTTCAAGGTGTATTAATTAGTACTTTCGAGAGGCACTGTAATTGTTGGTCATGTATTATGATTTTGACTAGTTGTTAGTTTGGAACCACTCCTCCTTGAGTCCAGTTCAGATGTACATGGATCACCTGGCTGCAGTGAAAGCCATTGCTTGGTCGCCTCATCAGCACGGCCTGTTGGCGTCAGGAGGTGGCACAGCCGACCGCTGCATACGCTTCTGGAACACTCTGACCTCACAGCCACTGCAATGTATGGACACTGGATCACAAGTGTGCAACTTGGCCTGGTCAAAGCATGCCAATGAGCTGGTATGTTTTTTAAAGTATCACTGCTTACTTATTGATAAATTGAGAGATAATGACATGATTAAGGAGTACAACATCTACTGAGGTTATTTAAGTTTAGGTACATTTTTGCCAATTTACAGGTGAGCACCCACGGTTACTCTCAGAACCAGATTCTGGTGTGGAAATATCCAGCCCTCACACAGGTGGCCAAACTCACTGGACACTCCTATCGTGTTCTGTATCTGGTCAGTAATTCTTTTCACACAATTTATCATTTGTTAAAAATATTGTAGTACCCTCTTCTCTACCTGTTTTTGTAAATGTTGCTTTATGAGTTGAAACATTTTATAGGCAATGTCCCCTGATGGTGAGGCCATAGTAACCGGAGCTGGAGATGAGACACTCCGCTTTTGGAATGTATTTAATAAAACTAGATCAACAAAGGTAAGGTAACGTCTATTAAGAAAATAATTACTTTTATCATTCAAAATGGATAATTGCATTTACTTTGGTTTCAGGAATCCGTATCTGTCTTAAACCTTTTCACAAGAATACGGTGACCAAAGAAAAATACACCGTCAAGTAGGGATCTCCAACCCGTGGCTCATTTAGTTCAATATTTTGGTATATTAAAGTATATCATATGGGCTCTATTAATCAAAAGTTGTTTTCTGTTATTCTGTTGGAATATAATCTTGGCTAAGTGGCTGAACTACACCTAAACACCAGTTGTTCAGATGTCTTCAAAGCATAAGCTTTCTGCCGTTTTTTTGTTACCTCAATAGTCGCTCACCAAGTTAAATTTGTTGGAGACCTTTGCTGTAAATGATCAAGTGAATTCAGGCCTTAGGTCATCAATATGGTGCTAAAAAGTGGATTTGGTTGATCTGCTGAACTTTGTATTTGAAGAGTTTGCCATAACGCAACCAAGATATGCTTGAGTTGATGATTATTTAATTGCTTTTTTTAAATGTATGAATCTTTACTTTTTTATTTCCCACTGCAAATCATGCTCAACAAGGAGACATACAGGTTAACTATTTGATCTTTACTCTATAATATATTGTGCATTATATTATTATCAACTCAGGTCATTTATTTGGAAAAATGTGTCTCTGAACCTTATTTTATGGCTATACATACTGTATATAATTATATATAAACTGAAGAAATTACTGGTAGTCTGCTTCAGCAGACAAAACGACTAATGCTGTGCATCTAGACTAGACATGCCCTACAAGATTGAGTCTTTGTAGTCATTCATGAATGAATAAAAGTCTTGTTATTAAAGCCTTTTGTGTGTTTTTTTTTACTCTACTTTATATCGTTTATTACACATTTTCAGAACGGTTTGTGTGCGGTGCTTTGCAAACAGTATGCAAAAAACATGTAATACTTTTTACATGGTTTTTACTAAAAAGGTCAACATAGATGCCTGGCGACAGTTGCATTGATTCAAAGTAGGGCCCACTAGGTGGCGGTATGGGCTCATGGGATTCTTCTCAGAGCAGAAGAAGAATACGGAAATGACGTTGTGAGCGGGAATTTGTGCGCTTTCTCAAATAGTTGTTCTCCTTTTTCACGTATTTACTTAGTTTAAATTTCACAGGAGCAACTGTTAATCAACTAATATTTTTCGCACATTATATCGTTGCCGTTTCAATATTTCGGACAGTTCAGGATGGCGGACAGAAATCTGGTGCAGGAGCTAAAGCGCTGGGCAACAGAGGAGTTCAACCTTCCCCCGGACAGTCTGCCAAATGACAACTATTTTAAAACGTATGTTTTCACTTCTTTGTGTCATTGTACATTTGTAACATCTAACGTATATATATATATATATATATTTCTTTTCCAGGCTATGTGTGGGAACAGGAAAGCCAATTTGGAAATATGTGACTCGTCATGTATTTCAACAGAGGTTTGTTTTGGTGTCAAACTTCGTATCTGTTGACTGTGCGCCAACCTCTTTGTTTCTCTTTTCAGGAAAATAAAGATTGTGCGTGGGAATCTAAAGTGGTATACTATTTTGTCACAAAAACTTAAGGTTAACTTAAAGTAGAAATTCATTTTTCATTGTTCTGTTTATTTGTCTTCCTACTTTTTAGGTATAACAAGCTTCAAGAGAAAAAGGTTTGTCGTTCTTTCATTAGTTTAGTTTATTTATTTGAGTAGTTTGTCTGCTCAAAAGGAGTGGGCCGAAGCCAAAGGCTTATAAGCGCCCACCCACATTAAATAAACCTAGAAATTAAATGGAACCCAACTGTTGTTGTTTTTAGATGAAACAGGGTGAGGGCAAGAGCACTGCAGCTAAACAGAAGGAGCTTCAGAGAGAGATGGAGCAGCTCACTGCGGAAATCGCACACTTGGATTCACAGATTAGTGGAACTGAGGATCAACTGACAGCACAAGGTACTGGCAGTAAGTGGTGCTTTTGTCTGGAGTTTATTATTATTATTATTTTTTTTCCAACAGAGCAGTCTATTGCGCAAACCTGGGCACAAGTTGAGGATAACCGCTGCAGAGAGATGCTCCTCCAGTCCTTGAGGTTGCACGGCATCCAGGACCGTGATATGCTTGTCAGTGACATAAAAAAGATCAATGAGCACAGCCTGACACTTGAACAGATGACAAGGTAAATAAAGCTGTAACGGTGATCAAATACATGCTTAAACATACATATTTAAATGTATAATTATACACATTACAGGAAAGCAGAAGTTGAGGTGTTGTTTGAGTCTTTGAGCAACAAAGAAAGTCTTTCTTCCAAACCGACCACAGAGCCACAAGTGCTGGTAAGAACTGCAGATTTATCACATTTTTATTATCTTGAAACGTTTACAGATTAACTTCACAGTGATATTGCCAGTTTATTTATTAACGTTACTCTTTCAAATCTATTTACTTTTATTCCTTTCTACAATTAGCGTGCCGTGAGGGAGTTGTGCAACGGCAGGATCCAGTTCTATCAGTCTTTACAGGAGAGTGAACTGAAGACTGAAGACACGCTGTGAGTCTAAAAACAGTGAATACATTGAATCTACCCGTTACTAATTTCACTTTTCCTACAGAATGACTTGTGAACAGAAGAATTCAGTGTTTCAGTACTGGCTGAGTGCTGTCGAGGTTGGTGCTGCATTTGCTGTAATAATTTGAAAACTCGGATTTGTGATTTATTTTTTATGATTATTCATAACATGGAGTGTGTTTGTTGTTTTGCTAGGATCTATTTGGTGGTCATCCTCCAAATCACATCCTGTCAGCACTGCAATATCTGGCTTTATGTGAGCAGAAAGACCTTGAGGACAAACTTTGCTCCTTGAATATAACTCACGATGTGACTTCTCTAAAGTATAAGAATATTATTAGGTGTAAGCGTTTTGGTGTAGGACTGTGGATTTTCATTATTTTCTGTTAAGGTTTCGCTATCAAGATGATCACCTAATGGACATCTCAGCAGAGGCAGAAAACAATTTACCACCTGTTAAGAGTCTATTACAGGTGCGACTTTCGGTACCTAACTGAGGCTACAAGTATGAGTTGTAGGGTTAAATATTTACGCGTCTATTTTTTTCAGGCTGCATGGGAGGAAGTAGAGCAAAGTTTTGTGGATCTGTCTCAAACTCGAGCAAGGGCCACGTCGCTTAGGAATCAGCTGCTTTCTCAAAAGAAGGAGGCTGAGCAGGAGATGTCCAGTTTTGTTGAGGATCTTCATAATGATTCCTTGGGCATGTAAGTAAATAATGTGCTTATTTGACTGCTTAAAATCTTCAACTTGCAACTATTAGTTTGCTTTGTTGATACCCAGGTCAGCTTTGGAGGTGGAACTCCAGTGTGTGATGCAGGCTGCCACCAGGGATTTCATCCGTGACCGATGTATCCAACTGGACCAACATGCCAGGAGCAGACAGGAAACACTGAGGAACCTTCACAGCCAGTGGCAAAGCATTTTGAACTTCAGAAAGTCTGTGGTAAGTTTGTCTGCTCTAAGCTCAGCTAGGGTTGTGTTGATTTTTCTCTGTGACTTTCTTTTGTATTCCCTAATGTTTTATGACGCCGTTTTAATTTTACAAACAAGTAATCAATGTGTTTTGTCAGGATTTGAGACAAGAGGACATCAGAGGCCTGATAAAAGCCAATTCTACAGCCAAGACCGAATTGATTCGCCATCAGAAAGAGGTAGAATTGTGTATACATTTGAGGGGATTTTATTTTATTTTAATCATTAACTCCCACCTGAACCAAGCACATTTTATCCTAAAAGCTTCTTGAAAAAAGCATCAAAATAATGACAAAAAACGAGGATGAAAACGCAGCAATAACAAATAAAAAAAGTCACAAACATGACAAAAAAGTGATGACAAAGCAACAAAATAGCCACATAAAAGCATCAAAGTGACAACAACGCAACAAAAAAGTTACAATCACTTTTGTAGGCCATAGCTTTCAGATGAAGCATTACACTGTTGTAACAAAGTCGATAAACTTTAAGATTTGGGTAAAGATGAACTAAAGACTGCTGTTAAGGGTAAGAGGTTAAAGACATATTTATAATGTATGTTTTATGTGTGTTTGGTCGTTTGTTTCAGTTACAAGATTTTGTTGTTGAAAAGCTGGTGCCCACATTTGATGAAGTCGCCACTGCAGCGAATAATGCTAGAAATTCAATTTCCAAAGAGGTCAAGCAACTGGGAACTGTTTCACTCGTTGCATTGGACCGCAGAACTGTTGAAGGGTAAGAACATGGTTAAGGAATTTGTAGATTGATGTGTTTAATTGTGTTTTTCTCTTTCAGATCACAAAGAATTTCATCCTCCTGGCTTTCCATCCACCGTGTACATTTGCCCCAGTTCAAGACTTTGTGCCAAAACATGCAGTTCCCGCTATACAGAGCAAGTTCATGTTTTTTCCTCTCTTCTGTTGACCGCTAGAATATTGCTGGTGCTTCACTTTTATAGAAAAGAATACAGTTTGATTTGTGTGATTTAACAAACATTATTGTTACTTTAACTTTAGGCCCCGGTCGAGTTGTGGTCTCACGTTCGCTCACAGTGGCTGGAGCTGCGATACCTTCAACAGTTAAGGCAACTACAACGTGCTACTCTGAAGAACACACAGAAGGAAGCAGAATTGTTGCATGCATCTGATCAAAAAGGTAAAGATTGGTCCACAGTTAACCCTGTAATAAGGGATTGGAACTGCTTTAATGATTGTATATTTATGTATGCAAACACTGTATATCCGATTGCAGACCTGCTATCCAAAGTCCATGAGGAGGATCAGAAGCTTCTAAAAGCTCTGGTAACCAGAGTTCGACATCTCAGTCGTCGCTGTGCACAAGGGCTTGCTTATGGAGACCAAACCAAAATTGCTATAAGGCACTGGTGAGACAATGCGTGCATTTGGGTTATTTGTTCCACGCAGCCAGGCTTTTGTTTTTGCCTTCTATGTGTAATATTATACAGCTGTACAATAAAATCCAGCTCTAATAAACTATTACATTCTAGTCATTACAGTAAATGTAAATCTTTCTTTCTATTTAGGTGGGATCAACCAGCCCAGCTTGTACTACCTGATATAAACAAAGGAGGTCTGACCTTTCAGCAATGGCTGCAGAGATGGAAATTGGCTGACAGTCTGTTAGTCACATAGTGCAATATAATATTATATATATATATATATATATGTCTACCATTTTGTCATGTGGGAGTTAAAGCCTGTGTTTTTTCGGGCTTATAAAGATTTTTAGTGGTGTCACATTCAATAAATTGCTTACTGTCATCAAATGGTCTCTACTACTGTCCTTTTGATGTCTGTTTGACTAATGCAATATACTAGTCGAGTTGTTGCTGTGGATTGATCAGTCTCTCCTGCTTGATGTTGAGCCCCGTGTTCGTTTAGCAGAGTAACCTTGTTCTTTTGTAGCATTGAAGGGGGAGTGGAGCTATCTAATTCATAGGAACTCGCTCCACCCACAGCTGCGTCTGCGCAGTCCAATTTTTCACCCCAGTTTTTTTTTTTCTTCTTCACTCCAACTCTGGCTTCCGGACGCCAAGACAGACCGCTGCCGCCGAATTTAAAGAGACAGGCAATAGTTATTTCCAATACGATAACCATTGTCTTTTGCTTATTTTCCTGCACATCTCCAGTTGGTTTCGATGGCGACATTGGGCCAAAGACGTGGAGCGTAGCAGCCCGTCTGTCACCACTCTTCACTCCGCTCACTTTTCCTTTGCCTTTGCATTGTAGCCAGACTGTCCAGCGAGGCAGAGTGAGCCTGCTTGCTGGCAGACTGGCTCTTTCCCGATCAAGAAAAACGGCTAGCCAACAATTGGAGGTACATCGAAGCTGCTGTGTTAAGTTGCGATACTGGCTGTCTAGCCCCCGATCTTCGCCGCCGGGATAATGGCGAAGATTCAGACGCACAGCACCGCGAAGCAAATAAACCAAATTCAAGACAAGCCTTATGTCATAACACAAAAACAAGTGCAGCAGCAGCACTTCCAGAAGCTCAAGGTAAGACACCACAAGAGAGTAGTGCCGTAGTCTCAACCATTTTGTTGCTCTTTGCACTGGCTCTCAGACATGTCTTTCTCCTCTGAAAGAGTAGTGAAAGGGACGCCAGGTCGGGGTAGCTCGTTGTTTTCCTGTTAAAAGTAATTCATTACTACACCAGCCTGATGCCGAACTAAAGGGCAAAACGTGATTGTTGTTTTGCACAATCGAGCGGAACAATAAGTGACATAGTTCGTGTTAGTTTCCTGTTCACGTTGTCAATAATAGTAGCGGTGTACAAAGCTCGGTTGTGGGAAGTTCCTCTTTCACCAGCCCCTCTGAACAAAGTAAGAACGGTGGCCAGGCTAACCAGCTATTTCTACTGATTAGCTGCTTCATTAGACATGTCTTTGTTGTGCCCACCTCGGGTTTTACTGCTTTTGTTGGCGTTGCATCATAGTGTGAGAGGCAGCTGAATAATACCCACTTTAACACGTTGGATACGCCGCACAAAGCCATGTAAGTAATGTTAATATGGCCAGTTCATTGCTTCTCGGCTAATGTTAGCTCTTGACCAGGGGCGTATCTAAAACGAGTCCCCCACTGTATCCAGCAGTGCAGTTTCTGAGAACCTGCTGGATCTCTGGGTCACAGTACATGAATCATAGTAACGGGAATAAAGTAAAGACGTGCTAAAACAAACGTGCAAGTAAATGGTTACCGCCAGTAAATGTGTGGGCTGGATACATTAAAGGAGCATTATTATTTTTGCCAACTAGTCGAATGTAATGTAAAGTATTTGACCTGTCATAAGTTATTTTTGTTGTTTAGGTTGAAGATGCCTTGTCATATTTGGACCAAGTCAAAAATCGTTTTGCAAATGATCCAGGAATATACAACAAGTTTCTAGATATCATGAAAGAGTTCAAATCACAAAGGTATGCTCCCTCTCGATATAAGCATGAACAGAATGTCAGTAGAGTGTGCCAACTTTGTGTTTCATGTGCACAGCATTGACACACCAGGAGTGATAAACCGTGTGTCCCAGCTCTTTCATGGACACCCGGACCTTGTTTTGGGGTTTAACGCCTTCCTGCCCCCGGGGTATCGGATAGAAGTTCCTAAAAATGGGGTGGCTTTTCTCCAGTCCCCATTTTCTGCACAGGTACAATATTATTATGTTGAACTCTGTTTGATCTGTGCTTGTCACTGAATTGTCTGACCATTCTGTAAGGAAAAAAGTGCCCACAGATGTGAAGGTTTCATTTGAAATGCATAACCACATGTATCAACAACAATAAGGAACTCTACCTTCCAGTGCATTACTCAAACTTATACCGACTAAACTTTTTATAATGTCATTGTTGAACATCTGGTAATCTGCTCGAAGTTGTAAACACTTCTGCACTGTCTGCTTATTTAATGATTCAGGGTTTTAACCTCAATGCTTTCTTTGTCCCTTTGTCACACCAACCGTGAGAACATACATCACACTAAAACCTGTTCATTTCTTCTCCACACACTGTGCTATGTTGTGATTAGTGTAGATCATTGTACCTATAATGTGTCATGTATCAAAATTGCTTATGCTGTAGTTGTATGAATACACAGGAAGACACTTCTATAAATCTAGTTTGGCAAAAGCTAATACTGCTGTTGTGATTTTTCTAGGTTCCTCTGGGCCAGCAGGGGAAGAGTTTTACTACTACTCTGGTGACTACGACCCCAGGGAGTGCTTCTGCTTCCCACACAGAAAGTGGCCACACCAGTGAGGTTAAACCCATCACCTTAGAGTCCCAATCATCTTTAGCCTCAGCAGGACCTCCAGAGCCTCCTAGCAGACTGTCCCTTCCCCTCAATAACCGAGAGAGTCAGGCTGCCACCTCCTCTGTTTCCCCACCCGCCTCAGAAACCAGCCCCGTGGAGTTCGACAGTGCCATCAGCTATGTAAACAAAATCAAAAATCGGTTCCTAGATCACCCAGAGATTTACCGAGCTTTCCTGGAGATTCTCCACACATACCAGGTATTTCTAAATTAAGGATCTTTAAAATTGTTCAGAGAGAATTAGTCTTATAATCATATCATTCCAGTGTCATTTCAATTGAAAGTAGCTCAGTAGAAGAGTATAGCTCACTTTGTCTGTGTGTCCTTATTCAATACACCTCATCAGCCTGTATTGTCTCTGCATAAACTGCTGTATGAGTAGGTTTGTGTGAATGAGTGAAATGCCGTGTAGAGGGAAAAGCATAGAATACTTCATAGTTTAAGGCCGTGTGTTCCTCTGGCCACCAGAAAGAACAGTTGGAGGTGAAAGAAAGTCGGGGTAATCGCGGTAGCAGCGGGATGACTGAAGATGAGGTCTTCTCTAAAGTTGCCAGTCTATTTAAAGGACAAGAAGACTTACTAGCTGAGTTTGGGCAATTCTTGCCAGATGCAAAGAGATCTCTGGTGAGTAAAAACACAGTCAAAGTACACATAATACATACAAAATTGATTTGGTATTCAATATCTTGATTGGAAGTGTTAGTTTGGGAAGATTTTATGTAGTCGCATATTGATCTTCTTTGGCTAAACAGCATTTTTCATTCCATTACCTTTTTATTTATAGTTTACTGGGAGCTCGTTGACAGGGGCTAAAGAGCCACTAAAAAGACCAGATGATGATGATACAATCAGTAAGCAGAACAAAAAGAGACCCAGACCTGTTCTGCTGCAGCACATGTCCCCTCTGCTCAAGGTATGTTTCAATTACACAGCATTTATACAAATGTATAATTTAAACATTGTTTCTATTCTTTATCATTTAGAAAAAAATGAAGTATTCCTGCACCAAAGATCAATCTTTTGCCTCTGTTGGTAAACATGGCGTATTAAGAGAATTCTCCTTCTTTGATAAAGTAAGCAATTATTTCTGTTTAGAAAGTCAATATTGTTGTAATTTCTCCTTTAACCATAACTGAAATTGTTTAGGTACGAAGACTGTTCAAAAGCCAAGAAGTATATGAAAATTTCCTGCGATGCATTGCATTGTTTAACCAGGAAGTTGTGTCGGGAGCAGAACTGCTTCAGCTTGTCACTCCATTTCTGGGGTAAGCAATGAATGGGCATAAGATCACTATAATGAATAAAATATGAATGAACAGTGGTTTAACTTCTAATTCTTTCAGGAAATTTCCTGAGCTGTACTCACAGTTCAAGTCATTTCTGGGAGACAAAGAGCTCTCTCATGCTGTCTCGGGGTTGTCCGATCGCTACATGGAGGGGGGAGGTGGCAGGGAGGTAGATTATGCCTCTTGTAAAAGACTTGGGTCGAGCTATAGAGCACTGCCCAAGACCTACCAGCAGCCCAAATGCAGCGGACGCACTGCATTGTGCAAAGAGGTGTGCCCCCGTTGTATTCATTGAAACCATAAACGTGCCCAAATGTTGTGTCTAAGACGAAGTACTTGTGTGTGTAAATGTGCAGGTGCTGAACGATACCTGGGTGTCATTTCCATCTTGGTCAGAGGACTCTACCTTTGTCAGTTCCAAAAAGACTCCTTATGAGGAGCAGCTGCACCGATGTGAGGATGAGCGCTTTGAGGTATGACCAACGTAATACTTCATACAGTGATATGTAATATTCAAAGAGACAAGCAGCACTTTCTAACGTTCCACTCAACATTTCTCATCACAAAACTGTGACTCTAGTTGGATGTGGTACTGGAGACAAATCTAGCCACTATCCGAGTGTTGGAGAGCGTTCAGAAGAAGCTGTCGCGGCTCCCGCCTGATGACCAGGACAGATTCAGATTAGACGACTGTCTGGGTGGTACTTCTGAGGTCATTCAGCGACGAGCTGTGTATCGTATCTATGGCGATAAAGCCCCCGAGATCATCGAAGGCCTGAAAAGAAGTCCCATTACCGCTGTGCCTGTGGTTCTCAAAAGGTCAGTCTTGTTGTTAGTTTCTGATATTGTCCATTTATCTAGTTTGTGATACTGACCCACTTATAAAGTTTTCAGAAATTCCACCTGAACTGTTTTTTGTTTTGTTTTTGAACAGGTTGAAGGCAAAGGAGGAAGAGTGGAGAGAGGCACAACAGGGCTTCAATAAAATCTGGAGAGAACAATATGAGAAGGCTTACCTTAAGTCACTTGACCACCAAGGTGTCAATTTCAAACAGAATGACATGAAAGCCCTGCGGTGCAAAAGTCTCCTTAATGAAATTGAAAGTGTCTATGATGAGGTACAGACAAACCAAGATCAGAAATGTACAAATGGCTCAGATTCAGCTTTAAATAGTGTTTTTGTTCTGTTTTCTCTAGCGTCAGGAGCAGAGCACTGAAGAGGGTGGTGTCGGGCAGCAGAGCCGTAATGGCTCTGGGTCTGCCTTGGCCAGTGAACCTCACATGGTGTTCACTTATGAAGACAAGCAGATCCTGGAGGATGCAGCCTCTCTCATCATCTATCACGTCAAACGTCAGCCCACCATCCACAAGGATGACAAGGACCACATAAAGCGCATCATCCAGCACTTTGTCCCGGACTTGTTCTTCTCGCGTCGCGGTGAGCTCAGTGACACTGAGGAGTGGACAGACGAAGAGCCAGACCCTGAAGAAGGAGGGGAGAGGGGAGGGGCCACGGCCTCTTCAGGTGCCAGTGTGAATTCGAGCAACACCTCTGGAGTGGCACCCAACGCAGGAGGTCCCACTCAAAATCAGCCGACGCCATCCCAGAACCAAGTGCCGCAGCAGGTGAATGGGGAGTCCCGGCGGAGACGGGGCAGCCCGTCTCAGCCCACAGACGCGGAAACCACTTCCTCCAGCAGCGTGAGCCAGCCCAGCAACACCAACACTTTACCCACCCCTATGGAGGCCAGCGCTGGTGCCACAGGGGAAAGGGTGGATCTGCGCGACCCAGAGGCGGAGCACCAGAAAGAGCTTGATGGCGTGTACAACCTTTTCTATGTTAACAACAACTGGTATTTCTTTTTGCGGCTGCATCAGACTCTGTGCTCGAGACTTCTGCGCGTTTATCGGCAAGCTGAACGGCAGTTGTTGGAGCACAGAGCGGAACAGAGCCGCGAAAGGTTGCTCCTGGCAGAGGGGCGGAGGGAAAAGGCGTGTGACCTCGCCATGGAGCTTCGCCTCAAGCAGCCAAGTAAGTTTAATCGTCTGGTCTAAAGTCTGCTCCATCACAGTAACTTTAAGTTCTTTTTGGGTTAAGGCAAGACATGTTTGTTTATACCATGCATTTCGTACACACAGCAACTCCGATGCGCCTAAAAAAAAAAAATTATGACAATGATAATAATGTTTGAGCTGAAATTCATTTTATAAATGTTGAACTTGTGAAAAGAAATTCTTATTTTTGCCTTGTCACGTAATCCTAAGTGTTTCCATATTCTCGAATGGAACAAAAAAGTTACACGTTCTTTCAGTTTTAAAGTTATGGAACTCCGGCGGTTTCCCAATACTGTAAATGTATTATGAGTGCACATTCAGATCGTGAATTAAGGCGCACTGCCATAGAAATACATTGTGCAATGTATTTTTTTTCACAAAATTGTGCATTTATATTATAGGATTTTGGGGGCAAACACTATTTAGTGATAGATAAACCAGTAGCATCCACCTTTTACAAACGACCTGTTTCCATTCCAAAATAAAGACATTATTAGCAGTTATCAGATAATTGTTACAATTTTCAGTCAAACAATAAATGGTGGCACTGAACATTTCCTATTCATCAAATTTTCAAGCAATGCTAATTCTAGATAATGATAATGCTAATTCTAGATGTCACTATATAACAGCTGTCCTTATTGTGATAATGATTATTATTCCTCATAATCAGTCTGAAACAGATTCACCTCGTTAAGTTTTTGTATGTAGATGATGAAGTTCTTGTCTCATACCAGAGCAGTTCACCCTGGGTCAATGTGCTGCGTGTTGTTGTCAAAGCTAAAAACTCAACAGGTTATAAATAACTTTTCCACAGGTGAGGTAGAGCTGGAGGAATACTACCCGGCGTTTCTCGACATGGTGCGCAGCCTTCTGGACGGAAACCTGGACTCCACTCAGTACGAGGACACTCTCCGAGAGATGTTCACCATTCACGCCTATATTGGGTTTACCATCGACAAGGTCATACACAACATCATTCGACAGGTAAGATCATTTCAAGAATATAGTCATTTTCTTTTGCTCCCGTGACCACTTCACTGCTTACTTTTAGCTCCAGCATCTGGTGAGCGACGAGGTGTGTCTACAGGTGGTAGACTTGTACTTATCGGAGAGGAAGCGAGGAGCCGCTGGAGGAAACCTATCCTCGCAGTGTGTCAGAGCAGCGTGGGAAACCAGCTTTCAGTGGAAGGCTGAGCGGGTCATGGCAGAGGAGAACTGCTTCAAGGTAAGCTTATGCATTAAATTAATGGAGAAAATGCAAGTTTTCTGCACAGATGAAACAAAATTTATATTGGTGGTTCTGTTATCATAGCTTTGATTACGACATCCATTTGCTGTGGAATTGATCAAGTTTCATTTCTGTCCAGTGTTGCATTATATTATTTCCAAAGCACTTGTATTGATAATGGGAGAGTCAGACCACTGCCCAAAGCCTTCTCCTGCACGTCCAAAGATGCTCATGCTCTATGAACTACTCTTTTACAATTTGAGTTCACCGAGTCATGATGCTACCATTTTGGAATAAGCCTGTGCCATAAGGGAAAAAAAATCCATTGTTGGATTTACCTGGTCTTTCAGTATCTAGACCTGCAGCCACCCTAGATCCAGATGGCAACTTTTTCTGGCCAAGCTGCGTACTCGACCATTTAAACAGTTTTTTTGGCTTTATCAGACAAGAGGGCGCTCAGAGAAAATGGGGGAAAGGTAGGAAAAGACCGTTGGGGATGGAGCTCAAACCCAGATACAGATTTGTGCAGCAGCCTTCCAGACGAGGCTATCAGTGGCATGTTTTAGTGTGAGCCAATTGCTGTTGGTGGAACAGTCCAAGTCCATCCTTTTGCAGCACTATTAAAAACGACTTAAGTGCTGTACAATACAATAAATAACAAGTACATTATAAACCAGGCACAATATACTGCAACAGTAACAAAATTGTAAAATGATTTAAGTCAAGACCTTAAATTAGTTAATTTGATTATGGTAAATAATACTTTATTAGGCTTTGTCTGAAAAGCAGCTCTAATAATAATAATAATAATAATAGCGCTTTTCAAGCCTGTGTTACCAAGTTTCTCAAAACGCTACACTGTAGTCATTATTCATTCACACCATACTCATACATAGCTACACCCCTGGGGTGCACTGACTGAAGCGATGCTACCAGTCTGAGCCATCAGCCCCTCCAACCACTCACTCACACATTCTGGCCTATTGTACATGTTTTTAGTGGTAGGGGAAACTGGAGTACCCAGAGGAAACCTACGCAGACACGGGGAGAACATGCAAACTCCACACAGAAAGGCCCCCCTCCCCCTTTGTGTCACCACAACACATTTCACAAAGACATCAAAACAACTGTCAACTTGCCTTTACATGCTTGATTTTTTATTTTTTCAAAATTTACTGATGGACAAAATTTCCTCAATGTGGCCTTGTTATGTGGCGCGTCAGTGCAGTGTAATGAGTGAGAACATGGCTGGGGCCAGGCCCCAATGTGTTTATTACAGCCTGTCCATCCAGGGGCTGACCTGCGATGTTTGTCTCAAGGCTGATTTAGCAGTGACTGAGAGTGTTGTACCAAAGATAAGCGAGTCAGCCTGATGAGCAGAAGCAGCTCGAGTCCAAGGACAGCTGTGGCTATAGTTTGCCACTATCAAGTCTATTGGTGGATTTTATTTTTATCATGGGTAAATGTGTGTTTGCCCGTAGTTGGGAGTACCGCACTGGAGGTTTAGTCTACTGTGCATTTTTCACGTTGATGGCTGAAACTGTGGTGCATGAGGCAAAGAGCTTGGAGCTGGGAATGTGCTTAACTTCTTTCATTGTCTTTCCACAGGTGATGTTTCTCCAGAACAAGGGACAAGTATCGATGACTGTTGAGCTGCTGGACACTGAGGAGGCCCAGGCAGACGACCCATTGGATGTACAGGTAAGATTATTAGACTGTTAAAGCTCTTAACTGAATGTTATTACATTAATTAATAAAAGAACATTTCCCCCAGTGTCTGTCGAGCTACATGGAGCAGTTTGTTGGTACAGAATCCAGCTTATGTTCACAAGCAGAGGGCTACTTCTTCAAACCTGTATTTCTGCCAAGGTACAATTAATCCTGGATGACCTTTTAGATATTGTTTGGCATTTGTAAATGCATTAAAGTTGATGCAATGACTTTGTTGCAGAAATTTGCGGCGGTTCCGGCGCTGGCAGGTACGGCAGGTGGAGGCCATGCGCTGCAGACGAGAGTGGCACCGGCAGCTGGGAGTGGAGAATGCTGGGAGTCTGGACTGTCGCTTTAAGCTCAACACCCATAAGATGGTGTTTGTCATGAACTCTGAGGACTACATGTATCGTAGAGGGGCGCTGGTCAAAGCCAGGAAGGTATGCTGCAGTGATTATTAACATGATTTCACTTCCAGAATTTTCTCAGACTGAATCAGTATTAATAAAAATTATCTTCACAGTCACAAAACCGAGTGGCTGCAAACCAGCACGAACGCTTCGACAAGTGGCACCAGGGATGGCTGACCAATCACGTTTCATCTACCGCTGAGCGCTCCGTGCAGAACTGGCTCATGGGTGAAGATGAAGAGGACATGATCCCTTGTAAAACCACCTGCTTGTCCACTGAGCTCAAAGGTCAGACAGTCAACAGATACCAAGTTCTTTACAGTAGCAGCAAAGCCCCTGCATCGCCTTAGTGCTGGACATACTCTGTCACACACCACTTCACATATAATGCATGGACTCCAAGACATTCAGGCTGCAGTGGGCCAGTGTCTCTATGTCCTCCTTATGTTCCTCATTCACTTTGACTCATGAAGAGGCTCCAGTCTAGTGACCAGGGAGTGCACAGCGGGGGAGCCATGTGGACGTGGGATCTGAGATGCGCACAGAACAGTGCAAACTGAGTTGGGCGTAATGGCACAATGGGACTCGTTTTTGTATTTGTAAGTTTTTGGTGAACAGCACTATGAATGACAGGACTTATGAGACAATTGTGGCTGAACACGAGGCTAGTGATAATGGAGATTATGTTTTGGTTCTGAAATGTGAATGTCTGTTTCATTACTTTACTTTACTTTTTTTTTAAAGTCAAGTGTAGTTTTTAGCTTTTAAAGCCAGAGCGCCTTTTGCCTGTTGGTTTGTGTTTATATGGAGAAACAATGGTCAAATGTGTATGTATGTGTATCCTCCTTTTGTTTGTACGCAGAGTACAGGCTGTATAACTAAGTTCATGACTGTATGTGCATATATAGTATATACAACAGGGAGTCTGTATTTTATATATGCATTGATAAGTTGAGAAATCAAAAGATCATGTGGTTCTTGTGTTTGCTGTCGACCAACTTGATGTTTTCATTTTTGTATTTTTGTGTTGATAAAAAAAATCACAAGGCAACATGGAGTCCTTCGGTTCGGTTTGATATTAATTAATGAAGCAGATTATGTATTATCCATAATTTCACCAAATGTTTACTTTGCAAACTGACAAAATAAAAGCAAAATATCAGTGTTAATATAGAATGTATAACATTTATCCTGTATCAGTTATCATGAAATAAACAACCTAGTTGTGATCTTCTTAAACCTTGCTCATCTTTTCCAAAAATGCCCTGTCATGTTGTTGATGACTACACTGAAATGTTGCAAAGGACCATGGGGAATGTTGCTAGTTCTGCTGCTGGTTGTGTTTTCTGCAGATCAAGTACACGTCCTCTGCATACAGCAATGCTTAAATACTATTTTAACTTTAATGTTCAAAATATTGGCGCTTTTGCTGCAGCCACTTATCCAACAGACGACTGATTATGTAGACATTGATAAAAGATTTTTTTTAAAAAGGACAGGAGTCAAAGTACTTTTGTAAAATGTGTGGTTTATAAAACCCAGATATGATAGGATTACCAATGTGTTTACAGAAATACAAAGAACATCAGGAAAAATTATGTTCAACAGTGATATTCACTGAACATGTACAAAACGGACAGACAATACCTTAGTTTTTCTCTTAAAATTACATCTAAGCACAAACCGTTTATTCACTCAGTATTTTTATACTTCTTTTACCGAACTACAAATACTATTACGTTCAGCTAGTTACAAACATCTAAAGAGGGAAGAAGGTATGCACATTTACCACTTCAGGACGGGGTGTAAGCAAGCAATAAAAGAAATGTTTCACCCATGGAAAAAATGGATGACAATTACTATCATTTTATGAAACTATACAATGCCTAACTATACAGAGTAACCCTGTCCATCAGCGAGTAACCAGCTGAACTTCAGAACGTAGACACTGGTCACTAAAACACAGGCTTTTCAAAGTGCTCACAGTGAAACAAATCCTGGTTTTGGACTGATCTGGGATCAGTTGAACAATATTTCATGGACTGAGGTGTGGCCTACAAATGCACAGATACATCAGCAATACATTCATGCACAATAACACATGTGACCGTTTATGCACTCAACGCTTCAGGCCTTTAAAACGATCTGACGACAAAAAACAGCATCATTTTCAGTTAGACTTTTAGTTGGATCTCTTTTAGATAAACATGTCCCACAGATTTACAAAGAAGCACAGGATCGTGAACAATCAACATCTTTATCATCTAAAATACTGTCTTTGAAATGGCAACAGATGTAGTAATTCATTTTACAATGGTTACAATGATCTCTAATATACACTTCACGTCAAATAAATTAAAGTCTATGTACAACAAAACCAAATACAGCATGCAGCAAGACAGTTTGCTCTCTACCTCAATACTAGTTTATTTAATGTGTGGTTGTGTCTCAGTGTAGCTTTTCATGTTGCAGTATTTTAATAAAAAAGAAAATATGATTTTGTGGCTGCATTGTGTGCCCTGACTATAAAGGACAAATAAGCAGAAAGAACATTACCACAAACACACACAGTACATCGTAGTCAAACTATTAAAAAAAAAACAAAGGCACAGAAATAGTTGATTAAACAAGACAACTGATACATGGAACTTTACAGACAGAAATAATATTGATAATTATACAGTACTAGTGTAGTATTTAGTTTTTGTGGCTATTTTCTAATCACATCATAACCAAAAGGTTCATTAACTAAAGCTGTGGCATTCATAATACAACACCCTTTGCAATGTATTGCATTGTATGTAAGTGTGAAGCCACTTATTCTGCACCGATAGGCTTTGAGGTTTTAGCTTACAAAAAAAGTGGCACAAGTCAAACCAAAAAAGTTACAAACATTATAAAATGCATTAACAGTCCTCGTGTGAATGCTCAAACTAGTTTTACTAGTATAAACAGCACACGAAGAAGTAGTAAACAACTACGACCAAGTAATAATGCACATCAAATATAGATTACAAAGCACACATACTGGAAAATTCCCTTTTATAAATAAGAAGCCTTTCCCCATTTTGTGTTCAATGCACTCTCCCTGAAAGTGCCAGCAGAGAATATTATTTTTACCTAAAATCCAAAAGCTGAAAATATGTATAAAATATAAAAGCATCGTTGAAAACACAAGAGTAGTTATTGATATGTTGAAATGTGTTTAAAGTCCAGCACATTGATTGATTCAGTGTCATTGTCCTGAAATTGGCTTCTCCTTTTTCCTGCTGCTTATGTTGCAGTTTAAAAGGCATGTAAACAGTAATCTTCAGCCTCAATCAACGCAGTATTTCAAAGAAAATCCCCAAATACATTCAAATAAACTGTAGAAATTATATAGTAAACAATATAAAACTGTCCAGTTAGAAAAGGTAAGAGGGAAATCCCAGGGCAGTGTGGTCATGTGTCTCCTGTAGTGGTGGTTTTGCTCTGACTCTCGGTCTCTCTCTCTTTCCCTTAGCAGCTTCACACTTGTGCTTCACCTGTGAGTTTACTCTATACTTATGAGGACCACTGATTCTAGTAGAGTCTCTATATGTATATTTGTATGCACATCATTTTGACAAAGAGTTTTACAAAGTTAGATTTTACAATGAGGTGTGTGGTCCTTATAAGTATAGCACCATGTATTTTTGTTGTCCTGCATTTGACTCAACTAAAGGCCTCATCATCCGTGTCTTCAATAAGCACCTTTGTGTCTTTCTTGGATCTAGAAAATTAAAACGAGGTTTATTCGAATAGGTAAAGTTAATTAGTAAATAGTAGAAAGCATAAAGGCTGCATAGGCATGTTGACGCTTACTGTGAAGTAGACAGCAGGGGGCGCCTGAGGGACAGGCTGTAGGACCTCTTCCAAGCCTTTTTGCCTGAGCGGTTGCGGACACCATCCTCCTGGTCCATCATCTGCTCCAGCAGCGTCTGGTCATCGGCGTTCAGAGGCGCCACTGAGATGTCTCTCACCGCGCGAAACTCACCACAGTTATTCAGGTGCTCGTTCTCAAGACGGAAGAAGTTCCACACAAACCGCCTTTGAAGAAAGCGTTGGAGTCCAATTATTTCAAAATCAAAGTGAGTTAATTTACAATAAAGTGGAGCAAACCTGAAAACCTCGAGAGGCGCCAGCACTGTGGCAACAATGTCTCCTATGGAGTGGATCTTTGTCATTGTAGTCAGAGAGATGGTGATAATCCAGGCAAAACGCAGAATCACATCTTCAACTATGGCACAGTAGTAATAGGCCTAGACACAAAGGACACACTGGATTAGTTTAGGGTTTTGCCTTTTACTTTAACTGTATGTTTTTAACATGGAAAAACCTTGTGAGGATAAACGATTTCCTCTCTCAGGAAGGTGTTCTCTCCAGCTCCACGGTCAAACAGACCCCAGTCCATGCGCAGATCCCAAATCAGTGTGTACAGGGAACTTATGGTGGAGAAAATTATCAGCATATAGAAGAATGTGTCAGCATCTGTGTGACCTTGGTCTGAAAAACAATAAGAAAATATCAATGTCAATATTCCAATAATGCACATTTTTGCAGTAATAGAAAAACTCTCCAGGAGAGGGAGCTCTTCAGGCATGAACGCATGGCATCTGCGAGTGGTTGCTCAATTGCTTATCCTGAGCACTGCTATTTAATTATCATCTTTGTTAGATCAGATTAAAACAAACAGAACAATTAGAGACTGTGCTGCCATCTAGGCTAATTCAAATTCCCAAATCAATATCAACGCTTTGGGCACACACTGAAATAGATTGCAGCATATCTTTTGTGGAGGATTACACTTTAAATTAGCTAAAGATGTTTACCATATAGTGTGATATACTGTGGGCCTAAGTGTACATGACACTGTGGTGAGACCACTGGATGCTCTGGCAGGAGGTTGCGCTTGTTTCCCAGTGGGCGCTGATAGATAAATCAGCAGAGGGCCGAACACACTGATTCACAGCAGCACACAACAGCCAGCAGACAGAAGGCCCTGCTCCGATCCATCATGGTCACCACATTTTCCTGCTCCCAGTCAACAAGACACCAGGGACTGAAGAGAAACATTTAAAGAGTTTTACTGCTGCCTTCCCAGTACAGACTCCATTGTGCTGATTGCAGGCCCAGGGATCCCACTGACGTTTCCCCTGCTGTACAGTAAAAACATAGTGGGCTCAGGAAGTGATAATGTTTAAATCTGATAATGGAATAAACCTGCACACAGATTTATGTTGTGGCTGTACGTTTCTAAACCAGTGGCAATGAATGGAATTTATCACAGACCTAAACTTTCAAAATGTCAAAATGTATTATTTGTTGTGCAGAATTGTGCATGAAAAAATAATTTACATGAGACTGTTAAAAAGGGTCTGAATATTAACTTATAGTAGTCTACACACGATTTTGTATTTAACTCAAGTCTTTCCCTATGTCAGCTGGTTAGCCTCCACAGTCATCAAAGGTTAAAGAGAGGGAGATGGTCATTGATTTGATGCTCAGCTGGGGCTAACAGTGGTCACTGGTTTCTGTCACACACAGTTAATGCTGTCAGTCTGTCACCCTCTCAGTGCTGGTGTCTACAGACCAAAACAAGGATTAAACACTGATCAAGATTGGCTTCCTTATCAAATGATGATCATTGATGATTGTTCATTAGGCCTACTCTTATGTAAGGAAGCAAATAAGAATCATTCTGACATGACTGGAGTTTTTTTGTTGTTACTGCTGTTCCTAGACTTTTAGCTTTCATGCAGGACATGCTAATGTATTTAAAAGAGCATGTCCTGCATTAAAGGACATGAATAAATGAGTAACAAATGTGTTACTTGAAACAAAACACATTAGTTTCAAGTAACGCATTGGAACAAATATGTTACTCTTGATTTAGTTTTATCAAAAGTAACATATTTGTTTCAATGGGATCAATGCCATCTATACACTGTTTGTAAATCTAAAGCTAGGACAAACAAATGACTTCTGAATTTGACATACATTTCTGAATGAATTATCTTTGCGGTGTGCACAGACTCAGTACACCTTCATAATGTTCCTCAGTAATTCTGTCTCTTTCCTGTAAAATATTGGCTGTGAGACACCCTAAGGAAGGTGAATTAGAGTTCACATGGACCAAGGAACAGCACTTTATCTTCATTGGTTTAGCATGTGTGTGGCTTTCTGTCTCATTATAATGAAGGAGGGTCAGTAGAAATGATGTTGTAAAAGCTGTCAGTTCTGGCTCATCTTTATGCCCGCCGTGTACAGCAAAGTGTGCGCTCAGGTCTGGGCTGGTAATTAAATCCGCTCCTCTCACAGCTCTCTGTCTCCTCTGCTTTTCTCCTCAAAATCCTCTGTGTCAATGTTTTACAGCAGCCAGGCTTTCATTTCTATCACTTATCATAGACTTGCTTAACCTTCACAAAATAATGGCTACGTTCGCGCTTTTCAATAGAATCTTTTACTTAACAACAAATCCAACCTAATCCATTTTATTTATATCACACATTATCACCAGGCCTTGCATCAAAAAAGGACAAACCCAGTCTAAAAAAGCACCTAAATAGACCTTAATTTGACTTAATATTGTGAATTTCTACTATTTAACAAAAGCATTGAGTGAGCTATTTTCTAGGGTGACCATATTTCACAGCCTGAAAGCCGGGACGGGGTCGCTGTCCACTGAGCTGTGCACGTGCGTCATCTACCATGCAGAGTACGTGTCTCTTACTAAAGCCTTAACACAACCAGAGGAGTGAAAACAAGTGTTTCTTCCTCAGTTCACCAACTATGTGGTGTTGGGATATGTGAGCAAAGAGTGGAGGCGGTGGTTTAGCAGGTTATTAATGAGAAACAGAAGTTCCTGCTCGTATTGGCGTATTGCATCCATCACAGGATTTAAACCTCTCTGAATTCACTGCAGAAGACACTCCGCAGACGGTCCTGTGTTTAAATGGATCTGATTTAACATTAGGGCAAGGGACCGAATGTCGCTATGCAGATGCGGTGCTCTAGTGCTCTCCCAGACATTAGACGGGATGGGGCCTGCGTAAAAGCCGGACAAAAAAACAACGGGGTTGCTGAAATCCACCAGGACTCTTACTTTAGTGTTTGTCTTCAGCGGGAAATGTCTTGTTTTAGAGCCACTGTGTGCTGACATCACTGTTTCAAAACACGTCCCCTAATTATTCAGGTCCGAAATCTCCCCTGCAGTTCGTGGCACACTGAGGAAATACTAACCACCGCTTGGCTCATTGGATGTCACTGATTTATTGGTTGCATTTATTTATGGTGGAAGTATTTGGCTTTCCGGGATCTAAATGTGAGTCGTTTCTGGAATGTGTGAGGTCACCCAAACAACATCTGAGTGTGTGATCAGGTTCAGCAATGAAGGTGACACATCCAGGCGGCCCTCGAAAGCCTGCCAGCTTTACTCCACAGCCCCCATTTACAACTGGCCAGTGTAATTTCTATAGTATCATATAATGTCCTTTCTTAATTATTTGATGCAATACTACAGTTACTCTGTGAGCATTCAACTACAGATCCAAAGGTTGGTGGTTCGATCCCAACTCCTCCTACTGCACATTGTCTTTGAGTCCCCAGTGTGTATGCTGGTGTATGAATGTCCACTGACGTGCACTGTCTTGACAAAGTACTGTAAACAAATACTCATAACTATGACCCGGTTAAGTTACCAGTGAGATCAACTCTGTTACTTGCCACCTTAGGGTTAGGGTTAGTGTAGTGACTGGAGAACTTACAGCCTATATGCCACTGTAATACCTCATTTGAAAACCAAGACCTTCTAGTTTCTTAAAATATGTGTGAGGTCTGTGTGAGTGAAACACAACTTACATCACATTTGCCGTTCTTAACCCTAATCATAGCCCTGACCCTAACCCTAACCCCCTCATCAGGGGTAAGTAACAGGTTAATGATGTTAGGTGGATCCCACACCAACCAATCTGTCCTAAAGCCTGTCTTGCCTCTCCTGACACTAAAAACAACAGAGCAACAAGAATGAAAGCATAATTTCCATGCATTCTTGAAGAGGCGAAGACCACTTCACTCACAAGGAGCAGTTCTGCCTTAATATGTGGATCTGTGCATATATAATGTTACTACTGCCACTTGTGTTCTGGTTTCATATCTGTGCAAAGTGGTACTTTGACCAAATTGACTCATATTGGTCTATAAAAATTACCAAGAAACACGGTTTGTATTACCTCTGTAAAATTATGAAGGCATTTTCCTTGTTATCCTCCGTCCTATTACCTTTGTACTACTTTGAACAAAACTGGAAGTCTGACCAGAACAGCATATTCCTTAGAAGTCGAACATAGCCATTAAAACAGATATTCCATATAGACCATAATTAAAATACATACATCTACAATAAAATTAACCTAATTTGTGCAAATCAATCTGCTGTTACCATACAGTACATGGTTGCACACACATTTCTGCGTCTCAACTCACTCCAGTTAAACAGCGATTGGCCTTTGGCTCCATTACCATAAGAGATGAAAGACAGTATCATACAGAATTACACATGAAGCCGGGCCATTAGTCTAAGGGAGTGCAGGCTTCAGACCGGAGTGGAAGGAGGAAATAGTTTAATGGACGGCTTCCCTGAAGAGAGGTAGTTGGGAAAAAAAGATCTCTATAGTGTGTCTGATACTCTTCCTGGCTGCAGCCATATCAAATCCTGCATTATCAGCCTGCATAGGAAAATGTCCATTGATTTGAATTGATTAATCACTGTAACAATAAAAAGCACAGCAGTTTACAGGGATTATGAACTTTCACAGCAGACATCTCTAGACAAATGCCTATAAAAACATAAAAGATATTTCGATCATGTAATAAAAAAAAGAAGAAAAACAACTTTCCTTGATCAGAACCTCTGTTGACAGGGAGATATGCTTTTATAGGTACACTGCTTAGTCTGTTAACATGAAATCCTTTGTACTTTCTGATAGGGGATAATTATATGCTAATTTGAAGCCACCAGGTTCAGAGTGACTGGATTTTAAAGATGATTTTTCTTGTCAAATGATTGTTCGTGTGACTCTGTCTGATGTCTGTGATGATGTGTCTCTCCTCCCTCTTTAGCCTTGTGGCCTCAAATGGGCAGCTCAATCATACATGTTTGTTCATGATGTGTTCTTATTTCCATTAGAAAGCTCTCGGCACAAACAAGGAAGCCAAGGACAACTTCTAGCTCTGGCGCTCAGGGTCACCTACTGCTGCTGAGCACAAAAGACCAGCTCTTGTACCGCAGCAACAAAGGGCTGCAGCCTCAGCTTGTTGCCTCTCACAAGGTCAGCCTTCTCTGACTCTGAAGTTACAGCAATGGGCAACACACAACATTGATCCCAAAAAAATACATTTAAGCTAAGCTTCAATTCTGTTGTTTATGTTGTATTATGTCTCAGTATTGTCATGACACTGATTAATTACACTCACTGGCACCTGTACACTGTGCTCAGCCTGACGTACCTCTGTGAGTGGCATAGAGAGCTGCGAAGGTGACCACAAAAAAGGTAGTAGAGTATTTGCCGGCATTGACCAGATGTGGGAAGGCCCTCTTGGTGTCACGGTAACGCCTCAAGCATTGAATGAAGCGGAGCCAGGCCGGCAGACACTGGATAACAGCGCGCAGACCGTACGAGTAGCTGTGACAGACGTATTCATTAGGATCTGAAATAGAAGGAAAAACAGCATTATGTTCCTCCTGTTCTGTTAATGCTCCCCTCCTTTATCCCCTGTCAGCCTTGTCTACATTCAGCTCATTATTATGGCAGTCACATTGTGACCTTTGTGCGACCAACACTTCTGTTCCATTAGCTTTGTGCTAATTGGCTGCATACAGGCCAGAGTGACACTGCAGTGCAGCCAGTGAACAGCAATTAAAATCTTATTCACAGTGTATTTTAAAGAGAAAGCCTTGACTAAACTTACTTTTATAGAGAATTGCCTCTAATAAACACTGTATTAAGCTACCAAATACCAATGAATTAGGTCTTACTCTTGAATTTGGGCAGTAGACCGCTGCTGTTGTTCCACTGCAGCTCAAAGATATAGAAACAGATGAGGTACTCCAGGTCCATGAGAACAAAAACCAGAGAGTTGAGTTGATCCGCCAGCCAGAAGTCCGCAAACTCAACGCGGTGAAATGGAGCGGTGAACACACGAAACTGAAGAAACAGAGCCAGTCAAAATAGCCATAAAGAAACATTTAAATAGTTAAACAAACATTTGTAAGTCTATTATTAAGTCTAGTTATCAAATTAAAAAAGACCAGAAAGTATAAGTGTAAGTAATAATTACACAAAAACTGATATCTCACTTAGTTGGCTTTATGTCAGACAGAATAAACATAAGATTGTACATTATCAGGACTTGTGTGGCCTCTGTGGACTTTACTGGCCACGTTATTTGTGATATGACTTTGGCAGGAGGTTCCTTATTGACCAAGCTTTGGCCGCGTCTGACATTTTGCCGCTCTCGATGCATACTCCAAGACTGTAACCCCTAAACACTTTCTTCCCTGAAAATGCCAATGGATATCGATTGTTTTTGAACATATCATGCAATCTGCTCATTTCAAATTGCTCATGTCCTGTCAGTCAGAAGCTGTATTGATCCGCAGTCATCTTAGTGGTATCCGCTCATATAAAGCTATCTGCAGGCTAAGCCCACAGTAGTTCTGTGGTGAGGCTTTCATTTCTAGAGTAAACACATGTAATCCTGTTGGAGGACCCTCGGTTTGTCCTATAATAAAATGAAATGTCTGTGTGGTCTTTGACAGATGATACGAGGGGCATAGAGGGACTTCATGTTGCGGGTACGTTATAAGTAACAATTCATTCTACTTACATGATCAGTATGTTATTTTAAATTATTGTTCAAGCCAATATATATTTTGCCATATTTACCAATTTAGAGCATTGGCCAATATAGTTCACTGGAAAATTCAAAGCTCTAGACGGCTGACATTTTGAAAATGTACTGTATGTAAATAATAAACACCAAATCACATAATACATACACGAGAGATACCTAAATGTAAAAAGGATGAAAATAGAAAAGAGAGCATTTATGTTACTGTAAGCATATGAGCATGTGCGTGGGTTGTACAGTTGATTACCGAGCCATATGAGTAGAGAACTGTGGAGGATGAGTGGTTTGGAGCGGTAAAAGAGAGTACATGAGTAGAAGGAGGGAGGGGGCGGGACGCTGCAGGGGGCGGGGACCTCTGAGTGGGGCACATAAGCACATACTGATGGATCTATGGCCATAATGATTGCACAGTCACAGCCACAGCTCCCACGGGACAGGGATGCATTCTATTATCCCTTCACCCTGTGCCCATAGCCTCTCCCTACACATACACACACACACACACACACACACACACACACACACACATAGGCTGTCCTGCGCAGACAAAGGACTGAGTAACGGGGGGTTCGGTTCATGAGATGGTTATCCGAATGCTACACAGATTTATTGTGTACAGCAGCACGTGTAAAGACGGTATCAATTAAGGCTCAAAGGGATGTGTCAATCACAGTCGACACTTATGTAATTATGCACAATGGAAACTTTTCAGCATAAATAAAAGAGATAATTTGGCAATCCTGACTGCCCACAAACAATTAAATTGGAAAAAGTACCAAAACAAACATATAACCATATACTTCATTCATGTCGAAATATATATATACAAACATATGAAAAGTGCTATACTGACCAGCAGTTTGAGGAGCCAGAAGCGGGATTTGTAGTAGCACGTCTTCAAGGGATTGATGAGGAAAAGTAGCATGAAGCCGTAAAGTATGAGAGGATTAATCTGCATGGGGATGTAGGTGTACTCCCAAAACAGACAGGACAGGATGCTGATACACCATAACACGCCCAGGAACCCAGCGATCTGCCAAATGAACAAATTAGTCCTTTTTTTAAAGTAAAAGTAGACTGTGTTTTTATAATAGGCCGTGCCCATATACTCCTGTGTGATTGACAGACACCATGGTTTTGTACCTACTGCTTGTATATGTTGTATCAGAAATGGTTAGACATCTTAACTTTTCATTTTATTATGAATCCCACTGGGTTGCATTTATGTAAGAAATGTGCAAACAAATCTTCTGACCTCAAAGAGATGCTGGTGTGAGAGGTTGTTTCGGGGGTTAATCTCAAAGATGAGGACGTGGTTGACACCCGCCTGCCTCCAGCCATATGTGTTTATGCCCAACAGGAACAGGAACTGTATCAGGAGGAAACCGCCCCGGTAAATCCGCACCAGAGGCCACACATTCTCATAGCGAATGAACACAGCACCTGAAGAAGACCCAAAACAGTCATAGGATTGTCACAACACCCATTGCTACGCAGACGGAGTGAGATACAACGTAGTGTGCAAGGTGACGCACCTGTTAGGACAAAGGCAATAGCCAGGATAATGAAGAAGCCACAGTAAAGGCCAACGCGAAATGTAGTCCAAGCCAAAGCAGGCTACAACAGACAAAACAAATAATACTCTTCAATGCAAACCAGTTTGGCTCATATGATCAAACCATTACAAATCCACAAGTCACCAAGTAGTCACAGAGCACAGTTCAATCTACACATGACAGTAATTAATGTGGATATAACCGTGCATATAATACAGAGGCGTAAAGTAGCTGTAGATGATTATTTCTAAAGGATGTTGCGTCTGTGCAGTGATGGAGAAGCACTCAGAAAATCAATACTCAAGGCTCATATAGCTTCTTGCAATTTGCTCTTCCTGGCTTTCTGCTTTTCCTCGTGTGCCAAGAGTTTGGAAATTAACCACCAAAATAATATGCAAAAACACTAAAAGACATTTATGTAGGAAGGAAATGCAATATACTGGTTTATCATAAATCCCATAAGTGCAGGGACAATTAGAAAATGCTTAATTTATTATTTTGCATTGTACATCCTCTGTGACTGTGTAACTTCAGATCATTTCTGACCTGAGCTGCCCCCAGTGGAGGTACTCTCAGCCTCTTCATGGCCTTTTGACGATCGCCGCCCTCCAGTTCTGTGGTTACAATTGTCTAAACATAAAACAACAGTTGCTTAGCATTGTACTGTATATAATGTATATAATGGCAGTTACGGGTGTTTATAGAATAAACATTAAATCTTGGATTAATGTGTAGTGTACAATTGATGAATATTGGGTGCTGATATGCACCTACCTCTGTCTCAGATATGAGCTGAGTGATCTTCTTGCAGGTGTAGAAAGGAGCCACCTCAACCTGGGCCACACGCCAGTCCGCCCCTCGAGGCGTGTCCAGGATCTTGTCATGTTTCTTTAGAATCTTTCGGAAACCAGTGAAGTTCAGGTTCTGTGGTGTAATCAAATGTTATGTAAAAACATATTTAAAGTCTTTGTACAAAACAAAAGGCCCCGTGAAGAAACTGCTGTGGTACAGGTATTGGGCACTGATTTATTGAATTTGACAATGATATAATCTCAGACAGAGGGCACAATGTTATTAGTTAATGATTACAAGCAACTTATGCCTATGTTTTTGGACAATGTCACCACTTTTTCATGTTATTGTGAGAAAGCAATAATTTCTGTTGACAAAGGAAGTGTTAACCTTTGTCCCACTTTTTGTTACATGTGGGTACATCCAGACCTACAGAGACATTAATCCAAGAACATGTCAAAATATCTGACTTTATTGAAAGGCATATTCTGACCACTGCCTCTGCTTTAAACTATGTGAACAAAGCCTGTGTACAGAACAGGACCTGGTAATTCTGCAGGAGGATGAGGCTGAGGTAGAACTCGCTGAAGGCCAGTTTGAGGTCCTTGATGTTGCGGTGCTGGCAGCGCTCTTCCTGGGACCGGTTGAACACTGTCTTTCTCCGCCGGAGACCTGGGGGAGCAACGCTCTCCCGCTGAGCGTCGAGGGACGACTGCAGCTCATTCTGTAACGTGGCAGAGCGCCTCTGGGCTTCTGCAAGCTTCTCTGCAGGATCAAAAAGGTTAAGACGATAAGGTGCATTACCTTCATTGAAAAAATACACACGCTTTTGTGAAAGAGAAACCATCATGTTTGAGTTTTATCAGCAGCAAACATTTAAAAGCTTTAAATTGCTGTTTGTTAAACATATCAACCATACTAAGAATAACAATTGGAAGAGACCAAGACGTATGAGCAGCTAGCAGACATTTCCTCCAACAGGATGTATTCACTGATGAGCTGGAGCTATTAAGAGTATGTAAATGCTGCTCTAAGGAACAATTATCTGGGTCATAGCGAGGTTAATCCAGTAGACAAGAGAATAAATACACACTTAGAGCAAAATAATCTATTTTAAAGCTAATGTACAAAAGTAACAACCAAACAAAAGGGGTCAATTACAATCTAACATTTAATAACATTTAATAAATAACATTGGAGAGTAGGAAAAAGAAGTCCAAGGAATTTACTTAAAATATTATCTGTATAAAAATGAGTTGCTGATGGTCATCTGCCTTATTATAGACAGATAATAAGGCCTATTAGGTGACTGTTGTGATGTTGGGCTTTGCAAAAACGAATTGAATTGATGATAAAACTGACTAGGATATTTACATAGACTCAATAACTAGCTTGTCATGTATCCAAAAAATAAACACATATTCAACTGTGTGAAAAATCAGGGTGAATTTCTATGAAAGCTCTGCAGATGAAAGAGTCGCCCAACAGGCTGATTTCAGGGCACTGCAGAAAGCTGCCTCTGAAAGGTCGAGCACCCCTTTTAGAGCGAGGTACAAAGGGAAAGCGCAGTGTGGAGGCAAGTGTTTTATAAAAAGTCAGCAACCATTTTATCTCCATCTCTGCAGCGCTGTTTCTCCTCCTGACCACACAAACAGAGAAACTGGCACCAGATAAAGCTGCCCGTCAGACTGCGCTCTCACATTTACTGGTTTACCTCCTCCTGTTTGGAGAGGATAGGCAGGAAGAAGATGTTTGTATGAAAGGTTCAACCACACTGATAACGCAAGCCTCCGGTCCGATGGGAAATCATGTATTTACTGAAAGCAGTGTTGATATAATGGGGAATATCAAATGAGGGCACCTAATGTCTAAATCGAATTCAAACTAAAACGGAATAAACAGTGAGCATAGTCCCCATTCATGTTAGTGTACTTTGTCCAAATTACAAATACTTTTATTAAAAATCTCACATTTCTCTGTTTGATTTGTTTACAGATCAGTCACTGCATGTTTCTACTAAAGTCCCTTTAATCGCATTAAGCAGAGCAACAACAGCACATTGTTTTGTCCTGAATATGAACTCTCATCCTCAGTGGACATGTTGTACACTCGAGGAACGCAGCGACTACTGTTTGCAACATAGCATTCATTCTCCAACCATTTCCACCCATTACGTTTATCAAACCATATCAAGGCCAGCGTTAGGCAATAAAACTTGCACTTGCAAACTCTCTTCTGCCCATTTGCCATTACAGCCATCATAGTGAGCGGAAACACTCACCGCAGTCAAACTTGGCCGTGGGTTGATCTGAGGAGGCTGCAGTTTATCTAACGGCCTGTAGGGAGAGCAGAGTTTGTCTACGTCTCATGAACCTGGCGCTGGCTTCAAGGGCAGTGGGCTCCCTCCTGGCACCAGAATACCAGAATATGTAATGGCCCAGGCTCATGTTACACAGCGCACCCAAGTCTCCAAGCCCCAAAATACTCATGGCTTTTACGAGTGGCCCACGCAGTCAACAACTTTCGATCAACAGATTTGGAAATGAAACCACGCTCAACAACATATTCAGACACATTATCTTGTGTAGGCTGTTTTTATATTCCCACCGAACTGAGCATCATCAACACAAACCTGAGTAAAAAGTGTTGATTTTCAGGAGCTCCTTCTCGCACGTCTGGAAGAAGCTTTCTTCAAACTTGGCGTAGTACCTCTTCACTGTGTCATCATCGGTGACTGCAAGACAAGAAAAGAAGGAAGAATTAAAGCATACGTAAAAAAAACAACAGCCAGTGAAATACGTTTTTACAATAGCAACCTTTCCATTTTCTGAATAAATATCTATATTTCGCAAGGCAAAACTGGCATGACACCCCCCTTCCCCCCTCTGGTGTAGGTGGCAATCAAAGTAACGTGCGCATATAAGTAAGTAGGTAAAGTTAAAACCTCTAGTTCCACCATATTTAATTACAAGGCAGTATTTAATCCCAAGATTTTCACACACACAACTACTATCTCTGGGGTTTGTACATTACATTTTGAGAAGCAAAATAGTAACTATAGGATTAATGTTATATATTGACTAAAGTTATAATTGATTCAAATAATCAAAAACGTCTCAAAGGGACGTCTGCCGAATCCCGTCAGACCTTGGAAGCTAAGCAGGGAAGGGCCTGGTCGGTACTTGGATGGCAGACCGTTTGGGAACACCAGGAAGCCTAGCGAATGTAGTGAGTGAATGAGTGAGTGGTTGGTGGTGGTCAGAGGGGCAGACTGGTTGCCTCGGTTCCGTCAGTCTACCCCAGGGCAGCTGTGGTTACAATAGTAGCTTACCACCACCAAGTATGGGGTGAATGAATAAACGTCTTTGAGTGTCCAGAAAAGCGCTATATAAAACCGATGCATTATTATTACTATTATTATTAAAAATGTTAAAAGTATTTTCCTCCCTCTACATGTTCCAGCAATGTCCTAATGTGTAGAATGAGCCCAGACCTATTCGGCACAACGGCCCCTAAAATCCTGCACTGTCACTCAAAAAGGTGTTAATTTGGGTCCGAAATGCCGTCATGCACGAGTTTAATATAGAAGCTGCAGTTACACGTTAGACCTGAGGTGGCAGTAGTGAGTATACAAATTACCAACTTGCATCTAGTCCCTTTAAGTTTGGGTTGATAGGTGGAAATAAACTACTAGAGTGCAGAAATATGACCCTTGTTTGAAAGATGCATTTTTTGTGTACTATTTTTCCCCATCAGATCCTTGTCATATGAGTATAGAGCTAAATGCATATAATTAAAAGGTGCATTATGCAACTTAATATCCAAGGGAAAAAAGTTGATATTTGTACATATTTGACCCAGCAGCTGTATGAGTGGTCAGCATGGCACCTTTACGTTCCACCACTGGTCTCTACAACGCTCCAGGATCAACTGTTTTGTAGGTTTTCTGGTGACAATGAAAACCTTCCAAACAATTTATCCTGGAACATTGTAGAGACCACCGTGATCGAAAGTAAAGGTGCATTATGCATAAAAAGTTGCATAATGCACCTTTCACCTCTTAACCCCCACTTGAACTGCACACATTTTCTACAGTTCGGCTTGAATCAAATCTAAAAACGTCTTGACTGAGGATTACAGTTTATAGGCCAGTGCAACGCCTCATTTGAAAACTAAGATCTACAAAACTGAGCTAAGATTCTTCCTTGCATTGTTGCCAAATTGTCTGCACTTTTTTGTCATATTTTTGTTGCGTTTTTGTCTGAGTTATTGACGCTTTTTTGTAGCTTTTTGTTGCGTTTTCATCCTTGTTTATGTCTCATTTTCACCGCTATTTTGTCTCTTTCTTTCAAGAAGCTTTTAGATTTGGGCAATGCTAAACTGGAAAAAATGTAAGGTGGAGGTTGAGTGGTAATGATGATATTGGGTGTGTAAATGTCTAGCTTTAGAAGAATAATTGAAATGGCTGCCTAAATTATGAATCTATTATTGAGGAAATGGTATTGAACTGTATTTTTAATATTGTCCTATCGATATATTGGCCACGTCCAATTACATTTTCTTATCTCCTGCACATAATTTGGACTAGATCAGTGGCTTGGCCTGTACGGTTAAACTTTTTACTACTGAGCGGCAGATCCAGATGTGTAATTAGATCAACAACTCCCTCCTGTCTCTGGGAACCGGGAGGGTCAATTCAATCAGCATCGATGCTTAGCCAGAAAGAGTCCTCTGCCCATTTACTACAACGAGCAGGTACAAAAGCAGCCACAGAGTAAATGTCATGAAAAATGAATGCATTTATGTACTCAAAATGTCAGCTCTGTGAACCATAAAGTACAGCATACAGTGCGAGTAACAAAGTGAGTGAGAAAACCCTTGAACATTTATTCATCTAACATCTTAGTTATTTTCTTCCATTGAGCTCCTGTGATACAGTACAAGCTATAAATGCCACAAAAGGACCTCCATTGCAGACAGAATTAAGTGGTTTTGAGCGGACGAGAGAGGTTTTTCAGGATAAAGCGGTAGTGTCAGCTCAGCAGTGATAGGCCTCGTAAAACATTAGCTATTATATAAAGTGAGTCCAGGCTGCGACCGCGAGATGGAGAGGCATTCAGTTCAAGTCAGTAATAAAAAAGAGCTGCCCGGGGCGTCGTCTGTCAATATCCCAGCCTCAGTCTGTTCCACACAACCACACACACCTACAGTACTGCTGCAACAGAAGAGAGAGAGCACAGCTACAGCCTACACCAAACAGCTTTACAGGGAAAATAAATTACCATTACAGATGCCTAACATCGATCAATTTCATTTAATTAAAGTTTGGTTAGAATGAAGAATTTTATAGGATTTTAAAAGGTCCAATATACAGTACAGTCACTTACCACACAACAACCACTACAAGATGGTAAAGAGGAATGTACAATTAGTAATGTAGCAAGGTTGCATTGTATCTGTGTATTTGGTGTTAATGCTGACCTGAGCCTGTTTAACCAGGATTGTTTTTTAATTATTATTAAATTCCTTGCTTTGGAGACAATAGACGGTCCATATTAACCTGTTACCCCCAGATCAGGGCTTCAGGGTCAGGGGTTTGGGTTATGATTAGGGTTAAGGAGGGATGGCAAATGTCATTAAGTTGTGTTTCACTAACACATACCACATATTTTTAGAAATGAGAAGGCCTTGGCTTTCAAATGAAGTATCACACTGGCAAAGAGGCTGCCAGCTCTCCTGTCAATACGCTTTGAGATTTGGGTATGCATAGTAATTGCTAACCCTGACTCTATGATGGCAGAAAGCATGTTAAAAAGACAGAATAGAGACAAAAACAACATTTATTCCCCATATATACATGACACTGATTTATTTATACAATGTATCATAGCCATTAACTAATTTTCATCCTCTGTACGGATTCACATTCATTCATAACCCAAACTCTGGGTACATAGGCGGGTACATAACTGTATTTTTGCACTGACTTAAGCAGGGATCAAACCACCGAGTGTTTGATTGGCCGGCGCATGGACTGCCTAAGTGCCACTACATACATACATACATACATACATACATACATACATATATACATACATGATACATATAATTGTTATGGCACAAAAAAATCACATATGCATTTGCCTGATGCTCCCACCAACAGAGTGCATGCTGTCCATACTGGACGCTCTCCCTAAATAAATACACCTCTGTCACTGGTGCTCGGAGGTGAAGCACAAATACTCACAGGTACAGCAGTGGCTGGAGGGATACTCTGATGAGCTCACTAACAGTTCAGCTGAATGACGGAGTACGAGAGCCATTACAACATGAGTAATGGCCCAACAACATGCGGCAGGCAGACCCACAGGCAGCAGCACATGAGCCTATAGTAATTTAAAGTAAAAGGTTGCTCTGTTAATGACCGGGCTTCATAAAGGGATAGAGACTCACTAACACTGTGGAAGTGACATCTTTCTAATGTTAGAGGAACAATTACAAAAACATATCTGCTTATATCTGCAGCAGAATTAGGCTTAATAGTAGCAGTAGTCGAGGTAGTAAAAGTTTTAGCCCATTTTGATTTGCAACAAGCTGTGTACAGATGTGATAAACAACCCTTCTCTAAAACAGGCTAGGACAAAAAGATTTTTCTGCTCTGCATTGTGCATTAAATAATATTGCCTATAATAGGGACTACAGATGAAAACTAGCTATTTAGTTGTAATCTGGTGCAGTATGTTTCTATGAGCTTAATGTCTCAGTATACTGTCCCTTTAATAAAGGTGATTAAATTAGACTCTCTAAAGCCAGGAGCTCTGTGTGACTAACACAACTCAACTCATTAATACTTGCAAACACGTCATGAAAAACAATGACACTTCATTAACAATAAAAACAATATCACAATTTCAGTTTGTTTGCAGCCCCATCTCTTTCTCTCGCGCTCCACTGTCACACCACATCAAGCCAACGCAGCATCCGTAATATTAACATTTCATAATGACATTGTCTCAAATGCATCAGTATGAACCATGCGGTGTACATACAAAGGAATCTAATTACATGTCGTTCACTGTAGGTGTAGCTGCAGCAAACATGGCAGGTCTTTTCAGCCACACAGTATGGGCTCTCATTATCACCGCTCTCCGGAGATAAAGATGACCACACAGACAGCAGCGATGTGCACAAGAGGCAACAGGTTCAAAATGGCTGACAGCGTATGGTTTGCTTTGAGTTTGCTTCTTTTTTTTTTCCAGAAAGCTTGACCAGCGGATTGCACACTTGGGTAATATTAAAAGGTCAATGCTTTAAGGACAATTTGGCATTCACTTCACACAGTGTGCAGCGAATTATGGAAAGAGTGGAGCCGCTGATAACAAGTGATGTGTCCTGAGTGCCTGCATTTCCATATGTACAGTGTGCATTATAAACAATATTGATATTATTCTTTTTTGTGAGATTGGGAAGGCCTCCCTTTCCATTTTGCTTGGGATCGCTATAAAGAATAGCTAGATTTATCATTATTATGGTTATGGTATTAGAATATTAAATATCCCAAAGCAATACACAATAAATATCATTTATTTAACATTATTATTATTAAATAATATTAAACAATGCTTATAAAATAATTGTATAGGAGCTGTGAGCAGAACAATGTGGTGCATCTTATTTTGCCCAACGTCAAATGACCTCTATTTATCCAGAATCAATTTATAGGAAGCTGCAGCAAAATCAATAAGTGGTTTCAGTAGTGCCGTTTTATCATAGTAAATCACAGCAATAAAAGTAAAAATTAAAAGCAGTCAGTGCTTCATTCAGACAGTGCTTCCTTCAGATGGACAGAAAACACAGCACAGTAATAATAAATGTAAGGTGTATACCCCATTCTCAATTGTTTTTCCTACATCAAATAAATCATTACTTATTATCTCCTAATCTTTCATGTTTCATTTTTACTTTTAAATAAATCAAATAAAGTCATGATATTGTGTGAAAACCGTGTGGAGATTGTAAACATTTTTTTATATCTTCCATGATCTTCTGGACATAAAGGAACCTTAAAAAACACTGATGCTGGTAAAGGATAACCAGACGCCCCATTAGTACGAGTGGTATTTTTTCAGACAAAGAGATGCGCTTGTAGCAAAAAAAAAAAAAAAAAAAACACTCTTTGACCTGCAGAATTCCCAGGACACTTGTAGAAGACAGCTCCTCCTTTGGCAAAGCCCCTTCTTCTGTAGATTGCATAAATAAATGATGAGGCAGCTTCTCAAGAACCCCACTCTCCTCACCCCCAAAACCCTCTGCACAAACAGGGAGAGGGCGACCCCAACCCCCCACTCTTTATATCCCCATACATGCGATAAAAGCTGCACGTAAATCTATCAACAGGACCCTAACCTGCTGACGAAAGAGCGACAGGTACAAAACAAGACGCAGCAGTGTGTCTACAGATATCAATCACAAAAAAATATATAAAAAATGTAGGCCTATCTATTTATGGGAATGAATCGCATTAAAAGAAAATATATAATTAACAATAAACATATCACAAATAAAACAAGTTAAAGCATACCTGCAATTCAATATATTTCTAATAATTGTTTTGTCACGGTCACGTCCCACAACCTGCGCAGGATGTCCTATTTGAGTCTCCATTTGTCTCCTTTAATGACGCCCCGACAACGAAACATAAACTACGCTGTTATAGTATTAGCGTCCGGGGAGCTGAAGAGACCATTACGCGATGATTGTCATTGCATGAGGCGGCCTTATCTCTCCCCTCCAGCACACAGGTGTACACTAAATCACCACTTCACACTAAATGAACTAATAAACATAAAAGGACTCCAGCGACTGTGTTAACAATTGTCTAAAATGAAAAAAAGAAATAGTAACTCAACATCTTCTGGCGTCAGGCCCAAAGCACATAAACAAGACTTAAACTAGCAAGCGCCCCCCACCCTCCTCTTCTCCGTCTCACTCCCACCCGCAACACTTATTCCCATTCAGCCTGCAGCCACAATTAATTCTACCAATCATCTCTCTCGCAGAGGCGAAAGGAACATTAGAAATGCACACTCACTGGGGCAGTCGGCAGCCAGAGGAAATACTCCAGTCTATTGTGCGCACGGCCAGACTGCAGACTAAGCAGATCCCAATCTTTATCGGAGAGAAATCGGTGTGTTGTCTATTTGTGGAGATGACACTATAGAGACAGTCACACATTTAGATAAGTGATAATGTATAAGTGCATACTGATGAGATGGAAAGAGTAACAGCTAGAGGCCAGATGGGCTGAGAGGGAAGGAGCCGCACCAGAGGAACACACATGCATTGGCGTATGGGGAGGTGACGAATGAGAGGCAGTTTAGGGGGAGAATAATAAGAGCTATGTTACACTCGGGCCACAATTACAAGTATTAATTTGGACTAATCAACTATTAGAATAAATTACAGCTAATTTAGTAAAGACAGTTTCACAGTTCACTTGAAATGACAAAAACGACGTACAATTTTATCAATCAAATATATGTGCATGATCATCTTAAATCATCCATTCATTCAATACATCCAGATGGACTTTACAGGTACAATATTTATTTTATTCAGCTTAAATTTGGTTCTAGGATCTTGAAGATGCAATACAAAAATAATTGTTTGACAAGTTGACTACTTAAACATAAAATAATCAGCCATAATATACAAGATATAAACTCCACAATGGTCTTGACTAATTGACTGAAGACTATTTTGAAGGTCAACAAAGAGAAAACAGAGATGTTTTTTATACTTTGTCACATTTAAGTAGAAACCACTTTCACAAACATAAGAGTACAAAATATACCTCAGATATAAAGTAAACAAACACAGTGCAATGTTCCTAACTAAATGATAAACTAAACAGACAAGACAATATCATATTTTTGATAGTGTTGTCCCGATACCAGTTTTACCAATCCGATACTGATACATGGGTTCAGAATAGTCGTCGATACCGAGTACCAGTCCGATACCACATCAAGTGAATAAAAACAATAACAAAGCCTGAAAAATATACCAAAACCTATGGCACATGGTGAAACTCGGAAAATTAGAATATCGTTAAAAAGTGCATTAATTTCTGTTATTCAACTTAAAATGTGAAACTAGTATATGATAGACTCATTACATGCAAAGTGAGATATGTATAGCCTTTATTTTTTATCATTATGATTATTATGGTTCAGCTTGAAAAAACCCCAAATAAAAAATCTCAGAAAATGTAAATATTTTGAAAATGGACTGTAAGACAATCATCAAAATTATGACAAACAAAGGCTTGACATATGTCACTTTGCATGCAATGAGTCTATATCATATATAAGTTTCACATTTTGAGTTGAATTACAGAAATAAATGAACTTTTGAACAAAATTCGAATTTTCCGAGTTTCACCTGTATATTAAACACAATCTGTGCACTGTGACTTATGCTGCTTGATTCTACGTAAGCAAAAAACAGATAACACAAATGTGATAATTAGGGGTTTTATTGTGTGCATAGCCCAAAACAAAAACATAATTTGGTGTCGGATAGATTTGGGCTTAGGTACTCACCGATAACAATATCAGGAAATCGGAGCATCGGTATCAGAACAACCCTTGTTTTGATGTAATAGATTCATAATTTTGTTTTAGCTGAAATAATTGTCTTTCCTAAATGTCCATACAGATAATGAGAAAATTAGTAGAGCAGCAAGTGAAACCGTCCTTCTCTAAAACATTTTGCAAAACAATTTCCAAAATTCATTTGAATTTGAACTCTCTTTGACCTCAACTACAGCTAAATATAAACCCTGGTTTGTACTGTATGTCCAGATGAAAACGATCAGAAGAAAATAAACCGTGAACTCAGTCTATCTGTAGACTCCTTTTGCATTCCTGTCACTCTTTCTCCAGCTTCCTTTTTCTCAGCTAAACTGAGCTGAGGTGTGAAATTTTATCTTAACATATCACAGTAGATCACATTTTAGTCCGGCTGTCTCTCCGTCCTTTCAGCGCCGCACAGGGCCTTGAAGATAATAGTTGATTGCTTCCAGAATATTTCAGACGCATTTCTTTTGGAGGCTGTGGAAAAGGCAAGCCGTGATTCAAATCGGCGTGACTTTGCAGCTCAGACGTCTACCTTGCCCAGACACTTTTGAAAAATATCCTATGTGTCAATCCAGTTTCTCATTTTAGTCATTAGATCTCACAAACATGACACTTATTTCCCATATGATAGATATTGCGCGGAATACTGGTTAAAGCCTTTATTTCAATTGGATAAAGGATGCAAATAAGTATCGGTGTCTTGGTATGCGGAGGCACGTACGCTGCAGACCGCTTTGTTCAAACCTAATTGGGGGAAATCTAATCCAACAAAGACCAAGTCAGATTTAAAGGCAACGGTAAGCTTCAAACACAACGCTGCAAAGGGATGATACAACCAGGAATATAAGGCTCATTTCTGAAAAACTGAATCCCGTCATCTTTCCGTCCCACATTGGTTTGTAATATATGTATGAGGTTGAGTGTGACTGGACAATATGGTGCACACCGGCTGCAAGGCAAGCCGCCCAGATGCTTGTGGGAAAATATTCAGGGAGTCGCTGAGCTGGAAAAAGTAAGGCGATAAAAAGTGAAAACTCATTAACATAAGGAAGGTAGGGGTTAGTAGAGTATAATGTGCAAAGGTTGTACTGGTTTTTTAGGAGAGGTACTGGTCCTGAGCTTGTAATGGCAAAGATACAGATATCAGGTCAAACTGTGGTTCCATTAAAACACATCTATTTAATCAGTGTGCGGCACATACAGTATGTCTCTTTAAGTTTCCTCATAGCAACAAGGTCCCAGGTTCAATCATCTGTGTGGAGTGTGTTCCCCCCGTGTCTGGGTGGGTTTACATGTATAGCTTTAGTTTCCTCCTTATAGTTCCCCAAGTGCTGCAGACAAATGCATGGGCAAAATGAGTGCGATAACTTTAAAAATGACACCCACTGCGGTTACTATTAAACTCTTCAGAAACCACTAAATGACATACAGGGAACATATTTATCTCCTTGTATCTTGTCAGGATCACCAAATAATAGCTTAACCCTATTAGTCAGGGCTGGTCCACACCGTCACGCCTCATTTAGGCTACAATAAGCTTCATGTCCCAGTGTGAGCGTTACCCAAACACCACTGATATTAATCATCATCATCTGGTCCATGGAGACAATAGAGCATGAACAAGGCCTGTTTGTAACAATGATGTCTTCTGCAGAGCGCTGCAGGAGAGACAGGGAGTAGCAGGAGAGCTATAATTACTCGTGCTGGTGACAGTGGTGGGCTATACGTCGTCTATGGCCGCTGTTCTCAACCAGAGGGTCAGGACCCAAAAGTGGGTCGCAGAACACTTTGCAGTGGGTCACAGTCACCAGAATTACTCTTGTAAACTGGTTAGGTAGTTTAGACAGCCTTTTTTTTTTTTTTTTTATCAACGCATGATTCAACAGAACTCCACAAAGAAATACAGCATGTTGAAAAAAACAAAAAACACATATGTGCGCTATGCATCAATTATAGAGCCTGTTGATTGAAAACTGTAGCAAGCTATTTGTTGCTTGTTTATTTACAGTGACTGTGTTGTTGAGGGTTGTGAAACGTGTTTATTCAACCATTACTGTGAAGAACTCGGATGTTTATCCAACTTTGTTTTTCCAATCTACAAGAGTTTCCAAAGTGCTGCACAAGAAAATAAGAAAAAATAGTTTAAAATACGTTTGTAAAGTCAAGAATATGTTTGAGCCATAACTAACCTTTTAAAGAGGTGGTAACAAATCTTTATCACTATCTTACACTGTGTGCTTCCTGTCTCTGTCGAGTGTGGACATGTTTTCTCACTTCTCCTGCTTTCGTGCTTTTTTTCCTGCCTCTGCGAGTGTCTTGTCTGACTTTTATTTTTCCTTTTATTTACTTATTTGGACTCTTGATAACAGGGTACCTGCTTATTGGATGGACTGCCCTGGATTATCGGAAATTTGGAATGACAGCACCTTGCAATCGGACCACGCTGCTGTCCGTTAGAATTAATGAGCATTTTGGGGCAGGGAGTGACCAAGTGATGGAATTACACCGGAAAGTAATGCACAACGATAAACTGTTATGTACGACTTGGCAGCACGCTGTGGAGACGGACAATAGTTTGACTATATTTTGGGAGGAAAAGGGTTGAACTGTTAAGGGAACTACCTGCTCTGGAGAACTGAATGCTGAGACAAGTAAAAGCTAATTAATTATAAATTTATGAACTATTCTCCTCCTGAGAGAGGAGGTTTGAAGCAGCTGGACCGCTTTCCTCTTCTACACTGTTAACACTTCCCTTCAAGGCCAAGCCACGGAGCTAAACCTGATAAGGACTGAGCTCTCATATTTTGCAAAACACTGACTTTCAGACTGTTGGTAAAAATGCACCTGGAATAAAGTTAACAAACAGATTTTTACCACGAGTATAACGTATAACAGAGAAAGTCAGAGAAAAACAGAGAACAAGAAGTCAAAACAAAGATGGAGAGAAAATCTGTGCCAAGTGTCAAGGCCAGAGATACCCTGGTGTTTGGAGACGGAGCCATATCCGGATGTATCAACAAGGAGAAATTTGCTTGCTACGGGACAAGATTTCTTAGAGACGGAAAAAGGACTTAATGACACGCTGCCTGTGGGACCCGGTAAGAAGACTGGAAAAACTGATACCCGCAACCTAAAGCTAAACGATACTGTAACGTTCCCAAAACTTAACAACTTGGTGCCAGGCCAAAGCAAAGACAACATGCAAATAACCGTACACAAATACCCCCTCCCTAACCACGCCCCCATCGTTCTGCATCTGCCTCAACACGTTTCCTCAGCCCCGTCCCCCGGTCAATGGCCGGTCGCCTTCCCTTCCCCAAGAAAAAATTCTGCACGTGACCTCGTGTGCTGTGTATTTCCCATGTCTTGATGTTTCTTGATGTGCTTTGCCTTAACGTAATCTCATTGTAATTTCGCATATCTTCTTTTGTAAGGCGCATTGAGTTGCCTTGTGTACGAAATGCGCGGTATAAATAAAGTTGCCTTGCCTTGCCTTGATGATTGGAAAATGCAATAATGGTACATAACAGCTGAAACTGAAAAATATCCAGTGTAATTTGCTGATTTTCTGCACTCTTCCCAGAAGCCTCTTCCACGCATCTCCTCTTGCTCCCCTTCGCGGTGCAGGTGTTTCAATAAAGAGAAAAATATTTGGTGGGTGTGGCTCGTGTGGCTGTAGTGATGCTGCAGCTTCAATGAAAGGATTTTCTGGATACGTAGGACCTCATGAGGAGATGTTTGGGAAAATGAGGAGCTTTTTGGTAGCAGTCACCACGGTGACAGCTCTAGGTACATTTTTAAGTAATAAAATACTAAATATGCTCAATGTTCAAGCCAACCAGTCAAAAATAGCTGTTAAAAAAATCTTGCACTTGCACTTAAAAATAAAATAAAAAGGTATGAAAGGCCATTTTAATGTTTATTGGACGATCCACTCTCTTTTTGAGGCCCTCTATACCCTAAGATGCACATTTATTTTTGTAAATGTTTGCAAAAATGATCACTTATCGTTGTCCAGAAAGCCCTCTGTAAAACACTGAGATTAGCATTTTTATAGCCAACTTCCACTTGCTGATTACTTTAATGTGCAGCAGTAACCTTGTACTCGACAGAGGAGGTATTTTTTTCTGTCTAAGTACAAGTTGCTGATTTGTGCAGTTGTGCGGAAGAGACATGAAGCGCCTGAGACGAGGTAATAAAAGCATCATGTCTATAGTATGGGCCAGGCTCAAAGCCACTGGGATCTTTGTGTGTCTCTGTAGAGGAGGATTGGCAGCAGAAAACTACCACGCAAGGATTTACTGAGAAATACACTATGTTCAGTACAAATCCTGCAGCAGCATAAGGGACAGCATTTCATTTTACTCACAGGGCTGGAAGAAACAGGCATGTGATATTGTTGTAATTGAAGGGCAAAAATGAACTAGTGTGAACAACTGTGGGGATTACCTGGGGCACAGAAAAAGGATAAATATTAGCTATGCAGTTTGATGTTAAACTAAAATATATGTATAAAATGGCAAAATGAACCAGATAAAAATATGTCTTTATTTTGGACCCCTTCAGTTATTACTGCATCAATAACCATTTTCCAGAGCATTTGCATGACCTTACATCATCCGTGACTGCAGTGATCTGTGGTGTTACATCTAGAGCTGAAGGATTTCATGAGACTGTGGCCATCGGACGTACAATCGGAGTGCAAGTAATATCCCGGAAAAATGAATAAAGTAATTGAGCTGACCGTTATTGTATTTCACAGATAAACACTGTCTCTGCTGATGAATGTGGCCAGGAAATGAACTGCCTAAGCTGACCTTTAGACAGTAAGCAGACACTACATGAAATAAGCCAGTGCTAATTCTACAGAAAGAGATTTAGTTAAAACTCAAAGAGTGTAGAGCACCATTTAACCCTGAACCTGACATACTTGTATCAGAAGAAAAAGACAATTATTTGCTCAAAACCAGGCCTGAAGCTAAAATGCCCAGGGGAGGAAAACTGCTTTGTGACAGCTCTAATAGCACACAGCACCTTGTTGGAAGAAAATTACCGTGCTATTTCAGCAGAGTCTTCCTGTGCGCTAAAGTGCACCCATAGATGTTTTTCTAAATGTGTGTGTCCTGCCCCATTTTTGGAGCTGGTTGGCTGGGAGTGACATTGTCATTATCGACATCTCTCCCCTGGATCCTGTAGCCATTAGCAACCAACTACAGGAGTTGGCCTCCCTCGCACTGCGGCCAATTGCTTTCACATCACTGTGACTGTGCGCATGCATGCGAATGAGCAGGTGTTCCTCCACTTTGTGTCTGCCCTTATTTCTGGGAACCGCTGGGTGATATCTAAATGATTAGACGTGTCACCAGTGTTGATTTTTTGGCACGATGCAGCCACACACACATTTGGTCTTGATGTGTTTGATGGCAGAATTAATAGAGGAAATACAATTCATATGAGGAAGGATGTAGGAACACATCTGGAGGTTGAAGCAGCCGACAGAAAATAATCAATAGGTGTTGATTAGGCCGCTCAGTACCTTTGTATTGCATGGCAAGCAGCCGCTCTTTACTGTGCTCCCAGTGATCAATACTGCTGAGCTCTGATTAGGCTGGCCTTGCACATCTTACTGGGCGTTTGAAAAGAGCAGCGCGCACCAACTGACTGTGAAATTAGAGCACAAATGTCACGCCAAGATTGATGACAAACTGAAACAATATTGCATCTCATCTTTCACACAACATTGAAGCATGAAGCCCTGCATCTACAAACAATACGAGCGGAACAGCAATGCATCTGAACTGGATGAATCCAAGAAAATCTGTCACTTATTAATTGTCTTTGGTTTACTTTTTCTCACACATGCCATCTATCTCGCCTTTTTCATACACAGCATCGTCAATGCCCCAGGCCTTAAGATGCATAACACATTAAAAGTAATGGTTAAAAAAAGAGTTTATTTGTAGAGCTGTAGAACAAGTCCCTGCAGGGTCTTCTCAAATCATGAGTCATGTTCGCAATTGGTACACGACTACATGTTAGGGCTGAAAGATATATCGTTAACGTATCGATATCGAGATAGGAACATTCAAAATATTAAAATCGAAAAAACAAGATATAAATTATATAGATTTTCATCAATAAAATTGCAATCTTTTGTATTATGATTTTATTTTTCTGAAAAATGCTTAGTTTTCACCTAACCCATAGTTATATCGTATTGTATCGATATCAAGATATCTGGCATGAATATCGAGATATGAAATGTTGTCCATATCGTTCAGCCCTACTACACGCCCAACATATACTATAATGAAATACACTGTGAAGCTCGCATCAGCTGTGCTAATGAGGCTTTGTTTCTGTTGCCATGAGAGCAGCCATGTGACCCACACAGGGGCGTGTCCATGGCACTGAGAATACCTGTGGGGAGTGTGAGCGATACAGAGGAGACACAGATTCTCCAGGAGCAATACATGAGGGTGGGAGTTTAATCAGTCCTGTAATGGATGCAGGGCGCGCTGATGGAGCACGGTCCCAAGGGACCCGCTCTTCGTCTTTACAATCCCCTTGTCCCAGGGACAACCATGTCCCATCTGCAACATCAAACAGTGTTTTCAAATTCTGTTGATATTTTTTTCCATTTTTCCTTACTTTCCTGCTTTAGATTTAAATACACAAGACAAAAACATGTGAAGTCACACACAGTATCACGCCGCGGCCTGACACCTGTGTCTTTTGGCGAAGGCCCCAGTCTGATGATGGATGGGACAAGAATGGCCCCCTGGCTGCGCTGTCCCGCTGTTGGGTTATTCATTAGAGCAGCCCTTAAATGCCCTTTAAGGACCCTAAAATACCACTGAGCCCCACAAACACCTTTACAAAGATTGATGTGGCAGCACCATTGAATCGAGACCTACAGGTATCTGTGCTGAGTCTGCATGTGCCTAATGCTATTACAGCAAAATCAGTCCTTTGTTACATAGAGGTTCAGATATAAAATGTGAGTATATCTATAATAAGTGCACTGCTTGGGCTCCATCGAGAGTGGTTGAATATAAAGCAATGTAATACATGGTTAACCTGTACAGAGGCACTGTAGTTGATTACACAGGGCACACGGGCATGTCTTTGGTTTGTTTTGCTTTCTATGAACATTAAGTTCTGGTCTTTCGTCCACAGGTTCAAGTCTATTAATGTTTTACAGAGGAGAGAACTGTGGACCCAAAAGGTATAGTGCTATATTAATTAAGCTGCTCCACACAAGAGTGTATGCCTTATACTCAACTCTATGTCCATTTTTATTTAAGACTTTTAACTGCTGGGCTGTCTGTACGTATATGTGTCTGTGTGTCTGTGTGCGCGGGTGGTGGGTGGTGGGGTTGTAGTTATTTATGTATATTTACTGGTGGGGACGATTTTTATTATTTTTAATGATTTTTAAGCACTGTAAAGCACTTTGTGTTACATTTTGTATGAAAAGCGCTCTATAAATAAAGTTTGATTTGATTTGATTTGATGTTCTGCTATGTCTGTCCTTGTCAAAAGTGTTTTTCCTCCAAACTCATAATCACGACAGTCACAGATCACTGAATTACAACTACAACCATGTGAACTTTCTGGCTAGCGGCTTTAAGTGCAAGTACAAACCGTCCACTCTGCAGCAGCGACAGTAAAGGCCCAGTGTGTCAGCGGTTAAAGACGTGTTATACAGCTCACTGGAGTCAAGTCAAGGGGCCAAAAGGACACAACAGAGACCAGGATTCCCCACACGGGAATGTATTCTCCAGTTCAGGGAGAAAACATCGCTATCACAGAGAGGTCTCAATCACTATTCATTACATTTGTATATAAAATGTCATATAAAGGCAAAATCCCAGCATAAAATAGCACAAGTAAATTTAAAAAAAGAGAGTTAGTGTCAGTGCCGATATAAACCTGGTGAGCGAGCCATGGCACAGTAACTACATGGAAGGTTACAGGTCAAACCCTGCTGATGGAACAATTAGATTCTGAAGGTTGGTGCCATAAAGCACACATCATTGCACACACTCACATACCTCGCACACACGCACACACACACACACACACGCCTCCCTCCTCATTTGACAGAGGCAGATGACGAGGGGCTGATGGAGGATGGTAGAGGACGACTAAGGATGAGAGGGGTGTGGGCTGAGGGCCACTGACACACAGACAACAAAAGAACACTACATCCCCAAAGTTCAAAAGCCCTCTTTCAACTGCGCCTCCACCAGTGCAAAAAGGCAGGAGTGATGGTCCTGTACGGTCCCACTTCAGCTGCACAGAGCGGCTATATCTCGGAGATAAGGGCACAGTAGCAGCAGATGCACAGTGCTGTAATGAACAGTTGCAAAGGTCTTGTTTACAGCGTTATTTCCCACGGAGAAGAATTAATATCCAGGACCAGAGGTGGGTAGAGTAGCTAAAATATGAATATAAGTAAAAGTAACTTTTCTTTGAAATAGTTTTACTCAAGAAGAAGTAAAAAGTAGTGACCAAAATAATGACTCAAGTTAGAGTAAAGAAGTATCTCGGGAAAATGCTACTTGAGTATTTACTGTGAGTATTAAGTTTGAGCGTAAAAGTCTGCTTTATGATTCAGTGGTGACATAAATTATGAGAGAGAAAACGTGAAATCACATTTCCAAAGGAAATGCCAGAAAATTTTTTTTTTTTTAAACATCTGAAGAATAAAGTACATAAAACATAAACTACATTTATTTTATTTGTGACATGAAGCCTTTGCCACTTAGAGATTCACTCACTGTTTTTTACTCTAATACTAAATTTAGTATTGAGTGTAGATACTTCATTATAATATTAATAGTAAAAAGGACCATAATATGGTAAAAGTAGAAGTACAATGTAACTGAGTACTATACTCGCCTCTGTCCAGGACATATTTTGTTGACTTTAAAGTGGTATCTTGTAGTAGTAGTAGGCCTATCATGCAAAATTGGGCTGCACAGTGGTGCAGCGGTTAGTGCTCATGCCTCACAGCAAGAAGGTCGTGGGTTTGATTCCCACCTGGATGTTGCCTTTCTGTGTGGAGTTTGCATGTTCTCCACATGTCTGCCTAGGTTTCCTCTGGATACTCCGGTTTCTCCTACCACTAAAAACACGTGCAATGGGGAAAACAAATGTATTTGATCATCAATTGTCTGTCAAAAGTTGCTTGAAATAACGGAAGTCCACAACCAAAACAAGAGTTACTGTTTACTTGATAGTATAAATAATGGTGATTGCATCATTTTTCTGACAACAGGCAGTGAGCCCAGTGCAACAGCAGCACTACAGCAGCCTGTGCCAAAGCCCAGCTCTGTTCCCTCTGGGACACCGTCACCCCAGGACACAACAGAGAACAGACGCTCTAAAAATGCACACAAGCTCAGACAGGACTGTAGTATCAGGGAGGGGAGATTAGAGGTAACAGATTCAAGAGTTCAAGAGACCTATTTTCAAATTGTTTTCTCTCCAAAGGTACCAAATGTTTTAATAACTAATACCAATCTATCTACCAACAACAACAACAACAACGTAACATGAATACTTAATTGCCTGAACACAAATCATAATAAAAAAAAATTAATTATGTATAAGTACTGTCAACTGTACCGATTTTAAACAAAAACGCTTTTTTAATATACAGTATTTATTTTCTCCAAACTGTACTGTATTTCTTTATGGCTACATGATATTGAAAGGAAAAGGGTGGTTCAAACAAAGAAATTATCGCACAAATTTAGATTGAGTTCACTTTCCGCAGCAACACAGACCGGCCTGTTTTAGATGAAAAACGCTCATATTCACTGTGACCAGCGTTTAAATCTGAGAAAACACTTTGAAGATAATTTACATAATTGTAGCACTTATCGCACCATCGCAGAAAAAAGTGATTGGTGCACGCCCAGTGTGAGAACTGTCGCCAAGGCAACGGAGACATGGGTTCAGCGGGAACGTGTCACCGGCCTTGAGAGACTGAGGGAGGGGCCGTGTGCGAGAACAACAAGTGATGTCGTGGTATTGTTTAGTCATATCAAGATGTGAAAAGGTGAATATACTGTCAACGAGTGGCTCCAGTGTTTTGAGCACACGAGGAGCCGGGGTCAGGCTGTGATGCAGGTTGACTAATGGTCCTTTTTACAACATTCTGGTGGAGCAGAGGCAGCTGGTGTTTATAGACTCCAACACACCCAGAACATTAAGTTTGACGATTCAATTTACTTTTCTGATGAATTACTCAAAACCCTCCTCTGTTCATGGACCACTGTTTTGAATAAAGCCGGCTCACGCGCCAGACAGTTCTGTGACTCCAAATGCAACACACGGCGGCTAAACTGTCGCGTTCTCCTCATTGTATTTTACGCACATCGGCTGCTCTCTAAAGATGGCCAGACAAAAGAATTAATTCTGTCTATAGTGTGTTTAATCAATTCTTACTACATTTGGTCGAAAAATGAAAAAATAAGTTGTCTAGTCGTCTTCTATGTGACACATTGTAACACATTGAGAAATTGCAACGTGCAGTAAGACTGGGCAATAGGGAAACTAAATATGTGTTTATCCCCTCATATTGATCTAGTATTTCTGTTTGCAATTAGATTTAGTTGTATATCAGAAATGTATAAACATGGCTAAATATGACTTTCAAAACATACCTCAGCTTGAACAAAAAATGTATTTGGATAAAGTGATGAAAACCAAGTGATGATTCTGCCAAAGATGTCAATAAAAAAAAAAAAAACCAATAGAGATCGACCAAAGTGTAGATTGCTGTATGATACAAATGTGACAATAAAGCGTTGATTTGGGCGGCACGGTGGCACAGCGGTTAGAGCTTGCATGTTCTCCCTGTGTCTGCGTAGGTCTGCGTACTCCGGTTTCCCCTACCACTAAAAACATGTACAATAGGCCAGGATGAATGAGAGTGTGTTTGAGATTGCACATGGGGGACGACGGATGGAAATTAGCCCAAGGCTACAATCCGGTGTTGTGTATTTACATGCATGAGACCCATGTATGTTCATTAACATGCACTGTCCCGACCAAGTAAATAAATAAATAAATAAAATAAATAAATTCATTGATTGATTGCGCGAGCCTAAAATGGCACATTTTACAATAAAACATATGATTGAGGCAAACCTTTCTTATTTGTAAACATTCCTGTGCAGAGGGATGGCCCTCCTTTTGTCAAGGCCATTCCCTCATGGAGCTGTCTCCAGGCAACCTGCAGGCCAGTTTCAACTGCTCCAGGGAAACAGCAATCAACCAATCACAAGCCTTGACTCCACCTCAACCAATCAGTGCCCATGTCCTGCTGTGGCTCAGCTCAATTTGTGTAGGCCGCCGCCATCTCACAGAACTGAAATTATATCAGTTTTGCCTTTTCAAACTTAACATCATCAGCAGTGGCTTTTTATCATACATTCATATGGTTAATATAAAAAGATAGGCAGCATAAAAATCTATATGCAGCTATTAAAATGCAATTAAATGCAATTCATTAAAATACAAACACACTTCTATTCAAGTGTATTATTGGACCGTATGTGCATGTCCTGCTGCTCCTGCTGAAATGTTAGAGATATAATGGTTTCTCTTGCACCAATTCCTTTGCTGTCTTCTCTCTCTTGTTTCTCAGCGCCGCTGCAGCCTCACGACTTTGACAGACATAAGTTTGGGCAATGCAATCTGTTAGCGTAACAGCGGGCGGCAGCGCCTGTGATGTTTACTTCACTCGAGGGTTTTGATCCTGAGGTACAGAGGAAGTGCAGCCTGTGGGGACATCTCATCTGCTCGTCCTCATTGTCTGCCTCTGTGATCTACAAAGAACAATAGGGCGCCACCGACACGAGCGCCCGGAGATCGCTGTATAACCAACTGCTGCACTGCTTTTCAACATATGTTTTGAATCTTATTAATGAGCTGAATGCTTGAGTGCGGACACAGGTGTTTTCCCGTGTTATCAGTGTTTATGCTATAAATAGGAACAACAGCAGTGCAGTTCATCACCAAATATGTAATGAAGACGCATCAAAACAAAACATACGCAAACTGGACTAAATGACAGGAAAACTTGAAGAAACTCAATTTATCTCCAAGACACCAGTGCAGTGCTTCGCGAATTGTGGTACAATTATCATTGAGAGAGTGAGAGAGATACAGTAAAGTGTCAAAACCAGACTCAGAGACTTATTCTTGCAGGTTAGACTACCGTAACGGCCTGCTCACGGGTCTCGGCACTGGCTTCCTGTCACTCAGAGGATAGAACTTAAAACAGCTCTGCTTGTGTACAAGTCCAAGTACATCTCTGACATGTTAGCGCCATATGAACCATCTCAGGCCCTGAGAACTGCAGGGAGGGGTCTCCTGGTGGTTCCTAGAGTCAGGACTAAACACGGTGAGGCTGCGTTTCAGTTTCATGCAGCTAAACTCTGGAACAGTCTTCATGAGGATGTGAGACAGGCCTCAACTCTGACAATGTTCAATTCCAGGCTGAAAACAGTTATTTTTACCCGTGCATATGAAAACTGAAAGTTTATCTGCACTCTTGCCTTTTACTGTAATTAATACATTTTTATGTTGATGTTTAATGGATTGATTTGATCTGCTTTCTTGTAAGTTTATGCAACTGTGAAGCACTTTGAATTGCCTTGTGTATGAATTGTGCTCTACAAATAAACTTGCCTTGCCTTTGGTGAAACTCCTCCTTAGCAAGTCTGTGAATAATTCAGAGATAATTTTATACATGATTCTCTTTGGGTTGGTCCTTCTTTAGAACCTCAGTCAGAATAGTCCTGTTATAGACTGGGTCAAGATCTAGTGATATCTTTGTCTTCGCTTCATTCACGGGTGATTGCTCTTTCAATTAAAACAGAAAACCCCTTTATTCTTTCACACTTTTCAATTACTTCAAATGGCCCTAAACCCAAACCAGAATCTAGAGTACCACATATGAATTTGGATCTCGGTCAATCTCTATCTCTTTTAAGGAGGTGCTTTCTAATTGACAGGTCTAAAGCCAATCATGTGGCAGTAACAGAATGAGGTTTGGACCACAATTTTACATTGTTCATGATCTATATTTGTAAAGATTGTATCTATTTGCTGTAAATAGGATAACAAATAAATTGAATGAATTATTATTATTTATTCATTCTTCACACTGAGTTGATTGTGGGTTTATTAACTGACATTTCCATCAGTCAATGTTGGGACAATTACAAGGGCATCAAATATCTAACTATTCAAGCCTGAGGTTAAATGATGGGCCTAATATAGCCAATATTGCCTTACACTTTAGTATCTCTGAGCCATTAGCAAATACAGCATTGGAATCTTGAATTGAGTTACGCTGAGGGTAAATGGCCCATAGGCCTGTAACTGTAGGTGACTGAGTGAGTGCACGTGTGCGGGTTTGTAGATAGAGCTGCTGCACTCATAAAAACAAGATAAGTGTTGTGTCAATAGTCCAACCTGGGGCCATTAATCAAGAGTGAATATGACCCACAGTCCAGGCCAGAAGGACGTGACACTGTAAAACAAGGAGAACTCAGGTCAAGCATCACACAGGAGATGTGACGATACGCTCATGGGCTTAGATTTTAACATTTATTTTTTGCAAATACATAAAAGCCCAAAGTTCTTGAGCTGACCTTTTTTTGGGCAGGTAATTTTGCTGTTACGGGCCCAAATGAAGTAGGCAAGGCAAGGCAACTTAATTTATTCTGCACATTTCGTACACAAGGCAACTCAATGCGTCTATTTCTGACCAGTGGTGTCGTCATCAATCTCGGCCTAATTATTGCCATTATATTAGATTAACTGCCATAATGCATTCAGTTCTACATTGTTGTTCCCAATAAAATTTGTCGTCCACTCGGGTCTTACAGTAATTAAACCGATTTACAAATTACATGATTGCCCCTCAAAAGAATCCCAGAGCTAATAATGCTAACAACATGCAGTAATCCTCATTTGTACACGGGTGCATGTCAGCGCAGTGCGTCGAATTCAAGGTGTGTGAGAGAGTGTGTGAAAATGTCTCTACAGGCTGCAGTGTCGTTCTCACAACAGCAGCTGCAGTCACTCGATAAGAGGCTCCGAAATGGCTTCACTTTGAAACACAAAATGAACTGAAATATGAAGGATGAACACACCAACAAACCTCACAAACCTACACACACCATCAGTTTCTTGGGAGGAAACGGATTAGCGGACATAAAACAAGTAATTTAATAGACAGGCTTTTTTTTTCAAACTGACTGCAACGTCTCAGTCAGACATGGCTTACAACATAATATGAGCCATTGCTACATTAATTCATTCATTAATTCATGTGTTCACTCACTCATTCTCCAATTTATTCATTTTTCAAAATACATTCCTTGGTACCTATATGCATGCTCCCAGGCTGCCTCTCTTACTTTACCAACCCAGTCCAGTCCAGTATGAGATTTGATCAGATTAGTGGCCATTTCCTGGCTTAATTGTGTTAGGAGAACTCGACTGTGCTTGAAACGTATATCATTAACTGAATTTACATGCACAGGAAAGCGACATGTGGCTTGTAAAACCAGGGAAACAGAAAAGGTTTAGTGACTGCGTTTTGCCCATAATTAACGCACGATGCATCAGTATAGCTTTGTAAAAACACATACTGTTGCTTTTAAAAGGCTATGTAAAGAAACTTTTTTGGTTTTCACCACAAATGCAAAAATGTATTGTACATATTCTTAATCCGCCGTTAAACAAAAATACAAGAACTGTGGCTTGGTCTGGCCTGGTCATAGTGTCCTTAAATGTCTCTGAAATAGCTCTAGCTCTGAGTGTTTGGACTCTGTTTGTTCGGTCACACAGCAACAGAGTAAAGTGAAAGATACTTTATATAAAGTACATCAATGACATTTGATTCCAAGCAATAATATCAACATACTGTATTTTGTATTAACTCTTTATTGTTTCATAGACTTAAATAGGTTCTGACATGAAGAAAAATGACAATTATGGGCTCCATAAACATAAAGCCCTTACAGATAAATTAAAATTTTACAATAATCTTCCTAATGGCCATGTTCAGCCAGAACAATAGGCTGTTTCTCTGCTCAATTGCTCTGCATACTAATGGGGTGATTATGAGACCTAATTATCAGATGGCACTTGTCAAGGAGCCATGGCGTTTGCCCCCAGGACAAAATGCTAAACAGACACAAACTGCTGTTTTGAGATGGATTTGCCATCCCTCTTCTCTTTATTAGCTGCTACAGGAAACTCTGCCTCTCTGGGAAGTCAGTGCACACAAATGTAAAAAAAGAAAACTGCACTTCCACTGACAGTAAACTCATAGTGAAGTCAGCAGTTATTATAAAGTCCACATGGTACTGGTTAGTCACATGTTGAGGAGGATATCAAATATTTATCAATCCTGCCTGAGGCCAACTATGGCAACAGTATGGTTCAGGGACACTGTTGACAATAGCAAACATGTTTAGTGCTGAGATGGGCACTTTTCAACAGTCAGAATAAAATGGTTTACGTGACTTTCAAATCTGAAATTGCACTCTATTATTGACTGACCCTGTTGCTGCTACACCTCTGCTGTAAAAATGCATAAGTATATTAACTTTATGGATTCATTGTTTATATTTTGTATATTTCTTTACCTCATATGGACGCAAAGTGTGTATGAATTAAAAAGAAAGCGTTGTATATAGGGAAATCAGTGGAAGATAGTAGAAGTAAAACCCCAGATAATTTTACTGTACCACATTAAACACCTGACAATCCATTTAGCATCTATCTGAGTGTCCGGGACTCTTCTGTGGCTACCCCTGAGACTTTCACGCTTCATCAGCATCAGGAGGAAGATCTACTATATTTCCAATTGTAGACAGTGTTAATAATTCAGCGTTTAATATAACATCCAAGAGGGAACGTCGCAGTGAATTATTGATATCCCGTCCCTCTTGTTGGCGGTGATATAGTGTAAATAAGCGCTAAAATATATCTGGACCAATATCTCTGCTCCCTGGTAGGATAACCCTCTGACCCCATATTTATGAACGTCCTCTACTTTAACAGATTATTTCTTCTGAACTGAGACTTGAAGCCAAAGAAAAATATGTGTCATACGGTATCTTTCATTTCAACACCCTTTCCCCCTCCAATTAGCGAAAATGTAGCCTCGGTCCTTCTCTCTGCGTCTCCTACCATTTTACCTGTCACACTGTGCCAAAGGCGAACTCTCACTACCCCTCGCCTTCACTGTCCTTCTGTCACATTTTGCCCACAGATAAAAGTAAAACTAAAATGTTCACATATTCACATATTATGTTCACATTTATTCTGACTCCTTTAAAACGTACTCATAGTGGAAAGGCAAAAGCCAACGGAGCAGTCTCGGAGGATACTATGAGGGAGACAGACAGGTTTCGCGGTGGAGTGCATTTTCACAACTCTCAGCCAATCTGAGCCCAGAGCTGGTCAACTCTCCAGAGATCCACAGCAGCACGGGCACAGGAAGGACACGGTGACTTCTACAGTGGCCCAGTTGTCTATTAATGCTTATGCACATGCAGCCTAGTGGACCTGTTCACATGCAAACTCCTAAGTATAGAACGCCCAAGTTTCATTTGTTGCTTTTAACTGCTTAAAACCCGCCTCCTCCAAGCACATTTTCTCCAGTTCAGCTTTATCCAAATCTAAAAGCTTCTCGACTGGAGCTCACAGCCTATAGGCCAGAGTAACGCCTCATTTGAAAGCCAAGACCTACAATATGGATCTAAGATTTTTACTCACAGTGTCGCTGCGTTGCTGTCACTTTTTCCATCCATCCATTTTCTTCCGCTTTATCCGGGGCCGCAGTCTCAGCAGAGATGCCCAGACTTCCCGATCCACGCACACCTCCTCCAGCTGTTCTGGGGGGACCCCGAGGCGACACCAGGCCAGCTCGGAGACATAGTCCCACCAGCGTGTCCTGGGCCTTCCACGAGGCCTCCCCCCAATAGGACACGTTTTCATAGTTTTTTGTTGCTTTTTCATCACATTTTTGTCACTCTTTTGATGCTTTTTTTGCTGCGTTTTCATCCTCATGTACATCTCATTTTTGTTGCTATTATGACGCTTTTTTTCAAGAAGCTTTTAGATTTGGGTAAAGTCGAACTGTGCAAAAAAGGACGAAAATGTGCTCAGTTAAGGCGGGGGTTGAGAGGTTAACTGCTCTTACTGCTTCGACTGCAATATTTGACACAGGATATGAAGCATGTTCTGATCCACCTTCCTCCATTTATTCACGTTCAGCACTTGCAGGAAATGCGAAAAAAGACAAAACAAACCAAGATTATAAAATAAATGTGATTCACTCCCTGAATGGCTTACGCCTGTTGTCCAGAAATACAGCAGCATATGGTCCTGTTGTCAGCACCATCACACCTTGTAGCACACAGCCACTTGGTTACTCTATCCCCCCCAAATATATGCCACTGCTGTCGACAAAAACAAACCTTAACAGTGGCTTAAAATGGTATAGATTTCGCTAAGTAATACAGGTAATTATTACTGAAGCTTAAACACATTCATGTTGAGTATACAGTGTAATTTGACTCCACGCTTGATCTCAGCCGTGCAACTGACGGACCTGTTTATTCACTGAGTTTGGACCTGAGCCAGAGCTGTTAATAGGCTTTTCATTGCGGACTCGAAACAATAACTGGCCTTATAGCGGAGGTGAGACTAAGGTTACTGATAATGCTAACAAGTATATTAAGTCGGAAGAATCCACAGCTGCTTCCTATAACTTTTTTTTGTTTTTTTACAATCACATACTAAGCATCACTCAAATAGTTCCACCATTGTTCGCTGTTTTGTAAATGAAGACTCGCTCTCCTACAGTGATCTCCTTAACGATGACCTTGACCAAATCGTTTCCATGATGGCATACTTACGCTGAGGCTGGCAAAACAGATGAAAGCCCTTATCGGACATCTTAATCACAGCCTAGTGTAGCCATGTCAAGGCCAGAATTTAAGGCGCCTGCATGCCCGAGAGACTGTAAAGCCATTTGACTCGTTGATGATCACGAAATACATAAATCTACAGGTTTCATCACTGTGTTTAAAAGCCGTAGCATGACCTCGACTCCCCTAACCTCTCCTTCACCCCATCACTGAGAGATAAACACCCAGAGCTCGATATATCACCTGTATTCCCCGGCTGGCTTCAATGATAACTTATCCCTCTCTTTTTCTTACATGGAAGTGATACCTACTTCCAGAATACTCCAAATCTAAATATATTCCAAAGGCTTCAGTGTGACCGTGAGGTAAAAATCTGAATCATGTGAGCGGAAAATCTAGTCACTTTTAATACATTGTAATTTATTTATAAAATATATGCACTGTAACAACACTTTGGAGTAAACAAAATGGTAAAGCATAATTTAAAGGCACATTGCGGGACATTCCAGATCGTCTGTTGCTACATCACAAGAGAAACTTAAAAACGGGACGCAAACACATGCCAGCCACATCAAACGTGCTCGTTACGATTTGCTGTACACCGACAGATACTTTTGTTGCTGGTTATTGAAATGAAGCACTTGGAAGAGGACATCATGTATTCAAATCTCATGTTTGGCTGCCTGTTTTCAAAGCAAATCAGCAACAGCTTGTACATGTGCTACTCACAGCAAAATGACTAAACTAAAGAGAGACACATGTTTTGAGAGACATTTTCCCAAAAGCTTGAATACCTTAATTGGATGTAACGTGACGTCATTTTATAATTATCAACAAACCCCTCACTTGAACTTCTTGCTCTCTATGACCCTCGAAGATCACTCCCCTTCAAGACGCTGTTCCCATTCTCACACTCCTCCTCCCGCTCATTCTTTCATCCAAGCGAGATATAATTCAGCGATGAATAATGGATGGATAGATGGACGACTTTCATCTGCACAGGTTCTCTTTCTCTTGCGGGATGGCTGTAGTGCTAATGCAGGGCAACATGCATTGGAGATGAGCCCAGGGACCTCCCACACAGTCTGTCTGTCTGTCTGTTGCTTCAAGGGTCTCCCTCTCTCTGACCAACTCTCTCTCTCTAAATTGATAATGCTGTTTCACCCATTCCTTAAGCTTCGCATTAACCGGCAAACGTCGTCAAGCATCTCCCTTCACTACGTTAGCTATCAACATTTTATCACTAATTACCTCTGTTCAATTAGTCCGCGACCTTGAGATAGATATGCTGCTATTGGATCGACCCTTCCTCCTAATACCTTCAGACAGAACCCTCACAGCTCCACTAAAGACTATGGAGAACATTGAAAACAAACATTATTATTACAGTTTGTGTGCTTTTCAGACGAGAAGTGATGTACATTATACAGAAAGGTTGTCCAAAACTTGGGCATTTCTCGATATAAGAGGAACCAACCCCCACAAAGGCCCGACAATTAGTGCAGGAGCCAAAGACAGCAGCAGCCCTGTCAAAAAGCCATCAATAATGCAAACGGGTGGGCGACCCCGGACACTCTGCTGCTCCAGCCCCCCGTATGTGTCTACCTGCATGTCAATCTCTCAATCCCTGTACGTCAGTCCTGGATGGAGCCAGTAGGAATCAATTCTACTGTATGATGCTGGATGGACTGGTGACTGTTATATGTGCAACCTTGAGGCACTGTATAGACTATAACAAGCAGGAAGATGCATATGTGTCTGGCTGCATACAAATTGAGTAATATTACACATTATTTTACTTCACTAAGATGGACATATAAATAAATCAAGTATTAAGTTAAAAAAAAAAACATGGCAAATGCTCGATGCACAGGGGCGGAAAATGACAGCAATCACAGAGGGAGTGGACAGACTCCAACTGGGACAAACTCCTGCAATAATAAGCAGCTGTTCCATCATACACACCAGCGGAATAACAATCAGCACGGTGTAAGAGTGGTGCGGGCATTCAGCTGTTATTACGGTCAACAGCAAAAACACACAAAATGGCGGCTGTCACAAGTGGCTTTTCCACAAGAAGAAAACCGAGACAAGCTGTATTTAAGTCAGTCATAAAGCCAAGCTCTGCAAAAGGCTCACAATTCATTATTTGAATAAATAATCAGAACCACAAAATAATTTTAATTTGTTTTTGTTTTCTTTTGGACACAATATCTCCTTCACTGAGACAGTCCAAAAACGTGTCAAAAGATTTTCATAAACACTGTAATATCAGGGGATATGCAATTGTGTAATAACTTAAAAATTGGCATATTTTCAGTTTTAGGTATTATTTTCCAAATTTGCTGCTTACAATTTTGTAAGAAATTAAAAGGAGCTTAATGTGTAAAAGACACTTGACACTTAAATACGTTTTTTTTCTCATTTTGTACAGCGCTAAGGATTTAGAATACAACTGTATGTTTTGTAAAAATGGAAAAGCACTACCCCCCACGTCACACTGCCAAGATATTTTTACACACATTGTCTCTCATTATTGATTTGGCTGCATAAAAGATGACAGACCCTAAAAGGGATTCTGTGGAGAGGCCAGGCTACAAAAAAAAATCACTTCTGTGTAATGTGAGAAGTGGTTGTTTTATCAATGACCTCTCTGTCTTCTTCCTTTGTATCATCTGCTATAAGTTTAATGGTAAAACACCATTGCATCACTGGACAGTGCATTTGGGGAGGCCCCGCCTTTTCACTCAGTATGAATGAAATAAGTGCTATCGCAGCCATCTTCGCCCAGCCCCCCTGCAGACCAGCCTGCACAGATAGTATCTCAGAAACAGGTTCAACACTGACAAAGATGCAGGGGACCACCAAACAAAACAACAGCATCAGTGACACATGTGACCACTCCAATTAATTATAGTTTAACTCTTCTAATGGGAAGCATCCACACACCCTAAAATTCCTGTCAAAGCCATGTCCTTAATTTCAGCCCATTGTCCTGTATCCTGTAATCATGCACAGCTTTAATTGAATTAGTTTGCGGCATAACTCACTCTAATGGCTGCAACAGGAGGCCCATGGATTCAAACAGCTGTTTGCCTGTCAAGGACACAGGGCCCTGCCTTTGTTTCACCTTCACATGAACACGATGGAACCAGGAGGTAAAAGACAACACATGTTTTGCAGTTACTGCAGATTAATAACAAATAAAAGGATATATAAAAAGCAATGGGCTGTTGAAAGTGCACTTTTGCTAAGAAAGAAAAAAAAGATTCAGAGCTGCCTTAGAGCTGTTACCACTCTATGTAATATAGAGTGCAGAGAAAAATCAAACTTTAACTGGGAAAGGAAGGGAATCTGATGTGCTTTTCAAAGATACAAGTCATTACCAAATCAGTTTCATTCTCCCCATACTTGGTGGTGGTAAGCTACATATATAGATGCCCTGGACACACTGTCTGAACCTGACTGCCAATCTGCACCAACAGACCTTTCAACCACTTCCAACCATTCACTCACACAAACTACCTGGCTTTCCCTCATGGTCCCTGCAGCTTAGACCCTGACATCTTACAGTATCACCATTCAGGCTGTGGTATGGCCATACTGACTGAAAAAAAGACTTATAAAGCACAGATATTAATAAAGAGCAGGAATAAAGCCCCTTATATAGTACAACTCTCAGTGCAAAGTAAACGCCCTGAACAACCCTTCTCCCTCTGATCATGAAGGACAACATCATGTTAAATTAATGTGTTGGTAAATTTTACATTTTTCAACAGGCTTTCCAGACAGGGCTCATTAATCATTCATAAACACAATAGTTCACAGAAGTTCAGTCAAAACTGCTGTAGTAAGCCTCTTTTTTATTGCACCTGTAAATCTGGTTTCTTTTAAGAAGGGTCAACAGAATCTCACCAGTGTTTGTGCTCGTCTGTTGATTTTTATCATTCTTTCTGCAACCAACATCTCTTTGAGTCACACTGAAAACGTTCCTCCCGTAAAAACGCCGCTGTGTATCTGTGCGGCAGTATTGAACAGGGTTACAGAACTGTGCATACTTAAAAAGCTGGTTTGCAAAAAGAGGCCATTAAACACTAATAAAGTCAGACCTGTAAGATCTTCTAATTCAGGGAACACTTGTGAATAACACCTCTAACAGAGTATAAAGACTGTCATTTGCCAGTATGTTCATGGTTGTAAGAAAAAACAGGGCAGCAAAATGTATTATTTTTTATTATTTTCATCCTGTAAAGTGCAACCCAAATATGTACAACATGCACATCCCGAAACACAGTGCACAGTGGAGTGTCTCTGTATTTTACAATGCAAGCACTACTGACATGAATTATTGCGAGTGGCGGCTGAATGTTCACAAGTCTCAACAGTGTCATCTTAATGAATGATGCCTGATGTTTCGCGGATTGATCGGCCCTGTTCATATCATAACACGCTCTCACCTACATCTGCGGAGACTGACAGGCGCAGCGCAGTGACCCATGAGTAAAGCTCAGAGTCTGGACACAAGGTGATTTATCATCAACATAAAGCTCACCGCGAACAGCCTCAATGGACTCACAAGAAAGATGTAGTGCTATGTTGTAGAGAAGGAACACAATATAATACTCAATACTAAAGCAATGACAGAAGCGTGCAGTACATGTGACGTGTGTGTCGTCACATTTACACAATCGCAATTATGGATGTTTTATTTTTTTAATGCAGGGGTCTCTAATCTCGCCCCTCATTAATTACTTAAAAATGTATAAAAAAGAAATGTCTAAGAGATACTTATGCTAGTGACGTACCAATAGTAGCCAATATGATATTTGCGTTCAGCGTGTTCATAACTAAATCATTTTGTGCCTCTCTCTGGGGAGCTTTTTGGAAAGGGGTGACGAGATACTGGTTGGCGAGGGTCGGACTTGGACTGATAAGCAACTCAATGTTGACACGATCAAATCCTGGGGGTCACTGAACTTTGTGCCCTTGTCAGTTCATACATCTGCAAGTCTACAGTACATGTGCATGCTGCTTTTTCACAATTCACAAAATGGAATCAATGAGTTTGTGTGAAAATAATACGAGTTCATGTTATTGACCTCATTCAGGGATAAGTCAGAGATTGCGCGGTAAGGCCTGGAGTGTTGGTCATAACGGACGCCTATTTATAGCAGATGAAGAGCCGTTATTTCTGGGGATGCCCAAACAGGCCTGAGGCTATGAGTGCATGTCTGTGTGTGTGTCTGGAGTTTGTTTATCCAGACATTGAGTCTCGTTACCTTCTATGGAGGGAGCTTGGTCCTGGGCCGCGTACAGCATATCCTTGAAAGCCTAGAGAGGAAATAAGATCAAATCCCCAATTACATTTAGTAAAATTTAGGACATATTATCACACTGATTCAGAGCAAATAATATAATCAATGAGTGATTATAGCGCTGTCAGCACCATCTGCCTTTGTGGACCCAAAATCACCCAGAGAGCAATTAACAGAACACTTGTTCTCCAAAGACGATTATGTGACAACAGGTGTGCAGCTGTTTGAATGAATCATGCATACATTTGCTTAACTTTAACCAAAGTAGACATAAAGATCATACATGAGTTTGTATCTCTCATTGTTCAGGGAACTGATGTTTAGAGAGACCAGTGGTAATCATCATCGCCATGGTGATGTTTTTGATGGGAAATGAGGAAAGGCAGGTCTTTGGGGAATAAAATGAACCTGCACACTCGGCATAATCTCTGCATGTGAGCGCAGTCTAATGAGGCATCAGTGTCAGTGACTGATGCTGAAACAGACCTGTGTATGCAGCAAAACTATGCATTCAAGATCTACTGAAGAGTATTTCAAAGATTATAAGTCAAGTAAACATAATGTATGTAAGTATTTAATAGGACTTGATGAGACACTACTGAACAGGCAAACCATCCAGTAAGAGATACTTGAAGCTGTTATCTTGTGCTTGAAAGGATCTCACAGAATACATTATTGATCTAAGGAGATCTGTGGCTCTAAATAAAAGCCTATGGTGGATCACTTGAGCTGTGTGTCTGAGTAGATGAGAGTGTGTAGAGCTGAGTGGAGGGGATGGAGAGAGGAGGAGAGCAGAGGGCAGGGCTGGGACCAGATGTCCTCCCGGTGGGGGAGGAACGATGCACAGAGGAACAGGAGGACCAGTCCAGAACAGAAAGAGGGGCTCTCAGCAGTGGCTGTGCACGGCCTATGGTATACATCAGGTTAAAACGGTAGAACACACTGTGATGTGTTCTACAGATACAAGATTAAAAAAGCTTCATAAAGCAATCTGCACATTTAAGAAAGACTAGAGATGAATCACAGATATGTAATCCATGCAAATACCCTCATCTATAATTTGAATTGTAAATATACAGTATGTTGAACTCCTTCTCACCTGTTGTATGTGAATTTGGACCACAGCAGTAAATGATTTTTTATTGGTTTATTTGGTCGGGACAGTGCATGTTAATAAACATACATGGGTCATGTAAACAAGTCACACCGCATTGTAGCCTTAGGCTAATTTCCATCCATCGTCCATCAAACACACTCTCCTTAATCCTGGCCTATTGTACATGTTTTTAGTGGTAGGGGAAACCAGAGTACTCGGAGGAAACCTACGCAGACACAGGGAGAACATGTAAACTCCACACAGTAAGGCCCCATCCAGGTCGGAATCGAACCCGGGACCTTCTAGTTGTGAAGCACAGTAGTACAGCTCTAACCGCTGTACTACCATGCCGCCCACTCACCCACTCACTGCATCATCCTCTCTTTGTACCTTTGTTATAAAACAGAAACCTGTTGAAGAATGTAATACATCTCTTGTATTTTGTCTGAAAGCAACTTTGTGTATGGCTGCGTGGAAGAACTCTTAAGATTTGAATATGATACATTTAGTGCAGTGTGGTTTGCTTCTCCTGAGCTACACTTGTAAATTGAGGATCTGTGGATGGAGCAGAACATGCACATCTCCATACCAAGTATCTGTTTAGCATAGGACCTTATACCCACAATCCCACAGGATGAAGCAAACACCTAATCACTCACTCGCCTGTCAATGCACCCACTCTGTAATGAGGTGCCTTACTAACGGACACCTATTTTCATCTGCTAGTGACTCACTCATTTGAAAGGAAATTGTTTTAGAGTATGTCATTTTAAATAAATTAATACATATTGGAGAGTTCTAATGTTTTACTGTGCAACATGATAGTAATAATAGTAGAGTAAAAACATCTCATGTCTTTTGCCCCACCCACTCAAAAGGTAGTCTTTATGATGTTCAAAAAGCCACTAAAATGATTTGAAAAACAGCAGCTAAGTGTTATGTTATTTCAATGTTATTCCTTTGTAGTGATCCATGAGTTTTACTACATCGAGAAAATAACAAAAATCACACATTATCATCCATCTCAGGTCACCGAGGACCGAGCAGATTGGAGGTGTAAAATGGCTGGTATGGCCACGCGTCAGTCCGCCACACTCACAGTGGAAAAGGCGCTTTTTCCAATTTGTTGAATTTGTTGTATGAATATGTTTGATTTCTATGCCAATTGTAAAAAGAACATGCGTGCACAATGTGTCATATGCATTATAACAGTTTATGAACAAAAAATTACAGACATTGATCCAAATATCAACTGTCTATTGTGTAATGACGTTATAATAAAACCGGTATTTAGAGGATGATATCTGTGCACTGCAGTGAGATTGCGTTGGTCCTACAGTGCATGGCGCTCAGCAAGTCTTTGTCTATAATTCATAGAGCTAAATGGAATAGACCAGCCGTCCTGTCACTACATGTCTTCGTTAAGGCATTTTATATTGAACCATAAATGTGGTGTGGAAATAAAATAATCTTAACAAAACCATGTTTGCCCACAAGGATCCCAAAGAAAGTAAGCATTCAGAAGAACAAAGCCTTTCCTTTTGCAGCCTAAAGACAACAAGTTCAAAAGAAACGCATACATTAAAAAAAATAAAAAAATGTGTAAGAATGTTTTATGTAAAGACACGAACGAGAAAAAAAAAGAAAGGGGGAAAAATTATTAATACATATGGTATATTTGAAATTGTAGGCTTATTTCAATAATATCTTATGGACTAGGCTAGAATTGTTACTCTTCAGTTATTAAATTAACCTATAATAACAGCATCATGTCATAAACATCTATAAAATGCAAGTTTGTATTATCCTATTACGAACAAAAACAAGTGTAAATTGGAGTTAGTTGTAGGTTGAAAAACAATAACATCAAATTCAATTTTTTTTTTTTTCTTTCTTTTTCTTTTTTGCATAAAGATGAAGTATGGCAATAACTGTTTAACACATAAATGCCACCATATTTAGAAAGCTGAAGAAGACATCTTGAATTCAGTGTTTGTACATGTGTTTAACTCAGAAAACAGTAATAAAACGTGAACGCTCCCTGTGGCTCAATACCGCAGTCAATCCTCATAAACAATAGGCATCTCTCCTTTTCTGTTAATAGCTCTCTCGAGTGGCTTTCTCAACTGGTTAAAATATGATATTTGAATTTAATACTGTTTTTTTCCCCCTTCCTGCTTTCTTTTACATTCACACAAATAGACTAATTGCATACATTGTGTCTTGTCTTATCACACTCAGGGCATTACTTCAGATAAAACAGATTAATAATAACTTTACCTCATATTGAAGGTACTGTTTCCTCCACTCCGGAGTGATATGGGAAGAAAGGTGCTCAGCAAATTTCATTTTGCCAGGACAAAAGTCTTCTCAGGGCTCCGTTAAATCCGGCAGCGGCGGTCCCTTCCTGTCAATGCGACTTTTAATACCTCAGTGAACTTGCTCAACATGCGGTGCCTGCGCTGTGAACTCCAGCTCTTCTTTACTCCACTTCTGGTCCGTCCCAGACAGCGCACTCGAGGCAGATTGAGTCCCACATAGCCCCGCTGTTTTCTGTTAGAAGGAGCGGCGATGGAGGGTATCTTTCTCAAACAGGTGTTGTCTCACTGACTTTGTCCCGTCCCTCTGTGGGCAGGACTGGGGACACTGCGGTCCGCCATCGCGTTGACTCTCTACGTGGTTGCGTCAGCAGCTCAGCGCGCAGTGGCACCGAGCGTTGTTGGGACCTCCTGTAAAAGTGAAATAAAACAGACAAAGATTTCAAATCTATGCGTTTTTTTGTTTTGTTTTTAAGTCACCGTTGATTTGCAAACAGACATTGTGCCAAAGCATGACTTCTTGGTAAGTTCTATTTGGAAAGTTTGTGTGTTCAATCAGGCCACATGATAATGAGGCTCCAAATAAGCAATCGCCTCAGCTAATTTAAAATACAGTAGGCTACGTTACAAACATGACCTTTCCAAGGTTACTCAAAAATGTTCCCCGTAAAAAAAAAAAAATGTAAAGCTAAATTGAATTAGCCCTAGGACTAAAATTATCCTAGCTCTTAACGACCAGTCTTCATTTTTTGTTTCCTTTAAAGAATAATTTAAGAGCATGCAATGTCCCAAATCACCTAAGAGACATTAAATAGTGAAAGTGATGCGTCAAGCGCAGATGAAATGGAAACTTTGTGCAAATGCGCCATCTGCTGGATCGTGTATGCTAACGGCGAGTAAACTAAAGAAACCGCAAAATAAACGATTTTGATGTAGATCTTTGCCTTTCACTCAAAAAATAAATAAATAGACTAAACAATATGCAACTGAAAATCACTATACAAATTACTATAATTTTAATCAGGCCTAAAAAATATAAACATTTGTTTCAAATTTTGCGGGGGGAAAAAGCCTTAATGAAATTCTATATGATTTATGATGTGAACATTATTATAATTTAAACGCATTTTGAAAAGAGTCAGCTTTCACAAAATTAGCGGAACTACTGCGTTCGCTGTTGCTTTCAGGACGGATATTTTATTGAACGAACCACGTCTTACGGACCGACAACAACAACTGGAGCGGGATTAAAACAGGATTGCCTTTGCTATGCTTTATTGACAGTGTTTCGGTTTCTTTTATTTTAGTTTTACCGTAACGCAGTATCTGCGGGGTTTGACCTCATCTTCAACAAAGCGATGGCCTCTGGGTCCCCGTCGTCCTCTCCGGACACCGCTACGGGCTCAGGGACGGACCCTGCTCGGCCTGACACCGGGGAGCCTCTCGGTGGAGCAGGCTCGGACTCGGACTCAGACCTCGGCCTGGGCAAGTTTGACAGCTCAGTCATGGCGATGGGAGACCGTCTGGAGGGAGAGGAGCTGGAGCAGGAGTTTGAATCTGCGGCGGATCGAGTCAGGGACCTAGTTCAGACCGCCAGCAGGGATCAGCTGCTGTACCTGTACGCGCGCTTCAAACAGGTACAGCGAGGGCTTTATTGTGTTCACGTATACGTGTTTATTTGTGTAGGGGTAAGTGTGTTTCATCAGACCTCTTGCTATACACAGATGTCAATGTTCGTCCTTTTATACCGGGTACAAGAAAAAACACCAGCACAGTGCAAAAAGTGCACTATACACACAATAAATACTATACTGGTTTTAGCAAATACATAGCTTATTGTGTAGTACTACAGTAATTTATTTTAGATCATGTCTGCATTTCATATTGTACATGGCATTGCATCAGGTGTTCACGCTCGGGCCTAAATGAGACTGAATGAGGGAGTGAGTGAGTTAATGAATGAATTGAAGTCACTGATGAAAGGGCAATATCATAATGATAACAGAATAATAGTACTGTACATTTACTATGTTTATAGGTCAAAGTTGGCAAATGCAATACTTCTAAACCTGGATTCTTTGACTTTGAAGGGCAGAGAAAATGGTATGAACATTTGCTCTATTTTGTTAAAATTAGTGATTCAGTGTATTAGTGTATTTTTGATATGTGACTGTTCAATCCTTTCAGGCAAGCCTGGAAACAGCTTGGAGACATGGATGCTAAGCAGGCGATGCAGGAGTACATTTCCCTCGTGAATGTGTTGGATCCTGAGGGCAGCTCACAGGTGAAAAGCTACACATGTTGTGCATTTCAATAAAGATACTGAAAGTTAATTGAAGGAACAGAAACCAACTATGAATCATTAAAAATCACAAATTACACATAGCTAATTTTCCCCTACTTTAACTTATGAGCAGTTCAGAAATTAATTGGCATCATAACTTAAGTTATATCAGATTTTTAGATCTTTATTTTCATTGTTTTTCGTTTGTCAATTTCAACTGTAGCAAAGGTTTTCATGGTGCCTGGTCATTTGAATTGAGGACATTTTGCCTCTCTTCTGAAAAACGTATTCACACTTATTCCAGTGATTTCTTTTAATTAACCTCTTGGGTCTTAAAAATAATATTGCATATTGTCTTTTGTTTACAAACTGAACCCATTGACACTGAAAGTACCCTGTGACATGCAACACTGAGTATTTTCCAGTAGATGTCAGTGTTGCTGTGGTAATTTGTTCTTGTTCATTTTGGGGCCTTTACTTAAGTTTAAACATTAGAAACCTTGGAACATACTTATGCATATCCTTTTACATCACTTTTCAGGATTGAGGAGCAAGTGTGCAGAAAATTAGACATTAACTAATTTGTTGTCAATGTTTTACGTAAAAGCACCATCCTGCCCGATATAACAGTGGTCACATTTCTGTCCACTTGGGGCTTTTTAACCATCACACGCACCTTCCATTTTATGTCAATTGTTGTACGGATGTAGTTGTGACCTTTTTGAGTTTCTGATTGTGTGGATATCTTACTAAAAGTGCCACTGTCAGTTAAATGTCTAACTCTGACACATCCTTTTCTCGATGATGAATCACTTACGAACTCTCCTGCATAGCTCTACAATGCCACTAAGGAGTCTGCTGTGCCACAAAAGCACAAATGCCCCTGAAACGAAGCTGATTGTATTAGTGTTAACAAAGCGGTATGGCATGGCAGCAGCCTTTCTTCTGAACACACAGTTAAATGTAAGTATGAGAGCAGCGACAGAGGAGAGAATAATGGGCAGAATGTGACCTCTGCTCCCACCACAATTGTTAAGGAGACTCTGTATTGTATTATATCGCAAGAGCCGCGCCAGTGCATCAGCGAATAATATGGGTTTCAGAAGTGAATTAGGTTGTCCCAAAAGTGCATGCATAGTTGTTTTGCTTTGTTTGTCATGTTCTCTTCCACCCCCCAGCCCCTGTTGTTTTTTTGTACAGAAATCTGATTTGTGTGGGTTCTTTTGTGAGTCAAGGTTGGCCCACAAACAATGGGCCAGTAATAAAGTTGGGCTAAACAAAATGTTTTATGCCGTTATAAATTATGATACGGTATGAAAAATGATACTGAAGATTAACCAGGGTCACAAATTAGAGCACTTTAATTTTCTTTTGTACCTCAGCATGTTACTGGTCATTTATCAACAGTGAGGTCATGTCTAAGCTGAAAGACGTGTTTTAAGTGTGTGGTTTTTGTTTCTTTCTTAGGTACCATATCCACTCCTAACAACTACACAAATAATTGCCTACTAACTACACTAAAAATACATTTAAAAAATGTTTTGGATGTCAGTAATGTCATGGCTGTACAAGGAACACCCCTCACCCCATGTGAAGCGTCTTTGAGTGTCCAAAAAAGCGCTATACAAGTTTGATGTATTATTATTATTATTATGCCAATGGGTTCTGTTAACGTATATTTTTGAGGGTTTTTTAAGCAATTTTATTGAAAAAGTCAATATTCCTTTGTCATGTGCTTTATGTTGTGTTATTTGAACAGGAAAGGCGAGGAGCAGAAAAGAGGACAAGCTTTGGAGGAGCAGCGGTCAGCTCACTATATCAAGAAGAGACGATAAGGTACAAAATGATCATACAAAAATAATTAAGGCATTTGCAATTAAAAAGCATTTATTTAGCCCAGTATAAGATTGTTAACCTCAGTCTAAGTCCTATATAAGATTACATGCAACAGACTTCACAGCCTTAACTGCTGTGAAGGCCTGCAGACGTCATGCACTTCTGATTTATGTTAATGAAATACATTCTCCATTTAGTCTTTCCTGGCAGACTTACTCAAGCTGAAAAAGCTCATCTTCATTTCAATAGAAAAGAGCTCTTTTGGAGAGGAAAATGAGATGTGTGAATCCTGCAGGTTTTGATCCTAAATGCCTGTATATGATTAGTATGCAGAGTATTGGGAAGAGGCAGCCAGAATTCCCCCTTTTTTAATTACGTTACGATTCAAGGATAGTTGCAGCGTGAAGAAGGCGTGCGGGGTGAAGCGGGCAGGGACAGGTGGAGCAGAATCCCACAAGGTTGTGCTCCTTGGTGATGTCCCGTAGCAAAGATGCCCTATTCATGTGGGAAACTTTCAAAAAAAGAAGTCATTACCATGGGTGCACACACTCTTCGCCCATACGCACACATAAACATACACTGCTTTACATCGTCTGGATTCAATTCAGGGCATAACCTGCCAGAACTGTCACACTCACTGCTCTGCTGCATTCCAATTTCCCTCTTTCTCTCTTACACACAGACCAGGTCCATATTAAAAAGCCAAGCACCTGTTAACCAGCCGGAGAGTTAATTGCATTTCTTATTCCAGAACTTGATTTCCAAATGTCTGTGTGTAACTAGTATTGACAAATGGAAGATTGATTAGCAATATTCCTTGACTGATCCTGGGCTGATCACGGTTGAAGCAAGTTAAAGGCAACATCTGAAGTTCTCTCTTCAGTGGGGCTACACAATATATTGCCAAATTATCATCCAGATATTATGTGATGCAGTTTTCCATGTCGCAAGAAGCCACAATATATTTCCAAATCATTTATGTTTTCCACCTTAGATGTGCACATTTGTTTTGCTACATAGTCTCAAACAAAAATGCAAAGTAACTTAAAAATGTGCTGTTGTAATCATGCGGTTCCTAATTTAGTTCCGTTTTTGGTATTAGTTTTTAGTATTATAAGTCTTTCATGGTGAAGATTTTCAAATCTTGTCCACTGGACTGGGCTGTTTTTGGGGCAGTTTTCCTTCCATCTTCAGAAGCTGCTTCTCGCTCTTGCAGCACTCCTCTCCAGTCTTGGCACGTTTTCTGATCTAGAGTTTTGTTTTTCAGATATTTTGCCACAAGGTGCACAGTTATTTGAGTTCTCATTGTTCTGGCACTTCCATGTGGAGGGAATACACCAGGGTCCTATAGGGGGTGTGATGACAGATTGGATGGGCCTTTGGCTCTGCTCGTGCGCCTGTGATGGATGGTGCGGCGGTGGTGTTGATCAGTGAAGCTCAGGTCAGGTAGATGAACGTTCTCCAGCACTGTGGCCAGTTTAGTCTGATGGATGAAGGACATATCTGCCAGTACACCAGACTGGACAAACACATGTTTGTCCATAGCACCTGTGCACACACACACAGAAAACACACACATCCAGACACACACTGAACTCTGGGTGCCACCGCTGTGATGATGACAGAGTAGCCCGTGACCTTCCCAGCATGCTCTGCGGCAACGTGCTGATGTCATGTTGTTTATCAGATTTCTATTCATAATTTGTTATAGTTGTGAAATTCTTTCACATCTGGCTTATGGTGGCATTAAGTGCATGTTACTGTACTTGTACTTGTGTGTGGTGTGAAAATATTTTTTTTGTACTGTATGGTGTGTTTTTTGACACATCTGTGTGGCTAGCTCTCTCCCACCATCAATGAAAGACTGATGAGCTGGACTATTGATTGGTTGTTGGCGGAGACGGATGGCAGTCACACATCAGGGACACTTGAGGTCACCATAGCAATGGGACAAGAAAGAGGGTGTGGTCCAACTCCAAGACTCATGAATAAAGATGGTGCCGGTAATCAGGAGTATGCAAATGAATGTGCTCATACATAACCTGGAAGTGATAAAAGTGTAATGAGTTATTCATAATTCATCACATGCTGATGAGATGTTGGCAGGACGGCGTGGGGAGTGGGGGTGAAGGTGGGGGGTGGGTGGGGGGAGTTGGTCTTGGAGAAAAGATGGTGTCGATGAAAGCCAGAGGTTCATTATGGAACAATTGGCAACAAAACTTTCCTCTGTCTGAGACTTGTTGGGGTCAGTTTTAACCATGGCTCCCTTAGTGTTGGACTAAATCACAAACCACTACCTCAACCTTACATTAAATGTCCTACTCTTAATGTTGCCCTACGGAATAAAGGTAATAAATGAATAATAATACACCATGTATTTATATTTTCTTTATTTACTTTATGCTCAGATTTTCATGCATCAGGTTTTCTACCAAAATGCAACATTATTATAGCATTTCTTCAATGCTCGTTTGATGGTAGAGTGGGGGTTATGTGATCCTGGGAGAGCAGACGTTTGGGACAGGAATGAAGGGATTTGGCCTTGGGGGTGACAGACTTACTGTGTGGGAGTGGTGCAGCGGTGGCGAGTACGAGGGGCTTCTTCAGACAATACAGCACTAAATTCAATTAATCAGAGCAGCCGGCATGGGTAAGCGGGTGGGGAAGGCGAAAAGCTCCAAATGAGATTTGGACCCTTTTCTCTGCGTTGCCCCATAACCCGCTGCCACCATACTTCTTCAGCACCCACACCGCTGTCCTCAATGGCAAGAGGTGATTAGAGGCATCAGATAACAGCGAGGTTTGGGAATATACAACTGTGTTCCCTGGAGACGTGGCATGTGCTGCAGCTGTTGACCTATGAGACACTAATAGTGAAATACTTAATTACACTCTTTCCTCTTCTCTTGTAACACTTTTCTCAATTAGAGATGACTTTATGAGTTTCACAACTTAATGTAATAATAATAATAATAATAGTGATAATAATAATGCATTGGTTTTAGATAGCACTTTTCTGGACACTCAAAGATGCTTTACATTGCATTATTATCGTCCCCCCTCCGACCACCACCAACCACTCACTCACCACATTCACCAAGTACCAACCAGGCCCTACTTACTGAGCTTCCAAGATCTGACAGGATCGGGCAGAGCAAAAGCGATATGGTTTTAGGGAGCAACACTGTCATGATAATCTAAACAACACCATCCTGCCTCCTTGTTCATGGTCGCTAAAATGAAGGCGTTTACAATTTGCAGAACACAAAAATGGGGGTGGGGGCTCATAAGCTTTTTGCTTCAGCCCACTCCTTTTGAGCACAATGTGTATTGCTCAAATAAACAAATAAACTAAACTAAACTAAAAATGTGATAAAAAAAAATGTGATGGGGGCCTTGAAAGTCTTATTTTTATTACAAATGTGAAATTCGTATTTTTTGTTGTTGAGCAGAAGCGGGTATTTTTGCATTTAACTTTTTTAATCTTATTTTTCCAGGGAAGAAGATAAGAACATCTTTGACTACTGCAGGGAAAATAATATCGACCTTATCAACAAGGCCCTGAGCTCACAGAAGGTGGATGTCAATACTAAAGATGAAGAGGTAACACAACAGTGCAGAGCCGCCTGCACAATATAGACTCAAGCCGCTCAGTGATTCACTGTTGAAATGCTGTGTGACTGGGGGTGTGTATATTTAAGAGATACTGGGAAACCTAGAGGCAGAGTGCATGTGGTGAAAAATTAACCTTTCGCTCTAGGACACACTGTTTGTTACGTATCGTTCAGCTGCTAAAGTTTCTCAGAAAGCCATTGAATGTGCACAGCCTGTTGGTCCTGCCTCGCGTTGACTTGTTGAATCTCAATAGTCAATGTGGGAAGTTTTATGCAGCTTCTTTAATTAGTGTTACACTATATTCAGGAACACCAAGCTTCCAGTCCATGAGAACCACTGTTCAGGCCTAGCTGTGTTAAATGGCTATTATCGTTGCCAGGTAGTTTTGGAATTGACCCCGAGATCCCTTCATCTCCCTGATTCATTATCAGTCAGGCCAAATGGCTTGTGCTCTGCCTCTCTTTCATCGCAGCCCTTCTCCAGATAAGCTGCAGCCGAATCCCAGTCCGGAGCCAGATGGTCCTGAGTCTGAGAGCTTTGTCTCTTCGTTGCCATTGTTTTTATGGTCCTGACTGTAGTTCAGCTCGAGCAACAGCAGAGGGCACTAGTGAAGTTGCACTTTACATAATGAAGCCCAACAGAAGTGCCCTAGTACTTTTGTTTTGTCTGCAAGCTACCAGTAGATTCTCATGAAAATGGACGAAACTTTACCTATTGGCTGAACTTCTTTGTTTTGTTTAGTTTTTACAATTTATTAATTTCATTATTTGAGCACAGATATAGAAACATACAGAATGAAGCAGAAGGAAACATTGGGGGTCAAAGTTTTCGTATCTTTTAATGGCTAACGGTAGTATTTAAATAGTAGGGCCCAATATAGCCTGCACTATGTATGTGTTAGATTTATAGTATGATACTGCAATATTATATCACAGTGTTTCTGAATGTCGCAGGAAACCTCTCCTTCACAACAGGGTGGATATTCGAGCGCAGCCAGTGTCTTTCACGTTTAATTGTGGTTGGACTCTATTTAAAATCCCATTCTAGTCCAATGATCTATAAATTAATGTTGTCGGAGTCAGCAGCCGCACACCTGAGGAGAGAGCCAGAGAAGGTCTGATTGGTATTCTGGCCTGGCTCATCGAGATCCATTTTAACATGCAGCCACTGTGATCAATATGATTTAAGCAACAGAATTGGACTTGGAGAGTTTGTTTTACCTAATTGGCCTCACTGAAAAATGAGCTTGCATGGTATTATTGGAACAAGGATCCTGGACGTGAGGAGCACAGTGTGTCTGAAAGGCTGGAGGTGGTTCACTAATCGGGGGCTGCTGCTCCTGGCTTTGTCAACCAGGTTTCATCAATCACATCTGAACCACTCCTTTTATACAGTAGGTTTATGTAGACTGGAGTTCACTATTAGAGCCATAAAGAGAACTTTGACTATGTAGGTAAAGTAAAGGACGTGAAGATATGTACATATATCAATCCATGATGTTTGTGAACACAGGGCCGGGCTCTCCTGCACTGGGCCTGTGACAGAGGACACAAGGAGCTGGTGTCACTATTACTGCAACACAAAGCGGACATCAACAGTCAGGTCAGTGAGTAGAGTTTGTCTTTAGTGTTTTTCAATAACCTCCGACCTGGCAGACGGAGCGAGGCTGATCCACAATTTGGGCGCAGCCACAGAAAAGACTCTGTCACCTCTTGGTTTTGAGCCTGGCTTTGGGCATGACCCTTGAACAGGCTCATAAGGTACAGACATTTAAAAACAATCTTATAGAGAGAGCCGTGGTCCAACCCGATATAGAGAGAGTTACAATAATCCAATGCATGCAAATATTTCTTTCAGAATCAACCTGCAGAAGATGGGTCTTTATTATACTAACTAAAAAAGAAAGAGGAAAAAATTAAAGGACTTGTTTGATTTCCTGAAAAAGGTTTATGTACTGTTTTCCAGCAGATGTTTCTTTATTAGTAACTCAAATATGACTTTTCTGCATCACCTTTTCAAACTGACTGTAAAACAGTTCTGCCTCTATTTCCTTCTTTACACAAAGCCATCCAAAAGATCATCTTTAATTCACCTTGATACAGGCAAATCCCACAGCCTCAGTTCAGAGTTAGCCAGTGTGTAGCCTAGTCTTTAGACTTACGCAGGGTTTAGCTGCATCTAGGAGGTTTTATCTTTGGCCGTAAGCTGCTCAGCTCCACATTCAAGATATTACTCTACTGGCCTCACAGAGGCACAGCACAGTGCAGCGGGCTGCGCTCTCGGAGGCTTTAACTGTAAGACTGAATCAATTGGAAGTAATCAGGCAAATTGTTTGACGTTGCACAACCCACAAAATCAGGACATTTAACAGATGACCTTTTTATTTTGTGGCCTTTTGTTTTGGAGTACTAACATTGGATATGCATGGCTGAAGGCTCCATATTGTTTATGATCATGGCTCTTCTGTGTCTTGGAGTTTAGCTCAAAGTGATTCTCTCTTAATTTCCCTTCTCTTGTGAGTATTAAGCAGAAGCTGTCCTGTGTATTGATGGAAGGACTTGGTGCTAGAGTCATGTTTCATTGGCCAATCAGAGCACAGACGCATCCTGATTCATGCATTAGGCCCACAAGGACCTCTTCACCTGCCTGTCTCAGCAGTGTCCTGCTCTGAAGAAGAGTGAATATTAAAAGAACTGGGCTGAGCTGCACTGTTACTGGGAGCAGATTTATGAGGTGCAAAGAAGTAGCTCAGAGGAAAATATAGAGCGTTAAATCATACCTCATAGTCACAATGCCAAATTATCCACTCACTATGTAAAACTGTAGTGCAATATTATGCACATTGGACAAGCTCAGACATCAGATAACCAACAAAGACAAAAAAAGTTAGTTTTATACTAAGAGATAAATGTTTTATGTCAGTGTCCTTCAGTATTTAACAGGAGCAGTGGGAGGAATGGGAGTTCGTGTGCTTCTGCAAAGGCACATAGGGCTGTTAGAAGCTTGAACTGTAATCACTGTTGACCTCCACCAACTGCACAGCCCCTGGTAAACACAGCTCAAACCTGATTTATGCTTAATTTGTTGATTAAAAAGGGGCATGGGACTTCAGAGATAAAACAAAAAGTATTATCATTCCTTTGGCAGACGAGGGAAAATGTTTGAAATTAATCAACTGATTGCTTGAGTGAACTGTTCCCAAACCCTGGTAACCTGCATTAAGGCTTGTTCGATAGTTAATCCTGGATCAGGACAGTGACAGACTACAATAGGTAGCTGTGAGCACAGCTCTGCCAACTATGGGCTGTTCCTGATGTGGCCTGTACATTAAGCCCCTTTCTCCTCATCCATACACTGCCTCGCACTCAGCTAATACACCCCAGAAAGTGGGACAGCCTGCCACAACTGTGGGAGCGAAGACAATAAAAGCTCACTTAATGTAATAATGAAAATTAAAGCTTAAACACTGCAGTGTGTGCTACACTGCATTAACAGCATTAATGAGGCAGAAGACATTCCATCATATCTACTGACCAGATCAGAGGTGGACACTGTTTTAATGACATTAATTTAACTGGCTTCGACAGTGTTTCCTGAACTTCAGTCCAAAGTTAATTGTTAGCAAGTGTTTTGAAGGGAACTGGACAACTGAATACTGTGGGTCTCTATCCTAGAGAAGAAAATGATTTGAAACAAAGTTGTGAAAATGTTTTAGATTAAAATAGTTGATGGCACTTGTTTGTGCTCCTGCGTGTGTGCTTTCCCTGTGGTCTCTCTGTCCAGACGCTGTAATCCTACTCTCTCAGATTATCCTCATTCCACACTCTTGTTTTTCTCAGGTGGAAATCCTGCTCTAACCTTTTTCCAAACAGTTGCCATGGGAATATGCACATTCATGCAGTGACAGACTGACCCACTGCGGTGGCTTTAGACAGGAGACTAGACTAAGGGTAAGTGGCTGTGGGATAGCTGGTATTAGGTGAACAAAGGGAAGGTGCAGGTGAGATGCAGGTCAACATAACAAACACAAATCCCGGAAGGAAACAGTTAGTTGTTAAGAGAAAGACCGTTTTCAGAGTTTTTGTCTTTTTGTCCTTTTCTTCTTCTTCTCCTCATCAGTCTCCTCCTAATCTCAGTGCCTTTGTCCCACTCACCCCATCCCTTCACCCGCCTCTGCACATACTCTGTATTAAAACAACATGATCCATGAGGCGGGGTGGCCGACTCGCTAATTCTAATTAATCCAGCGTGGTAGCGCGCCCGCGCAGGCCACAAGCACTCCCAGTCTATCAGATAGAAATTCATAACTTAATTGAGGTCAGAGCCTCGAGTCGGCAGAACAAAAGTCTCCAGCCAGGACCAGCACGATCAATAGTAATAAATATCTGGCTTGGGACGGGTACTATTGGTGGCCACAGAGCAAAAAACAAGACTCGTACACATAATCGGACTGTCTTTGGCATGTGTGACTTTAGAGACTTAAGCAAATCTATGCTTTCATTTTTGAGTTCAAATCAGTTTCACTATGCACACATTTATGATAAATTATCCTTTGTTTCTGTGGATTCAACTCTACTGGCTGTGAATTCAATATGCATGTAGTGAACGAATGTTTGTCTCCAAACTTCTACCCCCAAAATTGGGACCCCTTACTGTAAAGTGTATTTGGAGCTTATAATGATTTCTGGTACAACTTTAAAAATATGTTTTATTAATGTTTATTTGAATAAATTGTTGTTTTGTTATAATACACTGTTTTCATTCAAAAGGACATTACATACAATGCCATAATTATTGAAAATTGTTTTAAAATTATCTGGCAACCCCCCATGTCCCATGACTCCCCAGGGGGTTCCGACCCCAAACCATAATACCTGTAACACATGCTGTTCGTTAGAGAAGACATTCTGTGTCATGTTGCTCTCATTCCTCTTTCCAAATCAAGTGGTTTGTCAGAAAGAATGTTTCATTCTAATCAAACAGATCCGTTTGGACGCATTAGAATTTGTTCATGCACCGTTTTCCAGAAAAGCGTAATAAAACTGATATCAATATTTATGACTTTTCCTCCTGAAGTTGCAACATTCAGCAGAAGGCGAGTACGGCTGCTCTGATGTAAATGCCTCTCCGTTAGCAGTGAGAGGCTGCAGAACACAAAGCCCTCTCATGTGTGTCCTCTGCTGTTGACTGTAGCCGCTCACAGTAAACCACATACACACAGGCTGGAGCACTGAGCTGATTGAAATTCTATGGCAGAGGCATTATTACACGTTGGTATCCCTCCCCTTTCCCAGCACTAGCTCCTATAACTAATGGCTCAGTCAGCCCAGTCATAACAAATATCCAACCAGATTCGTCATAATTGTGTGTATGCATGTGTGTGCGCGCAAGTGTGTGTTGCTTTGTAATTGTGCAACCTCCCTCCTCCAGAAAATATGGGGTCTTTAAGAGGAGAAAGGCAAGAAGGTGGAAAACCTACAAAAAATAGCTGAATATAAATTACGTGCAAAATATAATTGTAAGGCCAAAGCACAGAGTAAACAAAAGCGATGATAGATATTAGCAGGAGCTCCACTGCTTTCTCAAAAACACCTTTAAGGAAATATTCAGGTTATGTGCAATGTGTGAGAATCTCTTTCAGGACAAAAGGTGTTTTTGTTTTTTGTGCTTTACAAGCATTAAGAAGCTTTTTAAAAGTTGAGCTTTTCCATGCTCTTCTCGTTAATGTACACACTGCTTAAAAGGAATAATAACTATTAGGTGCAGCACCTCAGGTTTTACCATCCTTATTGTAAGCACTTCTTATTGGAGTCATATTTAGTACCTGCGGCACATTAGGCCAAGTTGAGGAAATGAAAGCGGCTGTGTTAAAAGCACACGGATACAGTTATGAATCTATTATATGAGCACTCAGAAAAGAGCCGGTGAGCTGACAGTAATAGTGCAGCCTAAAGAGGCCATTGCAGCAGGTAACAGTCCTCTTTGCCATCATCAGCTGTTGTTTCTTTCTTATTGGCCACTCTCTGGGCCTTGCCTACACTCAACTATTTGATTTCCATCGTTCTTAACCGTCCACATAAATTGTCGGGAGCATTAAAGCTGTCCTCGACCATTGGAGGCGGAGGTGGAGAGGAGAGTGAGGGAGTGAGAGCTGGATGTAGACAGCCGGGGAGGGGATGGCGGGCACGGAGAATAAACAAACTAAGTGTTTTCCCTCCATCAGTCTCCTGCACTACTCAGCTTTATGGGTCCCTCACTCCAAATGCCTCAGCCCCCGTGGCCACACCATTGATTTTCATATTACACTCTTTTATGTATTTATTTATTTCATATATTTCTTTTTAAACGTCATCGATGAGTCGCAGGAGAACAGACGGGGCCTCTGGTGATGTTAATTCTCAGCCCGGACCTTATGCTCTTCTCTGATGGTTATAATGGAGCCTAAGGTGTCCCCAGAGAACAAGCAAGCGCCGTGACATGGGAGGCAGCGAAGTGTCTGCAAAACATGGATGGAGAGAATAAAGATTAGCAGAAAAGAGGAAGAGAGGAATTCTGTTTTTTTAATGTCAAAGAAGAAAACTAACACACTGTGGCATTAATACACTTGCCTCTTCAAAGCCATATGTCCAGTCTTTAGGGGTATCCCAAAGTACGGCGCTGAGGTTGAGTCCTCGCTCCGTAAGGACGTCTCGCACAGGTGTGAAGGGCAGAGCCTGGCTTCAGGTTAATGTGACACTGACTGAAGGTTACCTCTCTCACCCACAGAGGAAACCCTGATCTAATTAAGCGTGGCCTGAACGCCACATCCTTTTAACACTGAGACTCCCTAAAGAGCAGGTACATGTGAGACGAAATGCATGTGAACTTCTGAGGGCAATTGTATGTTGTTCACCAAAAGTAATATTAATTCTTATGTTTTTTACACTGACTTCTCTCCACGTCTCCCTTCACAAAGATAACACTTGTGCAGACCGTGTTTAAACCGCTCTTCATGTGTCAGTCTCAAAAGTTCAGTCGTTTGGTGCAGTGCTTGACAGATTTATTGTAGTGGTCTGTGATGTTGCCGCTGGTTACAGATGGCTCTCCCTGTAGCTCCGTCTTTCCGCTGTTGTCTGATTAATGGCACCTGCTCATCATAATGCTATCTGCTGGAATCTGCATACCAATGATCCCCAGTGCCTATCGATTCACCCCTCATCTTTCCAGCAGACACACTCCCCCTCCCGCCCTCGACCACTGTCATTATAAAAGTCAGCAGCTTCTGCATGCATTGATCATAAATCATAATTGCTTGTCCATTTTTCCCCACTTGGTTAATGTCGCTGTCAGGGACTGAGAGAGGGTGGGCACGGGGGTAAAAATGGAGGCAGGGAGAAGGAGAACCGCTTTGAAACTTTTGTTAGGTGAACATGAAAGAACAAAAATGTATCGATTTATAAAAAAGGCACTTGGAAATCATTTGTTCTCCCTAAAAGATTGGTCACTTAGGGTAATAAACTATCTTAGGGCTCGGCGATTTAGGGAAAAAAAATAACCCAATTATTTTCCCCATATTGATCGATCTCGATTTTCGATTCGATTTCTTTTCTTTTTCATAATAAATTAAAATTAGATACATCGTTTATTCAAACCTCAGCTCAGACAAAAACAATTCAAGTCTCATTTAACTCACAAAAGTCTTCCATTGTCTCGTCCAAACTCCCAAACTAGGTACTGTTTGTGCCAACGAAATGGCTCTAAACCTGTCGATTATAAAGTCCCATGACAATTATTGAGACTGACCAAAGTAGAGATTGCAATTTTGATTAAATTTTGATTAATTGCCCAGCCCTATCCTATCGATTTATTATTACATTTTTTAAGAGTTTGTTTATTTTTATCTTTAAATAATCTTATAATTATTATTACATCTGTTAATATTTCCTTTTTTAGGAAAAAGTTTATTAAACACACACGTTGCTTGAAATGGATTGAGTTAAAGTAAGAAAAGTGATTCTATACAGAGACATTTAGTCTGGTTCAGCTCCTTGTTCTTTCACCAATAGAATCCAACAAAACAATTTCTTCAACCAAAACATTAAAAACCCCAAATGCTCATAATGGCAGCCTCATCACAGTCTTTTTCTGTTGCTGTATAAAACTTCTGTTTTGGAAGGACCACTAGACCACAGCAATGTACAGCTGTCTACACTCATACTGAAGAAACATTTCTCTGATTCGCTCTGTGCCGGGTAGTCTGGCTTTACAAATGAAAACTTCTCTGCATAGAAATAATGGGGGAAGTCAGCTGTGGCCATCACACTGTCTTTACATGCCTTGAACTACTGTGATTGATGTATATTCCAGTTAAAGTTGAACAACTTTTGAAATGGTTTGATAAAAAAATATATAGAAAAATATCAAACTTGAGTCGTCTAAATTAATAAGGACATAGGCACTGTCTTGATCCATCCACTCTCTTTCCTCCTTCCTGTTCTCTTTTATCTTGCTAGACATAGTTTCTGTATAGAGGAAATGATAGATTAGTGGGACTTACATTCAGCAAAACTGCAATTGTACTAATAGATCAAGGCCTCCCATGCTGCTCCTAAGCATATTGGCCCACCCCATTAGGGTGATACACTGCACAGCTGCTATTGTGCAAGCGACTGCTTTATTGAGCACTATGCTGACATCCAGTCCGGCATTTCTGCACCGCAAGGGGAAACTTTGGATGACATGTAAAAGCAGAGGTTCTGTGCGACATGGCTCTGTAATGGGATGGGAACAGGGGTGCACCGGAGTTAAAGAGCGCAGAGGGGGTGGGGGTTTGGAAAACTGCTACGGTGGCTAACAGCAGGTATTGGGGATGTACGGGGGAGTGTCTCGTTCCCGGCTGCTTCCAGAGCAAATGGAAGACAATCCAATTTCCTGTGATTCCATCAGCCTCCGTCTGGGATCCAGGGGCATTAGGGAACGCTGAGAGGACAGGACGCTGACCCCTTACCAGAACAGGCACGCAAAAACCTAACCGTACAACCTAAAGCGTATCTTGCATACACATGTGCAGCCAGCAGTGGATCAGAATCAGGGCTTTGTGTGTCTGTTTAACTGCAGATTAGCGCCTGCTCCAGATTAATGCCTAAACCCCTTACACTTTAATTATATTGTATTCACTGTATGGGCATCTAGGGCTTTCTTTGCATCCTGTATCTTTGCTTTACCGAACAAAGCCCCTCTTCACGTAAAGCGCTGTCCATATTTGTCTAAGATCGCGTTGTTGTAGCAGGCCAGTGGCGTACCTCTCTCTCTCACAACTGCTGGTGATTTGCATCTGTGTTTAGTGATCTGCCCATTGGGAATAGAAAGCTCTAATCCAATCAGCGGGTCCCTGAAGTGCTACCCCTCGCAGAGCGAAACACAACATCACTCTGCGCAGGAGCCAAACACACAGGAAAGGAAGGGTCAAATTTAAGAAAAGAGAATTTATATATTTTTGATGGTGACAACACATAAGAGAAAATCTGACAGTTACCAGTCCTCAATAAATAAGGTTTGAAAATGACCAGTAATTAACAATTTTGATCGTTGAATCCATCCATCCATCCATCCATTTTCTTCCGCTTTATCCGGGGCCGGGTCGCGGGGGCAGCAGTCTCAGCAGAGATGCCCAGACTTCCCGATCCACGCACACCTCCTCCAGCTGTTCTGGGGGGACCCCGAGGTGACACCAGGCCAGCTCGGAGACATAGTCCCACCAGCGTGTCCTGGGCCTTCCACGAGGCCTCCTCCCAATAGGACATGCCTGGAACACCTCACGAGGGAGGCGACCAGGAGGCATCCGGAACAGATGCCCTAGCCACCTCAGCTGGCTCCTTTCGACGTGGAGGAGTAGCGGCTCGAGTCCGAGCTCCTCCCGGGTAACTGAGCTCCTCACCTGATCTCGGAGTGTGCGCCCAGCCACCCTGCGAAGGAAACTCATTTCGGCCGCTTGTATTCGCGATCTTGTCCTTTCGGTCATTACCCAGATCTCATGACCATAGGTGAGGGTGGGAACGTAGATCGATCGGTAAATCGAGAGCTTTGCCGCTTGGATCGTTGAATGTTAGGGTAAAAGCCTCCAAAATGGTCTGCTGGACATAACCATAATCTCTTGCCTTGGAAAACGGGGAGGCCGGGGAGTAGAACAAGGCGGCCTAATGACCCGTTTGGACGTAATAGCTTTTGTGATTTTAGAGTTTTGTGACATTGTGAAGTGTGGAAAGTGCCTTTTGACTTTTAATCTATCTCGCAGCATAGTCATCGTGCCTGGCTGAACAATTGCTTCTGTTCTGGGACTGGAGGCAACACTTTGACCATTTATCATCATTATGAGGTGCAAAGGCAGGCCGGAGCAGTGATTAAGAACTAGGTCTGCTGCTGTTGATGATGCCCCTCATATATGGCCCTATTACACCTTCACACGCTCCTTGTCCTGTCCCTAAAAGCAAGATACATCATCAGTTGTGACCTCTAAGTTAAAGTTTTGAACATGCTCATCTTCTCTCTTTTTGAGCGACATGACTTTTAATAACTAGATCTGAGTTGACGTCGAAGAATTCTTGAACCTTTTTGACCCAGTGAATTTGTTTTTGCCACTTAATAATCAGATCATCTCTTATGTGCTCTTTTTCAGGATAATGAAGGACAGACAGCGCTACATTATGGTAAGTCTTTGAAATCGACAGTGATCATGTTTAATTTATGTATAGTCTTAATTTTATTTTACTATTTATTTTTGCGTCACTTGCTCTAGTTGATCCCCTTTGTTACATGTACGTCTTGTGGTATTTGTGTGCGCCTGTCGGGTTTTGTTGGGTGTGTAATAATCACAAGGCCTCCCAGAGGAAATCAGCCATGGTCCTCAGACTCCCCTGACCCCCTCATGCCCCACTGCACATGTCCCAGAGGGGCGTTTCACCGCCACAAGTGCGTGTGTTTGTGTGTGTGCCATCTGTCCCTGAGCGGTGTGGGGCTGCCCTGGTGCTGGTATGTTGCATCACCTATTTGATATCCACACACAGCACAGTCCAAAGATGGGGCATAAAAAGATGACTAATAAACATAAGCGATGAACTCCCAGAGACAAATAGCAGAGAATGAAAATTCATTCCCACCTCTCTTTGCACAGGGCCACACTGGCTGGCAAGTGATTAATTGAGGGTTTACTGCTCACCATAAATTGTGCTCCTCCTCTACGGCTCCCGTGAGGGCCAGCCACTTTTTACAGCTCAAGGCCCTGGCGAGACACCCACCGCTCAGGCACACGCCGCCTAAATAAAACACTGTTTGGGGCAACAAACGGAGCACTGCAATGCCTTTTAAAAACTCCCTGTCAGTCAGATGTGGTGAATCATGAGTGGTTCTAGCTGTGGTCAATGCAAGTTACCCTCTAAGACGCAACAAGTATGGGCACACATGTATATAGTCATATCTCATGCATGCACACTCCCAGCAGCACGCCGCAGCCACCTCTGGGCGGAGGTTAAGAGGTCTGACTGTCAATCACTGCGGCTGCTGACATCAGCGATCAGGACTGGCTTTTTAAAGAGAGGGAGCGGGTGACACAGACGCAGAGGAGCACTCTAAGGAGCAGATAAAGGGGACGAGATGCCAGAGAGGCGAGAGGTGCCTCAGGACAGCCCAGACCTTTTAACTGGGTTAAGAAAATCCAAGCTACTCCTCCGGTCTGCTGTGAGACAAGGAGAAGACCCTTTTAGTGGGCCACAAATTGCCAACAGAGCACAATGGAAGTGTTTGAAAGAGGCACAGGTTCAGGCGGGTTTCAGTGCTGGGTCTGAGATGGGCTTTTCATTAACTGCTTATGCTATTGCACATTTACTCAAGTTCATGGAGTTTTCATTTTGAAGAAAAGTGATACATTTTCCACACATTACTTTATATTTTTTTATATTACTTGAGTAACAAAAGTGCAGCACTTTTTTATGGACTGAGATTTCTTTCCTGGGATCTGCTGTAGCTATTCCCCAGTTTGGGGTCGGTCCCGCGAGTGCTCCAATGACCACGGGCACCACTGATGCCTTCACCCTCCAGGCTTTCTCCAGCTCTTCTCTAAGCCCCTGGTATTCCTCTAGTTTCTTGTGTTCTTTTTTCCTGATGTTGAAGTCGCTTGGTATTGCTATGTCAACCACACCGACTGCTCTTTGTCCACCACCACAGTGTCCAGCTAGTTCATTACCATTCTGTCCGCCTGTATCTGGAAGTCCCACAGGATTTTGGCTCGGTCATTCTCTACCAACTTTGGAGGTGTTTCCCACTTTGACCTTGGGGTTTCCAGCCCATACTCTACACAGATGTTCCTGTACACTATGCCAGCCTCTTGGTTATGGTGCTCCATGTAAGCTTACCCGGCCAGCATGTTACACCCTGCAGTTATGTGCTGGATTGACTACACCCGGGGTCTTGTCTGGTGTGGTAGATCTGGGCCTCTATTGCTCTGGTGCTCAAGGCTCCTGTGCTGCCTCTGTGCTGTCCTTCAGGCCAGCTCTGTCCAGCCATTGGTAGGATTTCTTGATATCCGCCACTTCAGTTATGTTTCGGTGGTACATCCCGTGTAGGGGCTTGTCCTCCCATGACGGCACCTCCAGTGCCTCATCTTCTGTTCCCCATTGTCTGAGACATCATGAGCACGTCATTCTTGTCCTTGATGTACTTATGGATCTTGGATGTTTCATCCTGGATGTGTGACGTATGTGCTCTCACGCTCTCTTGTCCTCGCTCTGCTTCCTTACTGCGAGCGTACAGAGTGCTGGATTTGCGGTGGAAAATATATGTCAACTGGACAGGTTCACCATCATCAGTTGGGAAGTCAAGCCTGGAATCCTCTGATGTGTTCTTTTAAATGCTGTAATATATCATTTATACATATTTCTATGTTTTGTTTGCCAGATTAAATCATGACCGTTTAAAAATACTCCCACTTCGTATTCTTCCGATACGGCTTTTTATATTTGTTAAATAAGGACTTTCCCTTTTTTAACTTTTTCGCTGTTGTCTTGTTCCCCCAGCGTCCGCATGTGAGTTTGCTGACATTGTGGAGCTCCTGCTGAACTCCGGTGCTGATCCGTCAATCAAAGACATGGAGGGCTCTCTCCCAGAGGAAGTCACAGAGTCCAGCGCCATCTCATCCCTCCTGCGACAGTACACCGCCCCCAAAGGCTAGAACTCCCTCTGTCTTCCCTCTTTTATATCCTAGAAATAAATTCATCCAGACTTCTGTGCTCCCAAAGAGACTATATTAACCCAGTTACAACAGGTCTGCTTACGTTTGTTTTCCCTCACAATATATTAACAATCAACTTCTGCCTCCTTTGTGAAGTCTGGTGTGACAAAAAACAGTGTAAGAATTTTGAAGGAGCTGGATTGTAATTATTGAAGACAATATCATGACTTGGCAATATTGATTACTGAAGTTCAGCATTTGCTTGATGAGGTGCTTCAGAATCTCAAATCACTGACAAAGAACAAACATTCCCATGACCACAAGAAAATGTATTACAGTATAATGTATAGCGATGTAAAGCGATTTTCTGATCTCACATCTAGACATTAGGGGTGGGAAATTTGGCAATTTTGATTGTAAATGCCATATCACCCACCCCTACTACAGATGCTTTCATTCCAATTTAGTCCTGAATACTGTATGAAGCCAGTGTGGTTCTTCCATGATCATTGATTTACAGTGGTGAATGCTTTAAGCCATGTTTAGTATCTATTAAAGTCATAAATAAATAAATTTCCGACTATTCATTTAAAACCACGTTTCATAAACCATAAACATTATTTTATCCAGTAAGAAGAATGTGTTTTGTTTTGGGGGGGTTCAAAAATCCCAAACACAAAAATGTATTGCACAGAAAGACCACCATTTACTCAATAGGTTGCATTCACGGCATACAGGAACCTGATGTCATAATTTCAGATAAAAGGCAAGACTTTATATCTCTCTATATATATCTCTGAATTATTCACTGTTTTGAAATAAATTTCCCAACTAACAAAATTAGCAAATATTTTTTTGTCTATGACTGGTAACACAAACCTGCCTGTGCAATCGTTTGGCTAAAAGTCCTTTCAGCTGACAAGAGAGGAAGCAATGTCACTACATTTTAATACTCTGTGGTATTACAATATTCCACCTCTGTTCATTTCTGCTGACAGAGAAGATATTGAGCCTTGTTCCAGTTTTCTATGTGGATGTAATTACAGGAATGTTAACCATAAACCAGGGCAAAACATATGCCTTTCAATAGTCAAAAAGCCACTGTTCTCCTCAATATTAATCCATGTGCTCTTCAGAATGTCGTGGCGTCACGTGAACGCAGCCTATTTTCTAAATATATTACTCTCTACATCCCTTGAACCAGAGCCGCCGCTCTTTGCCAACGGTGTAGAAGAAAAAACTCTTGACATCTCTATCCTTGAGCTCAGTAAAGATAGGACCAACTTTAATCTCTCTAACACGGTGTTTGCATTGGCCTGGCCCTCAACGTCTGTCAGCGGCCTCGAAGTTTAACTCTTGGAAATCTGCCTCGACAAAAGGTGTGAGATAAGTGCTCGCGGCCGTCACTCACTCAGACCTGCTCCTCATCTGCAGTCACCGCCAGCGCCTCACTTTGTCTTGACAACTGTTTTACGGCACCTGCAGTGAATCAAAAAGTATGCAGCAGATCCGTGCATGAGGTGAATCAAAAGCTTGACGTGACGTTCGTGTCGGCTGCCATGTTCTGTCCCTCACTAAATCATCCTAAATATAGACCCTCTTTTTCTCTTAAGGGTTTTACGGTTCAGAAAGTTTGGCCGAGGGCTTCACAATATCATATTGCATTTGTATATAACTTATTTTTATTCTGCTAAGTGTGTTTATATATTGCAACGCCAATCAGGCATCGGACGGAGACAACGATCCTTACGCTGTCATTTGTACCTTGGGAGTTTGACTCTCCAGCTTCATCAGAACTAATTATTTTTGTCAGGCAGCAGGTCGATAATACCAGGTACCAGTAGGAGGGGTTTAACTTGTTATTGTACCATCCATCGTATTTTAAAGCTACTCTTAACTGAGCTGTAACCCTCCTACTGGATTGGTATATGTATGTTTGGCTTACCGCCAAATAAAGATCAGTTGTGCTGAGGAAGCTTCTTGGATTAGTGTCAAAATGTCCAACACTTTAATTACCAATCATGTTTCTTCATGTTGGAAGTTTAGTTGCTCTCATGACGTAACGACGTGAAGCTTGGGATATTTCACCGTGTAGCTTTAACAATGCCGATAATTATTTTGAAAACAAATGTGACGGTTGCTACAAAACAAACTGACATACCTAATCCAAATAATAATAGAATAAAGTAATGAAAATAATAATAAAACTTTATAGTAATATCTCATGATGCTGAAATTTGCATCTTTAGTCTTGAGGTCAAATATTATTTTTACTTTCTCATCATTGCCTGAAGATTTTGGGCATAACCTTTAGGCCTGTTCTTAAGTACATTGGGAGCCTGTTGTGTATTCACTGTGAGTCTGTGACATGATGTTCCACAATCCCACAAAAAGGCACCCATCTTATTGTTAAAAAATTCCATGCACATGCCGCCATTAGGCCCTTGGTATTTCTCTAAAGCTTGTTTGTAGCCCCGCGTCATCCCCCCGTTGCTCCGTAAACCCCGTTACAATGGCTGGAGGTAAGAGAGGGTGACGTCCCGCTCCGGCTCAGTCTGACACTAAGCCCATTATGCTTCCATTATGGAGCCTCAATTTTCCTCTGTGCTTTTCACTTCTGACACTGCATCCACCTCCCTCTCCAAACCGCAGACTCGCACACCCTCGAGGCCTGGCATTACTCATTCAGTCACAACTGTCACTGATGTTTTTGGGGGGACAAGTTGCAGATATCTGTGTAAATACTCTAAAGATAGTACAGTTTGGGAGAATTGTTTTTGCTTCAATACATCGACCTTGTAAATGCAGGTAGGATTTGCAAGTAAGACACACAGAGCTGCTAGTTATGTTTTGGTTACTTACTCAGGCTGATGTTCGATGTTACAGTCATGATTTTGTCTCACAACTAGAATGAGGTGTTGTTTTTTTTACCCCATGGCTTATTCTATTGTCCAAACATGTGACCTTTAGGGAAAGAGGTCTATTGAATAATTGTTTTGTCTAAAGTCAGACCGTGTAACTTTTCGCCTAATATGTAGAGTAAAATACAAGCAAATACAAGTATTGTTGAAAAATACCTGAAAAAATAAAGAAACAAATGTGTCTGTGCTGTGAGCAGCTCACCTCTCCTCAGACCTGACTTTACGGGGAGCGGGACGTCTCCAGCTCGTCTCCATATTAACTAACGGCAGCCAAATATGAGATTGAAATAGTTTAGGCCCTTATCTAAATCCACTCTGTGATCACGCACTGCAAAAATAGTTAAAATGCTTATTAGGACCCTGTTCTGTTTTGTTATCCAAAATGTTATGCAGTTTGCTTTTTCATCCATGTTCTGCTTCTTTTAAGTTGGTCCTTGTTCAGAACTGCTTATGTCATTTTTTAGTCCCATTATAGTCCTGATTCAGGCCACGTTTAGATGAGGTCAAAATCTGGTGGCATTGGAGCGGCATTTATTTCTCAGGTGGTACTTCTTTAAGTTTAAGAACCACCGGCGCGGTGAATTATTCTGCAAATGAGAGTCTAGTGTTTGTCTTTCTCCACCACTTTGACACATAAGGGTCAGGTGCAACCTCATTTTAAAATGTTTAAAATGTCCATGATACTCTCTCTAGCTCTTTTTGTGCCCCTTTAAAATGGATTCTTCTGCAGTCATTATGTCTGGAAATGAAACTGGCCGCTTAAGGCCCATAGTTTCTGGTTGAGACTTCATAATCACAAACAGGGATAAGTGGAAGAATCCTGTACGCTCCAATCCCTCTTCTTTTCAGAGCAAGAGCTGGGGTGTTTTTATTTGTCCCAGTTATTTATGCAAAGTCTCTCGTTCTTCTCCCTGCAGCCTCCTACCAGAGTTGCAGGCTGAGATCCCAACAGTAAGCAGAAATTCCCACTAAGACTCCTTCACTACCTTCCAGTATATACAGTATGTGTGTGTGTGTGCGCGGCGGCGTATATTTCGAGTTGGCTCTAAAGCTTTATATGTGTAGTTTATGGTGATGAACAAGCGTTTCTGCTCCCCACTGACACTTAAGAGCTGAGCTTTCAGACTTCAGGTATATGCCAACAAACAGCACACATTCTGATGTGCAGTCTTGGACTCAATGTTCATAGTAAATGCAAAAAAAGGTGCTTCCAAAAGAGACTGAGCATCAAAAGTTGGATTATATAAAAATAGTGATGCAATGGTTTGAAAATATCAGGCAGGCACTAAACATGCAATGGAGTCAAGAGGTGCCCCTTGATTTATTTGTATTTTCATGTTTACTGAAAACTTTTTTTCCTCCCTTGTAAAGACTGTCTTTCTCTTTCATGGGGCAATGAAAGCTTCGCACACCCCTATTGCAGATGTCAAAGAATATATTTCTGTTTCGTCCCTTTGGCCGACTTCAAATATTTGTTTCTCTTTGAAACATTGCAATAAATGTAATTTACCACAGACAAAGAAAATATTATGAACATTCAAAACAGCACAACAATGATTGAGAGGCAAGCATTTTTAAACTATACATATTATAATAATATAATTATTATAATAGAGCAGGCATTTCCAAAGTCCAGCACGTTGCGGCCCCTTTTGTCGATCCAAAGATTCCACGGGGGCCCCTGCATTATCAATTCATTATTTTCCAAGAATATTATTATTTTTTTTAATTTCTCAGAATTCTAGATAACATATTAATAGTGACTACTGGCTAAATACTTGGCTAATATTTGACAAATACACATACACTTCAGAGGCCCCCCTGCAGTGCCTCTGAAGCCCCCAGGGGTACCCGGACCACACTTTGGAAATGGCTGTAATACAGTAATCCCTGTAGATTTACAGTGTGCTACATAATAAAGGTTTTGAAAGTGGTCCCAAAAGCACCACTTAACACTGTACATGTATTAGTGATTTAACGAAACAGAACCTGCTCTCGGCAAATAATCTGACATGGATTCTTACCCGTGATGACCTTCCTGTCAATTTATCTAGGCTTGGGAACAGCACTGATTGTACACTGTTTCTGTACTCTTCACGTCTATGGACCAATTCTTCTTCTCCTTGTTCCACATTAAAGCAGCTCTGAACCCACAACCTTGAGAGTGTCATTGAGAGGCCAGTGTGTGGCTGCAGTCCTCTTTAAGTCTCACTCCGTCATCTGGGGCTGCATTGTTCGCCGCAGTTCGGACAGAGGAGAAAAATGCCCTGTCTCAGAACTGTAAGATTGACTCCAAACTCCAAACAAATGCTGCCTATTTTACATGTTAATTTATTCACTTAAGCTTCGTACCCAAGAAACGGTTTGCTCCAGGAAGTTTGTAATAAAAGCCATGGCGATCGATGATAATGGCATTTGTGCTTGTGTTTGTCATCTTCGCAAAAGCAACAGTGGTAGAGTTTGCGTAGATTTATTTGTATACTAGTGCTGTAAGTGGCGTGTAAATTATCCTAACTGTCCGTGTGGCCCTTTATCTTTGTAAGCCAGTACTATTAGAGCCTATCCATTAATGCCCATATCCCGGCCAATCAATGCTTAAATAAAAATCAGCTCAATTTGTGGCGTTTTATGCAAACGTGCAAACTCCGTAGCAGCCGTACACTTTGCTTTTCATTTTAATGCAACAGGAATAGCTAAAACACAAAGGAATCGATAACACTTAAGTTTGGTTTAGGTTGGCCAGCTCTCAGACAAATGCTGTGCGCAGCTGCATACAAATGAGTCTCACACAGATGTAGCCCATGGCGTAATTTCATTATAATTCTGTACATAGTTATCCAACACCATAGTTAAAGGGAATAAATCCAGACTAACATGAGAGGGGTTTTAATGCAACGTCTACCATATATAATCAGTGGCTTATTGCCTTTTTTCCCAATCAGCTGGAGAGAAGGTACTTATTATTCCAAATTAATAAATAGGATGAAATAGCTTACACTCACTCTTTTTATTTAACTCTCTGTCTTTAAGAGCGGGGAAACTTTTCATACCAAGCTCTACCTCATAAGCTCTACCGGCGTTTGTAGCGATGGGCATCTTTGGGATCCGCTCATTTCAAAAGACTGGCTCTCATGTGTGCCACATTTAATGACAAGAGGCGACTACTGTCTGACAAATCATTTCTAATGCAAAGAGCTTTCACTTGTGTTGCCTGCTCAGTTGTTGGGCTGATTCTTGTGAGGGTCATGAAGTACCACCAGAGCAAGAGCAAATCAGGACCCGACCTATATGAACCTAAACCAGGTGTAAACCAGAAAAACCCCAACCATAAATGCATCACTAAACCAAAAATGAAGTGATCTCTTATTAAAACACAGTGTAATAATGTAGACGTGGCACCTGGACAGAACGGTTTGAGAACCACTGATTTTTAGAGCATTCAGTAAAGGAGGAACTGTAGCAAAGTGAACAAGCATGTTAGTGTATCTGAGCGATCTGCCTCCATAAGGGCTATTTTTTTTTTTTTACATATTTGACAAAGTGGAGTACAATTAGTTAACAGCCTGGGGATTAGGAAACGATTGGAGTGTGCTGCAGTGCAATCTGCTGCTGTGGCTTTAGCTCAGGGAGGATCAGTGGGCCAGGCGTCCTGCCGGGCAACTGTCCTGTGCTTTTATTTTTTTTCTCTCATTCTTCCCTTTTATCTCATTCTCCTCCCTCTTCATGCATCTTTCTTGTCACCCGTACCCCCGCCACGCCAGAGAGGAAAGCAGCATCCATCACCGTTAACTGACTGACCACTGTCTGCTGGTGGTACTAAATGGATCTCCACAATTGAATCGAGGCCTAAGTGTGTGGTAAATGCTCTCAATGGGTAAATGAATTTGCGGGTTAACTCCCTTTAAGAGCGTTTCAATAAGGCAAAATAATAAAAACACCTACAGGGGAAATTTTTCTCCTGATATATATGGGAAGTTCTTAAATCTCCTATTCATCTCAATACGCCTGTGTTCAAAGACACCAGCACAATCTGATATAAACCAAAGACAATTCAGCTTTATTTGCTCATATAGATTTGACTGTACAGTTCATACCATTACACAGAAGGCATAAATGAATAAATTCAGTGCTCTCTTTTACATCTTTTTCAAAGACACATGGCAATAATCATAATAATTAATAATAATAAATAGTGTTCAATGAAACAAGACAGCAGACACAGCTTCAAACTGTACAAAATTTACAACACTTAAGATGTCTGAAGCAACACGCCAAACTGAAATGGACATGATTTGAATGTGACTTTGTTTGTTATTGTGAAACTGGGAGAAAGACTTACAAAAAGGTTTATTGATATGTTTTCCCTGTCCCCTCAGTCTCTCACACTGTATATTCTTGGAAAGCCGCCCGCCTTCTGTGGGTTTAAGATGCAGCTTGTGTGGCCTGAACCGAGAATCCACTCCTGACCCGCAGTACGTGGCCCGAGTAGAAGGGGGGGGGACAGTCCCTTAATCCCTCTGTGATGGAGGCCATGCAGGGCTGCCACATCTGGGGTTGGTAAGAAGGTTGATATGTGTCAAAGCTAAAGCCCTGCAACACTGAGTAGATTACCACAAGAAGCCTGGATCAGACCCGAGAAAGAACGAGCTCTCAACATTGTCCCTGCTGATACTTAACAGTATTTCCATTCTAACATAGATTATAAAATATCTGAAAGTGAAATAAAGGGGATAAATATAAGAAGAACAGTGTTGATTTATCGGATTGATTACTCTCCCACTGAGATCCTTTTCTCTCTGAGCCAGATACAAATATTATGACATGATGTCTGCTTTGAGCTCAGAATCACAACCAAACCCTTAGACACTTTCAGAAGTCAAGCACCACTTAAGACGGTAGCATTGAAACGGAGAAAACATCCAGACAAGGACGGATAGATGCAGCGGCCTGCTACCTCCAAACAGCAGTAGTGCGAGCTTCAGAGATACAATATAAAACATTTTCCTCAATCAAAATTCACGCTTGTGCCACTTGTGTTTTCTGTATTTTTCTCCCAATGAAACACTTATTTTGCCTTGTGCATACAGTTAGTCTCTCCTCTTCTCGTCCAGACAATGGATGAAGACAAGGGAGAGTAAAGTGCAAATAAAGGCTTTGACATGGCCACACAACAGTCCTTGTGACATGAGTGAGAGACCACAGGAATCGAGTGTCTGTGTCTCCGTAACAGACATGGGAGTGGTTTCCTTTGCCACTGAGCACAATCCACTTCAGAGTGAAAAAATATCAGATGAAGTTGGTTTTAAATTAAAAATGGTACATGGAACAGTTAAAAATTCAGCTGCTCACTCCAGTCATGTACTAAGTGTTGAGACACAGATCTGCTTCTCTTCACTGAGTCTGGAGAACGATACAAATGTAAAAAGCAGCGAGCCTCTCCCACAGAGGCTCAGAACTGCGAGTGGTCCATCTCATCCAGCCAGGAGGCGGGGCTGGTGGGGAAGTCGGGATATCCCGTACTGCTGCCTGTGGACAGGTCTGAGGTGGGGCCTCCTGTCATGGCTCTCAGTGCCTGACCCACCCCCCCTGTCCCGCCCTGTGCCACCAGACTGTCCATGCTGAAGGCCAGATTGTTGAGCAGAGGGGTGTGTCCGGGCAGAGAGCCGATGGACGATGGGGATTGGGGCAGGCCATAAGGACTTCCGGCTCTGATGTCATGGTAGGGCTGTCCCGCCGCATCCACGGAGAAGCTCCCGTTTAAAACTGCTCCACCAGTCACATCCCCCACACTGCCATAGAGCCCGTTAGTGTGTCCCAGGTCTGACAGCACCTGGTCATCTGAGGAGAAAAAGCAATTCAGCGTCAGCACATTCACAAAAGGTGTGTTTGTTTATCTGGTTGAGACAGTGCATGATAATGGACACACAACCATTATTCCTTGAAGCCCCCCCCCCCACACATGCTGTAGTCAGGCTGTAGTTTTTACCATGACAAAAGTCACGTTTAGCATAAGGTAGGTCAGTTATTACTATCTGTTATGGGCATGTTATGAGTTTAAGATTTGTTATGGAAGCAAGTGAAGCCCGTCGTCATTTTTGAATGCCGATGAGGCGTGATACTTTTAACTTCTTCAACAGTAAATCTGTGTCTGTGCAATTACAGCGTCACAAAGTATTCGTTTCATCTCCATCACTCTGGAGTGGCTTCAGTCACAACAATAGCCCGGCGCTCTGGCTCTAATTGACTAAAAGCTTCACATGCTTTATGGAGTTTCTGTCGCCATCTTTTCATTTCTCATAAAAACTGCCTTCTTTTTAAAAGTGGCCCACAGAATTTTATGGCTTCCCAATATGGACCTTGCGGGCGTTAAATAACAAAGGCATGTCAAAACTAAAATTTGCATAACTCTAAGCACTCGCTGAGTTTTCCAATCATTGCACTATAAGATGGAACAACGTTCATCTAAAGAAGTGTTACGAAGGTCAACAAGTTTCTTTTCAATCACAGAACAAATGGATCTGCACAAATGTGGACGCCAGGAAGAATAGTTATTGCTGCGGCGATAACTAATCAGGATCCATACTAAAGATAAAAGAATGCTGCATGTTTGAGCTCTTTATAAGTGTATAATTCAACATCTTAGTTTTGTGTAGTCTAATAGTCTGAAACCCCCGAGTTACCTCTGAAGCTGAGTTCACTGTCACTGAGGCCTGCATCATCAGCTGAGCTTTCCTTCTCCGCTTTAGTTCCTCCTCGACTGCGTTTGACGCTTTTATAAAACTGTGTCCAGCGATGGCGACCCGCATCCTTCTTCAATCGTTTTTCTTTTGCTCGTCGGTTCTGAAACCACACCTGAACAAGGCGACTGTGTCATTGATCAATTAAAGTAAATTGAAATGAATAATACTGTATGTGTGTGGGGACTAGTATTACCTGCACCACTCTCATGTCCAGGCCCGTCTCTGAGGACAGCTGCTCTCGAACGTGGCGTGCTGGTTTGGGCGAATTCTTATAGGCACTTTTGAGCGTCTCCAGCTGCTTGGCTGTGATGGTGGTCCTAGGTCTCTTGGTCCCTGCTTCAGAGTCATCTGCACACAGGGAGCAACTATTGTCACTAAAAAATACTGTTCTTTATTTGCTGAATGCTTGTATCGAGGGATCAGTTGTCCCTGTATATCTGGCTCATGGACATAAGTCTAGTCAGTTCCCGACCCGAAGGATCTGAGTTACTGGAATCTAGCTTTACATAATCAATCTCAGGTGCATAAAGGAAAAAGAAAAAAAATACGCCCACATGACAAACACCATAGATCCGCCGTCACTTCACCGCACAGAGCAGAGACAGAGCTAGTAATTCCTAATCTGCACAATACATTTAAGTCAGTTCTACGTGTGTGTGTAAATACTTTGGCTTCTTTGTTATGAGTGTGGACTTACCGTTCTGCTTGGCTGTCTCATAATCCACTTTGCACACCAGTCTCCCATCCTCCATGAGATAAAACTCGTCCCCAGTGGCCAGCTGTCGGCTGCACATTATGCAGGCGAAGCAGTGCAGGTGATATACAAAGTCCTGTGCTTTCCGCACCACCTGTGTGGGAGGGATGCCCTGTTGGCATGACGCACACTTTGTCCCAAAACGCCTGCACCAAACACAAAACAGGACAACCTTTAGTATGTGACGTCAAAGGACAACACATATACAACAAGCAAAACTCAAATTTCAAACTGTGAGATTTGGAGTTATAGTAGTCAATGTATATACAAATATGTCTCTGGAGCAGAGCTAGAGGAAAGCCCAGAGGGTAAAAAAAAAGAACAAGAGGTTCACAGTAAAAAGCCCCAGAGGTCTATAAAAGCATGACTCAGAGCTGGCTCTAAATCACACAGGAATAAACCCAACACTGTGACAGCCTTGGTACCAGTGCTTCCTGTATACAGTAGCATGAGTTTATATGGACGCGTAGGCCTTCCTACTGACCCCACATAACACTGTTAGTCCTCTGACAGTGAGCTCTCCACATTAAAACTTCTAAAATATAAACTAGACAAAGCCACAGTCTTTATGGAGAAAAGTCAACCCAACTGAACATATTGTCTCTTTCAGGGCTGACACCTGAACACTATTTCGTTGTACGCTTGTACAATGACAATAAAGCACTTACTTACTTAAATCTAACTTCAACAGAACGATTTTCCAATGAGAAACAGAGAATGCACCATCACATTGCCATGTTATTTGAGATTGAGGAGTCAAAAAAATAATTGTATTTTCTGAACATAGATTATTTTCTCTCTTTTTGTTCTTGCCACTATTTAATGTACTGCAATAAAAGTTTAGTCCAATGCAAAGTAACAGATGTGAAAACACTCACTTGAAGAAGTCTTCTTTGCAGTAGACATTTCCTGCTCTGGAGAAACACTTGTCGGCCAGCGGGGTCTGGCAGTCTGCACATTTGAGGCACTTGGAGTGCCAGTGTCTGTCCAGCACTTTGAGAATGAATTTGTCCATGATGTGTTGGCTGCATCCTGCACACTGAGGGATCTCTGCAGGAAACAAGACGATGACATTAGAACTGGATCATAAGGATTTACTTTAGTCACAAGTCGATATGTATTTTGATATGGAGGTCACAATTTAACAAGAAATATAAAATTTTTCCAAGCATTCGCCTGAAGAAGGCCTAGTTGCCGAAACGTTGCACCTGTAAATACATTATTTTCTTCTAAATATTTTTCCAAATAGAATACTTTCAATTTTGTTACCAAGCAAAAAAAAAATCCTAACAGAATTACACTATCTGCTGTACTGTGTCAAATTACATTCTAGTGCACAATATTCAGGTGCTTAGCTCTAATAGACCTTTGAAAATGGTAGAAGAAACAATCTTTCATCGATTATATTGAACATGTTTGCTGTTAAACTGAAGAGGGCGAACTGAACGATTCAATATAATTCTGAATTTTTGCATCCTTGCATCATAAACTCAATATGTTAAAAGCAACAAATCATGCGCAGCTGCTAGTCTAGCAGTTATTGCTGTTGCACATGTAAGAACACCGTTTCCATCTCAGTGTCCTGGGTTTACGTCTCTGACAATTGGCTGAATTTCTGTCCCCACTCTTTCACCCTGAACTGTCCTGTCTACCTACAAGGTAAAATAAAATACATAAAATCCTTTAAAAGACAAAAAAAAAAAGTAAAACACAGAATTTTTTTTAATTAAAGATAAGATTTCATCATTTTGCCTGAGTGTGGGTGGAATAGAATTTATTTTGTCTATTTCACTCTTGGACAATATTTGGTCCAACACACTCTCATTTTTTTTGTACAGTAAAGCGTTCCGTCACTGTCCATAGTGCTGATATATTATTTATTATTATTTTTTATTGTCTTGTTTTTGTTGTTTTGTTTGTTAGTTTGTTTTGTTGGATGGGAACATTATTCTCTGATTTGAAAAAAACACGGAACACGTGAACTACAGATATGACCTTTTTCTATGATTAATAATGCTTAATAAATAAATATAAAATGACACTGACTAACATTTTAGAAACACAACAATATCAGCTTTATTTTATCCGTATCCGACATTTACAAAAACAGCAGCTGCTCCTGTGACATTCTCACACACATATATAACATGTACGACCCTCAAAGATGTCACAATAAGCTTGTGAATTTGTAGTCTATGTGATCTAAGAAACAAAGCCCACGATGTCATGTTGTTCCCGGGGCTTCTCCAACATTTTAATGAAGCCCAGTAAACTATGTCGTTTGGAAGCATATACTTATTATTTAGGCTATTATTATTTGAAAAAAGACATGTTCCTAATTAGGCCTATAGAGACATTTTATGGCTTGATTTTACCTTTAAATACATCATTGCGCTAGGATAAGCAAACAGGCTAATATGAAGAGAAAGTAAAGACTAAAGTAGCCCACGTTTTGAAACGGCCTGAATGTGTGACACCACTTTTATAAAACGCGAGATGAATGTTAAATGCGGGAGTAGATGAAGCTGCTTTTACCGAGGAGTGGTGCTGAAAGGAAAGCAGCGCGAAGTTGGCACAGGCACAGTCCCGGCGCAATGTCCAGCTCCGTGCATGCGCGTGCAAGTGAGAGAGAGTAAAGCCACGAGGTCATACCTTCTTCTTTCGGTATTTTGGTCCTTGCTCATCACTTTATTTTGTCAGTGTTTCCACTTACAAAATAAAGTGATGAGCACGTTTTGCACAAAATGCCCTGGGCCTCATGCTCTCAGTCAGTCAGACCATTAAACAATTCATGCGCTGCAGGTTGATTGTTCTACACATCCTGAATCAGCTGTCCGGCTCAACGCAACACTGTTACTTTACACATGTTGTCCCAAATCTAAATAATCCGAGTCTGAACCCGAAGGCCGAAACTGCGCCAGGGTCAGAGTGGAAATATATCCGTAAAATCGTGTAACCCAGGATTCCTCGATCCATAAAACGAAGTTAACATTACGATTACAACATACAATTGTTTGCTCATGCTTAAACATGGCCCACGATTGTACCTGGCAGCAAACGCGTTAACAGGTCATTTCACTTTCTTTTCTTTTTTTTTTAAGTGGCTCATTATCATTTAATAATATTAGACTAAGCAGGGAGGGCCTGTAAGTTTGACCATGCGAAGGGTCAAATTGAGTTTATTGATTAATTTAATGAGGCAGAAATGTACACACATTTACACTACTGTTTTATTTTTATTTTTTTATAGACCTTACCATATGTATTTAATTGTATAACTGTTAATCGTTTATCTTAATTCATCATCATCATCATTATTATTATTATTATTATTATTATTATTATTATTATTATTATTATTATTATTATTATTATTATTATTATTATTATTATTTCACAAGGCATAACAAATAAACAGGCCAGTGTGATTTAGTTATCAGTGAAGACATTTTCTGAAAGTGTTCAGGATGTCCATTTGATCGGACGGTGGCGACGCGCACAAATAGGCTCTTTAATGTAGGCTATTAATGTTTGGGGTTTAAACGCACGCGGATGTGTAAAAATAGAGCACGGATTTGTTCGTTCGCGATCAGGACATTACGGGCATTTCTGCTGGGTCCAAACAGCATTTTTATTTAACTGCTGTGAGCCTATATGCACTCTCTCAACAAGCGTGAGCTATAGCTATTTTTGATGATCGGCCTTTTGGTTTTCACAACCAACTGTGTTTAATTTGGGGCTATTGTTTTTATCGCCACAGCATCATTATTAACCTCATGTTCTCAGTTTCCTTTCTTTCAGGCTAATAGCTTCCAAATGCCATTGCAAAGGATACCGGGATGAACCCTTATCCATTTCGTCTGAAGATCAGTATTGGCCTGTGGTGGCCATCATCATTGCTCATTCTGATAGAGTCAGTCAATTTCAGTGGTGACATACTCGCCGATAAACACTCGCGCTGCACATATTAACGAAAAATCTGTTACAGAAAATGGCTTACGTTGCAGTGGCACTCCGAGAATCTCCGGCAAACTCTTCACAGGGCTCTCTGTCGGCAGTACCGCCGCGCTTTGCATCATCGTGATCCAACGCGGGACACGCACACCCTGCACACCCACTGCACCCGTCCCTTGTCCAGAACAAGGAGTCTCCTTTTCCTGCGCGCTGGCCTGTCTCGGCTGGCACTTAAACACTGGATACGATCCCCCTTTTGCGGCTCCTGTCCCGGGACGCTGCCCAGCTCTTTTGGGTGAGCTCCGACAGGCTCTCTCTCCATTCAGCGCTGCAGAGGCGGCAGGCACGTGACGTCACCGCGGCACAGGCTCACAATCGGCCAATAGGAGAGTGGCGCGAGGAAAGCATCCCCTGAAGGTATATGAAGCAGGCCGATATGAACATGTCTTTAGGGGGCGGGGCATGGTTTCCGTGGAGACCATAAATAGCACTGCAGCGGGTCCCCCAGGGACCCCCGTCCGAGCAGACCGTGGTTGAGAGTGCAAGATTTCGGGACATACTAGAATGATAATGATTTGTGAGAAGAATTGATATTCAGTCTTGAGTTAAAGTAAGGCCAGTTTTTGGTTTGGGGGCTGTTTATATTATTTTAGCCCATAAACTATTTTTGTCCACGCATCTAAAAGTCCATACGGAATAAATAGGCTAGGCCAACAAAACCGTTTCTCAAAGTAAACACAAGCCTGCCTTGGATGTTACTGGACAAAGCTCCTCATTCTCTCTCCTCGCGACACTGCGCGTGTCAGGTACGCTTACTCCCCCTGACGCTGTTGATTCGAGCTGCTTCCACGAGACTCCTCACGTAGATAACATATTCCCGACGGACGGCCGCTGGTTCAAACATATGAACTCAGTCTTCTCCTCCAATTTTCTTCAAGCGCAGCAGGAACAATGGACGCGCAATGCTCACAACAGCCACCATAGCCCAGTCTGTAATAATAATAATAACAATAACAATAACAATAACAATAATAATAATAATAATAATAATAATATACATCATTATATAATTATACTATTATACTATATAATTATCATCATAGGTCTACTTCAAAGCCCAAATAAATACATGTATTAGCAACTGCAACAATACATGACGGTCTATATTTTGCGATATGGATACGCAATACTTAGAAGTTGTAACTGTTTGTGATTGAGACACAATCTCATAAACCGTCTCAATCTGTATCTGTACGCACGCAATTGTATATTAAACTAATGAAAACGCGCAAAACTGCTGATTAAAAAGTAGTGAATTTGGTCCATGCTGATTTTTATAATTCCATAGCAGGTGCACACATTCAATTGTAATCCATCCTCTCGCCTGTTTGTTTGTCCTGAAAATCATCTCGTCTTACTTTATTTCCATTATACACTTTTACCCTCAAGATCATTCAATTTATTCCACTATTCAATTAGTCTGAATGTTGCAACTGAGACCCTTTAGCTGCATCAGAAAAACAATGCAGATAGAAATGCTCTTAACCTGTCAGCAAAGGGCAATGCAATTAGAATAATTGGCGGACGCAAAATGCAAAAAGAGAAAAGATGAGCGCGAGACGCACATCTGGTCTGGTGAGGGGCTCCTCTAATGCCTGCTTAAATGATGGAGTGACGAAAGGCATGTCATGTGTCAAGCATTCACATTCGGGTCAGGCCATGCACTGGCATCATTTAGAGTAAAATAGAAGTTATATCCATTTGCTATGCAATGGACCGCCTCACTAGCTCGGGAGCAGTGAAAAAGGAAAGATTGCAGGAAGCGTGGGGCAATAATTCAAGCCGAGGGCAACTCCTTTCCCATTGCCCTGACCCTGCCACCTGTAATTATATCTAGTATTTCAATGGACCACTTCATTGACATGTGCAATTCACAGATCCATCTCTCTGCACGAGGACTCCACAGATAACACATCACATCGATATACACAAGCCTGTAAGGAGTATGTGACGTGAAGTGCAGGCCCGTAACCGTTTTGCATAAAAGCGACAAAGTGGGGTTTACGCACAGGCGGCTAGTATTTTACCGTAAGTTCAGTCATCTGAAGTCCAAGAACCTGGACCAACTGGACCCATGTCAGACAGAAGAACAGCATTTTTACAAATAATATTAATTACCGATTGCTTACCGTCCTCGTTGTCCCCCTCCCATCGTCATCTTCGTAGTTTTTCCAGTGGCGGTCATTGCAGCAGAATTCAGATAGTCCACAATCACTCCTAGAGCCTCCGTGTCTGAAGCTGGACATGGCACAGTGTACGTGCCGAGCTTTGGGAGCGGAGAGAGGGAGAAGCACAACATAGAAACCCAGCACCGAGAAAATTAAATTGCACTTGGGGGCAAATTCTATTAGGGAATAGTTATTGTCTCCTGACAGCTCCTGTCCATTTGGGTAATTAGTAGAAGAGATTGGTTGAAAAAAAAAACAAATCTATTCACGTCAGAAATGATATTTTCCAATTCCCTGATTGAACCTGACCCGTAAAGCTGACACCAGGCGCTAATAGGCTCGTTTGACTCCAATCATTGACGCCATTGCCCTGTATTAAAACACTATAGCCTAGATAAAAAATACGTTTACGCTTTATTATATTAAACTGGAGAAATACGATAATTATGATTAGGATAACACAGCATATCGGCTTGTAAATATAGGCCTTATTTATCTTTGTAAAGCGAAAGTATTATTTGGCTATTATATTATTATGGTCATTATTATTGATATGATGGTGGTGATGATATTATTAGTGGTAGTAGAATTAGTAGTAGTAATTGTAGCAGTAGTAAGCCAAGGCAACTTTATTTATACCGCGCATTTCGTACACAAGGCAACTCAATTACTAGTAGTAATTGTTGTTGTTGTAGTAGTAGTTGAAGGCTAATAGTAATAGTAGGAGTAGGAGTATTAAAATTATTATTATTATTATTATTATTATTTACACTTTGCACTCAGACAGTGGAAGTGCCAGATTTGGGTTGGACAGTGCCTTGAATTGTCCCATGGCCTGTGGGACGTCTGGCTCTGTGCTGAGATGTTTGGGCGATGCTCTGGTCACTGGGGCGGGGGAGGGGTCAGGGGCAGCAATAAAATGAGATGGATCTGACCCTACTTGACTCTTGCCTTTAAAAGGCTCAATGTTAAAATCCAAAATGGGATCCGGCTTTAGTTTGGATGTGATATATACCAATACCCTATATTAACCTGTTTTTCATAATTTATTCAGCCCCCCTCTTTCCAGCTTTGTCCACAGCGGCGTGCTTTATAGTATTATTAAAGTCAGAAAGAGAGATGACAGAAAAATGCATCAAGCCGCTCCTGAATTTTAATATCAAAAGGCCCAGGGGCAATAAACATGGATGCAGAGTATACAGCAGAGGAGCCACTATAAAATCCCACATTGTCTAATTTATTGAAGAGAACAACAGGGCAGCAAGGTGAGCTTTTTACCCTTCAGTGAGCTCTTAGACGACTACAATGTCCACTGTTTGTGCTGCTCTTGCCTCTGTTCTTAAAAAAATAAATACAAAATAAATGTGGGACTCTCAATTCATTGTCACAGGTCTAAAATAATATTAATACATTATAATAAACACACACAATATCATCTAAATAACCTCTTTGCTTTGCTCCTATTGTGTGGTCACACACTTTGCTACACTTTTTCCACAATTATTCTCAATTTTACATTTGAGGACCTTAATTTATAAATAAAACTTTTCCATTTAATTCCCATGGACAGAAAGGAAACCCACCGGTCTTGATTCATATTTGAAAACAGTGTCCTCGACGTGAACTGCAGTCTTTTGGCAGAGCAGCAAACTGATAGAACTGCTGCCAAGTTTCTCATTAACCCTCATTATAGTAAACCAGCATCGCGCTCAGGCACCTGTGAGGAGTCGGCATCATCAGGGACACTGAGCCCAATCCTTTTACAAACACAGGTAAACATTCAAAAAGATTACCACCAGATCAATACACCGCTGGAGACACGACACAAAACCAATGCGTCCGGGAGGGGGATAATTTCAGTCAATTTTTTAATCTGAGCCAATAAATGGTTTGTATCAGAAGAAAATGGTTGAGTCAGGAAGGGCACCAAAAATGAATGAATTAATTCAAACTTGATCATTTACTGTAAATATTCACATACAAGATGAGAAAGGTGCTTTCATTATGTATTATGCAACACAATGGTTCGATCTCACTGCAGCAAGAAGGTCCCAGAGTTACTCGTCGCCTGCACAATCATATGCATATTGAGTAACTTGTGCCTCATTGTACCTGTGGCTGTGGTGCTCTGAAACAAAGGTCAAACACAAAACAAAGAGGACAATAGAATGAAACGTCAATATTGTAATTATTGAGATACTTGTAATGTAGTGAATATCATGTGTCTTTGCAGAAGTTACAAGTGGACATCACAGCCAAATCTGTGAGTGTTAGAAGTGTAAGAACTTTGGGAGATTGGGGCGAGGGGTGTTGAAGGCAGGAAGTCAAGAGTCAAGGGAATTCAAATGTTCCTAGACACACAAAGCTCAAGATCAAGCAGCGTACGTCCTTCAGAAGTAATCCAGGCGACATCAAACCCTGGTCCTCCATCTACTCATCCTCTCACTGCACTCTCCTCTTTCATCCAAAGCACCCAGCCTTCGGCAGTAACACGGGTCGCTCCCCAAGGGCTGCAGTGCCCACCTCCAAGTGTGTGAGGGAAGAAGACTCACCAAAGCTGATTACGTTTTAATAAAGTTTATTATCTGGAGGAAGCTAATCCTCGGGGGTAATCTCTCCCCCTAAAGGAAAGCAGGATTACTCACTTGCTAAAATCCCAATGAAATTGTTAGGATTTAGTTTGTGCAGTACAGCAGATGGCAACAGGCTTTTTCCTTCAACCTTGGATAGTTTAACCCCCATTTTCTGCAACACCCTGGTTCACCCGGTTGTGTCCCATCATCTTCACCAAAACAAAAACACAAATTTGTTATTCCCAAATTTAAATCCAATCACCCATAAACATATTTTGGACACGAGAGACGAGAGCCTCTGAGAAAAAGACCGCGGCGATGAACGGGTCTTTATCAAAAATAAATTTATTGACTTGGAAACAAAAAGTGTTGATGAGAATTACAGATGTAAATTAAACAGATCACATCTTATTTACCTCAGGTCCAGTGTGCACATATATGTGACTCAGTGATGCAATACTCCAAGTGGTAACGCTCTCTTTGCTACACACAAAAAAATTCTGATGGACATTGACCAGTTCAAGAAAACACCAATCAATCATAAAGATGATAATCAATAATAGGTCTTTCTCCAAAACGTATCAAAGATGGCTACATGATGTTAGCTACTTGTACTTCTTCAGGCTTTGATTTTACAAAGACATACATTTTATAAATAAAATAATGAAGATTTGGTGATTGAATGGAGAAGATGTTCACAATCAAGTACCCCTAAAAAATGTAATGCTACATTTTATTATATTTGTAATATTTACAAATATTTGAGACATATTCATCGTCTAAAAGAAATAAATCACTGTCCTATGTTATATTTCCTAATGTTATAATTCCTTATGTTCAAGTGGTCAAAAAATAAAAAATAAAAAGCTTCCTTCATAATACGGATAAGTTGTTAAATAGCTGCACTCGTAATTGTATGTTAGACAACAAGCTACATTTCCCTTTTCATGTGGCAACTCGCGTGGCAATGTTAACTGTGGTAGGAAACATTTAAGTGGTGAGCTTAAGAGCAGCTAATCTCTATCCATCCCGTTAGCCTGACACCAAACTGGAAGCGCAAACACACATTCCTTATCATGGTATTTCCTACAATCGTTAGTTCATGGTAGCGATACTTTAGCTCGCCGTATCCTCAGCCGGTTTTTAAAGAACAGGTACATCGCCAGGAGACACATGGACGACAGGAAATAGAGGATGACGCAGAGGCTTATGTCCAATTTGGAGAAGCCTATACTAAACATAGTCACCCATCCTTTTCTGTGGCCCTCCTCTGTTTTTACGTTATAGATCTGATGAGGCAGTTCCCGCTTCTGCACAAGCTTCCTTTTCGGCCTCTCGAAGCCTGGCTCGACAGGCTCGAGGCCCACCATACCCAGGCCCACGTCCAATCCCAAGCCGAGTCCGAAATCAGGCGCTGGTTCCTGCTCCTCCTTTCTCTGCAATGTCCGCCGTTTAACCCGACTGGCCGCAGCGAGAGCCTTGGCCTTGTAGTGCTGGTTCACGAAAGAGTCCAGGTCCACAATTTCCTCTGGCGGCTGCCTCATCCGCATGCCCACAATGACGGGCCTATTGTGCGCCCGTCTTTGGCGTCTTTCACCCAGTCCCAGGTCAGGTTTGGCCCAGGGAGTGGTGTCATAGTTTTTGCCATCCAGGTCTTCTTCAACAGTCTCGTCCTGTGCGCCTTCCTCCCCCTTCGCCTCCTCCTCTTCCTCTTCTTCCTCTTCTCCTTCTTGGACAGTAGGGAGTGAAGAAAAATGACTCACAGTTGTGGCCTCTTTGACCTCCCTTTCTATACGTTTCTTGGCCAATTTTTCCCTCTGTTTTGCAAGGATTACGGTTTCATCATCAAGGTAGTCTATAGAGAAAAATCATAATACAATGTAGTTTATAAAATGTGTCACAGCAATTGATCATAATAATGGAATAATCTGAAGTAGTCTGTACCTGTGAGAATGCTGGTATTGGAGAAGTAGGATGTGAGGAACACAAAAACCTGATCCAGATCCCACTTGTGGTCCCCGTTAACCTTTACTGTATGGCACACTGAACACATTTCTGGAGATGGCCACTGGATCTTTGGGAAATAAGGGTCCTCACTCAATGCACCTTCAAGAAAGAACACCAAAAATTACAATTGTTTTATATATTTTTTATTTTATTTTACCTGGGCATCATTATTGGGAGAGTAGATACCCCTACTATATACTAGATATCCCTTTTTCCTGGTCCGAGCACATCAGCATTTGGACTTAATCTGACAGTCACTTTAAACTATCAGTGGTGATGCCTGATTGGTGCATGTTGGCTCTAAAAGGCTTTGAAAGTTTGAATGGTTATATTATTATATATTGTTATATATTAAAAATATCTGACATTCATGGGGTCAAAAGGCCTGATTCTTGTATTAGTTGAGCAGCTCATATTTCAGTCTATCACTGTTCTGAATGCTCTTGGACGAGTTTAAGATGTGCACACTTAATGAAAATGTAATCTAATCTCGATTGCAATACTTGTCGGAAACATCCCCATCTTTTATCGAAGTAAGTTGCATTTTTACAACAACAGCAGAATGTAGTCCAACGTTTGCATTTACTTCAAGTCATGTTATAGAGCCAAACAGGCAACTAAGCCTACTTCATTAATTTGCATGGGACCCACAAGGTGAAGCGAGCACTTAGATTCATTGCCACATCCAGTAAGGAAACGGCTCTTCCAGTCAGCAGCTTTATCTATTGTTGTACGTTCTGCGCGCCTTGTTGGTAGCATTTACTCGGGGAGCTAAGTGCTTTGAGCACTGGATGCAATCTGCTGTTGAACCCATTTGATCTTGTCACGAGCCTCGTAAAAACTAAGTGCCTATATGCATATGTGTACGTATGTGCTTAAGCGCGTATATGTAAATCATCTGTCCATGTGTGACGGGCACGAGCGTGTGGCACGTCACGGTTTGTGCGTGTAATATGTGGATGGATATTTTCGTGTGTTTGGGTGTGTGTGACAGCACCTAACAATGATCAATGGGCTTGTGGGACATCCCAGTGGGAGGGCCGCGAAGATAATAGATGTGGCCAAAGTTGACAGCTTACCCACGTACACACTCGTAATCCCCATTCTGAGGGAGCAGACCACGCGCTCTGGGCCACCTGCCCCTTCACAACATTTGGAGAGCAAGTCCAATCTCCAAATTGAACATGAAACTGGTGGAAAGCTCAGGGGAGGAGTCAACCTTTTTCAATCAATTAAAACTTTTTCTTTTAACATGTTTTCTTTCATGTGTTGTCACCCTCGCCACAACAGACCCACATCACGCACTGGCACCGCTGTGTTGCAAGGACACACACATGGCAGCTTCCCGTAATAAATTGCCTGTTGTCACCAGCGGAGTATTGTGTGCGCTTTTGTGTTTGTGTGTACGTGATGAAAAAAGAGCACAGCCACAGCAGGTCTGTCACTTTACAACACTGTCAATTTACATCCTCCCACACCTCCGCCACCGCTCCCTCCCGCTCTCCGCCACTCAAGATTAATCTCCATCATATGCATGTGTGTACGTACTCTGCATACAGTATTTTACATAAAGGATACATCAATTTTACAAGCTCCTGGATAGGCCCTGGATGGTGGGAGGGGGCTTTTACATATCAGCAGGTGAACACGCACACACCACTGTTTCCTTATTCTAATCAGCTCAGCCGGGGTGACTTTAGCCATAGCAGCGATATTGAGATTGCCACAATGGCCTGTCACAGGGATGTCATCACTGCCGGGCATACATATTCATCAGGTATAAATATGTATTGTTCAGCATGTCCCACCAGCTTCCTCAGCACTAATTCTGAGAGTGGGGCTTACACACTACACCCCGGACTTGGCTGTCATAATAGGAGAGTCAGGAGTTTTACGCAATGAATGAAAGTGGCAATATGACAAAAACATGATTTTAAACTAAGACTTGTATAGCGTCACTGTCCTAGGTCAAAGAAGAGCATTTGTGACTGGGATATAATAAGGCAATCAGTAAAGAAAATGATGCACTTAAGAGCAATCGAATAGAAGCATTTTAATACATACAGTGAATTATATCAATGCCTACAAATACTGGATATAATGACCGAATGATAACAAGAAAAATATACGTGGACTTGAAATGATTCTATTATCTGACAAGATCATATAGGTATGGTTTTCACTCTTAAGTTCTGTATATTTAATCTCTTGTAAAAGTGCAAGAGGTGTTGACGGCCTTAAGCCTCCGTTTCCTGCAGTGGCACTTGGGTTCATCTGTAGATATGTGAATGAGCCGCAGTCTGTTGACAAGCAGCAACAGGACGGCGCTGCCACTGCTCTTAATTCTGCCTGTGGAGGAAGGCTCAGGGCCCTGGGGCCTCTTTGTTGCCAGCTAAATTAATTGTTGGGTCGCTTTACAAATAGCTGCTCTGTCATGCATGGCCGCTCTTGAAAGGAGGGGCGGGCAGACTGCTAAAGAGCTTCCCTTTAGGACAGGAGACAGGAGGGGCAGAGTGGGCAAAGGATGGAGCGTGAAGTCCTCTGGGACATGCTGCCACTCACTGCATAGCCAAACACTCAGCTCTGCCTCCCTGCTTACCCCCTTTTATCCCCGTGAACCCCAACATACTCTCTATCATGAGTATCCTGCACCCCACAACGCAGCAGCTCTTGACCCGTGCCGAACACGCCTGTAGGGAGGCGTACGACTTAGTTAAAGGGAGGGGCTGCTGCTCGTGTGGTGGTCTCTGCCACCTGCTGTCACACAATACCCTGGGCTTTGTGTGTGTGCCACAGGCAGCTGGGCTCCTCCGGGACCCGTTTGTGAGGATGCTGTGCTATTACTTGTTAAGCGGAGGATATGAGTCCCATGGGAGGGTGAGTGCAAAGAGAAATACAGCAATATAGAAAGAGGAGGAAGACGAATGGGACAGGCCTGAGCACTGCTGGAGTGTCAGGGGAGCAGGCACCAAAAGATAGTGGTGTCCTGGACCTGCTGCTCACACAAGCTGTCCCCGAGAGACGAAGGGACGCCACAAAACAGTCATTTAACAAAGTGAGCTGTTAATGACGGTCGTGTGCCTCATACAAACAAATGAGCACAGACAAAAGAACAGGCACACTCCAGAGAGCTATTTAGCTCCAAGGTGTCATATGAGAGTGCGATATAAACACAGACAGAAAAAAAGAGTTCCAAAACATTCTAAGTAAAGACAAACTAATGACATCTAAGATTTGTGGGTCTTACATTTGAATTACTGTGTATAAAAATGTGTTAAAATCCGTCATAAATACTGTGATAATGCAGAATCAATGCTACAGTAGCCTGTGAGGCCATGGAACTGGCTGAGACTTAAACAAATGCTCCTGGAAAGACTAAGACCAGGCGACAGCTGGCGTCTGATCTGAGGATCCGTCTTCCCTCAACCCCTGCCCCTCTTTAGTCTGACTACTGAGACATTTAAAGGAAATAAAATTCAGAGAAATTTACTTTTTCATTTACACAGAAAGCTAGGCTGTGTAAAAAATAAGTAAGAAATAAGATTTCTTAGGCAGGTAAGATTAAAAATCATACCTGCCAATCTGTTGTTGACACGGTTATGCCTTGACCAGAGCCAGAGCACAGCAGTAGACGAATGGGAGACCTCGGTCAAACTTTCCTGGGCCATGCTCTCAAAGTGCTCCGCACAGGGCCTGCAGCCGAAGAAAACATGCACATAGTCCCTCATGGCAGAGAGAACCTGCAGGCCATCTAAATAAACAAGCAGGACAACAACATTAATATGAAGCACACTGCCAGGATTCATTACTACGTACATATTAATAACTATTAATTGTAAAAGGATTAAATGCACCATTTAAAGGGACCAGTCACTGTCGCCTTTTCATTCAGCAAGTGACAGATTTTATTTGTTGAAAAAACAGCTGGAGTGTGATTACTGTAGTTGGGACTATCCCATTCAATTTGCTTCAATGAAAAGCCTGCTAATGGCCTTGGATTCCCACAGTTATGTGGGCCAGGAGTCAGAGAGAGCTGGGTTAACCCCATATTGTAATGAGTAATCTATGTGAATAGGATAACCCAATCTGGATATTAAATACAGTTAACACTCTGTGTGAATAGTGGCTCCACTGTAGTCTCAGGACCTCACCAGTTCACAAACGTATTTTACTCAATCAAGGTTTTCTGGATCAACCAATAAAAGATCTGACGGTGCAAAGACAATGGTGTAACAAGAACCTTTTTGTACACGTCAGTCAGTATTTTTGTGCTTGTACTGCATTTTGTTTTCTCCTTTTTACAGTCAGTCTTTGTATAATTTAATGGTGTTAATGGCAGATGGAAACTCTTTGGACCCGTCCATCTGTAAGTCAGGGACGGGTCTGTAAACCTCGGGATTAACCTCTGTGTGCTGTGAGGCAGATTAACCACTCTGGCGGGAGCCCAGCCTTCAGTCATCTGCCTGTTTTATTAACCACTAACATCCCACTAATCTAGTATAATCCCTTCACACCATCACAATTAGGCTGTACTTTAGTTAGAACAAAAAATTAAAAGAATAAAAACTGATTATCACAGCTGAGGGAGATTATTTCTTTTGATGTTGAATTAGGTCAGACATTCCAGGAATATTTTGTTTACAAAAAGACAGCAGCCCTCGTCTGCACCTCCCCGACCAGTGCACGCCCATTGGCCTTATTTATGCGGTGCATTTTCGGATAAATAAACAGTCAGTGCGAACAGCATTTAATATCCTCAAATACTATTTATCAGTGCCTTGTAATGTTAATATGTCAAATGTGGATTTTTCTTGTCTTTACTGAACATATTAGTCCATGAGGTTAGCCACCATTGGAGTTACTTAATGCTTTCTTACCATTACAGGGTGGACAATGAGTTTGATATGTTACGGCAATTATTTACTATTTACAAAAACCTTTACCATTAAAAAAATAATAATTTGTTTCATAATTGTTGTTAATTAATGATGAGTAATTCATGTTTTGAATGCAGTGACCAGGGGATCAGTTCGCAGCTGGTTTTCTCTTAGAGCTGTGGTATAAATATATGCTTGTTTGCCGATACCTGATGCTCTGGAGTTCATGGCTTGCACTGTGAGCACATGGAAGAGTGTCCAGACGCCGCAGGGGAACCCTCTGAAGTGTGGCTGAGAGCCCTGACACCCCACCCACCTCACCCCTTCAGGCAGCGCTGTGTCCGGGGCCTATGGGAGGAGAGTCAGAATTAAAACAAAGGAAATTAGAAAGTCCAACACCATACATTCCTTCATCCTGTGCTAAACTGTTTAACCCAGTGTGAGCCGCTCCATGTACTTTCCAAATCAATGAGAAGTCAATCTCAGGTTAATGGCGCAGAGCTTCGCTAATAAACCGGGCTGCCTCTCTCTAACCCAACTGAATCCAACAACATATTTTCTCTGACACAAAGTCGTTTCTCCCTCTCTGCTGCCTTGCAATTGCTGGTGATTGACAGCATTACTCAGATGTCAATAGTAAAGATTTCCTATGTGCATTGCACGTGGGCGCAAAGTCCATTTCCTCCGAGGCAAAGTCTATTCATACCTTCCCATTGATTCATTGATTCATTGATTTGCTTGCTAAAAGCTAATGATGTAAGTAAGTGACTCTTTCAATTTGCGTGGAGCCATATAGTGAAGGCATGCAGGCTTCAGTCCAAAAACAACAGCACACAGCTTTCTGCTGCACGCGCTGGCACAGAAAGTACATATTGAGATATCTATACATTTAGATGGGAAATAGTCTATCTCTTACGTGGCACAATTCAAGGCATTCTTACGGTTCAGTTTTTTGACACTTTTTGAATTTATTGCACATTTTGAAGTTTTGTACAACTAACGACAGACACAACACTTTTAAAGTTTACTTTTATTTTGCATTACAGTTTATATGCTTAATTAAAGTGGTATTTTATTAATGCACATGAGCGTTACTGCAAATTATGGATGGTGGAAACGCATTTATGGCGTCCATTGCGTCCACCATAATAACCCGGTGCCACTCTAAGTGCACTTTTTTCCTAGAAATTGATGCACCTTTCTTTACCAAAATGTCTACGTCTTTAGGGCAGTCGTGGGGTGGCTCCATTTTCATAAAAATCTAATTTCTACGCATTTTCCGCGCTGCTTTAACAGTACAATTTTGGTGGCGATGTGCTAGAGATGCCATGATGACAATCACCTGCCAGAGCGAGTCTTTGATGGATTGAAAGAGTTCACAAAACAGAAGCACAAGGACCATGTGCATCAGGTTTTTGGAGTCTGCCCAGTGAAAACATGATCGTAGTTGCGCTTTCCCTGCCTTCATTGTTACAAAGGGCCTAACCAGCAACTTTAAAAGGGACTAAACAGAGTTTAAAAATGTTAAAATTATGTATTTTCTTCCCCATACATGTTCCAACAATGTCCTAAGGTGTAGAATGAGCCCAGACCTGTTCACCACAACTGCCTCTAAAATGCTGCACTGTCACTCAAAACGTTATTACTCCAAATTGCCGTCATGCACGAGCTTAATATAGAAGGCGCAGTAACACGTATGACCTGAGGTAGCAGTAGTGAGTATAAATTGGCCAACTTGCATCTAGCCCCTTCAAAGCTGAGGTACCTGATTTTAGAATTACATTTATTTTTGCCACCTCAAAGTATGTTGTAAACACAGCAAAACACAGACCTTGTTGTATTGTCTTCACCTAAAGTTTTATTGAGCAATGGATAATAGAAGTCTAACCTAAATTAGTGGAATTTATCTTGGGGGTGGCCGCCCCTGCTTGACTCTGTCACCACTCAATGCTGTATATGGGTGTGAAATGTGCATGTAATTACATTTTTTTTAACAGTTTGAATACACAGGAGGGCCTGTGAGAGCTAGAAACTCACCAGTGTCTCAGGGTGTCTCCCCCTCCACCCTGAGACACTGCGCAGATCAGCTGGCTCTCGTCTTCACAGACATGTCACGTGCCGTCCTGCTTCAAAACATCCACCATCGTCCCTGTCCCTAAGAAACCACGGATCACAGGACTTAATGACTACAGGCCGGTGGCGCTGACGTCTGTGGTCATGAAGTCTTTTGAGCGCTTGGTGCTGCCCCACCTCAAGGACATCACCGCCCCCTCCTGAACCCGCTGCAGTTCGCCTACAGAGCCAACAGGTCTGTGGACGACGCAGTCAATCTGGCCCTCCACTTGACCCTGGAGCATCTGGACTCACCAGGAACCTATGCCAGGATCCTGTTTGTGGACTTCAGCTCTGCCTTCAACACCATCCTCCCTGAACTGCTACGAGACAAGCTCTACAAGCTCAGCGTGCCCGACTCCCTCTGTAGGTGGATCACTGACTTCCTGACGGACCGGAGACAGCACGTGCGGCTGGGGAAGATCGTCTCGGACACTCGGACTACAAACACTAGAACTTCTCAGGGCTGTGTACTTTCCCCCTGGCTCTTCTCCCTGTACACAAACTGCTGCACCTCCAGTCACCAGTCCGTTAAACTGATCAAGTTTGCGGACGACACCACCCTCATCGGGCTCATCTCGGACAATGATGAGTCCGCCTACAGGAGAGAGGTGGAACGGCTGGCGTCCTGGTGCAGCCACAACAATCTGCAGCTGATCGCCCAGAAGACAGTGGAGATGATCGTGGACTTTAGGAAAGACACAGCCCCACCGTCCCCCCTCACCCTGACAGACTCTCCCAGCCCCATTTCCATTGTGGACTCCTTCCGCTTCCTGGGCACCACCATCACCCAGGACCTCAAATGGGAGCCGACCATCTGCTCCCTCATCAAGAAGGCCCAGCAGAGGATGTTCTTCCTGCGGCAGCTGAGGAAACTCAAGCTGCCAACCAAGATGCTGGTGCAGTTCTACACGGACATCATCGAGTCCATCCTCACCTCCTCCATCACCGTGTGGTTCCCCGTCGCTACAGAACGGGACAAGCACCGACTGCAGCGCATTGTGCGTGCTGCAGAGAAGGTGATTGGCTGTGAGCTCCCATCTCTCCAGGACCTGTTCACCTCCAGGACCCGGAGGTGTGTGGGTCGGATCACAGCTGACCCTTCTCACCCTGGACACGGACTATTCACCCCTCTCCCCTCAGGCAGGAGGCTACGGTCTATCCAGACCCATAAATCCCGCCACTTGAACAGGTTTTTCCCCTCCGCCATCAGACTCATGAACGATAACAAGTCTCTGTAGCTTAGTTTCAGAGTCATGGATGTATCTGCACTTGCAGTGTGCGGTGTGTCCACACTTAGACCCGCTGCTATCACTTTATAACACTTAATATCACTTTATATGCTACACATCTGTAAATACAATCCCGCTGTTTTTCAATGTCAAATTGTTGTTGTCTTACCACACGTCACTTTATTTTATCTTATTTATTTAATATTTTTTATGCATGCCCCCATAGCCTTATAGTTTAACGTTCTTAGCTTATTTTTTATCTTAATTCTGTGTTATATGTTCTATGTCGCACGTTTGCACCGAGACAAATTCATAGTTTGTAAACCCTGTTTTCAAACCATGGCAATAAAACCTATTCTGATTCTGATTTTGAAACAAGTTTGGACCAAAACAAAAAATGTCACTGTTTAAACAGGAAAAAATCAGGTACCCCAGCATTAAGGTAAGGGACAGAGGTTGGAGATGAGTTTGCAAAGCGGATAAGCTGATGGCACATGAGTGTTGAGGACGTGCCCCAAGCATATACGTACGTTTTGGTAAAGTTGCAATATTTAGAGAAACACCACTCTAACCCATTTGTGGGTTTAGCTTTTTTTTTTGTGAAGTTCCAAATAGTTTTTATGGCATATTTAGTTCAATGACAAAGTGTCTGCACTGACAGTGACCTTGTAGCACAGATGATGAGGCCACTCTCAGATCGACAACCTCATATCACTCAGTCTCCGTCTGGGGCCTTTTCAGACGGCACTCAACTCTCTGCTGTCTGTCTGTCGGCATCTCATCATTGTCACCTCAACTTTCTGACACAAGACTCCCCCCTTCTTAACTGACTTTTCCCAGTTATGCAAATGCAATGCACTATTAAAACACAATAACAGATGTAAAAAGGACATAGGGTGAAAACAGAAAACCACACATAGCAGTTAATGTAGGTCTATACCTGTTCTGTGTTATCCAGGAGAGCTCTGAAGGCATCATAGGAAACCTCACTCCCAGTCACGTTTTGTAGCCAAGAGTCAACAGACTTCAACAAGTTCATCACGACAGGACGACCCGGGAAGTACTGTAAAACAACACAAATAAAACAAAACATATTTAATAAATCAGATCCAACAAGCTGAAAGAGAGGTTACGCTTTTGAAGAATTGTTGTGGAGCTACACACAATTTCAATGTTTGCAAACTGGTAAATCATTAGGACTGCAATTATTTAGGCATTACAATATCCTTACCAAACAACAAAATATAACCTCCTAACGCTGCAGTTTTTACACCACTACAAACACGTTCTGAAATGCATATGATTCTTGTGTCTCCTCTCAAATGTTACTGGATCAAATATCTTTATAAAATTGTGCAGCCTCACAATGCGTTTGCGTAGAAACAGTATTTTACGATTTGAAACTATACTTGCTATGATTTCCATTCGGTACGAAGGCATAATCTCGGTCTCTGTAGTTGTTTATTCAGACCTGACACTGCGCTCCCATGGTAGCAGGCCTGGCTGTGAGGAAACAGGAAACTGCAACTAGCAGACTTAAGCGCATAAAGAAAACAGGAAATCCGGCTGGTGTCTGTCTGAGACCACTGTTGACAGGAGCAGCCAAATACTCTTTTACCTGGGTGTCTGCAACAATGGAAATAACCAAGGAGATACTTAATATATTCCACCTAAATGTACTCTCTCTTGTTCGGAGTAAGCCCTATTTTTTTGGAACACAAGCCAATAATTGTGTCACTTCCCAGAACAGCACATTAAATGGATTAGGGATTTTACGTAAAGAGGCAAATGGTTTCATAGTTACGATACTTCTTCCCCCCCAGATTCCGTCCTGACATTTAAGGAACACTTTTTTTGTGTGTAAGATATTCATTGTGTGGACCATCTGTTCCCCAAATACACCTGACTTCACTAGTCCTGTTAGTGCCGTTCAACTCGCTCTAAAAGCATCTGATCCCCATGACGACTTAACCAGGCCCCCTGCACAGCGGCTCGCCAGCTCTGTCTCCTTTTCTTTGCTCAGAGTTTAAGGCAAGACACGGTTATATAGAAACTTAATAAAAAGGAAAAGATATTATATGCCGATGAATGACACAGATATTAGAGAAAAAAATTAACAAAAAACATTTTCCGAAAAACAATGAATAATGGCATGTTTAAAATTCCTGGTTTATTTTGTTGACACACTTTGGACCAATTTTGGATTTTTCCAAATAAAAATCTGTATGAATTCAAAAATGGCCTCGTTCTTAGTGGTAGAACGCTCATTAGTTTGGGCTAGCAATGAGCAATCCTTCTGCATAAAACGAAACAAGCATTTTATTTAGTAGGGGCTTTAAAAGGTCCTTCAGAAAACGGCCTTTGAAGATACAGATTCCGTTATATTTCGACTGGACAATTTGTTTGTTTATGTGTAAAATGATGTACATAATGACAGAAAAAACACTGCAGTGATAGTTACCAAAAATGACTTGAAGTTAAAGTTAGTGCTAGGCCAGAGATACTTTGAACAAATGCAGAGTTGTGGGTGAGGGTTGTGTGTGGAGCCTGTACAGAGGATGTTAATAAGTTTTTCCACGGGTCTGAAGACTAACCAGTCAGAAAAGCCCATTAAACATACATTTGAATTCAGCCATAGGAGAAAGCGCAGGTGTGTCCGCTGTAATGGGCTTAGCTCAACCACAGCCAAAGCAAAATTATTCATGGACCGTCTGTCTTCTGACCCCCTGAATTAGAGAGATTAACCTCTTGTTTGTGCCAGCAACAGAGTTTGTGATGGAATAGTATAAAATCATTGTTGCCGATGTGGAAAAGTAGAGAAAAGGGTCACTATACATCTCCCGCTGTGCTGTCCAAATGCTTTTATGTGGACAATAACTGCAGTATTTTATATTTCAACAGCTCCATTGGTTTATTACGGAATCCCCCAAAAATCTTAGCGGTTTAACTAAATAAAAGATGTTTAACTAAATAAAATAACACAAACAAAAAATAGACACATGGCCAAAAGTGGATTGCACAATTTAAAGTACCATTACGTTAAATGTAAAGTAACGGACTAAAAATCCCATTGCCAAAATACCAAAAGAGGTAGAGCAGATCGGTTATGTCTCCCCAACATTACTTGCCCCCAAGCCATGACATTGATATTAAATCATCAAAAGCTTTACATTAACTGGTCATTTTTCCACCCACTGACACGGAGTAGCTACAAAAACGTACATAAGTTACTGAAAAAGTTTAGAGATGATACAGGAAATAGAAAACATAATGTAAGGCCTGTGTTACCGACGATGCTAAACGGTGTAAGGGATGTCTGTGCCTTCATCTCCACTACGCCCGGCACACTTCACCTTCCTTAACCCTGCAGCCTCGTGTCCCCATTCGAGCCGGACCATGACAATCCCCTTCACCCCAGCAATATGTCATCCCTGATCCGATTAGTATCACAGCACTTGAGAAACCGCAGTGTCTTCGTGCGGAGAGGGTCCAGAGAGATAGAGGGGCATCTGCTGGCTGCTACATGGGCGAGCAACAGCCGCATCGAGCGCTAAGACGACTGCGATGGCTTTTGTTGAATCCTCGGGAAGTTAAGTTGGATGCCAGGTCACTTGTCACAAATCAAACAGATATAGCTGAGTCTTAAGTGTCTTTTGCAAAACATGTAAATAATAAAAACAGGCAAGATTACAAAAAGGAGCAGAGCATTTTGTGAAGCGTGACGTGAGAAGGTGAGGCCGCGTCGTCTCTTCAGGCCAAATCTCTTAATTCTTTGTTTTATTCCCGCTCCCTCTGGGCTCAAGGGCTTCTTTCAAGAAAAGCAGGATAGAGGCGTAATCCTTAAAAACCTCAATGTAATACTCTCATGCTTCCCAAGATCCCCCTTTATAATCCTCAGCTACATGTAGAGGATTCACAAATCCGACTTCAGCCCGACAAGACACTCAATCTAGTAATTTTATCACTGCATGCAAAACAAAAAAGAGGCCGCATTAAAAACATGTTTACAGAAAAGCGGCACAAGTAATGAGCACATTGTTGTTGCTGGATTTGGTTTAGGACAGAATGAAAAGCTGAATGAATTGTGTCAGGATTTTGTCACCAGCGATGACACTCGCATTGTGTCGGAGTAGAGTCACGTGTGGGTCATCGGGGAGGGATGAGGAAGATGAGGCGTTTGGAAGTTTATGTAGTGCATTATAATAACTATTTACATCAAGAAACATATTTTAGATTTCTACATGCTCTTGTCTCAAAGATTCCAAGCCGCACACACACAATTCAGCGGCAACAAGTCGTGCTCTTGATCCCTCTGTCAAAAGTCAATAGGGGCCGTCCCATGCCTCCTTAGACAAAGCTCTTCAGAACGACTGGTCCGTTCTGGATGGGGGACAAGCTAAAAATACCACTGGGACCTCCTGCTATTGACTAAACAAACTAGAGCTAATGGGAGGCCACAGCTCTCGGCCCCCACACACGCCCCTCGTACACACACGGGCTCAGTGCTACGCCTCCCGAGAGAGGGGGGGTAAATCTGGAGCACACGGCAGATAGGACACACAGCACAGAGCAGGGGATGATGAACAAACAAAAATATGAACACATAGTAAGAATAAAGTAAGTACAATTGTTTTTACAATTTATATACGCTCATTTAGACCAAGAATGTTGAACTATATCGAGGCCGAAAAAGACTTTCTAAAATAGGGCAGGGAAATGACCTGAAGTTTATTCAAAATCACATTCTGAATATTAGTCCATCTCAATCATAGTGTTTAGAGTTTAGAAGAGTCAAATAGATTGTTTTAAGAGTCAGGAGTGGAAAGCAGTCATATTTTGTTTAAAAGTATTGTTTTGCAATATCGCCCAGCTCTACTCCAAATATAATTTATAATTTCTTTTCTTTATTATTTGAAACATACTTTTCATTCTCAGAATCTCAGAAAATACACATTAAAAACATGAACAATTATAAGAATTTCGATTTAGCTTTAATTGTCAGGACAAACCTCTGACACAACACTGTTACATTTTGATCGCTTTTAGAACAGCTAGGTTCATTGACTGAATTTTATTTGAGTATGAAAACAATAAATAAAAATATTAACAGCTGATTATTTAATCCCTAGGAAAATGGTAGAAAATTGCATGACCAATTGGCCAGGTCTCCCTCGAAAAAGAGATTTACCTCAAGGGACTTCCTGGTTAAATAAAAAATAAATGAAAATAGAAAAAGATATCCGGGATTAAAGTGTATTCAATCAACAGTTAAAACAATAAAAATATTGCAACAGCAATGGGTCTTTCAAGAATTAAAACGACTACATTTTAAGGCTTGTTGCAGGACCCTGTGGTAAACCTCTATGGAATAGTTTTTACTCAGGTTGTTACCATTAAGCAGACCTTGGTGGTTTGCCAGCAATACTAATTTGACAGTGATGCTAAAAGCTATGCGTGGCACGCTTTAATTCCCCTGGGAGCCAACACTGATATGGACAACAGCACCCAGGAGAGTGGTTGTGCTCTGGGCAGAGGCATCAGCACATTTCAAGGTATTTGTGCGTAAATAATTGAATCATTTATTTATCAAAAGAATGAATGAGACAAATTGCAGATATGGGTAACAATATCTAAATGCCAAACGCCACATCTTTACAGGGAGAAACCATGCTGTCAAACTCTCCATCTAGTGGTGAAATTCAGCAATTACAACTTTACCTTTGCCAGGACAGTAATGTACTTTTTGAGAGACTTCAGGGCATCTCCTTTGATGACAGGAAAGGCAGACACTTCAACCCGCAGAGTGTAGTGCAGCGTGGACTCTAAATCCGCCATATACACTCTGGACCTGAACCCACAGGAAAACAACACAGCCATTGTTCAATGTGCATCTATGTATCAATCCTCTACGGGTGCCACATTTGTGTCAATTCTTACGCATTGAAAGGTCTCCATGGCTCGTCTGTGCGGTTGCTCTTGAGGATGTTTTTATTTGGCGCCGGCTTTCCTGAACGCACTACTCCCGGCAGCCTCTGGAGGGCGTAAGAGTAGAACATACGGGCCTCAAATTTTCTGTGGAAAATATCATTATTATTATTATTATTATCGGGTGTTTTTTACAATTAACCAAAATTCAAACATATGGAATAAAACATCAACAAATAGATTAAAAAAAGGTTAGGAACATTTTTATACTTGTATGTTTTTGACAGTTTACTAGGAGGAAAAAAGCCTCCTTTTAACACAAAAGGTCTACATAAACAACACCGACAGAGAATCTATGCAGCACTTTCTAACCATTTAACTCCAGACTGAAGAAAAAATCATTAATAGACTCAGTTCCCGCAGCTCCCCTCGGCCTCTTCCCTTTCATTCTCCTGCTCTCCATATCAGAGTTAGTAACGCTATAGTGCTGGGTTTGTAATAAGGGGGATGGATACCGCGGGCCCACGCTCTCTCTCACATGCGCCAGGCCGCCACTCAATTACACCTGCGTGCGGTGGGAGGGTACACGTGTGGAGGGCGCACCATCCATCCAGCCAGCGCTCCCCAGGGCTCAGCCAGCGTCACAGAGGGAGGGGGTGGCGGCGTGTGTGTGGGGAGCATTCACCTGGGACCGGGGCACATTACACGCATGACGAATGGGAGACGCCGCCGCACTCTGCACCCTTTGCCGCTTACCCACACATCTCCCCGGATCAATCAGACATTCAGTGATGACGGGAGGCCATCTGTCGCCGTGCGCGGCTGGGGCCTTGTTTGGCAGGTGAAGCCGGAAAAGCAATGGCATTGTTTTCATGCAAGAAATTAAAAAACCTCCCCTCTGTACAGTGATGGAGATGAGGGGGGCTGGTGGAGGGGGGGAAGCGACGGAGGCTGAATAAATAAATCAGCAATAAATCATTTCCTTTTTGCATTTGTCAACTAAAAAGAGTCCTCTTTGCATGCCAAGTTATTGAAACCAGCACACAAAGAGGCCGAAACAGCAGATGAATTTGCAGGGCGAGGGACGATCAGCGGCGCTTTATGGTGTGAATAATGGGAGCGGTTTTGATGCTCTGATCCCATTAAAAGGCCAGATGTTTAAAAGTATTCCTATGAATACGGTTCAGATAATGAGATGAAGCCTATCCGCACAAATTAAAGTGGCTGCATGAGGAACAATATGAATTTAAGGAGGTTGCGGTGTGTGTTTTTGAATAAACACAAAGCAAATCATTTGTATTATACAGGACTTAGGTATGTTGATATTGCAGGAGGTAATATGCACAAATAATCCCAATCGAATCTCAATTGCACTTGGAATGGAGTGGTTACAATAAGAAAATCGCAGTTATTTAGGAAATACAGGCGCATTGAGTCGCCTTGTGTACGAAATGCGCGGTATAAATAAAGTTGCCTTGCTTTGCCAATGTACTTATTATGTATAAAAGCTTCTAACTCAGCAGGTAAACGTCCACAAACATGCTCTAAAGTGTCCCTATATTATATTAGCAGTTCCTATTTATGCTTTTGGATCTGCTTAAAATGTGCACTGCAAAATAAAGATTGATTTGAACTGAAGGTTCATGTGCAATCTTTGACAAGTAAATGGGCCAATAAATTACAAAAGATGGAGTAGATGTTGAGCCCATCCCTCAGAGGACGTCTCCTGCAGTTGCTACATGTTGCAGTTATGAGCAAACTTTTAATTTAAAAGGGCAGCTGCTTGTTGCAGATTTAGATCACGCTCGCAGAACAAAAACGGCATTGTTTTGTATGGGCCAAAATGTTGCACGAGACTCGCAATGAGCCCAGTGAGCCACAATAGATCGTACAGTCTAGCGCGGCCCCGGAGAACAACAAGGTAGATTGAATGTCGTTTCCGTCTTGGAGTAACTTTGGAGATGCTCATATTTGGCCTATAGCTGTTATTTAAAGGGAATCATCACTAAAGTAAACATAAGGTCTGGAGTCTATCATGCTACAGAAAAGCTTACACTTGGAGTCGTGTGAAATTCCCTCCTGGGTAGTAGAGGTAACAGGATGGGAAGTTTGTCACACCCAATTTAGACACCAGAGCTTCCTCAGTGCTCAAGACTCTCCTCACAGCGATGTTTTCAAACTGCAACAAGTCCAGCGTGACCTAAATAACACATTTATAGAAGAAAGAAAAGTTTGCTGCATCAAACTGATAAACAATTTGATATAGACACTGAAGAGGCCTTACCTCTTTTCCAATGAAAGACTTTGACTGCTCAAAGATCAGAGCCAGGTGTTGGACATTATTGGTCTCGAAAAAACTGTCAATTTCTGCTTCACTGGAGATCAACACGAGTACATACATAAATGAATAAGGCTGGTAAAAAGTCACATTGTTAACATTGTTCCACTGGAAATGGACATGTACTTGTATGACGTCAGATATTTTAAACCTGCGTTGATTTTGACTGCAGTGATTATAAACGTCACAACACCATATATTAGGTATACACATATTAGTAATTAAGCATTTTAAGAGGATTTTTTATTATTTGCCGTCATCATCAATCATCAGCAGCAGCGCTTCTGAGATCTTCATTTTGGGAATCTATGTGATAATAAAGATGCAGGAGTGAGTGTAAGTAAATTAAATGAAAATCTGAATTTGTGCGGCCTCAAATAGCAAACCGCAAACTCCTCAACGTCCAATTTAAAGAATCACTAATGTTGGGCATGTTAGGCACGTTTTCCATGAAAAATATGCCACCCATATATTCTTGTGACCCCCAGGTTGAGAACTACTAATCTAAGTAATACAATGTCTTCTCTAAACTGTAAAACAATGTTCTCCAAATATATTTTGAAAAGGTGCACTGGATTGTTTAAGGTTATCTAGGTCAGTATCATATTCTTGTATTGCATTGCATTGTATCATAAATGTTATAATAATAATGCATTTTATTTAGGTTTATTTGTGACTCCTGGACATTTTTGACACTGCAAACAAAATCTCAATTTAAAAACACAGATTGCAAGTCTACTCACAATCATAATAATTGTAAATAGACATTCTTCTGAACTCAAATGTGGGTCATCACCTGGCAGGCTCCAGTGGGGGGCAAGCAGGTGGCCAGGGCTCCTCGTGCTTTTCTAGTTTATCTATTATCGCCTGACGAAGGTCTCTTACGTCACGAGAAGAACCTTTAAGAAATAGGTTAGTGCATTTTACATTCTGTCATCACCCACACCATTTGATGATACTTGGAGTGTTGTTTGTGAGCCAGTACCTTTCAGTGGCTTTCCTTTAGAGTCTGGCTTTGAATAGGCATTGAAAAACTATGGAGTTGAAAAAGATAATATTGACTTTAGTGAAAGAAAAGCAGATAGAATCTCCCTGTCCTCACTCGACCATAAAAGACCATACTGTGTAATGTTGGATGAGGAAAAGTCTTCATCTCTGCATTTCTTGAGCCCAAACTGTTTCCTGGTTGAAATGAGTCGCAGAAGTTAAAGGCCCATTGTATTTACACAGAAGGGGCTCTGTCTTTGAGAGGCTTGCGCTTGATGACAGAGATGGGGACAGAGGGAAGAGAGCCAGCACCAGCAACATCTGCTGAGCAATCAAAATATGACCCCTACGCACAAATACACAAACGCAGACGCCGAGTGTGGAATAACCGTCTTTGGCAAAAACATACACAGAAATCTTACCACACAAGGGAAGATTTTACTTTGGAAAAGCTCAGGTTTTATGTGGGATTTGCTATTACCACCGTCAAATACATATCAGATGGAATATATGATCTTTTGCTTATAACAAAATATCCTGTATAATCTATCAAACCTATTAACTCTGTTCTGAAATGCATTTGATTCCTGAATAAATAAAAACAGAAGTGGCAAATCTAATTCTAACTATAATACTTCAACTAGATTTTTTTTCCCCAACCCTAATAATCCCGTTTTATCTGGTGAATTTCCATTTGGTTTATTTGCTGCCAACCCCGTGAACTGCCACCTTAACGTGGTGGGGTTTTTTGAGCACCCGAATGATCCGAGGAGCTATGTTGTCTGGGGCTTCATGACCCTGGTAGGGTCTCCCATGGCAAACAGGTCTTAGGTGATGGGTCAGACAAAGAGCAGTTCGAAGACACCTATGGACAGTTCAATACCAAGGACCGTGACGTCGCCCGGTATGGCGCACCCGGGGCCCCACCCTGGAGCCAGGCCTGGGGTTGGGGCTCGAATGCGAGCGTCTGGTGGTCGGGCCTCTGCCCACGGGGCCCGGCCGGGCACAGCCCGAAAGGACGACGTGGGCCCGCCCTCCTGTGGACCCACCATCCGCAGAGGGATCCGTAGGGGTCGGGTGCAGAGAGGACTGGGTGGCAGTCGAAGGCAGGTGCCTCGACGACCTGGTCCGCGTGCGCAGCTTCTGGCGTTCGGGACATGGAACGTCACCTCGCTGGGGGGGAAGGAGCCTGAGCTTGTGCGGGAGGTTGAGAGGTACCGGCTAGATATAGTCGGGCTCACCTCCACGCACAGCCTGGGTTCCGGATCCCAACTCCTGGAGAGGGGCTGGACGCTCCATTTTTCTGGAGTTGCCCGCGGGGAGAGGCGGCGGGCTGGGGTGGGTTTGCTTATAGCCCCCCAGCTCAGCCGTCACGTGTTGGAGTTCACCCCGGTGAACGAGAGGGTCGCGTCCCTACGCCTTCGGGTCGGGGACAGGTCTCTCACCGTTGTCTCGGCCTACGGGCCCAACATCGGTGCAGAGTACCCGGCCTTCTTGGAGTCCCTGGGAGGGGTACTAGATGGTGCTCCGGCTGGGGACTCCATTGTTCTACTGGGGGACTTCAACGCCCACGTGGGTAACGACAGTGAGACCTGGGTGGGGGTGATGGGGAAGAACGGCCTCCCCGATCGGAACCCGAGTGGTGTTCTGTTATTGGACTTCTGTGCTAGTTACGGTTTGTCCATAACGAACACCATGTTCGAGCACAAGGATGTCCATAAGTGCACGTGGCACCAGGACACCCTAGGCAGGAGGTCGATGATCGACTTTGTAGTTGTGTCATTCGATCTCGGGCCGCGTGTCTCGGACACTCGGGTGAAGAGAGGGGCTGAGCTGTCAACCGATCACCACCTGGTGGTGAGCTGGATCCGCTGGCAGGGGAAGAAGCCGGTCAGACCTGGCAGGCCCAAACGTGTTGTGAGGGTCTGTTGGGAACGTCTGGTGGATCCCTCTGTCAGTAGGGTCTTCAACTCCCACCTCCGGAAGAGCTTCAACCAGATTCCGAGGGAGGTAGGGGACATGGAGTCCGAGTGGACCATGTTCTCCTCCTCCATTGTCGATGCGGCTGCTCGTAGTTGTGGCCGTAAGGTCTCTGGTGCCTGTCGCGGCGGCAATCCCCGAACCCGGTGGTGGCGCCCGGAGGTAAGGGATGCCGTCAAGCTGAAGAAGGAGTCCTATCTGGCCTTGTTGGCTTGTGGGACTCCGGAGGCAGCTGAGAGGTACCGGCAGGCCAAGCGTGCTGCAGCTCGTGCAGTCGCAGAGGCAAAAACTCGGGTTTGGGAGGAGTTTGGAGAAGCCATGGAGGAGGACTATCGGTCGGCCTCGAAGAGATTCTGGCAAACCATCCGGCGCCTCAGGAGGGGGAAGCAGTGCTCCACCAACACTGTTTACAGTGTGGGTGGGGGGCTGCTGACCTCGACTGGGGATGTGGTCGGGCGGTGGAAGGAGTACTTCGAGGATCTCCTCAATCCCACCGTTACGTCTTCCGATGAGGAAGCAGAGGCTGGGGACTCGGAGGGGGGCTCGTCCATCACCCAGGCTGAAGTCACCGAGGTGGTTAGAAAGCTCCTCGGTGGCAAGGCCCCAGGGGTGGATGAGATTCGTCCTGAGTACCTTAAGTCTCTGGATGTTGTAGGGCTGTCTTGGCTGACACGTCTCTGCAACATCGCGTGGCGGTCGGGGACAGTGCCTCTGGATTGGCAGACCGGGGTGGTGGTCCCTCTCTTCAAGAAGGGGGATCGGAGGGTGTGCTCCAATTACAGAGGGATCACACTCCTCAGCCTCCCTGGTAAGGTCTATTCCAGGGTGCTGGAGAGGAGGATTCGGCCAATAGTCGAACCTCGGATCCAGGAGGAACAATGCGGTTTTCGTCCCGGCCGTGGAACACTGGACCAGCTCTATACCCTTCATCGGGTGCTCGAGGGTTTGTGGGAGTTCGCCCAACCAGTCCACATGTGTTTTGTGGATCTGGAGAAAGCGTTCGACCGTGTCCCTCGTGGTGCCCTGTGGGGGGTGCTCCGGGAGTATGGGGTCCGGGGCCCTCTACTAAGGGCTGTCCGTTCCCTGTATGACCGCAGCAGGAGCTTGGTTCGCATTGCCGGCAGTAAGTCAGACCTGTTCCCGGTGCGTGTTGGTCTCCGGCAGGGCTGCCCTTTGTCACCGGTTCTGTTCATTACCTATATGGACAGAATTTCTAGGCGCAGCCAGGGGCCGGAGGGTGTCCGGTTTGGGAACCTCAGAATATCATCTCTGCTCTTTGCAGACGATGTTGTTCTGTTGGCTTCATCAAATCAGGACCTCCAGCGCGCACTGGGGCGGTTTGCAGCCGAGTGTGAAGCGGGCGGGATGAGGATCAGCACCTCCAAATCTGAGGCCATGGTTCTCCACCGGAAAAAGGTGGTTCTCCCGCTTCAGGTCGGTGGGGAGTCCTTGCCCCAAGTGGAGGAGTTCAAGTATCTCGGGGTCATGTTCACGAGTGAGGGACGGATGGAGCGTGAGATCGGTAGACGGATCGGTGCGGCGTCAGCAGTGATGCGGTCGCTGTATCGGACCGTTGTGGTGAAGAGGGAGCTGAGTCAGGGGGCGAAGCTCTCGATTTACCGATCGATCTACGTTCCCACCCTCACCTATGCTCATGAGATTTGGGTAATGACCGAAAGGACAAGATCGCGAATACAAGCGGCCGAAATGAGTTTCCTCCGCAGGGTGGCTGGGCGCACCCTCCGAGATCGGGTGAGGAGCTCAGTTACCCGGGAGGAGCTCGGACTCGAGCCGCTACTCCTCCACGTCGAAAGGAGCCAGCTGAGGTGGCTAGGGCATCTGTTTCGGATGCCTCCTGGTCGCCTCCCTCGGGAGGTGTTCCAGGCATGTCCCACTGGGAAGAGGCCTCGTGGAAGGCCCAGGACACGCTGGTGGGACTATGTCTCCGAGCTGGCCTGGTGTCGTCTCGGGGTCCCCCCAGAACAGCTGGAGGAGGTGTGCGTGGATCGGGAAGTCTGGGCATCTCTGCTGAGACTGCTGCCCCCGCGACCCGGCCCCGGATAAAGCGGAAGAAAATGGATGGAAAAAATGGATGGATGGATGGGTTTATTTGCTGCAAGAGTATGTGGTAATTATAGGGACATACCACGGGTGTAATTTAACATCCTGTGCACTCATTTTCTCTATATCCCTCGTCAAGCAAGTTTCATCCCAAAAACAAATATTAGACTGTTAATGGAGCCTAGCGTGATACCTTAATAGTAGGATAACCTCTGATGCTGTAGTTGGTGCAAACTTTCCTGTTATTTTCTTCAGCACAGTCGATGGCAGCCAGGTCCACAGCTGGTTTCCACTCTGCACACAGAGAAAGAGGGGCACAGTCAATATTTAGTTGATTTCACATGGTGCACAAAGTAAACAAGTGTGCACTTTAGTCTGTCAACACAAAGTACTCAATAAAAAAGACTCATTGCAGTTACTTGGTAAGAGCCTAGGAGTTTTGTTAATAGTTCAATTGTATTGTTTTAAGCATATTATAAACTATTGTGGAACATGGGTAAAAGTCTTGAACATCTCAAAAGTAAATTATAGAAATTATGATATAAATGATAAACAAACAATAAAAAGGGTGATCTAAACCAAAATGTGCCATGCCATTTTCCTGAATCCAATCCTAAAATCTTAATGACACATCAAATATCTGCTCTGCTCTGTGAAAGTGATGTCTGAAGAAAGATATTTGATATTGGCCTGATGTCATGAGATCAGAGGCAATTGTGTGTGAGAGTGAAGCAGAGAGCTGAAATGCCCCATGACTGTGCTAGGGGCTCATCATAACAAGAGCAGCAACCAACTTTGCACTGGGCTTACACACACAATGGATCATCTGTCAGAACTGTCAGTTTACTTGTGGATACATGTGTGCGTGCAGAAAATTAGGCGATAGGTGTCAAGCATGAATTTGATTAACCATATGGTAGTGAATCCCGGACAATTAAGCATTGGTCTGTGCTTCTTTGATAAGAGAACCATCTATTTACAAATACAGAAGTGAAAGCTGTTATTATGCATGCGTTATAGGAAACCACCCTTACGAGGAAGAAGCTACGTGACAGGCAGTGTGGTCTGTACTAACCTTTAATATCTCTCGCCAAATTTTTGTAAATAGGCGAAAATGCGATGCAATGTCCGCACCATGATGCGTAAAACTCGACCACAATCGCGGCTGTAGAGTTGACCAAAACGGAATTGGCAGTCTGCGGGGTTAGCAGTATGATCTGGTCAGTGGCGGTGTACAGCCCGGCCTCCGTTTCAGCGGGATAAAAAAGACAAAAACACATCACAATGGCAAAGACCATAACATTTCCTGCATGTCTTTGCATTTCCCTATTAAACCGAGACGTGGCACGGCCGCAGCGACGCCCCATCTTCCCCGTCCGAGCAGCAGCAGCTATGCGCTAACCGGAGCTCTCACCTCGCTCTGACACGGGCAACTTTCCACCGAAACTTCACTCAACTTTTTCCTCCCCCTGCTGCTGCTCCACAGGCGGCGGAGGTCCTCCCATTATAGAGGGCGCATTATGGAGAGGTCCTCCCCCGCGCAACATCTACTGCCCAGCGCTACTGTTGACCTATTGATGCGTTTTTGTTTTTGCCCCCGATCAGATCAATAATGCGCTGATACAAAGTTCATCGAAGTGGACAGTGGACTCAACAGTTGCACAATTATAAAACTTACACAATTAAAACAAATCTCTGAGCTTTGTGATACAAGAAAAAATACTCCTAATGCTCGGCCAGACACACAGATATTATTTCTGTAGTGATGTATGAAAAATGCATTAACCCCATGTTTACCTGTAGTCAAAGCAAAACAGAAATATCCCTGGAGCTGGTGATGTCCTGCTTCCAGTCAGGTTGAGTCAGCTGTTAGGAGAGGCGAGCCCAGTCACTGCAAACAGGCATAATCCTAGAAGAGTTTTTCACGGACTAAAACACCAGTATGCTTATTCAGTTTAGTGTGAAATGTTGTGCAGTGTGGCTTTAATCAAGTAGTCTTTAGTAGAGCTGGGTACCGCTAAACAATACCAGTATGTTCTCGGAAAGGTTTAGGTGCTACTGGTACTGGTACTCTTTAGAGACCCAGTTTTGATGCCTGGTGGTCCACGGACAGCATTCAAGGAAGTGACTTGGTTGTTTCAGCTCAAATACATGAGAAAAGTGTTTTTTAATGGAATAAATTAACATTATTTTCTGGTTCTAGACAACAAATATTTTAGAATGGGTATCGGAAAAAGGGTCGTTCAGATGTCGGAACCGCAAATCAAGTACCGTTAAAGTACCAGTATCGAATACAAATTTTACGGCATCCAGAGCCTTTAATTACAAAAGAAAGAGACGTGACTGTTTTACAAAATATTACAGACAACAGTAAATGTGATTACCAATCACAACCCTATCATAAACACACACCTAAACATTATGTTTTTATACATCATGTAGACATTTTTTTTGGTACAACTTATATTCATGAAATATCAATAGTGAACAGATGTTAGGATTAGGTTACAATTAAATATGCGATATTGGTTAGAGAAATTAATACATTTGCCACATGGAGGGCAAGGCAGTATTAGAACGTTCTGTGCCATGTTTAGCCTAGGGCCCTAATTAAGGACAGCTTAGTATGATGTGCCCTTCTACCCAAACCCAGTATTATTAAGATTTCTATAGGGATGTGAGGCTCATGAGTCTTCAATTACTGGAAATCAATAACAAACAAGGAACACTTTATTTACAACTCCAAAGTTCATTTAGCTAACAAATATATACTTTGTACATATTTGCAAAAGACACATTGCTCTGGATACAGTATCAAGAGGCCATAATGGATCATCGCTTTACAATCTATTTACACCCAAACAATAATATTACAAGTCTCCTAGTGCACTTAGCTTACAGCGAGGAGAACACCATTATAAATAATCAATTTCAAAATTTAAAAACATTATGATCTGGCTAATATTATTAATCTTAGAGCTTTTTTAAGGTTTAGCTACAAGCAATATTTACATTACAGTTTCTCAGTAACTTGTTTAGAGAGAAAGACAAAGAGTGACATAAAACCGTGTGGAGGAGGAAAAACCCTCCACAAATCTACAGTAAAGTGTGAGTCTTTTGGTCCATGACAAGACCAACAAGACTACTGCATAGTTACACCTGGGAACCCCACAAATTACAATCGTCCTCAAAAGAATTACACCTAATTTCATGAAAACAGTTACATACACTAAAGACAGGTCCAACAACCTAGAAAGCTTGGATTGCTTTTGGTATTTCTTTTTAGGGAACAGATTATAAAGTCACTGTAAGCTCTAAAACGATCAAGAATATCAGACGTCGCTGTCAGAAAGGGTTTGTACAGTTCGCTGACTCAGAGAAATGCAAGAGGAAAAAAAAAAAAAAACACAGTGCTGCTGTAGCCACATCACCTGTGCTACTTCCTCAGGGCTCGCACTATGTCAACACGGTAGTTCCTGATACAGCTTATCAATAATGGCTCCACTGTGACACTTACAGAGACAGGGTGGACAGAGGGAACATGGTAACGCATTAGGGATGTTTATAGGATGTGGCCCAGCAAAAATAAATATTAGGCAATATATAGGCAAAAGGCAGAAGAGAAGGAAAGAAAGAAGCAATGTGATGATATAAAAAATGTCCAAATGGCAGAGCGCGACAGAAACTCAACTGGACTTTTTGGTTACTGGTAAAGACTATGCTTACATTCACATGAGTAAATTATTTAAGGAATAATGTCCCTTCACAATAACATATCTATAAATATATTGTACTCCTGCGGTTGATAAACTCTGGTAAATAACATCTGTGGCGTTATTAAAACGTACAATACAGTGTTTGTGTAAGCTCTCAGTCGTCCAGGAGATTTAAAAAAAAAATCATAGTAGAGGTTTAAAGTTTTTCAACTGGGCTGGATTGGTTGACTTGAGGACATGTCGCCTCTCTCACCAGACGCTCTGGGATGTGGTAAAACGTCCTCAACTGGAAACAACCCAGTCCAGCTGAAAACAAAACCTGCACTCAAATACAGTACGTTGCTCCATTTCTCAGTAACCGTCTTCTTTGAACCTGTACATTAGGTATTATTGCAATCACATTTTTCTTTGTGCTTTTCCATTAGATTTTATAATTTAAGGATACACAGCAAATATTTAACTCTATACATCTATAAAATAAATATTATTCTGGAGACAAATATTTACTTTTACCACATACATTTCTCTACATACAGTTCAAGGGAAGTATTTTGTGCCTTCTCTGGGCTTTTTTTTTTTATCTTATCAAGAGAAACTACATTTCAGTTAAAATGTAAATCATTGCAAAAATGTTGGAGCAGCAGCATCGATGATCTTGATAAACAATGAAGAGACACTTGGCTAAAGCAGGAGCTCAGAAAATACAGGTATGTTTAAGGCGGGATGGTGTGAGGTGTTTGTGTGTAAGAATGCTCACATACTAGGGTTATCCAGCAACGTGATATTATACAAATCAGAGATCTGAGAGGTAAGGCTGAGTCTAAAGGCATCTGAGGGTTGGCATTGGCACAGGTGGAGACGACGAGTTACATGTTGCTTTGCCACGGATTTAGGAAAAGAATCAAGTTTGTAAGAGCTTGTTTCTGAAGGGACCACTATCAGGAAAAATTGCCTTTTTGGGACCGTTTGTCATAGATCTGTGTGAGGACATCTGCAGTGTCCTTGAGCAAAGCGTCAAAGATGCTGTCGGCGAGCTGCATTTTGACGAACAGCTCATCTTCATCATAATTAACCCACTGCGACTCTTCCTCGTGGAGCTCTTGTACCTAAAATAAACCATATCCATAAACAACTGTCCAATGAAGACGTGTATTTGTATATGTTTGCATAACTTACCAGAATGTTATCTACTCTGTCCCGCTTCTTTCGCCCAAATTTGAGAATTTTTGGCCAGTCCGTTCGCTGGTCTTGATGCTTTGTGAGACCGTACAATTTTAGTACTTCGGTAGTGACAAATTCCTGCAATAAACATAAAAATGAAAATTATTGATTACACCCGGACCAAAATCCTTTGAGCTTTTGCACAGTCCTTTATGCTTCAATATGTAAAAATAGATATTACAGGGGTCTCTTAAAAAGGCTGGTGTGATTAATTTCTTTTGCCACCATAGATCTACATTGTACACGCAGCATTTAAAGCAGAAAAACATTTACAGACAGATATAAACTGCAGCACAAGAATCTGATTTGATAGTTATACACAACCAGGGCCATGCAGAGAGCTAGAGAGGGGCAGGGGCTCAAAAATCAAAAGCGTAAGACACGTGCAAATGCATATTTTATGGTTCAAAAATAGTTTATTCAGTGAAAAATGTTAAAATATATTGTTTCGCTTTTTGGACAGATTTTCATGTTTCGAAATTCCCCAAATTTCCGGACTACTGTAATGTTCCCATTGAAAGTTTCTGGAAAATGTACAGAAATGTATAGGGAATTTCCCGGCTCTTTGCAACTCTAATAGTATCTAAAACATTTTTTTTCTTACCGATAACCAGTGCTTATGTACAAATCAGCACAGTGTTTCTTTTACAATCCACCCATGTTACTTCTCAAAGGTTTCACTCTGAGCTCTGACTGATATGCACATGTAAAGAACAATCAGGATGTGCGATGGTCTGTTGCACAAACACGTTTGGGCAACAGGTAAAGGATTTTAATCCACTGCCTCCAATTTACGGTTTACAAAAGGAGGATAAGACAGGTATTCTAGATATAAATTATTGAAAGTTGGTCTACCTGGATTGCACTGATGTCTCCAGTGGTTCTTACTCGTGGAAAAGAAGACTTGACTCTTTGTGGCTTAACCCACTGCGGTTGATTAGAATTAGGGTCTTCTGCAAAGATGTCCTGAAGGAGCTCCCAAGTCAGATCAAATACAGCCTAAACAACACAAACAAGTTTAGCTGGCAAAATTATAGTCATAATTTCCTGTGAAACTTGCCATGAAGTACGTACCTTCTTGTAGCTATGGAGACAGACTGCCTCGTGGTCCTCACTGTGGGGTTCTTCTCCAAAATACTTTGGTGAGGGGTTGGGTTTTTGCTGTTGAGTGAGGATCATAGTTTCATCCCTGTTCAGGCCACAGGTTTCCCAGATCTCCAAAGCTGCAGCCTGAGCCATCTTTTCCACCTCAGCAGCCGAGTGGGGCACCACCATGGCCGGCTCCTCAGGCAGTTTGGGGGGCATAGGGAGAGGGAGCTCAGGTCTGGGAGGAGTCTTCACCTGCTGATCTCCTGGTGGAGGCACGAGTCCTCCTATCACTGTCCCACTTCCTGAGACAGTCTTCCCCAAGAGACCTGCCTTTTCATCTGCCTCCCTCTGTTGTTTCACCCTTTGTTGTTCTCTACGAGAGCTGAGGCCAAAGTCCTCATCGAACCAGTCCTGATCATCGCCAAACTCATCCAGCTCTCGACTCAGTTCCAATTCTGCCAGTCGCTTGGCCAGCTCCTCTTGACCACTAGCCCCCAGCACTGGACTTTCCTTAAGAATCGGAGCAAAAACCATAACTTTAATATAAATTATTGTCATAGCTAATGAATAAGATGAATGTACTTTTTAATACCATGTCTATTTTTGTTCAAATGCCATGTGTGCTTAATTTAAAACATAACACATTCTTGAAAACTGCAGTGAAGCAGTAAATAAATACAAAACTTACAGGGCGGGTGTAAAGTTCTGGAGAAGACATTTCTTCTTTTTCTTGTGTAAGAAAAAAGGGCAAGCCATCTTTCTGATCCACTGTCAAAGACGAGGCTTCTTCAACTCCGTCAAACACATTTCCATTCATATCACTCACATCGTTTATCTTTTTGGCTTTAGATATTTTCATTTCTGCAAATTGTTGTACTGTGTCTTTAACCAAGTTATTAAGCAGCTTATCTGCAAATGAGCCTAGTTTGTCCTTAAACCCATCTTCATTCTTTAGGTCAGAAGAAATTACGAGCTGATGATTGAGTTCCACAACGGATTTCTCAACAAGGTTCGTAACTTCAGTATTGGCTTGTTTTATTGCGCAAACCTTTTCTGCGTCTTCAATAAGGGGCGAAGGAGACATGTCTCCAGAATCCCAAAAGCTCTTTCCATTAGGAATGGGAGAATTATGATTATTTGACTGATGGAGAGCATTAACTAACTCCACTGGATCATCTGTAATCTTGTTTCCAGATTCAGATTTTATAGAAAATATTTGTTCATTTCCAAAACGCTCTTGTTTCTGAGGTTTGGCCTGTTTTGTTTTACGCTTTTCATTTTCATCTTCTGACACGTCATCGTTAAAAGAATCGTCATCTTCAGTGGTGTCAATGAACATTTCAAACTTATCAGTGAGATGTGTGACTCTGTCCGGAGGAGCAAAAATGCCATGTTGTTCAGCACACTCGAAGTACAACACACCATCATAAGTGCCGTTGTTGCTTCCTTCTGACTTGTCCAACTCCACACCGGCCCAAAAGCCATTTGCGAAGCTGGTTGGACCTTTAAATCTCAAAGTGCCAGGCTGAACACCACTAACAACAACCCGGTCCCCGATGTTAAAACCTGGCATTTCATCTGCCACAGGAGTCACAGATGGAGAGTGGATAGAGTTCACTGCGCTTTTGCCATCGGGCTCGAATGATTGTCCTTCATCTTGGGCATCGAGCACTTTTGTAATATGGCGGCTACCGTTGCTGGACACAGAAAGTCCACTGATGTCCTCAGCTATTTCCTCCTCTAGCTCTTCATCAGGACTGTCATAAGCACGCTCATCCTGCTGTAGAGATGTTTTATCTGAATCAGCAACTGGTTTTAAATTCAAACCATTCTCCCTGAGTGATGAATCAACTGATGACTCAGTTTTGTAATAACCATCTGCCAAAAGAGGTGAGGCCTTGTCCTGTTTAGAGGTTTCCTTCTGCATGTGTTCATCTGATGAGGCATTTGGGTGAGCTGAGATGTCTGCACCAGCAGACTTATCTGTGGTGATAGCTGATTTTTCCGCCTCCACGTCAGGCTGGTGCCTTGAGTCGACATGTCGATCGTGCAGAGCGCTCACGGATGGAGAATGATGGCTCCTGGATTCAGATGTCATGTCCATTTTGTTTTCCTTGTCTAGCCTGAGTACAGACTTGGACTCTTGATCCTCAGACGATTTGCTCGCATCTAATTTGAGTTCTTCTTCCAACACTTCAGATTCATGTCCAGAGATAATATGTTGTGATCTGTGCATCTCTGCCGGGGTGTCCTTTGAAAAAGGTCTTAGTCCTGAGATGTAACAGTCGGGACTGTCGTGTCTTGGAGTCGCAGTGACTGTTGTTGGATCATCATCAGAGAAAGTTGAAGGCAAGGAGGGTGATCTACTTCTGTACGGTAGAGCTATAGTGTTTGACAGAAAGCAGCAGTGTTATTAATGTGAAAAACTGATGAGGCAATTATATGTTCTCCAATAATTACGCACCATTTTCCACCAAAGCAAGAGATTCAGGGGTTTTGATTAAGCCAGATCTGCAAGAAAAACAGTTAAGACATGTTGATCTGAAGCAGTTCATACATTACTTAAATTACATTGCAACAGGAGTCAAAACTATGCAACAGAACCCAAATGACTATTGAAGGATTTGTTTAGAGTGAAAAGAACGCCTATAGCGCTGCACTAAGGATCTATACCTGTAATCGCTGGGATGATCCGTGATTTGAGACTTGGTATCTGGAGCAGAGTCTGCCTGTTTGTTTAGTTCTGCTTTGGTCTTCTCAATAAAGTCATTGTAGTTCTAAAAAGTAAACAAACACAAACATAACCTAAATAATCAAGTACCTTGCAAAAAAACGTGTGCGGATATTTACCTCCAGTTGCTTCAGTAGGTTAGCCTCTTGCGCCTTAAGCCGCTCTTTAGTTCTCTTCTTCTGCTCTTTTTTCAGTTGATGGGCAGTGAACTTTCGCTTTTTAAGTTCTTCCTTAAGGGCCTTAATGCGGCTCTCTAGGTCACTCTGGTCTGAACGGGAATCTGAAAGAGATTGGAGGAAGAAAAAAAGAATAATGTGAAAATGGTGCCAAGATGCTGATTAGCCAACTATAATCCAACTTGTGTACTGGAATTCAGCCCCTCTCATATAATTATATAAAGCAGTGGTGCCCAACCTTTTTTCCTTGAAGCCCCCCCTACGCGTACTGTAGTCGGGCCACGCCCCCCGTCATAAACTACATAAAATAAAGCAAACAAAATTGGGAAAAAAAACAAAAGAGTTTTCTGTAACGCTGCAAATACAGTATGTCCAAGTACCTGTTTGTCTGGTGGCCGGGCTGCCTGTGGTCTCTCTTTCTTCAGGCATCTGATGAATTGAATTATGGTGTGTTTCAGCTTTACTGTTAGGTTCAGAGGGAGAGGCAACATCTTCAACATCTTCTTTGAATGTAGATTCCTGGGCAGAAACACGGAGACAATATTATGAGAATTATGTGTAAACCTACTACCATGTATCAAAAAGGACAAATGAAATCAAATAGTAAATAAATAATGAATGTAGCTTAAATACAATGTTAATTTATACTTGTCTGTTTGGTGAAGGGGGAACTGAGGTAAAGTCATCAGTGTAGTTCGCTGGACTGCTTTGAATGGATGCGATTTCTGATGCAGATGTGGATTTAGCCAATACTGGACTTTCATCTTGTCCCTCCAAATCAGTGTGTATGCTGGAATCTGGTGTCACCGCGGAGGAATCAACATCCACTGTGAAGGAAAGAATGGCTGTTGTCAAAACTGCTTTTTTCTTGTAAAACAAAACAAAACAAAAAAGTAGTTTGACGAGGCTTTGTAGTCGCACCTTTTCGCCTCAGACTAGGGCTAATGTTGAAGTCCTTTTCACTTTCTGATAGATCCTGTCCCTTATCCTGGGATGTTTGTTCTTCCCAGGCGGCGAGGGCCTTCTTCTCCATCTTACGAACTTCTGCTTCCTCCTGGTCCAGTCGCTGCTTCCACTGTAGGAGCTCTTCAGCATGGTGGCGTCTCTGCATCAGCTGCTGCTCTCGTTTAGTGAGGAATCTACATGAAGTGGTGCAAAGTAAAGTATAATTTAGCAGTAGTTAGGGTCAGTAAGGTTGAATCACAGCACCATAACATCAGTCCAAAACACACACAAGCAAAGACAACCACATGCTTTGCTTGTATCTGCACCCAGGCTCAATCAGGAACCCTTAGCAAACATTTGAAAACAGACATGTCATTCAGGGGAAAAGCAAAGTGGATTGTGAAAATGTCACACATGCATAAGGAAGGGAATCAGGTGAAATGCAAAAGACTCTGTAAACAAAACATATGTGACGGTGCTACACGTGCTGCTGCGTTACATCCAAAAGAGAATGTGGCATGTATAATTTACAATAAGCTATCACTTCGCTCAGGTAAAAATGTTAGTGTGGTTGCCCACTGCTTTAGGTGCCATTACATTGCAGTGTTACTCAGCCTTAATCCAATCTCAGGCCTTGTGCTTGACCTAATGTATACTGATGAGGTCAGGTACAGGAGAATTGGGCTGTTGTTCCCCTCACAAATGCTATTAGGGCAATGGCCATCTGTACTTAATTTGCAATTATATACAACAGTTACCTGATAGAGATTGATAGTTAGGATATACTGGGCTCAATTAAAACAAAGAACACTTCATCTGGTGGATTAACTGCTTAAGGCAATGCATTTAAAATATGAACTGGTAATTGCCACACTGGAGATACTCAAAGTGTGCAGGAAGGTGAAAGACACCAACAATCTTTAAAGAATCCCAGTTGGAATTAAGACAGTCATACCATTCAAGAAGGCCCCTTGTGAAATAATCATTATAAATATATATATTTTTATACTTTTTTTTTTCCTTCAATTTTAGCAAATACCAATTGTAAACAGAAACAGCTCTGATATGATTATTTCAGCTTTACTTGGATATTTCATTAAAATCCAAACACGCAACCTGAAACAAAACCATCTAATCCTCATCATCCACATTCCAGCCCTCACTATGCCCTAGTGCCGCCAGATGAACACAAGCATGTTCCATGGGGAGAGGGAGGGGGCAAGGGGGGTGCACAGGGACATACATGTGCTGTACAGTACCTGACCAACTGGTTGTAGATAAAAAGCTGGAATTTAGGGTGGAGAGTGGGCAGACAAACACTTAACGAGGCCCAGTGTTGGGCAGTGAACATAGAGAAGAAGTAATGAACAGGAGAGCAGTGTCTAAAATACATAAACAGGCAACAGACAAGAGTCACAAAAACATGAGGACAACGACACAGGGACAAGCAGAGAACAGACAGGATGGACACAAGGAGAAGAGGAGAGAGAAGATTGATATGAGCAATGCACTTTCAGGGATGCCAACAACATGTCTTTAATCATTTCCTAGCATAGATTTTAATTGTGAATAATGGTAAAGCAAGACTAAATCAGACTTTGACAAGAATGCAACAGAAAGAGGAATACTATTTCCTGTAAAGTAATATACTTCTAATGTGACATCTCATAGAAATAATCTATCTACAACCCTAAATCTAGCAGCCAGTAAGGAAGTTTAAGAAAAACATGGCACATGCTTAACTATTCATCCACTCATACAAACGTATAAGACAATCTAGAACTGGTGGGAATGTACAATGTAGTAAATTGGTTTGAAAATAAACTGTATTGAAGAGGACTAAAGTAAAATAGCTGGTTATTTAGAAAGATTTACTTTTCATCCATTTGAGAGCGCATCTTCTTCAGCTTCTGCATAATGCTGCTCGTCTCACTTCCAGAAACAGAAGGGGAAGGACTACGAACATCATGATCTGCATTTCCCAAGTTGGATGAAACAACCTCCGACTGAGATGAGTCCTTAAAGAAGACCGTGACGAACATCAGCTAACATCTATATTTTGATATGCACAAATGTGTTTTAAGAGTTATTCACAACTTACTGATGGTGCTTCAGTTGCGGCACACCTGAGACGCTCTTTGAGTTTAAGAGTGGAGGACCTCATTCTCTCTATTTCCTCCTGTTGCTTCAGAAGTAGTTGCCGTTCTTTTCTTGCAGCTTTGTTGGCCTCCTGCAGCCGCTTGATCTCAGCCTACAGCAAGAAAGAGGTCTCTCATTTTCATTCTACATTTTATAATCATACAACCGCAAACTTGTCTTTTTAAAAGCATACACTAGACTAGACATATCAATGTTACATCATAAAGCATTACCGAAGTTGACCAAATGTTGGGGCTTACCTGCTCTTGCTGCAGTTTGAGCAGAAGGCCTCTTTGTTTCTTTTTTATAGGGGGCATTTTGTCATCCTCCCCTTTATCTCTCAGCTTTTTCTTTTGGTGTTCCAGCCAGGCCAGTTCAGCTCGAGTCTTTTCTTTGAGTGCCTTTTGACGGAGACGCAGCAAAGCGCTTTGATGCTGCAGTCTCACCTCTTCATCCCTCATATACTGGCGGACCATTTCCATTGTGAAATGAGAAAAGCTGTCTTGTCCTCTAGAGAAGGTTGAGGACACATCTTGGGACTACAGAAATGTTGAAAAATGTTTTTAAGATGAGAAATTGAGTCACAAACAGTTCTAGAATTCTACAAACAATCTGTATATGTCAGAGTGTTTGATGACCAAAAAGTTTACCTTAAGCATATTGTGAGCCGCTGGTGTGCTGGTATGGCTTGCCCCATCTTCCTCCGATTCATCATGATGCCAACATTTCTTGTCTAAACTCTCTCTGCGATGTGCCTCAGATGGCAATAAAGAACGGAAGGAGCGTTCTTCTATTTCGTCTTCAGTTATAGACTCATCAAACTTGTGAGAATATTCTGTTGCCACTGATGTAGTGTCTCCTGGAGAGCCAGGTACAAATTAATTACAGTTTATCAAATACAATCCATTAGTACTATTAATAATCTTCCACGCGTGTCTTTGGCACTTCTCTGAAACGTACCTTTATCTTCCACAGCAGATGGGATACTGCTACTGTAGAGCGATTCATTTAGCGCAGCAGGAAGGTCCTCCTCGATGGAAATGCTGTCCTCCGCTATGTCCGTCTTCTCATTTGAAGGCTCATGCTTTCTAGTCCCCTCTTGGTACTTTCTTTCTTTATGTTCTGAAGATAAACTGAGGTGGTTCTTGGTTTCAGGTTCACTGAGAAAATGTAATTAAGCCAATGTTAGCTTTTATGGCAGTTGAACAGGCAAACTGATGTTATATGAAGGCTCATACCTGAGACCTGGTCGTCTAATTGATGCAGAGTCCGCATGATCAGAGTGGCTAAAGCTGTTCATTGCAGACGGGTGCTCCTCGGTTCCGGTTCTACTGGAATCATAACTGTGTATAAGCAAAGCCAAAACATTAATAACATGCTTAGGAAAGAACGTCTGTAATTACATTTCCTTCAATTTAACCGAATTTACCTTTCATTAGCTTTGTCTGTATTCCTTGCATGTGAGTTTTCTTTTCGTAGCTCAGAATGGTCAGAATCGTGTTTAAAAGTCTTCAACTGAGCATGTGCCATTTCTGTCATCTGAGATACAATACAATTTACAAACATAGTCAGTGATATAATCCATTTTGCAATACTTAAAAGGTGCATTATGCAACTTTTATCAGAATTTTATTATTTTGGGATATTTGTGCGTGTTTGATCTTATAGTGACCCAGTGGCTGTTTGAGAGGTCAACATGGCGCCTTTACTTTCGTGGTCACATGGTCTCTACAACTCTCCAGGATCAATTGTTTTGTAGGTTTTCTGGGGAGATGGTCCATCAGGAGTGAAAACCTTCCAAACAATTGATCCTAGAGTCCTAGATCACCGTGATGGAAAATAAAGGCACTATGCTGGCCACTCATACAGCCGCTGGGTCACTACAAGGTCAAATAAGCACAAATATCAAACTTTTTTTCCACATAAAGAGTTGCATAATGCACCTTTAACTTTCTGTGAACCAGGAATGAATCAACTTTACAAAAAATGGTTGCACGCGCTGTTTTCCAGACAGAGAATGCAATGATTGCTTACCTCTTGGATGTGCCGGGCAGTTTCAGCTGTGTACCGCGCTGCCTCCGCCTGTTGACTCATCATCTTTGCTGTGGCCTCCTGGAGACCTTCCAGAGTCTCCTTCTGCGTTACAGCCAAACCTTCCTGCAGTTCTATATGAGCCTGGACAAAGAAATATATAAAAAATTTATAATTCAAACAAAAAAAGCAACATTATAAATAGTTGATACGGTGTGCAAAATGTTTTACCTGGGCAACTCTTTGTCGGTTTTCCTCCATCTGTAGCTTTGTCTCAAGAGCCTCTCTTTCGGTTTTGATCTTCAGCTCATATAGTTCCTGCTCATGTTGCTGTTGCTTGGCCTAGAAATGTTAAGTTTAAAATGGCAAAGTTTGAATGTCTAAACATGTTATAACATGCTGAATTAAATGTTGCATGTTTTACAAAGAATTACATTAGAAAGAAATGTCAAACATAACATCATTACCAGATATTATAATATGAAATTATCTGGCTGGGGGGAACTTTGCATTTTTACTTCCTCTGCAGTTCTATATTTTTGTCTATGATGATCTCTATTTGCTGATTGTTGACAATACATGTGTGTTTTTGTTGTTGCTTGAATTATTTATATAATAAATAATGTTGACTAAAACGTTATCAAATCAAGTTAAAATAAACACGCATCACTTGCCTTGAGCATTTGGGCCAAGGATGCACTTTCATGCTGAGCCACGGAAACACCCATCAATCGTTCTATGTCGCCCAGCTGCCGCACGGACTCCTCAATAGACTCCAGGTAATTGAGTTCTGCGGCAACACGCTGTTGCAGCACTGCAGGGGAGTACTGCAATTCACCTGAAGAAGAATAAGACAAACAAGTGAATAATATTCAAATGAGGTAATGCCATGCTAGTGCACTGGTGCTGGTTTAAATTACCAGAATCTTTGATTTCTGGGGAGCTTCTCCTTAAAGAGTTTGATTCCAATGAAGAACTATGATCCCGACATCCATTAGGAGACTGCCCGAGCCTGGATGGAGGAGACATCCTCTCGTCCATTTGAGAACTAACAAAATGTAAATGAAAATTACAACAGTGAACATTTCACTATAATACAGTTCTTTCTTTAAAATCCTACAGTTGAAAGATAAATTATTCAGTTTTATTTGTGCACATGTTCCTATTGTGTGTATCACAACAGGAAAAGAATTAGGAAAATTGATTGACAGAAATTTTGTTTTGGACTGAATGAAAATAGAAAAGACCTCAAGTAATTCTAAGTTGCATAGCTATTACTTGAGGTGGAAGGTGAAAACATGAATGGATTCATTGTGCTGCTGAGCTGCTAAGGTCATGCATTAGGTTCTATAGATCAAAATGCAGTCAAGCGTGTCAACAATGAATAAGGTTAGTTTCAGCGAAACACTACATAATGTTAAGCTGATGAGTGGAGCGCTGTAACAGAAATATGTCATGAAATTCATGAAAATACCATTACCTGGATTAAATATCACTAAAGCGCACTGGAATTTGAGTAAAGAAAATCTTTCTTTTGGCAGCAGGCCCAAGCTGTGGTAAGACTGGCTGACCCCACAGGCCCCCTACAGGCCCATGAAACAAAATGTCCAGTGTCTCGGGTCTGAACCATGGCCTCCTCAGGTTTCTAGAAACTACAAACCCCTGAAACACTCCCAACTGAGGGCCATAATATTGTTACTTGTTGAAAAGTCACACAAGAAGAGTAAACAATTTATCAGAAGTCTTTAAATCTAGGAGGATGATTTGAGAAATATAATGATCTATATGCTTTTTTAAAGTCCCTATAGTGTTTGTAAATGTGGGTCGGCGTGAGAAGGCATGTTCCTCAATTGATTGACTAGGAAAACATTGGCCGGCCCACCAAACTCGTCTTCCTCTGAACTATAGCATGTGTGTACACTTGCACATAGGAAATCTCAGAAATAAGCATATGACTATAGATGTTCTAGTGGAAAATAATAAGTATAACTGGCTGTACCTGTGTTGAGAAAGTCCAGAGACATCGCCTAAAGTGGCCTGGCTGTGTTCGGGGCTTCTATTTGAATCCCTTTTTCTTGACTCAGATGAAAGTGCGTCTGAGCAAGGGGAACTTCTCTGCTCCTCCACCAAAGTCACATCACTTTGGTCTGAAATCTTGCCTGAACAAAAAAAAAGCAGTATTATAATGCCATGGATGAAAAATACATGAAATGATATGCATGTAAAATAAGATATATACATATATAAAAATACAGACTTCTTTTGGTAGAATTCTTTGAATGGGGTGAAGATCCAGGTGTGGAGCATGAAGAACGCTGGGTATTACTACCTCCTATGTGCTTATCAGAAGAGCGTCTTAACAACTCCTCATAATGGTTACTGGAACTGTTTAATCAGATTAGAAAATGTTACACCCCTGCTTTTGACATCCTAAAGTAAGTGGGAAACTTTCTGTTGTAGTTTGAGCATTCTTTAAAGCAACATTTAATATTTTGAGAACAATAATAAGTTCTTTGGACAAAACATTTTTAAATATGAAAAAATATATTATAAATACAACAATAGGTTCAAAATACCTGTTAAAATCCTTTTGGCCACTAGCTCGACTGCTTTGAGGTGACACAAAGTCATTCTCATAAACTAAATCGGCAACATAACTGCTGGAGGGCAGCAGATGTGTAGATGGCGAGCTCCTCTCTACATTCATGTCGGTAACTGTGAAACAAGAAAAAGAGACAGGTATTTACTCATTCATCTCACATTGTACTTAATCATTTCAGCAGCAAAACGAGCTCCGAACATTAAATGAACTGACCTTTGGTGTTACCGTGAAGGCTCTTTGTGAAAATATTAATAACACTCAAAGGGCTTCCTTTGCTCAATTCCTCCCAAGCAGGTTTGGGGTTTTCTTGATGAACGACTAGAGAGCTGAGAGCTGCATAATTTTCAGCATCCTTTTGGAACTCTGACAGTCGCTGGTGACTTTTTCTTGCAGAGTGCTGTATTGCCCCCTGATGGCCAATAGGTCTAAATGCATTTTCAGAGTGAGGGCTTCGCTCACCGTCAGTGAGGCTTCCTTCACTTAAAGGACCCTCACTGATGGATGCTGAACTACAATCATGGCCATCAGGATGTTTATCCTCAATGCCATCACACTGATGTTTTCTCTTGTCTGAAAATGTATTTATTTCCACATCATTGGTCAATCCCATTTCATTGTGAAAATAATTGCCATGTTGAGCCGAGCTTGCATGTGGTTGAGTCTGACTGTTAGCCCTCCTACTCTTTTCTTTGGAGACCTTTAAATCTTGTCCAGGAAAACCCGTCCCATTGTACATTCTTCTGGAACCTAAAATTCCTTCAGCCAAGTCCTCATTTTCAGATACATTAGAAGCCTTTACAGCCACTTCAGCCCAGCTGCGCTCATCATATTGGGGGTGCAGGGACCTGGGTGCCCGTATGGAATCCACATCCAAAGCAGTTGGTAATCCATAATTGAAGCCCTCCCCTGCGAGCATACGTGCTTCACTCTCGATACGGCTAGATAGGGAAGAGGCAGTAGCCTTCAGCGCTTCAATGCGAGACGTTTTGGCCGGTGAATGTCTTGGTGCTGTAATTGGTCTTTGAGTGAGCTTTTCACTAGCACTTAACGCATTCTCGAGTCTGAGAAGTTGAGAAAGAAGATGTTCATTGCTGCAAACAGGACTGGTTACCGGTGGTGCCATAGGGATCCAGTTTTCAAGGTGTGCTGAAGAGGCTTCTCCGTAATCCAAGGCATTCCTGAGTACAAGAACACAATGGAAGGTTACGCACTGAGATTGCCTCACAGATGACGTTTTAAATATTTGAATAAAAAATATACATTGTGTGCAAAAATGACACTACTGTATTTTAGAGCATCCCAATTGTGTTAACAGTGGTACATTATGCTACCTGGAAACTGGAGGATGATTTAAAGATTGATCACTGCTGGAGGGGCTTTGTGCCTGCTCCAGTCTAATATTTTCTTTGTCTGACTCGCCAGACGGTTGGTACATTGGTCTCTGCAAAGCAAATATTGACCAGGTTAAAATACAGACATTCAGGCATGTTTATCAAACTTCTAACGGAACAGAAACTGCAAGTATACCATTTGTGTGGCACCCTGCTCCAGTTGTGCTCCTTCCAGCCGCAGTTTGTTGAAGGTCTCTTGGAGTCGTATTTGTGCAGGATTTACAGTAGTAGTGGCAACTGCTTTAGAAACTTCTCTCTGCTTCTTATATAACTCCTGAAGTCTCTGCTGCTTCTTCTCTGTCTCCTCTCTTAGTAGCTTCCGCTCCTCGACCTGTTGCCTTTTCCGCTTTTCTTGTTGTTGGGCAATGTATTGGCGAACAGAATCTGCATCATAGTGACGGTTTTTCATCCCAGCCTCGCCTGTGTTGACAGCTCTTGATCGATTGGATGGACCGGCACTATAGGACCCTCTTGTTGCTGCTGTCGTTGCCCATGTAGAGACTGGAGCCCTTGTTCTTGAGCCTGAACCCCCTCTGACTTGTCTCCCACTTGAGCCTTGTCGGGATCTTGATCGGGCTCTGTCACTGCGCTCTGTTTTGCACTCGAGCTGAAGGTCGTCCAACATCCCCCTGATGTCTGCTGACATGCCCGAACTGACATGTAAAGAAGTCAGTTCTTGCACTGCAATCGGAGAGGTTCTTGCATTCTTGTGAAATTCACTGCCCTCTTGCTTCTTTGAAGTGTTTTGAGAACACAATTTATCTATTTTTGAACGTGGGTCTGAACCGGATCTATGATGGGAGGCTGAAGAGAAGTTGCAACAACCATTTTTACCATGAATAAAAATAAAATTCCTACAAAATTTTAAATAAATAGTTTTTATATAGTTACCTTTAAGATGTTTCCTCTTGGTGGATTGTGACTCCTCAGAGGTCAGCCTGGGATCTTTACCAAGTACCATTTTCACAAGCTTTTGGCCTTCCCGCCATGAAGCAGGGCTTATCACTGTATAAAGCCAAATAAACAAACACATTACTCACACAACACAATAAGGCACAACACAAAAACAGAAAAGCCCACAGCAGAAGAGTAAAATGTTTACATTCGATAATGGGTCATACAATGTTAAACAAACCAAAAATACACACACTAAAAAAATATGGGTGAATTGTCCTAATTCCTCTAAAATACCTGAATGAAAGTCACAAACTATAGTGAAAGTAATACAAAACAATAAAAGTGGAAATAATTTTGTCTTAACCTAAACATATTATGTTTATAAGTTGGGACTAAATTCTTCCTAGTGAAAGGGAAAGAGCAGGACGTCTAGTGAACAGCTGTGTACCGAGTCCACTGAACCCAGCCAAACCTTTGGAGGACTATTTATAGAAGTGCACAGAACAGCTCACAAAACACAACTAATAAGATAAAGCTTAACATTGATCCCATTACATACAATACGTCTTGTTTCTGATTTTGTTAACAATATAAGTTTGGCTTCCTGTGTGAGTTTCTACACGCTATCTTCAATGAAGGTACAAGCTAGTGATTTTTGGAGTAAATAACTGTCTGTATGTCTGTAGTTACACAGCAAATGTCAAACATAAAGGACATTATTCTAAAGCTTTGAATCTAAATAGAACCTCAGCGGCATGCCGTTTCTCAAGTTCATTGACAAAGTCAATCGAATATTTCAAGTCACTTGGAAAATAAATAAATAATAATAAGTATAAAACTATTTTTTTTTTAAATACAGTACATAGAGCAATCAATTGAAGTTTGTCATGTTAACTGTAATGACACTATAACCATGAAAAGAATGAAACAGGATTTTGGAACTTTGGCTGGATTAGAGGTTTCGATTTATCAGTAATCCATCTGAAAATATTATTTATTTATATATTTTAATCACTAAATTTAAGTCTAAACTATACATGTAAAACAAAATATGTTTGCATACATTTTCAGGTTTAGCATTGAAACAGGATAATTTGTCTTCTGCAGAGTACATTGTAAAATCAACTTATCAAACATGACTATACCTGGTTTTGCATGAAGGTCAGAAGCAGCGGCAACTTTTTGGACTTTCCTCACAGGCTTCCTCTCTTTGGACTGATCCCTCTGCCCTTTTGGAGGCTGCAATTTGGTGCTTTCTGTACAATTCAGAAAAAAATAAACATGTTAGAAGAAGTCTATGCAAAGAACTATTAGTCGCATTAATTCATACAAACCAGCAAACTGTCGGGACAGATCTTTATAGATTTCTCTGCTAAGGTTGTGAAACTCTTCTTCCTTCCAAATCTTTCCATCAGGGGTTTGGATTTTTGTTTCCGTACTATTGAAACCTATAAGAACAAACAAACATAGATTATGTACATTTTGATTGTTTATAGTTACAGATATGCCCTTCAATCACAAACTTGTAAACCATAGACAAAATACCTTTATAAATAGGTGCAGATGGTGCAGTAGCTACTTTTCGAACTTTCACTGTGGGCATGGAGCAAGTACCGCTGTTGCCACTTCCAGCAATCGGTTGTTCTAAAGAACTACAGAATTTTTCTTTTTCTGCAGTCTCCTCCAGATGTTGCCTCTGCTTTCTGATTCGTTCTTTTAGTTTTTCCAGTTTATCATCTGGTTGATGACGTCTTAAGTTTTCCAAGCGTTGGGAAGCGGATCCAGGACTGGAAGATGGGGTGCTCTCACCTTGGTGTCTGAAATCTGAGGTCTTACTGTCAATATTCTGTAGAGCTTGTGCTTTGAGAGAGCTGTCCAAATGAACAGCCTCCCTTCTTAGTGCTGGAGGGTGCAACGGATTAGTCCTTAGTGTATCTAGGGCTGGTTGTTCATTGAGGTAGCGGACTTCCATATTTTCCATAGCGGAGGAGTGTGCGCTGTCCAAGTCTGTGTCTGTCGGCTTGTCCCTGGTGTCTCTCTGGTACACAAGATGGCTAAGAGAAGGATTTGAGTCAGAAGGCTGAGATGAGTACGAAGACCCTGGCACTGAATGCAGACTGTAGAGGTCAGATGGAGCAGAGGGATGTGGTGGAGGAGTGGCCTCTCTGTACAGAAACCAGATTACACAGGATCAGAGGGAAGATCAAGATTTCCTTTTAATTCACCCCTTGCTGTGCAGAGTGTAGAACACATTTAACCCAACTAAATAATCAGTTCATTTCTACATTGTTAACAGCCGTAAATTGTTAAAGATTGTAAGTTGCAAAACTCTATTCAATAAAAGAAGAGTTACCTGTAAGAGGCTACTGGCTCCCTAAACTCCACACTGTGGCGAACAGTGTTATCCTGGGTACTGGTTCTTAATGGGCTGCGCGAGCTACTCTTTACTGGACTGTGTTGAGATCGAGCTCTCCTTTTTGTAGTTGCTTTATGGTGATCTTCTTGTTGTGATTCTATGTAAAAGAGCACTCATTAAATCCCAAATAATGCATGAATATTCTGGTACAATTTGAATAGATACCTTTGGAGTGAGATTTTTTCTTGCTAGGATTTAAAACTTGTTCCAATAAAACCCCTGTTCCTGGACCAGCCTCAAGTTTGTTTTCTATCTGCCGTAACTACAACACAAATAATTTAATATAATTGATATGATCACACTAGTACAGCAGGAAAATTAAACTGATCTGCAGAAAACATTGTTGAGTTGAGAGTTTAGTCATTTGTACTTACAGCAGCTTTGGACTGAGCCAAGCCTTTCCAAGCAGATGTTATCTCTATATACAATAAGAAAAATGATAAGAAAAACAAATATGATTTTTCCATAAGAAATGCTATGTGTTTACATACCGTCACCAGCATCATGATCTTTGAGACTGTGTCTAGAGGTTTTTATTAGGGCATCAGCCCTCTTGCTTCTCCTCATCGTCTCCTGCAAACAGATACTAAATTAGACACACAGAAAATATACTAAGTCTTATTACTGCACTGTTCCATTTGTATACAAATTGTGGAATTAAAACTTTCCAAAATATATTTAATATGACTTGTTTACAATGGCATTTATATAACTACCTTGCCATTTAAAACAGGTTCTGCAAGCATCACATTCCTCAAAAGCTTTTCATGATGGGTAGTGAGCATACCACAGGAGCATACCAGTGTCACATGTCACAAAGAAGACATGTACAACTTGACTGTACAAAAATTTACTTTTTAATAATATTGACCACAGATGGGAGTCACCAGATAAATATATTTATAACTGTATTCTTACATTGCTGCTTTGAACATGTAATAAGCATGTGACACCCCTCAGGTGTTTTCTGTCCTCAGTGGCTTAAGTCTGCTGAAATTCAGTACTACTATCTATATAGTTTCAGCTAAATCAATGCTAATTTTTAGTAACTTTAGTTTCCAGGACCAGTGGCACCACCAGGGGGGACTCCTGGCCACCCCATTGGCCACCCCACTGGCCAGTGTTAATTGTAGTACTGTAGTATCAGTTATGAATATTTTCAGCCCAAATTCACAGCCAGCCAGGCAAGCCACTCTAGACCTAGTTTTGGTTTGCCACCCCAAGATTTTAAGTGGCCCTATCTGGCCACCCCTATGAACAATTTCTGGAGGCGCCACTGTCCAGGACACAGCGTGTTAGATATTAAATGCTTGGAAATGTAAACAAAAGTCAGCGTAACACACACTTTTCTAATCCTCACTATGGCTGAGAAAATTAATTGTTTACATTTATACAGGAACTGACACGATCACAGCATTCCCTGATTCTCTAATTTGTTTAAGACTGATTTAGGATGAGTTAATACCCATACTGGTAAAACATTAGACAGCGCCCATAAACTCCTCGGACTTCGGCTGTTAGCTCTCACAATAACAGTCAATATTGCTGCCCTAAACATAAAGATGATGCAATTTACCTTTTAGTGGGTGATTTGAAGAAGGAATACATCCACGTCCTTTAGGGTGTCGTCATGTTGAGAAGAACCGAACTTCTTAAGACTTTGGCTCAGCTGACTGTTCGCTAACGTTGGTTAGCGTTAGCAGCTAAGTTAGCAAACCGATGTTAGCTACTTTTGCCAACTAGGCTCGCAACTCTTTCTAGTAACATACACTCATTGTGAGCCTACAGTTGATTATCACTAATATGACTGTTCAGTTTAAACTATTTTAAAAGTACGAAAGGTAATTGTCCCAGAAATAGTACCTTTCCCGGGTTACTGTGTTGATGTTTTCTGGTGAAACTAGTATCCAAGCAATTCAAGGATAAAAACCACTTGAGCGGTATATCGCGAGACTTCCGGAAAGACCCCACCCAGTACACGTACGGTGATCACGCGAAAGGATTAACTACATAAACAATTATATCTATGATTAAACCATATGACAGTTACTAAAGATTACCGACTAAAAACTAACTAAGTCGTCTTATTCATTATCTAGGAATTTGCATAAGCAGCCATAGTATGATAGAACACTCACGAAGACCGATTACTGCCATCTAGTGGCTGACTAGAAACATATACACGAACTTTAACTATTTTCATGGAACTTTTTTTGCATTGCATATTTGGCAATTAGCCAATCTATACACAGTCTAATAAAAATGTTCCCTTATTCATATGCTCGCCGTTTTTAAGTCGTGTGTCAGAATAAGTAAGATCTCTTGCTTGGTTATGCTGCTGAATTTTCTCCCTCTCTTCCTATCTCTATCCTGCGCCCCAACCTCTCCGCCTCTGTTCAGTTCTGTACTCAGTGGATAGGCGTATGTTAGCGGCAACATCTGGGAAAGCCACACGACATGGAAAAGAGTTCTTCATTTTTAGGTAAGTCTGCATGCACGTTTGTCTTTCATATTGGTAATTTCCTTCAAATTCACAGGTCTTGCTATCTAACAACATCAAAACTGTCATAACTGTTTGGTTTTCCTGCATATTTCCTGCTAATAGCCCAATCCTACCTGCAGATTTCACATATTTTAAAATTGTATAATTAATATAATGGCTGTGCTGCACAACCCTAATTTATTGGGCTTAATTATAGGGGGAAAGTATGAGGAATGGTGTGTGCATTCTGAACAGATATAGTTATTTTGTCTAAGCACATGACTACAAGGATCCCCTGCAAGTACACATCCATTACCTTCAACTAATTACCTATTGGACACGAACCTGATAAGGATCCAATTTCAACTCGAGGAAACTCACTTCAATCTCAGATGATTGGCACCAATCGTCAATAAAAGATTGTAGTGTGTAATTAAACAGTGGTGGTCACTTAATATGAGTGCTTTCATCATTGACAGTGACTGGCTTTTATCTAGCCTTCTCTCTTGTGCTTTCCCTTTTCTTTTTGGGGAATAGTAATGTCTACACATTTCAAATAGAAAAAAAACCTCAGATTGAAGCCTGCAATAATGTATGTATGTGTAAACACATCTATCAGAATGTGCATCAATGACTGTTTTTATTTGGAGTTTGACAATAATAAAACAAGAGGCAGTTTGAATTAGTATATTTTATGACAGGCATGCTGTGGGTAAACACAGTATAATACTGAAGTAGTCTTGTCCAATATTTTCCTTCATTTCCCGAGATAAGCCTCAGAATCTGCAGGCTGTAATAATTTTGATTAGTTTGGTGGCCTCATAGATTTGATCAGACTGCAAATTAGCAAAGAAAAACGGCACAGATTGTTATTTCATTCATTCATTTTCATTCAATCTTTATTAAGGACACAAGTGAGAACACATGATCCATATTTATATTAAAAATAAGAATAATAAGTAAAAGGTAAAATACATTATATATATATATACACACACTATAATACTGGAAATAATTACAGCAATAAAAACAAGGCACTAGCAATACTCTAGCTGCCACTCACATAAAGACATGAGCGCCAATGATTCCACATTTTTGACATGAATCTCATTGAGCTGATCTCAGGACACACCAGAGTCCGTATAATGGCATTCTGAGAGTTATTCAGTCTACACATAAATTTATAGTAACAATGACGAAGTGCAGCAGCCGGACAAGAACGAACATCACAGTCAGCAAACATCTGACTCGCACTACAGTGTCTAGGCATCTTTAACAGCAGCCTCATTGAGTCATTATATGCAACTGTGAGCCTCTGCAAGCTGGACTTTTTAAAACTTCGCCACAGCTGCGCAGTGTACAGAGGACAGCAAAAAGCTTTAAACAGATTAAGTTTGACATCCACAGAACACATATGAAACTTCCTGACCAACATGTTAGATTGTCCATACAGTTTACACACCTGCCTGTGCATGTCCCGGTCATCAGTGAGGTCACTACAGATATAATGACCCAAATACTTCATCTCATTTGTGACATTAAGAACACTGCCGCACAGGGTGAACTCAGGGAATGTTAGAGGCCTATCATCCTTGGTTCTCACAACCATTATATAGCTTTTCATGGCGTTATATTTAATATCATTATCTAAGCCATATTGTGAACAGATATTCAGGAGATGTTGAAGTCCTGCACTGTATGGACAGAACACAACCAGGTCATCTGCATACATGAGGTGATTAATGACAGAACCTCCTGCGACACATCCAGTCTTACAATTATTGAGCTGTACAGAAAGATCGTCCATGTAAATATTAAAGAGCAGTGGGGACAATATCCCACCCTGCCTGACCCCATTGCTGACCCTGAAGGAGTCAGACACAGATTCGCCCCATTTCACCTGCATGGTCTGCTGTGAGTACCAGAAAATTAGAATTCTAATGAGATAAGCTGGAACACCTCTATTAGATAGTTTTGTAAATAGTTTATCATGATTGATTCTATCAAAAGCTTTAGACGCATCAAGAAAACACAAAAACATTGTAGAGCCCTGGCAATGATATTTATCTAGTAGCTCCTTCAAGGCAAAAATACATGTATCAGTACCGTGCTCTGGTTTAAAACCAAACTGGTTGGCAGCTGTATAAATATACGGTTCAAGTCTGTTCAGGATAACCCTCTCAAGCACTTTTGAGACCGAACTGGCCAGGGCTATGGGCCGATAATTGTCCATACTGCTTAGTTTACCAGCTTTGTTTTTTATCACTGGGACAAGTAAAACAGATAATAGTGACTCAGGCAGGATGCCATGTACCATAAACCCAGTAAAGCATATAGCCAACAAGGGATACAATTTTCTGCTTGCAAATTTGAGATGTTCTGCAGTTAATTTATCTGGTCCACAGGACTTGTTATGCTTCAATTTGGACACTTCCTCAAAAACCTCCTGTGGAGTTATTATCATTTCCTCATCAAATTCCAAAGTCTCAGCAAAAGCCAAGTTACTCTTTAGGCAGTTAAACAATTTATAATAATAATTCCGCCATATCTGGCAGATATTATCAGAGCCAGTTGTCCCCTCAATATTGGAAGGAAGAGTTACTTTATCAGAGACACTTCAAATTGTCCTTGTATCCCCTTTATTTTCAAAATAGGATCATTTGACAATGAGCAATGTATACAAGATGTATTGGCTACCTGTAAATCAGTTCTATTGATAGTACATAACAAACTTGTATGTAAATGAAAGATCATGTTTTGATGCCAAACCTGTCTGATGCTGCAAAACAAATCTACACCTTCAAGTTCTAAAAGAGTCAATAGACTCAGTTTTGTATTTTAGTGCAGGGCTTTCACATTGTATTCCTTAAGGTCAATCTTTTATAACTTTAGACACAACAGGTGTTGTTTAGACACATCAGGCCAAATGTGTGCACACAGTGATTGTTAGCATGTTTGAGAACACACCGGTAATTTAACCCCTAAATGACCCAGCAGCATGCCACTGTGTGCTGGTCCTATTAACAGTATTCATCATTAATGATCTAACGTTTCTCTGCTGTTATGTAACTGTTTCTCAGAAGGTCAGCCCCAGCTGTGAGACCTCACTTCATTAAAACATGAACATGAATCCAGTTGCTGATGAACAGAATTAAGCGAAAATTGTATTCCGTTAAGGCAGAGTATTTAATGGCTGGCAAATGGTAACACTAACATTAACTCCTGACCTTTAGCCTTTGTCTTTGTCTTGTATTTATGTAATAACGTACATGATAAGAATCTATACACAATTAAAGTTAGAGTATATATGTATTTTACAATATTGGCCAATACCGGCCAACAAAAATGCAGATATCTCAATTTTTTGCATTGAAAAGATCTCAGTCACAACTTCCTAGGCCACAGGGGGGCGGAGAAACATGGCGGTGAAAATCGGTCACAAGTTTGTACACCAATTGTATGTATACTATGTTGTAGACTTTTGTAGACTTTATCATTTTGGAACCTAAGAGATAGAGACTTATTGTTTCTCTCTTGTCAGAGTTCAACACTGACACGTTTAGAAGCTTCATACACAGGATTATAGACCAGACATGTTTAAAAATATCAGCAGTGCGTATCGGCATCGGCCTTAGAAAAAACATTGATCAACCTCTTTAATAAATCTTTCTATATATATAAAAAATCTAATTCATTACTTAAAATATGGGCCTATATACCCCCTTCATATCAGAGCCCAAAAATCCATATCGGCTGGGGCCTAGTTATTTGTTATCTATAGAACCACTGAATTACAAACTTTCTGTAGCACTGTCTCAAGACCCACCAGGCACCAACAAGGTATCAAAATATTGTTTTTCTACCTAAAGCCATGATGTCTGTGTGGATGTTCATTAGGATTAAGCATTTTACTGAGACTGTAAAATGTTCCAAGCAATATTTGTATTTCCATCTCTGGAGACCTTTACATTTTATTTTATACATTTTTTCTTGACTTCTGCTGGCTCTCAGCAAATGCAACAGGCCGATAGAGAGCTGTAAATTAAATACGCAGATGTTGGCACTGCCTCATGCACTCACTGTATTAAGTCATAGCAGCAGGAACAGTGTGTCAGTAAAATGAAAATGAGACCAATTGTGTTTGAGATAATTGTCCTAGAGCCATGGCTTTGTCAGTTTATTAATGTTGCTGAATGTGAGACCAGAATTATTTCCCTATATATTTTTTTATACAGAGGGTACCCGCTGGTACAGTGGTGAGTCTGGTTCCAAGCCTAGCTGAATGTAGTTGTTTTAGATACCTATTTTTCAAACACAATATCCTCTTGTTGATCACAAGTAGTGTTTTCAATGACTGATCATAAGTTGACTAGTTCAGTGCTGCAACAGAATCAAATGGCACACTAACTGGGATTATTAAATTTAATGGTTGGTTTTCACTCTGCATACAGCTAGAAATGAGTGAAATAACTAAGCGTTTATCTTAGTATATAGTTCTAAAAGTGGCATTGGTATTACGCAGGATCCTGAATCTTTTCACGTTATTTCACATAGCATAATTTATGGACATCTATGGTTTTATTTCTTTGCATGTGTGGATTAGTTTGATTGTTGCCAATGTCTGGTAACAATGTTATTGTTACCATGTTATTAGCATATTTAGAAAAATATTTACTGTGAAAATGCTCATGCTTGATTTGACCTTTTAGTAATAAAATCTCAAAGGCACAAGGAAAATAATAGTTTGAGATTACTTTTTCAAAAAATAATAATGATTTCAAACTAGTCTCTACAATGCAGCTCTAGGTGGCAGAGGACTCCCTGGTTAATGTCTCTACTCTCACCAGGTTGGATGTGGAGGATGAGGAGGGCTGAGTGAAACTTGAGGTGTGATGAGACAGCTGAGTGGGCTTCAGGGCGGCAGGTGTGACAAGGTTGCTCGGCTGTCCAGACCTTTCCTTCATCTCTCATTATTGACCTCACACCCACACACCTGGCTGTCTTACATGGATGTCACTACAAGTTAGAAGTTGTAACACGTGCATCTGTTGCATGAGGAAAAATCTCGATTGCATTTTCCTTTGGTATCGGTTATTGTTTTATAAGATATAACACCTAGTTGTTCAGGAAAATACTGCATAAGCTACTCTTCCTGAGGTCAATTTGTATCACACACATTCATTTTTATATTTCTTTACATCAAGTCACAATCAAGTCCAAGAAACATTTCCAGATGCTATACTAATACAAACAAGCTTACTATTTTCAGTTAAGTAATTCAGAAAAATCAAGAAGAAGAAATGTGCTCATGCATTTTTATTTACCATATAATCTGAGTTGCTTTATAAAGCTATAAACAGTGTTATAATGATCTGGATAATGTCTGAATGATTTTCTTGTTCATTTGATTGTCCTCTCATACAGTTCCTGCCCGATCTTATCTGATCTCTGAAGCTCAACAGGTTTGGGTCTGGTTATTAGCACCAGGAAGCGAGAGACCATGTAGGAATACTAGTTGTTGTACCCTCCGGCCGGCAGAGGGTCACTGGTTAGAATTCAAATCCTGATTCCACTGGTGCATAATTGTCATTCACTTCACTCACTTTGTGGTGTGTGAATGGTGATGGTCAAAGGGTTTTATGGCACAGACTGGTTTCTGTTAGTCTACCCCAGGAGAGCCACATACACACCTTACCACCGAGTGTGTGGAGTGTGATTGATCTCTTTTAGGGATCTTTGTCTGTGAAAAGAGCTACAAAGAAATTCCCCTTTTTATATGGGATTTAGAACATTACTGCTGTCATAGGTTACCGGTAATTTGTTGTGAAACCAAAAGGTAAGTGCACATAGTGGGCTGCATTATTGATGGTTCAATGCGTAGTGTTGCAGAATAATTAGGTTCTATTTCCTTTTTTTCCCCGACCCAATATTCCCAACCAGATCTGAACCACACTGAAATGTAAGGAATTCATAAGGAGAGATACTGTAGGATGTCATTTTATTTAACCCCTTTGACCTGTTGCTATGAATATGCTTCTTTCGATTGGCCATTGATTTTAATCATGACTTCACCACTTCATTACTTGTGCTTTCCTGCTCTTCTCCAGCACAGTTCAATACGATGTATCCACTATAGGCGTCAGAAAACTCACTATGGCGATGTCCTCTATGGCTTTTTTGGGTAAACCATTGTGAATTTGTGCTTAGAAGCTGCCTGTTACACTTACTCTGTCGCTGCCTGCCACCAAATGCCTCACTCACTTTATTAACTTTAATGAACTCATTCGTTTGGGCTGCAGGAAGACGGATGCTTTATTGGTTATATGGATCGTTATTCATTTGCTTCATTACTTTTTCCTCCACAGTCTCTCCCTTATGTAATTCTCTCATTCAAGCCCCGAAGACAGTATTTATGATAGGATTTGAATATGGTGTGTATAATATAAAAATCTTTTAGCTTTTGTGTGCAAAAACTGAAAGTGTTCTATGTTCGAAACCATCAGCTGAAGACAGGTTATGTGTGGTCATTAAGTCCACTGATTTAGAGCAACCTAATTAACAGTTCTCAGCCTGTTAATATCGTCACATAGATTAGAATACTCAAGATCTGCTATGCTATCATTTCACTGAACTGCAAAGCATGCTGCACGGGGATCTATAACCCTTAAGTCATGTAGCTACCGTCAAGCTAAAGGCTCTGTAATACAGCACCAGTGTCAGCAATAAATGCTCTTCAAAGTTGCAATGGTAGTCTTGATTTTTTTTTTTTCGTTTACTATCAGACATGTGTGTATGGAGTTTTTTATTATTACAAATATGCAGCTAAATTGTGGCAATAAATTCAACAGTTTACATTACACAATAATCCAGTTGTACGAATACAAGTAAAAACAGTTAATTTCTTTATTATGTTACATATACATTAGTCAGATAGTCATGCATACATAGACTCATCTTACACACTTTTGTGCATTTTTAATCTACCTTGTCAAATTGTTAATAAAAGTAACAATAGCTTAGGAATATAATTACAGATAATGATGAGGTAATGCTACATAGTTATTGTCGTTGAACTCCAGTCAAGCTTTCCATTCATGTGTTACAATATTTCTCCTCTCCCTCCTTTAGCACTATGCTGAGATCCTCCACGGCCTTCAGACAATGCTGGAATTGGGCTCCTGTTCTGTCAGCTCTCAGTCTTTGACAGGGGACCACAATGCGCTGGAGCTGCCCAGAGCACCAATGGGCCCAGAGTGTCCCCGAGGCGGTCTGGATGTGGGTGTTTGGGCAATGCGTGGCAGCAGCACCCCCCGACACCACCTCCTCCACCCCCCTATGCTGGACTCTGAGAGCTGGCAGAAGCACCGGCCGTCCTCTCACCCCCTGGAGCCCCACAGCCTCTCCACCAGCTACAACACCACCTACCTCACACACATGGCAGGACAGGCACCCCACGTTGTTCACCCCAATCGACTCGGGCTGGCCCTGGACGTGATACCCGCCTTTGATGTTATAGGAGGGATGTCAGGAGGAGAGGGCGATCTGGCGGTCAGTCCCAACATGATGAAGAGGAGAAGGGGCGGCCTCATCGAGCAGCGGGACATAGTCAAGGCTCACCAGGCTCATAAGATTCACAGCACACCACAGGCCCGGCGCAAAGAGTGGGAGTGAGTATTGTCATAATACATGTTTTATTCATAAATGTAGTTGTTATAGAAGTGGCACCAGCCCAAAAGTCGTCCACATAAACTTGTAAACATAACCAGTCCAGTTCAATGTCCTGTGTGAAGTATAATTCAGTGGCTATGTGGCACCACCAGTTTCTTTTCTTTTTTTCATTTATAGCTTTTGGTGGAAAAGAACCCTCAGGATATAACAAGCACTGAGTGTAATGGATATTACATTGTGCACTGACCAGGCTTGCATTTTCCAACCCAATCCATGCTATACTTCTGAAACTGCACTGAGCATTAAAAACACAAAACTACTTAATTGTGAATGAATAGAATTGTTATGCTCTATAAACAATTGAAAGATATTGTTAAGCAAATTTGCAAAAGAACGTATAAAGATGGAAATAGAATAAAGGGGTGCACGTGCATTGCTGGCTGTGTTCCCTGCGGCGCTGTGGAATTGCTAACAGCGTCCCTCCCTCTGTTTCACTGTTGCGGCTGTGGCTTCACCTCACGCGTCACGACTCCCCCCTGTGCCCTCCAACTCCTCCTTTCTCCCACTCCACAGGTACAAAATGCCACCGTAGAACTACCTCTGTCAATGAGGAGAAATAGACGATGAAATTATAGTGGCGATGATTGAAGTAACCAAACGATTTACTGCATTTTATATGGTAAGTAAGTTTGAGAGTGCCCTGACCATGTGAATTAGGGCAGGCAGAATAAATGTTTGCCTCGCGGCCACAGGTCCACTGACAGGAGGATGGAAATCAGATGTTGCACCTGAGCCAAAGTTTGCACCTGCTCCTGTTTTTCAAAGGAAATGAGCCCGGTGTTAGCATAAGCAGGTGGCTGCAGGCTGGGGCACAATTAGGACGAGTCTTCCGTCTTTTTTGTGAGACAGATTTTTTCGTTGTATTGAAAGCTATTTTGAGGCATTATCTGAACTGGTGTAACATGTAACCCACAACCAGAATCTATAATGAGGTGCCAGCTATCTACATGTGTGTTAGGATGGCTCACATTTTCACTCTGTAGTCTTAAGGTACAATTCTGTAGATTTAAAGAGTCATTGGTGAAATCATTGGTGAGGTCAATCATTGGTGAATCTTCCCATTAGCAAATTTATTCTTGTCCTTTACTACTTTTATAACTAATGTTCATTGAGATACTGTACTTTTGCCTCAAGAACTTCATGATTTTTTCGTCTGTCTTTTTTGGATGGGGCATTAGGTTTCGTTAGACAGGACAGCACAGGATAAAAAGGTGTGAAGAACAGTAAAGAGACATTCCTTCACCCGTTGGTCACCTTGTTTCCTGTTGCCACGTCACCTTGTTTCCTGTTGCCACGTCACCTTTGCGAGACTCGTGTTTGTTTCGCTGGAAGTCTCTTGGAATTTCAGTAACATTTTAAGAGTTGGTGAAATCAATCATTATGGCTAGCCGCACCGAGCAAGAGCTTCACCGTCTAAGACTGGACATAAAGCGATTGACGGAGGATATTAAAAAGAAAGAAGCGCTTGTTTCCGACCTCATGGAAATATCCCATAGACAATCACTCCATATTTCCTCTCTGACTGCTGCCCTCCAAGAGACAGTGCTCGGAGACCCGGTTACCTGTCCCTCACCCTCTAGCTCAACTCCCCACCCGCAAACCGTGCACAGAACAAAAACACTTGGATCTACCTGTTTGAGCCTCACGAACCGGTTCTCTGTATTGGCGGAGGACTCACCTACTCCAGCTGTTCCGGCAACGGCGCTCCCCAATCTGGACCCGGCGATGGATTTCCCGGCTCTCCAAGGGGGTGGCGCGGATCCCCGCTCGGCCCAGCCTCACAAACAGGGGGAAAAAACATCGGCCAGGCGTAATATCCTAAAAGAGGCGGTCCGGAGACGATCCAGTGGATCCTCGGGTATGGCTCCGGTCTTGTCGCTGTCCCCGACGCTGCACGCGCCCTCGCAGCTGCTGACGGTGTCGCGGTCTCATCAAGCCGCGACACCGCCGGTGGCCCCCCCGCGGTCAGCTCTCGCGTCACGGCCACAACATTCCGCGTCGCGAGAGGTATCCCCGCGGTCCTCTCCGGCGGAGCCACGGACACAACAACCCGCGGTGCAGCCGGTGATCCCGGACGAGGGCGCGCAACAACAGCAGCCAGGATCCACTCCTGTCGGGGCGGGACTTGAACCCATCGGTCAGCCCGCGGCCCTGGTCTCTCCTCCGTCCTCTCCACATGGTGATGTTTCCGAGTCCGCCCACCAGCCAAAGCCACTATTCCCCACCACAACACTCATAATAGGAGACTCCATTATCAGAAACGTCCGTTTTTATAACGCCGCAACCCACTGCTTCCCAGGTGCTACAGTTTCCAGGATAACACAAAAACTCCCAGGCATTTTTCAGTCCATGCCCCCATCCGTCCATAGAGTGATCGTCCACGTGGGTACAAATGACGTATCGAAAAGACAATCGGAGCGTACAAAACTGGATTTTAAAGAACTCCTCAGCGTTCTGAGACCATGGATTTTTAAAGGTGTGTCTGTGTTCATCTCGGGCCCCCTCCCCACGCTGAATCGTGGCGATGAACATTTTAGCAGGACCTTCCATCTGAACTGCTGGCTTAAATCCGTATGTAGACCTCTAACCTCTTTTATTGACAATTTTAGCCTTTTTATGGACCGACCCTCTCATTTCCGAGTCGACGGCTTACATCTGAACTTGAGGGGCAGCCGTCTGCTCACAAAGAACATGTCCCTGGCAGTCCACTCCGCACCTGCGCGTGATTGACGGTTTGCCTCCAGTCAATCACGCGCAGGTGCAGCCTCCGCCAACACTCCCCCTCCTATCGTTTCCACGCCCCCCTCACAAACCATCCCTGTCATCACTAGCAGAGAGCGGACACAACACAACCCTCCATGCAATTATCCCGTTAATATGGACAGGAATTATCCTGTCCATATTAACGTTTTAAAACCCCTCCCCAAAGCCCCCCCACAGTCCACAGCTAATCCATCTCAAACCACAATAAACATGGCTCTTTTAAATGTCCGCTCTCTGCAGAACAAGTCTTTTATTGTGAATGACCTGATTTTAGATAATAATCTTGATTGTTTGTTTTTAACTGAAACCTGGCTGGGTACAGATGCGACCGCGGTTCTTGCTGAGGCCTCCCCACCTAATTTTAGCAGCACCTTTTCAATAAGGAATGGGAAAAGGGGAGGTGGCACTGCTTCCATATGTACAAACACTATTGCCACCAAACCTATTTTATTTGATCCATTCCCCACTTTTGAGCACCATGCAGTTGTTTTTAGCAATCCCCCCATTTTATGTGTCACTATTTACAGACCCCCCAAAAAATGCCCTCTTTTTGTTAAGGAATTTTCTGAGTTTTTATCACTTTTACATAGCTCTTTTAATATGATTCTTTTAACTGGTGATTTTAATCTACACATAGATAATCTTTTAGACCCTGTTGCTAGGGATTTTTTAAATGTTCTTAATTATATGGATTTTACCCAACACGTCACACAGCCAACTCACGACAGAGGACACAGTCTGGACCTGGTCATCACGTATGGCCTGTCCACAGCTGTGTCTTCTGTCATTGACTTGGCTGTTTCTGACCATTACTGTGTGTTTTTTAATATCACCAGTTTTACCCAGCGGGAGACCTCGGTAAGAGCTGTGAGGAAACGTCATCTCACCCCTGAAGTGGCTGCAAATTTTATTGATGTTTTAGAGAAATATTCTCCTATTGTTCTACCTGCCCCCTGTGATTTTATTTTTGAAAATTTTAATAGCAAACTCAAGTCAGCGCTTGATTCTATCGCTCCTTTAAAATCCAAGAAACTCCCTACAAAACCAATTACTCCATGGAGGAATGAGGAAATTAAACAACTCAAAGGACAATGCAGGGTGGCAGAGAGAAAATGGAGAAAAAACAAAATTACCATAAACTACCAAATCTTCCGTGAACAACAATCAACCTACAATAACACAGTAAGAAACACAAGAAACAACTACTTCTCAAAAATTATCAACAATAATAAAAACAATCCCAAGGTACTCTTCTCTACAATAGAACATCTAATCAATCCTGATTTTAACAAGACCAATTTTACTCCAAGTGACTCCCTTTGCGAGGCGTTTGCAGACCACTTCAGGGGAAAGATAGACACTATCAGATGTAATATTTTATCTACTCAAAGTAACACGGTTTTAAATGCATCTGGTTGTCTACTTGTTCCAGAGGAAACACTGCACAGTTTTGTCCAGGTTAATGCTGAGATGCTTGATAAAGTTTTCTCCTCAGTGAGGCCCACCACATGTCCTTTAGACCCGGTCCCAACCCCGTTTTTTAAAACTTTCTATGGATCTCTTAGAGACGAGCTTTTACACATGATGAATTGCTCCCTTCAGACGGGGGTCTTCCCTGCTGCCTTTAAGGGGGCGGTGGTGAGGCCTCTGCTGAAGAAGAGCAATTTGGACCGTAATGATTTTAACAACTTTAGACCGGTATCCAACTTACCATTTTTAAGCAAAATCTTAGAAAAACTTGTTTTTACCCAACTTAGCGACTTTATAAATGCACATGACGTCCTTGAGAAATTTCAGTCTGGCTTTAGGGTAAACCACAGCACCGAGACAGCCCTTTTAAAGATTTTAAACGATTTTAGATTAAATTATGATTCCAAAAGGTTGACAGTGTTGGTTCTACTGGATCTGAGCGCTGCCTTTGATACAGTCGACCATACTATTCTTTTAACTCGTTTAAAACACATCGGCCTCTCTGGTGCTGTCCACAAATGGTTTACATCCTACCTCACAGACAGGACATTCATGGTAAGTGTGGATACCTGCTCCTCCAAGGTCCATAATATTACATGTGGTGTGCCTCAAGGTTCGATTTTAGGCCCAGTGCTTTTTAACCTGTATATGCTCCCTCTTGGTGATGTCATCAGGAGACATGGAGTCAACTTTCATAGTTACGCTGACGATACACAGTTGTACATCTCCATGTCTCCTGAGGACACCAGGCCAATGGATGCACTTTTTAACTGCATTTTAGATATCAAATCCTGGATGGCAGAAAACTTTCTCCAGCTTAACCAGGACAAAACTGAAGTTTTAGTCATCGGTCCTCAGGCCCAGAGAGAGAAACTTTTACCCAAACTACAGTCATTGTCTTTTAATCCTTCCTCACAGGTGAAGAACCTGGGTGTGATTTTTGACTCTGAGCTGACTTTAATTCCACACATTAAGAATATCACAAAGATAGGTTTTTACCATCTAAAGAACATAGCCAGAGTCCGCCCCATTCTCTCTCGGGCCAACACGGAGACGCTAATGCATGCTTTTATCACCAGTCGTATCGACTACTGTAATGCCCTGCTTTCTGGTCTTCCCAAAAAGAGTATCTCAGGTTTACAACTTTTACAAAATTCAGCAGCTCGTGTCCTGACGAAGACCAGGAGGCGGGACCACATTACACCGGTTTTAGAGTCACTGCATTGGCTCCCCGTGTGTTTCAGGATCCATTTTAAAGTTCTTTTAATGGTTTTTAAATGTCTTAATGGTCTTGGTCCTTCTTATCTTTCAGAATTGATTTTACCATATGAGCCTTCGCGGTCCCTTCGCTCCTCTGGCAGGGGTCTCCTAGTTATTCCTAAAGTCAACAGAAAGACTCACGGCGAGGCGTCTTTCCAATACTATGGCCCTCGCCTCTGGAACGACCTGCCAGAGGAGCTCAGGACCGCAGAGAACGTTCATGTTTTTAAGAGCAGGCTCAAGACCCACCTTTTTAGTTTAGCTTTTAATTAATATTTACTTATATTAACCTTATTTACCGGTTTTAGTTCTATTATTTCTTTATTTTCCCTCTTTTATCCTGTGCTATTTCACGCACAGTTTTAGCTGTTTTTAATGTATCTCTTATTAAATATTTATTTATTTATTTTTATTTATTTTATTCATTTATTTTTTATGTTCTCCTAGTGGTTCCTCTGAGGGAGCCCTCTGCCCCGGGAGTGCTGGTTGGCTGTGGCCGTGCGGGCGCTCTCCTGGGGGTGCCTGGATGGAGGTAGGACGTCTCTCCTACACCTACTCCGGGCCCCCTGGGTTGGCGCTCTGTGGCTGTGGGCGATGGGCTGCTCCTGGTGCAGACGGCTCCTTGGATGATGTTTCCCCTTTCGGTCCATCTGTACCCAGCCTTACGTACTCAACTCTATGTCCATTTTTATTTAAGACTTTTAACTGCTGGGCTGTCTGTACGTCTGTGTGTCTGTGTGTGCGGGTGGTGGGGTTGTAGTTATTTATGTATATTTACTGGTGGGGACGATTTTTATTATTTTTAATGATTTTTAAGCACTGTAAAGCACTTTGTGTTACATTTTGTATGAAAAGCGCTCTATAAATAAAGTTTGATTTGATTTTGATTCAGCAAATTGTCAGACCTGGGTCTCAAATCCACGACGCTGAGCACAGAACAGTGTGTACTGGCACGGTGGTGCAGCGGTTTGTTGAGTTTGCATGTTGTCCCTGTGTCTGCGTAGGTTTCCTCCTGGTACTCTGGTTTCCCCTACCACTAACAGCATGTACAATAGGCCAGGATTAATGAGAGTGTGTTTGAGACAGCGAGTGGGGGACAATGGACGCAAATTAGCCTAATGCTACAATCCAGCGTGGCGTCTTTACATGCATGCATGTTCACTGTCCCAACCAAATAAACCACTGAATAAATAAATGTGCAGTAGCCTTAACCACTACTTACTAAGAAATATCTAATGATTAACTGTCAGTGCTGCTTTTTCCTTATTTTTGTCTGTTTTAGAGGATGAATGATGGCACTGTTGGAAAATGCATCTTCTCGGCAATTCTTGTAGAAATAACAGTTCTCTGATGGCCATAATTACGCTGATTACACATCAATATGTTAATGAGTTGGAAGAGGGTCTGCTGTTGGCCCCATATTTGAGAAGCAAAGCATTTGTGCAATTTGACACTAATCCATTAGTTTTCAGTGAATCACTCTAAATGTGAAAAATCCCTCCTGACAATCCTCCAAGGTATGTTTCAGAATTAAGATTTGAAGTAACCTCATCAAAGTAGTAGTAATTGTTGCAGATGCCAAAATCTTGGGTCGCAGGTGATTTTTATAATTTGAAAGGGTCCTGACAGATTGTTGCTGAACACAGATGTATAGACATTTTCATCTATGTCAGTGGGAATTCATTACAAAACAAGTAGCACATGCAGATGTAGATTCATTTGCACATTTTTTCTCTCGCAGAATTCTTTCAATTACGTATCAGATTTTGTGTTCTGATACTAAAATATCCGCAGATGGTAGGTGCAACACGCCCACAAATATTTTATTTTCCAGCTTGCACTCGCTATTTAGTATCTGTCTTTATAAATAACCCCACATGCCTTGAAATGGGTGTCAACAAAGCACTATCAAACTGTGTTTTTCTTTACACATCTTTCAGGTATGAAAAACTCCAAATCTGTTTACTCTGCACTGACACTGCAAGTATTTCCCTGACCAAACACATGATCCCTTGCCAATCTTACTGACAGGGGGGTGAAGGGAAACATGCACATATAAACAGAGATGCTGCAGGAGATTGTCAGAACTTTGACTGGTGTAATCCTTCAGCAACGACACTGGCTCAGGAAACACACTGTCAGTAATTGCAGATGACGCATTAAGGCACATAGCTTTTCTGCGCGTGTACATTGTGTAGTGTTTGTCTGTGGAGGCTATTCTCAGCAGGACAGTGGTGTGGGACCGAACGGATAATGCTTATCTCTTCTGATCACAACCTGAAAACAGAAGCTGTGCCTTTGGCCAACCATAAAACATCTGCCACCCGTTTTCTTTCGGGTCAGTGTGTTTTGATTCTGCACAACGCTTATAATCCATGTCATTATGAACCAGAGGACACTTCACTGCAACTTTATGCTCATGTTTATCACTCTGGTTTGCTGTTCAGTGCAATTATACCAGTGATAGGGAAAGGAAATTCAATCAAAAACCAAAAACAATTTTTTTCTGTATTATTACAACATTTATTGCCTGGAATGGTGTTTGACATGTTAACAGTTAAGTTTTAAAAACATAATCTTATATTAAAATCTCTGTCTGTTGTTCAAGGTAATTAATGGTACTCCTCCTCTTAACGGAGGCAGCTCCTCCGTTAAGAAAGTTTATTTCACTGAGCTCAGAAATTTCATCTCGAGCCACTCGGTAGACGGTTCGGGGCGAGTGAAGGATTCCTCAGTGTAAAACGGCACTCGGCAGCTCAGCCTTCTCGAATGTGGCCATCAGACAGTGGATTATGTTTCCATCAGAGCTGACCACATGTGTACATTTTAACACTTCACACCAGGCCAAAAAAATGCTTCTTTTAAAACAAACCTGTTCCCATAATGTACTGTAATTGGTGTTTATGCAAGAGGTTGATTGCAAATTAATGCTTAGGAATGAATGAAGTGTGTGTTTCATTTTAATGCTGTTTGGGGGAAATTTATTTTTAACATATGCATTTTTCTAAGACTTTGTCTGTTGACATCAGTCTGCCCAGGGACTACAGGTGGAAATTAGCACAAGTGCTACAACCGGGTACAGTGCATCTCTCCTTTCTGAGGTTAATGTATAGTGTACACTGCGCCTGTTCAAATAAATAAATGAACTAAACAGCTTAAATAGACAGGGAGACATTGGGAAAGCTTTGCAGTCTTGAGACTTGTTGGAACAGATGAGGTGGAAATATACGTAAAGCAATGGTTTGATCTGTTGACAGCACTGGTTTGTCAGAAGAATTCACTTGATGTGAGAAAAGAACATTATTTTAAGTGCAGAATTATACATTTCTAATAAAAGTGTTTTTTGTCAATATTGTACAACTAAAAACTGCGTAGATCAGATGGCGGCTTAGTCCTGAGCTGGGATCAAACCTGGGACCTTTTTGCTCCGAGCTCCTCTTGTGACGCCTCCTCTGTGCTGCAGGTGTGGGGGCTCTGGTGCCTCTTCAGTGTCTCAGAAGAAGAAATGTGTAGGTCTCAAATGAGTTTAACTGATAAGCTAGCTTTTTTTTTTACTTTAAAAAGCTGCTTTCTTCAGGACCATAATTGACTCTTTGCAGTAAAAGATTCCACCGAACCCCACAAAAATACGGCACAGACGTACAGAAGTATCCAGTAAAACAATGTGGAACACAGAAACCAAAAATGCAGCTCGCAGAAAAAGGCAAAAATATTTAGCTGTACCGAGAGAGAGGGAGGTTGCTGCGAGTGTGTGTGTACATTATATTATTGTTGCAGATGAGTTTATTTGACTTTGAATTTAGTGTCAATTACTGCGGCATGCACGTTGCATATTTGCATGAAGTATCAATAATTTTCTCCAGCAAAGAGCCACTGCATGAGGCCTGACCCTTTTCTAATTACACCAGTGCACAGCAGAGGCTCTCCCCCAATCTTACTGTTTCTTCTTCATTATTGTCTCACTGTCAGAGTCAGACAGACACCCAGCGCAGGGTAAATGTCAGGGCTGTTTGTCATAAGTAAATTATTAATGATAACATGCTGGAAAGCCATTTTCTTCTGTGTCTGTCTAACAATATGCAGCATGGAGAGGAAGCTTGAGTGAATTAGAGATTAACTGTTTGCACGCTGGGACAATTTTATTTATTCAAAGCTGTTAAGAAGCGTAAAATTTTGTAAATACATATTAACCTCTGCGTTCATTCAGTCCAAACCCACTCTGTCCTCGTTTGTACTTTAATAGCTCACTGTTTCAACTAGACACTAATGGTGACCGTCACGGTAGGCAGAGTGAGATCATGGATTATTTGAATGGGAGCTGTCACAAGACGGTTGTGTCAGACCTCAACTAAGTGATGCTGTTTAATATTTAAGACGCAGTGAGGAAGTATCGCCGGTGTAAATAAGAATCCTATCAGCTGCTAGAGATTGGATAGATGATACAGTAAATGTAAAATCATGTTTGTATCATTGTTTTTCCTCTGATTCATCTCTCGTTATCCTCTCATACTGGCATCCTTAAACTTTTATCTTGATGTTTTCATATGGATATTGTTATTATAAAACTGGTGCCTGTCGATATTACACCGTATTATGTTTATACCATGGTAACTTGGTCATAGCATGACAACTCTGAAAGTTAAAATCTAAATTTGAAAATTTAGATTTTAATTTAATTTAGATAGTAGTTAGTTAAAGAATTGTGCTTGATTAAATGTAATAAAAATATAATATAAATGCATAGTAATCATTATGCAATATTTTTTTTTTGATGGACTGTGCCCTGAAATTCATTTTCATTATTATTTTTATACTACTATAATGAGAATGATGTGACTGTGAATCACTGAAAAGACCACAAAAAAGCTATTTGTTATTTGTTGCTTGCATTGCACAAACACATGGGATGGCCCAGTTTCCCTGTGCGGATGATCGAGATGCCCCTGGTTCCTCTGGTTTTCTCTGGGTTTGTGGCCTGCTTTACTCTGTCACCAGCAGCCTAGGCTCTCTGGGGACATTTGTATGAAATATGTTCTCTGCATCGCCCAGTCTGCCCCATGTGATGGCACCATTCTCTGTTCACATTTATAAAGGGTCCCATAGTGCAAAGTGTGTCGTAGTCCTAGGCTCTGCAGTAATGTATATCACCATTTACCATGTGCCCAAGACCATTTTCCCATTGAGGTACAAAGTATAGCTTACCTTACCTAGGTCTATAAATGTGGCAATAACTTATTTACAACTGTTAAATTAGTTATTGCACGTTTATTGATGTTCATTTTATTCTGGATCTCCCCATTAGTGGCCATTGTGTCGGCTTTCATCTTGGTAATGTGGAAATACCTTCACTGTAACAGTGCCTGAGGAAGTAAAGCTGCCGTAGCAACATCAAGCTAGATTTTATTCAACACCGATGAATCATTGTTCATGTTACTTTGTTCTGACAAAACACTTTTAGTAGACCATATTTACATTCAAGTATTTGAAATTTTACATGGTCACAACAAGGATAGACTGTCGCTCTGAACATTAGTGTTGTAAACATTATCCGCTGACATCCTTCGTTGCTCTGTGATATGAAAACCTTCAGGACAGGAAGTGTTTTGTGGCCTGACAACCAGTCGATCCAGTATATGTGCAAACATTTGTGCCTATAATTATGTTTACATTGGTGGTGCCACTGATACTAGCAATTCATCATGGAAACATGTTGTGCCGTTAATGTTATAAGAAAAAATATTTCTGTTTACATTACTTTACTTGACAGTATCTCTCTGTCGAGGCTTCACTGATTGTGGAAAAGGTGTTTTGTTACAGAGACCTGACATCTCACATGCAGCTCCACCATTGCACATGGCAAATCTTTCTATTTTGATTTAATTTTTGTTTTGTATTATCTTGCTCACAATGTAAACTACTAACCAAAACAAACCAAACAGAAAGGCAGGTAAGAAAAACCTGCAATACAACCAATCTAGAATGTATTCTCATCAGCAGAAGCATATAGAATCCGTTATTTTACAAATGATCAAGAAGTACATTAATAGATAAATTGATAAGTGATGATACCAAATCTCCCTTAAGCTCCCTTTTTTTGGTATTATTTTAGTGTCATCTAGAATGCAGTGTCTTTCAAATTCGACCACTATTACTACATTTCAAAAATTCTAAAAGGATTTAATGTTGCACAGACCTTACATGCTCTGCCATGTATTTATTACAAGCTGTATATTTGAATATCAAAGGTAATTGTGGTGTCCTGAGTCCAGTGCTGATAATAATGCAAATAATAGCTTTGCTTTGTAGTGCAACAGGTTTCTTTGAGACTTGAATGCTTTCATGCCAAATAGGGGAGCCAACAGCTACAAAAACTGTGTTCTATTTTCTAACATTACTTTTTCGTGTTCTAAAGCCAGCATGCATGCTATAGCTAGAGAATAATGCAGAGAGAAAATGAACCGGAGGCAAGAAGGCATAAACAATATTTATCACGTCTGGCCCCTGAAAGCTGGAGGAGAGGCCTGAAATGTTGCTGCTCTGTGACTTATGCAGTTAGGGAATAGGGTTTTTGACAAATAGGCTGAAGATGCTGGGTAAGCAAACGGGAGTCGTCAACTATAGTACACTACAGCACCAAGTTTAATGTCATTATTCTGACCTCTAGTGGATATCGTGAGAACTGCATTTAACAGGGAGTTTAACAACAACAGATTTAAAATGTAAAGTGTTGGAAAGTGTTAAGTAAAAGTAAAATGGTAAACCACAAAATAACCTAAATAAATAGTAATAATAACAATGTTAACTAAAATTTTAAAAAGTGTAGATTGTGGATTCTGTGTGGTATTAGTCAGTATTGCTGTGGATTCCTTTAAGTAAAAACCTCTTTATTTTATATTGCGCAGAATGGTACTCAAACATATGTCAATTGCTTGTTGTGTTCAGTGGCAGCTTGTTTCCTGTCGTCGTAAAAACATTAATTTACAGGTTTATTATATGCATATCAGCAAATAAATCAATGTGACTCTTCCTTGTGCCAGCCGATGCCATTAAACAAATTAGACTCTGACTACGTTTCCAAAATAAAACGGATCAATCATTCACGTTTTATTTATTACAAATTGTAATTAGATCCAGTCTCAGCCTTTAATCCTCTGAATGAGAGCGGTTCAGCTGCAGCGTGTTCATAATCCACAGACTTACTGCGAGACGCCTCATGTTCTGCAAAAATATGCCTTTCTCACCTGAGCAAGTCAAGCCACATCAGTTAAAATGGCAACGTTTGGGACCGGAAGCTCAAAAGAACGGCTTTGTTTCAAATATGCTGCACTTATTAAAGTATCACTGACAGATGAGTGAGGTTTTGAGGGAATGCCCTTCGTGCCTTCACCCATATTTGGTAAAGTCGCCCTGAAAGGATTGCATTGGTGGAGAAGAGAGCTTTTAGAGGCTGAGGAGGCTGATGTTCTGCTGTGACGGTGACACAAAATATAAAAATACAGTGTTTCTGCAATGTAGAATCAAAACTATAGTTATTTTTTGTCTTCTGTCTCTATTAAATTCCAGCCCACCACTTGAGATTCACTGCACTGTTGAACACTGCACGGGGGCACAGGGGTTAGAGCTTGTGCTTCACAGTCAGAAGGTCCTGGGTTTGATCTGTCTGTGTGGAGTTTGCATGTTCTTTGTCTGCTATATTCTGGTGTGGTGCGTTAACATGCATGAGTCCCATGTGTCGTTGCACCGAGAAAAACAGTAGAGTGCTGACGCCTGTGCCTCTATGTCTGGCTCACTGGATTAGGCAGTGATGCGACTGTTAGAAGATAGAGACATAATCAAGGCCTGCAACGGGAAATTAATAAATGACTGTGTGAAGCAGTGATTTGAAGTTGGAATATTTTTCAGACCTTGCATGTGTTTTATCCGAGAAACAACAAAATGAAAGTGCCTGCCCATTTTCTTTTCAGTTGCGATAGTTTCACTCAGTGCATTTCAGGTGAGTTCTCTGGTCTCATGGGTCCTGCAGCGTCCACCTGCCATCTGCCTCATAACCTCCACTCCTCTGAATTATGAACATCTGCTGACAGTATTGATCTGCGCGCCTGCCAGTTTGATCACTAACACTCTTTCCATTTGCGCCCATATACTGTATTTACAAACTGATGGATGGTTTAATTTAGAGAGTGTGCGACTGTGGGCATTCCTTATGCATAGTTTTGTGTGCGCTTTGATGCATTTGCTCATACAGGATTTAGCGTTTATATATTGAGTTTGTCACGTTATGGTGTACTTAATCAAAGCGAATAGGACTAATAGGAATAGGAATGCTGGCCAAATTTACGATTATTAATTTTTTCCCTTTCTGCAACTGTATTATGCTGCGTGTGTATTAGTCCCACTGACAATCTGGTAGCACAGTTGTAATCAAATAATTTACTTTTTGACAATAAATTAGACAAAAAAGTAAACATCTCCTAACAATGAAACAATACTGTCATCAAACAGATGATATGATGAACGGCACTTAACATTATTGTTGCAAATGAGACTCACAAATCTCAGTGAGAATGTCCTGGTTAAATAAGTTAGACAATGGCTAACTGCAATCCCTTTATTTGTCACTAGATGGCAGTACTTACATAACTAATGTATTGTGCTTAAAACACTTTACTCTAACTCTTAGCAAGAGTTACATAATCGCTACCATTAAAATACATGTCTTAAACGTATCTCAAAATGGTTGCCTTATTGTTGCGTGTTTCTAAAAAGCATAAGCTGTTTATATAAGAACTTACATTTCACAATTACTTGGACGCTGACTTACAATTTGTCTACGCATTAGTTTATTCTGTGAGTAAAACTAATAGACCTCATAGTGATAACTGCAGCTTGAATTAAAAAAAGTTAAACGCACATACCGGGTGCCAGTGGTGGAAAGTAACAAAGTAAAAAGTACAAATTATAGGTACTTTTACTTTACTTAAGGACATTTTATGATGAATACTTTTTACTTTTACTTCACTACATTTGAAAGCCTGTATCTGTACTTTCTACTCCACTACATTTTTTTATTGGGTTAAAAGTACAAGTATTTTATTTTCAAAATGACCACTTTATGATGAACTGGTTTAGTCCCAGTTTAGACTTGGTTTAGGGGTTTACACCTTTAGACTTTGTTTAGATCTGGTTTAGTTCCTGTTTTTGACCTGAGTTCGTGGTTTACTCATTTACACCTGCGTTTACTGACCAGCTCGACCCAGAAAAGTCTATTACTGCAGTGGGTAATTAAAGAATGGATTTAAATGAGAACCTAACCTATTTAAATCTCAAATTATGCTGACATTACTCAATATCTCCATGGAGATGAGCTGGAGACGTACCCACTCCTGGTAAAGTTACAGTCATGTCTTTGGAGAGCTGAGCCGCTCAAAACAAAGGCACATGTTTATTTGTACATTTATGAGGAATTTTTCAGTGATGAAAATATCTATCATAAAATAAATGCTTCTATTTCAATTGTATCAGATCAGATCAGATGGATGGCTAATCCTCAGCCGCTATGCCACCTCAATGGGCCAAGCTGTCCAGCCTGTTTTTGGAGGCAAAGGGGAAACCGGAGCAGAAACAGGCAGACCATGCACGCTCCACACAGACAAGCTCTGCCCAGTTGGGATTTGAACCCAGAACCTTCTTGCAGTGCGGCACTAACCACTCAGCCACCATATTTCTTATGACAAACTAATGACTATAGAATTCAGATTAGGGATCTCCAATGCTCTCTTTCTCCTTTATTACCCTGTGAGCTACTTTTATGTCACAAAAACGGCACATAGCCACAATATATTGCCACGATTAAAGAACATGTCTTGAGTTTCATCTTTATACTTAATCATCTAAATGCAGATTGTGTTCAGCGTGCTCCGAACAAAGATGGAGATCCCTGACTTAAAGCTCAAAATAAACTTCAGCTTAAACAAAAGAAAATAAGCAACAGTTTGCTTTTCACAGCAGTTGCGTAACATAGACAGGTTTGAATTTTATTCCTTCAAGGTCCAAATCCACCCCCACTGGACTGGCCACAGACCTGTCATTAAAAAGGCCAAAGTCGATACTTGCTATCTGCAAAGGTTTCAGTTATGATTCAATTATCTTATTGGCACTGCCATACTGCATTTTGGTTGCCCAACTGTTGCTCTCCATACTATCAAAGTTTGGCTCTAAGCACATTAAATTATGGTTTAGATAGATATGACTGAAACCATTAGTCTTCTAAACCCAGGGGTGCAGTGATTTATAAAGGTTATTCCATAAAATCTCAAGTTATGGCGGCAGATTTGTGGGGCTGAGAATAGGGGGGCATATCGGTTCAGTTGCTAGGAAACAAGTAGGAGGAAGACAACAGTGCAAGGCGGAAATCTGGGTTGGGCTGGAGAGAGACAGAGAGGAAATCGTGCCGCAAGCTAAATGTGTTTCATCATTTGCTTCTAGGCTAAAGCTTTAGAACAACAATGATGTTATGTCCAGTTTTTTATCGCCTAGAGATGACTATTGATTCAACTCACTCCTGATTATTTCTGCATTGATGCTCAAACACATCCAATGTAAAGGCCACACAGTCAGTTGGCAGGTTTTGTCCAGCCCAGTCATTGACAAACACACATTCACGATCCTCTCATGGCTGAAGCATTAGCATCTCAATAATGCTAAATATAGGCCCCTTCATCTTGCCACATCAATTGCTCTGGCTCGGGTCACTGTCTGTCCACTTGTGTTTCTGTGTCACGCTGAAATCTGGACACGGGCCCATGGCTCACTGACCCAGCACTGCATGTATTTTGGGAGAACTTTTGTTTTTTAATTCTTTATTTTTTTTTTTTTAATATCATTATTTACTTTTGGGCCGTGAGTACAGCAACAACTCAAATGGGAGGTTAGATGACACTTTTTGGGACATTTCCAAGCCCAAATATACACAAACTTGATTGCACATTTCCTGTTTATTTGCACCCCCTGAGCTGGTCCATTGTGAGATCAATAAAATCTTATCTTATCTTATTTTACAGGGATTTGTCAGACTCCAAATTCATGGAATGTTAAAATTATGCTGTTCAAAAAATCCTTGCATTTCTGATGACTTGAATGAATGATTGCGCTACACAATGTTGATTCTTAAGTCTATTATATCAATGAGAGCAAAAGTAAAACAGAACATTTTCTAATCCAAGCTTTCATATGAACTTACAGAGGAATTCAAGAGTTTATTATTAAGTTGTGCTTCTTTTCGAGTTTGTACATGTAGCATATTATTTCTTGTATATTAAGTGATGTACAGTATATTCATTTGTAGCAAATAACTGTACAAACTGTATACATTGCATGTGTAATATTATTGTACTTAAAATAAACAATTAATGTGTCACTCTGCAAATGTTGGCCTATTAGTGTGAATGTAGATTTTGAGTGTGGATCTAATGGACAGCCACTCAAACTAGAGACTCCTGCGATTTCAACGACGTGCTATCCTCACGAAAACGTATGGGAGGCAGGGGGAGAGGTGTGAAATGGGGACAAGTGGGTGGCCTTACCTCAGGGCGCTCTCTATCAACCAAATGACTCGAGGGGGGAAAGGGAGAGGCGTGAGGAGCTTTTGAGACAGGATTTAACCACAGAATCAGTGGTTTTATACGACCAGCTTTCAATAACTTTCAATAATCAGTCATTTTGAACTCAATTGTCTGATTTATTTAAACAACTACTCAAAGGTCATATAAAGAACAGCTGGTTTTGCATACTGTAAAAACATGGTGTTTCCACAGATACTGCTATAGTGACAGGCTTATCTTGCATTATTTAGGATGCATGTTTGTAAAGCTGCTGTGCCCTCACTTAAAAAAACCTTTGGATGGCTGCTCTGTAGTACTACATTCATGAAAATGTATGACTCTACATGAATATGGAAAAAAATACACCATTATTAAGACATGAGTGATGATTTGTTTGTGTGCATGTCTCTGTGTCAGCCCTGTAGTGTTTCCTCCCAAAAGCACTGCCAACTCGCTTTTGAAGTTTTCTTGTCAAAATGAATAATTCTGATTCTGAATGAATTATTTGTATGTTTGAAGTCAGAACTACTCAAAGATCCAGCAAACAGAAATATATACTTATTTATAATCAACTAAAGCTTTGCTGAAGCCACTTCCTGGTTTGATCAGCTCTTTCATACGTGAAGCCCCTCCCGCGGCTGTCAGCATACCTGACAGGCACTGATGAAAATGTGTTGACATGCTTTACTCGCACAAACGCAGATTCCTTCTTTTACTACTCCAGGCCGTAGCACTTTGTATATAGTTACCCTCAGCAAGTACGTTTCCATCAAGTGTCTTATACTTAGTCACTTTACTGTGCTCTGTTTCCTTTTACACGTGTCAGGTCTAAAGATACCAGTCTTTGTACATGATATTGAAAAAATACTATAAGCCCAACCCATGGAACAATTCAAAATGAGCATATGGTCAGGCTTAAACTCATAGATGCAATGTAGAAAAATAACTCAACTAAAAAATGTTTGTTTGTGATGTCACTCTGTCTCTCTGGACCTTGAGTCCGTAATAAAGTTGAAATAAATACAAATAAATAATAACAATAAATGAATTTCCTCTCCGAAAAATCTGCTGCTTCAGTCATCCACAATAACATAAAACAGTGTTTTCTTCTATTGCCACAGCTGCCAGAGCCGAATCATTCATTTTTCTCTCAGACGTTTTGTTTTCTGTCTTTCTGTGTTTTCCTACAGTCATCTACTTCCATGGTGATTCCTCTCTAATCATTGCTGTTGCTAACCTTTAATTACCACAGCTCACCCCTCACCTCTCCAAGAGCACACTGCAGCATCCTCCTACCACAAAGAGCTCCAGCAAGTGGTGTGTGCAAACAAGCACTGCATGAATACATAAATAAAGATAATCAGACGACATGTTATTTCTGTCTCATGTGAGTCTATTTTAAAAGACCTGATGAGTTGGAGTGTTAATGACAAAGATGCTCTTGATTGATCACTGCCGTTGTCTTTTTTTTTCATTGGCCTTTCCACTTCCCAGGATGTGCCGCTTCCCCTGCCTCTCTTGTTTAATCTCTTGTCCGTGTGGGAATAATGTGCTCACTTCCAGGCTGCACACAGCAGCATGACACCCCCTCACTATCATGCTCTACAATAGCAGGCTCTGAACTCTGTAATTAGGCCCTGATGGTCTCTTCTGTCCTCCCCAATGTGTCGAGATATAAGGAGTACCACAACAGGTGTTAACAGGTGGGACCAGGATCAGATAAATTAAGGATTTGCAATCTGTAGGTTTTATTCTTGACCAAATGTTTCAAAATAGTCACATTCGAACTACAACATTTACGCAAATAGTTTAATATTTCAGAAATTGTTAACATTGTAAATGTGCAGGCTACAGACAAAACAATGACACATGCTAATGAAGTTGTATAATGTCATATAACGTAAGTGTCATTAATATTGCAGCACCACATTGTGAATGTGGTTGTGGTTGCTCTCAGCCTGAATCTGCTCTGCCGATTGGGGATTGGCTAAAGGTTAGAGGAGGTGTGTTGATGCTGTGCTGAGTCTCATCTCACTCCCGCTGAACACACTGCACTCATTCAGTTGCAGACGCTTTTAATATTTTAATTTCAAGAGCTTTGGTGACAGCAGCGCCCTGTTTTTTAATTGGGAAAATACAACACGCGATGGTAAAGTTTGTTTTCCTCGTGCCCACATGCACGCGGGAGGTATAGACCTAGAGCGACAAGGAAAGAGCGGGGATGTGGTCTGAATTTGACCGCGGACTGTCGCCAGTTTCTTCCAGACGCGATGGACGAGGGTCACCACTCTCCAAGGACTGAGGATGGATAAAGCCGTGACCTGTTGCGTCGCAACTGTAGTACTTTTGGGACACCAAAAAAGTTTGCTTTTGATTTTTGTGTGGAGAGAGTGATTGTTAAACGTTTGCTTAATTTGCCGAAACAACTTTCTGGATGTGTAGCCACACATACGCAAAGAGTACGCTACTATAATTACGTCATAGTTGGATAGCCCCATAAAAGACTTGGTGAAGACGATTCTTGAAAAGCCTTTTTTTGGACATTTATGTATGTTTACTGATCAACCAAACAGGATGGACTAAAGTGGCGTGGTTGTCGTGCACCCCTCAAACCGAGCGCAGCGCCGCGCCCTGCTCCAGGAGTCTACAGTCTCCTCTGAGTCTTTTCACATCAGTGTGTTTTCTCTCCGTCTGTGTTGTCTCGCAGAATGGCCCGGTTTGGAGACGACGTTCCGGGCTTATTGACCTCAGGAGATGGAGGGTCCGAGCGCAACCGGAACCGCGATGGAGCGGCTGTGTCCACCGGTGGCATCTCCCCCGCCTTCAAGCAGACCAAAGCACAGCGAGCTCGCACCATGGCCCTGTACAACCCCATTCCGGTCCGTGAAAACTGTTTCACCGTCAACCGGTCCCTCTTCATCTTTAGCGAGGATAATGTGGTCAGGAAGTACGCAAAGAAAATCATCGAATGGCCATATCCTTTGGTGTAATTTAGTCAGGTTGGTTTACATAAACACAATGAACGTAGATAAAGATAAAGCCTTTACTTAGATTACAGAGAAAATAGCTGAGGTGTAAAGCGTTTCATATGGCATTATTCCACTTTAAAATCAGAACCATGGACAGCGCCTGCAGAGCAACAAGTGCTCAAAATGCTTTCAAGTCTTCTGTATGGTCTCGTATAAACACGCGTTTGTATAAGCCTATTTTAGTATACACACACATCCAATCGCTATGAATTCTTGTATGCTGTGTGTGTGAAAATGTGAAATACATTGTAGACCTCAAATACAGATTAGCGATTGTGACTTTTAGTGTCTAATATGGCAATAAAATATTTAATGATAAAAAAAAAGAGATATGACATCTCTCTTTAGCCTTTCCACCCTGCTTCACCCTCGCACTGCAGGCGCTGTTGAGTTAAAGTGTGTGTCACCTCTGCAAGTGTCCAGGAGCCAGGTGGGCCCCTGTACTGGTATTATTGTCCTATTTTATTATATATTCAAATATATAAAATAAATATTAAAAGGTGATTAATTTTGGTGGCCAAAGAGAAAGCCTTCAGATTAAAGAACCTGAAGGTCACATAGATTAGTGCATAGAGCGTTTTGTTATATCTAATGAGCTCACTGTATCTCATTAAAAGACATGAACAGGGATTGTATTTGACAATATTTGTCTGCCATGTCACATGCTGTTGCTGCAAATCATCCTTCTTCGAGTCCTCCTATTACTTGGATTATTATCCCATATTGTTCAAGTATCAGCTGGTTTAACGGGAGTGAGCATGGTGAGATATAACATTTGGTAAAACTGTAATAGTTAATCATATTATTGTGCACTTCATTAGATCTTGTTTTTTGGAGGTTTTGTTGCCTTTTCCTGATTTTTGTTTTAAAATGAAGATTCCGTTCCCAGTGTGGATTTCAAACACGTTTAGAAGCAGCTGAGAGAAGACTGAAATATCACCTGCTCAAAATACAATATATTCGTTGGGCCTTTCAAACATAAATTACACTCTTGCACAAATCAGCGGCACTTAAAGGTCAGTGTCAAAGCTGCGGTCACCTCACTGCAAACGACTGTAAGTGCTAAAGTGAAAGAGGAAGATCCATTCACGATTGCACTGCCCTTTTTGTTGTAAGTCTAAAGTTCAGCTAACTCTTCCAGTGTCGACACAGTGCACTCTGGTGATGATATTTAAACAAGTTTGATAATTGTGTATATTCAGGGTAGAGGTAATTGATTTAGCCCTCACTGCAGTGGCTTATCCAGTGGCTGCCAGAGCAGGTTGAAAGCGTCCTGGCGGGGAGGATATTGGCTAATGAACTCAGAGCTCAGGTCAAACGTGAAGCGCAGCCCGGTGAGGAATGGCAGCTGCTCCTCTTGTCTGATCCCTACTGGGAACTCCCACAGTGGGAAGTTTCCAATTGAGATGGTACACTGCTAAATAATTGATGGTTGGATTAAATACTTTGTTTCATCGTAATGCAAAAAGGTGGGTATTTTTAGAGTTTGTGAGCAAATTAGCTGTTTGGTAATAAATGCAAAGGGTTTTATTTTATTACTATATACAGCATAAGACTGGTGGCACAATAGTCTTAGTTATTTTTGTTATAACTATAACCCTATTTTGTTCATTATATTGTGGATTAAACATCACCTAAAACTTTCTGTTCATTTTTTAAAATAAGGCATGTCCTGTTGGTTGAGTCCCTAGTTTTTACAGGCCTGCTTCTACTATTTTGTGTTTCCTTGTGATTGTTTTATTGCTAGTATTGTCGAGAAGATACCAAGTCATCAGGACCAAATAGCTTTTGGAGTTTGACCAGTCGAAACTTGTCTGGCATATGGCTGTGCAGGAAATGTGTCACCGCGCAAGTGTGTCAGGGAGTGCCCACTTTTATTCTGGCTTACATCGAGCTTCTTCAGTTTTGGCCTTCTTTCACTCAGCAATCGGGAGTAAATAACTCCTTGACACTTTTGGAACATCCTTAATAGTATTGTTAGCGGCCAAAAACGATCACAGTCATTCACAATCAGGCCGTGTTTACTCTGTTCCCTCAAAGAATAATAGTCGTGTCAATAGTTTGGCAAAAGTGTTGCTGTTAAATTGTATATAGAAAGACAAGACTGAAATAATCACCCCCGAGCTGCTCTAGTCTGGGTTGGAGAATAATCACTGATTCACAGGGCATCACGCTGTCTATTTTTACACCTGTTTGAGGCACAGCGCCAGCATCAGTGACTCACGACTACTCACGAGATCTGTTTTCAAAACTGATGCACAATACACGTCATGTGCCAGCTGACTGTACAACACACGCTGGGCAAGATGTTGGAAAATCACTTGTTGAACTAAGATTGGCTTTGATTACGTTATGGCACGGGCTATTTTCAGTGTCTCATTTTCAAGATGTGACACTTGCACTTCATGATTATCGTCAAGCCTTCACTTCATGCATGGCTTCGCTGCTCCTTTCACTTTTTGGTACAGGTTCAAACTCCTTGCAAAGTTTGTGCGGAGATATATTTGCCGGTCTCAGAGCAGGATGTCCATAAAGTTGTCATCTAGTCTCTGCCTGGAGGCTTCCACAACACCACCTCTGCAGAGCTGCCACATCACTAATCTCTGGTTAAAATTAGCCTCGTATACCTCACCGACCCTATACACATGTCACAGCGGAGATACTTGAGCCACTGGTTACCATCGACAGACTTTTGGAGAGAAACTCGTTGCCGTGGATACTTCTCGTCTCTCTCTCCATCTTCATTTTGGCCTCTTCTGTTTTCTCGCCGCTCTGTCTTCATCTTGTCTCGTTATTTGCTGTGTGCCTAAGGGTGATAGAGAATGTGGGGATTGGCTAACACTTCAGCATAAATGGTCTGACTCTTGAAAGCTGTTATTGTCAATTTCCAGCGGTGGAACCAAGTTGAAACCTTGCGTCAGTGTAAGCATGGAGAAGTAGCTAAGACACTAAGACATTAACTTTCTGGAAAGTCAATATACATACCACTACGACATTCCACTTTATTTGTTTTTCGGTAGCTTGTAAAATAATGAGAAGTTTTAATATGAAATGTTGTTTCCGCTCAGCCATTGCACCACTTACTCATCAGCCACACATTATATTTTACCAGTTCTCAGCTGCTGTTGTCAGTATGTCTCGCAGTCAAGTTGAAGCCTCTGGTGGGAGTAGGATTTGTTCCTCTTTTTTTAGCCTTCATGTCCCAAAGTAACCCCGCTTTCTGCACCCACACCAGACCTGTCCACTGGCTTACCCATTTGCCCCTTTATTTACTGTCACTGTTCTCCATCTTGTATCTACTTTCTTCACTTTTTCCTGGGACCTCTTCAATTAATTATTCTCTGCAAACTCAGACTCTCTTATTTACTTACTCATTGGCACAATCAATCATGCTTGGATTAAGATAATAAGAATGTATTAAGAATTTTTTTGCATAATATACAATTCTGTATTTTTCCACAAATTATTATTGAGTAAGAATGAAATAAGCCTTTGAAGTTAACATCTTGATCAAAATTGCTCAGCAACAATTTTAACAGCGTTTTCATACTGGTTAGTAAATTAATATGAGAACCACTTAAATGCATGTTGTTCTTGTACATAGCAGTACACTATCTAAACTAGTATGAAAACACAAAAATAACCCGTGTCATGCCGCTCACTTTTAATAAGCAAACAACACAGCTCACTTCAGCCCGCATGAGACCATGTTTATTGAATTTTGCTTCATGCACTCTCTGTCCTTTTGTGTTGTGTCTATGCATACATATACCTCTGTTTGTGTCTGAAATTGGTTCCAGCTTATGTCTGGGGCAAGGAAAATGTTCTATATATATTTTTCGTTTGTTTCTTTATGATTTAGCATGCTAAATCCTAAAGCATGCTAAAATGTGTGTTTGCATAGTTTTCAATCTTAACTATTACATTTTAGAATTTGCAAACAATTAGCTGTGTTGTCTTTAAGTAGTTGCTAAACATTTTAGAAAATGCTTCTGTCTTTAAATGTTTGTGAAGAAGAGCTGCACAATTAAATGCAGTCAAATTGAAATTGCCATTTGAATAGTTAGCAATTGGAAATATGGCCACTTATTTAAACACTGCAATATCCTTTGCAAACAACTCTATACTGAATCTGTGACCTGTCTTCATGGACTCTTCCTGTATGTACAGGTATAAGACTTTCTAACCCTGTAGTCCTACAATCTTGTTCTGAAAAGCCTCTTGTAATACGTAGTTCACAAATTCAAATTACAATCTTCTCCAAAATGTTAATCCTCCTGAAAGTGTTAAAACTATGTACATTTAACTAAACTTTGATTATGAAACAGAAAATGCTAATTAATCGCATCATCACCATCACTACTCCTTATTGTCAAGTATTTGTTTTATAATCCTTAACCCAAGCTCTTACTCCATTTGAATACATGATCCTTGCTACTATCATCGCAAACTGCATCGTCTTGGCTTTGGAACAACATTTGCCTGGAGAGGATAAAACACCCATGTCCAAAAGACTGGTGAGTTGCTCGTGTGACAACTCACAGCCATTTCAAGACAATAGGCTATATTAACATTGTTCTTTTCCTCGAATTCTACAGGAGAAGACGGAGCCGTACTTCATTGGGATGTTTTGCTTCGAGGCAGGAATAAAGGTCATTGCTCTGGGTTTTGTTTTCCATAAAGGCTCATACCTCAGGAACGGCTGGAACGTCATGGACTTCATTGTGGTCTTCAGTGGGTGAGTGTGGCTTCATGTGACGCTTGGATACAGATTTCTTTTTATGCAAACGAATGAGCAGTCTTGTCTCTTAGAGAGCGAAAGTCAGTGGTTGGTTCATATAACTCTTAAGTTGCTGAGTGCTGTGTCATAACAATATCTCTCTCGTATATTTTTCTATAAGGCACCAATTGTGATGTATATTAAATATTGAGAGGTTGTTTTTGAACTGTTGCGCCCTTATATTTAACCCACGAATCGCCATTTACATGCAAGCTTCAAAAATAAAATACTACATTAAGTGCATTTCCAGCCGTTTGAGGTTAGAGCAAGGAGGTTTACAGTATCAAAGCATTGACTTCATAAAACATTATTAATTTGTACGGCCCGCTCCGTTTCACACACATTCACACGGCTGAACTATTAAAGGATTCAGAACACAAGGGTGGCAGGAAGGGTTCTTAGAGAATTCGACATGATCCTAGCTGTTTCATTATAGATGAGCGAGCTCCCTCACAGCCAGCGGGAGAGCGGAGAGAGCAGGGAAGCAGAGCAATCGGAAAAGAATGACGCGCCGCCAATGACTGAGGCCAGCACAACCAAACAGTGACAGGAGTGAGGAAAGGAAGACTGCAGCTAAATGTCTATAATGAAGTAAATGAAGTTAGTGAGACAGACCGTTGATCACTGTGCCTTTAGGGTTGGCTGTGACTGGTGCATGGGTTAGTGGTTCTCAAAGTGCGGTTTCCGAGCCTCTCGTGGTCCGCTGACGTCTTTTATTGGTAGTCTTTTGCAGTTATGATTAAGTTGAATTTAGAGAAACTTTTACTCCTGTTTGAGGCTAAAGTTGAAATCACTCATATTTTTCATGTCTACTTTTATGTCCTGATAAACATGGGTATAGGTTACTTCTTACTTCTTAAAAAACAGTAATTTGAACAACTTTCTGTAACAACTGGAATTACTAGTTAGAATGATCTGGTTGTAAACGCAGGTCAGGCCTGACTGCATCACAGACGTTTGGAGAAAAAAGAAACAGACACCGGGTTCAGTGTGAGCCGAATCTTTAGTTATAAAAACACGGCACAGCAGCGTAAACCCAAAAGTAGCACTGAGCTCTTCCTCTCTTCCTTTTATCTCGCGGCGCACCTGAGGGCTCTGATGTGGAGATTGTAACCCAATTAGAGTCTGAGTGAATATGATGAGACGTCCTGATGATATTAGATGAGTAACCAGCTCTGTCTTTCACTTAGTAATTAGGAGATCACTGGGGTCACACAGAGTGCTGGCAGTTGGCAACAAGTACCAGTCCCTGAATGCAACGTCAAAAAAGGGAAAATAACACAGAATTGAAAAATACATTTCAAATGCTGCTGCAGAATCCACAGTGTATGCTACAAGCTCGAGGGGATTGTAAGAGTTTTCCAGTGAGCTGTGCTGGAGAAATGTGGGGCAGAAAACCTCCTTCACTGCTTACTTTTCGCATTGTCTTCGTTGTCACGTTGTTTTCACTGTCTGTGAAATGTTGACCAGTGTCATCTTGCCAATGAGTAAAATTGGTTGCAAGTATTGTCTGTCACCCTATAATGTGGTTCAGATTTTGCTCTGGCCAGTTTATACTGTCATTGGGCAAGACATTTCAGGTGAATGTAGTGAGTGAGGGAATGATTGTTGTAAGGGTGTACAATCAATAACACATTTGTATTCAATATTACAGTCGTCAGGTCTACAGTCTGTCAGTAGTTTAGAGTTTGGAGGAGACAATGGAAGATTTTTGTGTAGAAAGCATTCAGTTTTGGTTTGAGCTGAAGCTCAATTTTCAGATCTATCTGGTTTGTGCTCATAAATCATAATAGTAGAAGCTATGTTTATTTGCTTCTTATACAATGAAAAGAAATTGAATCGAAAATCATGGTCGAGCAATATGAGAAAGAAAATCTTGTTTTTGTTGACTATAATGACTATAGTGTAGTACTTTGTGCACCACTTATTATTCCCGGTTGTGCTGTTTTGGTAACTATTATACAGCAGAACACTCGGGGGGTCATATATCAAGGCAGGTGTTCGATGTTTTATGTTTCATGTTGCACGATTGCTCGGAAGAAATTTCCTAGTTTGTGAACCTGTTCATTGACAATGGCAATAAAACCAATTCTGATTCTGAAATATCATGTGCAAGCTGAAAAATAAGATCTGCTATTTCATGGGCATGTTGCACTTAACTTACATTTTGATGTTGCTCATACTGTATTACAGTATTACAACCCCAAATCTGATATGTACAATTGTGCCAATAAGTTTACACCTCATGGTGGATTTTTTGTGTGTCCATTTCTCAAAGAACATGAGTGAAAACACAAAAGCTTTTTTTTCACTCATGGTCAGTGATGTTGTGAAGCCATTTATTGTGAAAAAATGTGTGAACTCATTTCAAATCACCATGACAAAATAAAATACCAAAATGACCCTGTTGAAAAGTTTACACACCCCGGTTCATAATACCATCTATTTCCCCCTTTAGCATCACTGACAGCGTGGAGTCTTTTGTGGTAGTTGTAGAGAAGGTTCTGTTTATAATCTAATGGTAAAGCGGCCCATTCATGTTGGCAAAAAGCCTCCAGTTCCTGTAAGTTCCTGGGCTGTTTTGCATGTGTCTTGTACGTTTGAGCTTTCCCCACTGTGGCTCAATGATATTGAGGTCAGGGGTCTGAGATGGCCACTAACGGGACTCACTCTTTATTCTGCTGGAATCAGCGAACCAGCTCCACATTTCACCGTAGGTATGTGCACTTTTCATCAAAGAGGGAAATAGATGGTATTAAATGGTAAATGGTAAATGATGGTTTTAGGAACTGGGGTGTGTCAGGGTCATTTTGGCATTTTATTTTGTTGTGGTGATTTGAAATGAGCTCACACATTTTTATCACAATAAATGACTTCACAACCATCACTGACCATGAGTGAAAAAAAAGCTTTTATGTTTTCATTCATATTCTTTGAGAATGGCCACAAAATCCACCAGGAACCACCAGGAACGGTAAAACTATTGGCACAACTGTAAATAAGACAATGATATTGAGTAAAAAATGCATAAATGACTTCGGACTTATGCTTCTGATCCATGCTTGGTGAATGACCCCCAAAGACTAAGAGAGAGACAGTTTTTCTTCAAACCTGTTTACACATCGCGGGGCACAACTGCGAGTGAAACTGAGAGTGTGTCTTCACCTCTCTGTCTTATTCACAACAATCTTCAACAGTTGATAATCGGGCTTTGGGGGGAGGATGCTGCCAGCTTTAGACAGGCCAGTAACGTTTTGTGTGGAGAAGTGCCACAGAGGAATTGAGGAAGATGCCTTGAAGCGTATTTGTACACACTAATTGGCACCATATTACTGGCAAGCCCTTCATTAGACTGGCAACAGTTGGCAGCGGGCGACTCCCTCCAAGAGTTCATGTCTCAGAAGGGCAATGCATCCGAAAAGGGCATAGAGAAAAAGAGTCTGCTGGTTGAAAAAAAAAAAAAAGTCTTCAAACCTTTCAATCTCAGCATGACTACTTGAGGGAAATTTGTGCTAAAGGCGTTATCGGGATGCCAAGCCACTCCAGCAGCAGGTGGTGTGAGTGAAATTGATCTTGAAAAAAGTGGAGAGTGGCTATTGATTTAGTGGAGGGAAAAACATGATGAGAAGAAAGAATGGTTAGATGGTTCACATGTAATAATAAGGTGCATTTTGTGATGTCTTCAGCGGTTCAGAGATAACACACTCACACTGAGCCTCACAGCACAACAGTGATCACCAACATTTCAGGGGAATCGTTTTGTTTGTGGCTTGGTAATAGCCCTGCATTTCCTGATTCATTTATGAACTAGGAGCTATCACACAGTTTAATAGACTTTCATACCTCCGCTGAGTGTCTGCTATTACAGATGATGCATAACATAGTGACAGCACTTTATGAATTTATTTTTGCCAACAGTATCATATTTCAAGGTGATATGATGATACATTTCAGGACAGTTTGGTCTTTAGAAAGATGCATTATTGGCTTCAGTGTGACTCAGACATTCTGCGTAAGGAGGAGAAATGTATGTGAAAACCCAGCTCAGTTACACTAACAATATGCCTTTAAAGGAGTCATATATCGCAGAATTTACTTTTCTGAACTTTTAACCATGTTGTAACACTGTCATAAACATTTCTTCTTCTACTGCTAAAGCACTCCAATCTGTATTTCCTTCATTTTCTCATGTCATAGATGGACCATGAAGCAGTACTAAGTAACTCGTGCACCCTAGAGGCCATAAGCACCACTGCAGGTGTCGTAGCATGTTGCGTTTTTTTACTAATTAATTGTCCTTGAGAGTAAATACTACGCTGACAGAAAAGAAAAAGGGACAGAGGGATATTGTACATCCAATGACACAATGGAGATATTTTTTTTCACTCAAACTTGGCTGTAAATACTGTTTAAGTGGGGCAGTTAGCTTTGCCCGTTAGCCTGTTAGCTTCTACTTAGTGATTCCATTAGTGTGTATTGGTGGCTCCGACCCGGTGGCAGTCAAGTTGCAATTGTGGTTTTCTGGCCAGAGACTCCGGGGGAGATGAAAGACCCCCCAATCATCCCATTAACACTTGTATTACCCCCAGAGGGACCACGAAAAGGATGTATTAAGTTACTTAGTACTGCTTTAAAGCCAAAAATCTGTCACTAAACTCTTTCTGATTAGCTTAAGTGTGTTCAGCATTGATTTGCCTGCATGTAATTTTGCTGAAAGCTTGCCTCAGTTATGCATAATGTCCATTATACACCATTGGTGCTTTTTTTTCATTTGTGCATGTAGCAATGTTACAGCAGTTTTCTCTGTGAATGTCAGTAATGACCTTTGTTGGTTTGTCCCACAAGTCGGTTTTATTGTCTATTTTCTTTGTCCCCTGAAGATCTAAATCCAGGGGATCATGCCAATATTAAATCTGCATGCTACAAATAATTCTTGAGAGGTGATCTGATATTTATACAGAAATGGAAGTTGGTATATATATATGTAACTGAATTACGGATTATTCATTGTATTTGTTGTAAAACGCGATTACCCTCCATAGGTTTAATGTAGCCAAAATATTGTTAAAAAGAGAGCCACGTCTCTACTACTGAACTTATCTAACATAATATAATAATTATAGTTTCTACAATAACTCCAGCATGTTACAATTAAAAATCTCCATCGGTTTATTGTTATGAAATGGTCCTTGAAATCTTAAATGTTTTGACGACACCCCCCCGAGCTCCAGACAAAATAATGCTGCCCTAATGACGCACAGACAACTGTCTCATCCTGTTATACTTTCTATCTGTCTTTGGATCGATGGATGAGTTCAGACGCAGCGGGACGGGTGCTGTCCCTACGAGCCGTTGCTGTGACAACTGATAACCCCGCCCCGAGTCCCTTTGCTCTGGTCCTACAGCCTCCAGGTCAAGTCTCTATAATTACAAAAGTCTGTCAAGTTTAGTGAAGGATTACATTGCCAGACGAGAAACTATATGATAATTATGTACCTGTGTCTATTATGCATAGCTAATGACTTGTGATATAACGTGGGATTAGGGGAATGGTTGGGTGTGCAGTGATTTTAATTAAAAGAAGAGGACATTGACTGTCTAACCAAGCAGAGTCTGTCCTTGTGTGGCCCCTCACGGTTATTTCTCTCACACAAAAGCACACAAATGCGTATAAGACTTGCAAAACTGTCCAACTAAATTACACCTTTCTCAGTCAAGACGCATTTACCACATCTGAAGTTATTTCTGATTACAAACAGCAAAACTAAATCGCATGTTTCAGTGTTGGAAGCACAGCAGGTAGCAGACAGGCTGTGAATGTTATTTAGTGCTTTTTATACAGGGCTTGACGTCAGACCACAAACTAATACAGTTGATTAGCCTCTTAACCCCCACCTGAACCGAGCACATTTTTTCCAGTTTGGCTTTACACAAATCTAAAATTTGAAAGCTAAGACCTACAAAACTGATATAAACTTTTCTGTTACATTGTTGCCACGTTGTCACTCTTAGGCATATTTTTCATGCCTTTCACCACTTATTGTCACGTTTTCTTGCATTTTTGCCACTTTTTATCACGTTTTTGGTGCGTTTTTGCCACTTTTTATCACGTTTTTGGTGCGTTTTTGGAACTTTTTCCCCACTTTTTTTTTGCCTTTTTAATGATTTTTTTTGGTTGCATTTTCATCCTCATTTACGTCTTGTTTATCGCCGCTATGTTGATGCTTTTTTTCAAGAAGCTTTTAGATTTGGGTGAAGCCGAACTGGAGAAAATGTGCTCAGTTCAAGTGGGGTTAAATTAAACATAATTGATGTCGAGATATTGATACTTAAACTAGGATCTGAACTAGATACACTTTTGCAAAGGCATTGATACTTTGCTCTCTATTTCAATGGCGTAAAATAAGAAACTGATCCCTACAATTATGATCTAAGGCTACTATGGACATGGTAAACAGACAAGAGTTCACTGTATTGAACCACTATATCAACATGTCGTTCTACATTGAGTATTGACATATTTCTTAGTGTTCTAAGATTGAAATTTTAGTGTAGTGGTAACTGTAAGCCAAACACTTGTAGATTTGCCAACTCTTTCACTCTCATTAGCTTGTTGGTCAGTTGAATTGACTAATACATAGAGTAGTAGTTATATATTATGGAGCTTTTAAAAAGCCACCAAGGCCAGTGAGCAAAAAACTGATAGGAGCTGTTCATATCATATTTAATCGCTATAATAGACTCCTAAACATAAATGAATGCCAACTAACTGCTTGTAAATGCTGTAGTAGTCAGTGAAGAGGTGATTTACTTTCTTGTAATTGTCCCACTTCAGCCCAGATAAGTGTTTATGTATTCTCCGCGGTGTGAACTTTGGGGAGTCTGACCTATAGAAAATCCCATTTAAACTCTGCAGGAGACTGGCTGCTGCGGAGGTCACTTAAGGCAAACGCATTTACTTTTTTGCCAACCTTTTATGTTTTCTTTTCCTTTTCTTTAAGTCTGCATGATTCTGTCGATGTTTTTAAATGCATGTAGATTAAGGTTTGTTTTATGACCATCATGTGTTGTGACTGTAACTGCAATTTGTTTGTAATTCTTACTCACTTATTCACTCTTCAGCTCTTTATAGTTAGATTGCGCAACTTACCACAGTCTACTCATATCTGCAAATTGAAAGGTGACAATTACTTAAGTGTAAAGACTGAAAAACATGACTGTATGACAAACCGCAAAATAGGATGTGATTGTGTTTCAAACCTGTTAACTCCGTAGTCCTTTACAAACATACTCTTGAATGCATGTAAATCTTACATTAGTTTAGCAGTTATATTTCTATAAAAAAAAAGAAAATCCAAAATTGTGTTGCCCTTGGAGATTGCCGAAAAGTTCCTTCAAAAGGCCTTTCTAACCTGCAGATAATAATGTTGTTTTAATGTAGTTAAGTTTACTCATTATATCTCACTGTTGTCTCTTATCTAAGCACGTACTATACAGCGTGTGACTTTCTACAGTTCTTCTCTTAAGATCATGACGCAATCGACTGAAGCATTTGCTGCCAAACTACTACACATCAAGAATTTATCAAGGTCACATTAAAAGCAGCAATGGTAGCGTTATTTACACAATATACCATTTTGATTTACTCCCAAAAAACACAACTGTTTCTCAGTGACATGACCCCCATCTTTTCCAATTGAGCCTTCTACAAGACCCACGTGGCGAAACTTCCCGAAACACTACCTCGTCTTTTCAGTTGTAAGAACATTGCGATTAGTATCTTGCCTTCTTACTGTTGTCCGTGTGGCCTGAAGTGGTGTGATCAGTATCTGTGTTGACAATGCTACAGCGGTCAGGTGTGTTCCTAATCATATTTTCAGTGACAGTGGCATGCAAAATATGTCACAACATGAGCGTATGGGACTGGAGTGGATTGTTATGACACATTGGTCACACTCCAGGACCTGTCACTGCTGTCATCGTTACTCAGTTATCACCGGTGACAGCTGTGACCAGGGGCAGGAGCTCACTCCAACACGGCGACACTGTGACGGGACACATGGGTTTAAGTGATCCATTACAAAGTGGACAGTGAGTCTCAGCTTGTTTGGTGGGGAAATGCTGATCAATGGTAGAATCTGAATAAAACTAGCATGGATAATCCCTGCAGTAATGGTGGCTTTTTACACAATGAGCCTGCCAAATTAGCCATGTGTTTAGCTTCCCTCAGTTGAATAGCATCTGCCACTTAATCTCGCCAGGCTCCTCTTCACTGGTGCCAAAGCCTGGCTGTGATTGTAGACAAAGTGACAAAACAAGCGAGCAAGCGCGAGGAAAAGAGGAAATTGTATTTGTAGTGGTTTGCTGCATATGGTCTTCGCTGCTATGGAACATTAAATCTTACACACGCATGTTTTATAATTTTTCCTCTGACAGAGTAATGACATTGTTGTAAGTGACTCCTCGGCATGTGCATCAATTAGAGCGCGCTTGACAAAAGTACGGACATCATAAAAGCACACTAGATCTAACATTTTAATGTGTGTGACTCCTGACAGTTGTTGGTCTCGCACCAAACACAGAAACCATTTTCCAGTCGCCATAACAACTGAAGAGCAGCTGGATAGACTCGTGGTTTGTGGAGGGACGGGGGAGCGATGGAGCATGTGATGGGGTGATAAGAATCGGCTGGGATAAAGTGTGTCCAGGTGAAAAGGGGGAAGTAGGAAAATACAAGAGGGAATAGCTAGGTGCAAAGATCCTGTGGAAATAATGGGCAGCCATTTCAGTCTCTGTCTCTTCCTGTTAATTAAGTCAAATGGCACTAACACTATATATCCACACTTGGAAATGTTTTGCACTTTTTAGACTTTTCAGCTGATTCACTTAGCTTTGTTTGAATGCTTATAGTTTTATTTTCATTCTGTGAAACGTGTTTTTATTGTTATGCTGCTCAAATAAATAGATATTGGTTGCTCTGGTTTTAAACAGTAAAATTACCAATAAATTCCATGGCCAGTAAGATTGTCATGGTTGGAGGTGGAGTGAAGAAAATAAAACCCAAAATGCAGGACTGCAACCAAACTGCTGATGTTTAATAAATGACAAAAACCAAAATAACAAAATCCAGCAAAAACTCAAACAAACCAGGGTTAATGTAGACGATGACGACAAAGAACAAGGGAAACACAGGGGTATAAATACACAAGGAAACGGGGCACAGGTGAAACACATCAGGGCGGGGCAGGCAATAGACACAAGGGAAGCAAAGCAAAATCACAAGGACAGACCACACATGTCAAAATAAAACACAGGACTAGACCAAAGACAACATACAAAAACAGGGGAACAAAAGATGAATCATGACAATACTAAATACATTTAATATTGTTTCATCTAAATATCTGTGGTTCTGCTTCAATAACTATTACTACTATATATGTGTAAATGTGTGTGTGTGTGTGTGTGTGTATAAGTATTTTTTTTTTTACAAATGATTTTTTCTTCCCTCTCTATACAGATAAGCAAGGCCAAAAGTTGTAAATGAGTCAATACAAGGCAAAGTAAGAGTAGAACTTTTGAAGGACATGCCAAATAACATGTGGGGTTTGAGCAACACTGGTCACTCAAAGACAGTTCCTCGTCTCACGGGCCTAAGGGAGTCCTGCTGCCTCAGATGGAGCTCTCTCTGCTGCATCCTAAATAGCTATTGTCACAGCCATCCGCCCACATCGCCGAAAGCCCCAAAGACATCCTTCTCTTGCTGATGAGAACTTAAGCCCCAAAATAACAAAGCATCTCAGCCCTGCTCTCAATAAATGTAGACATTCATTTACTGTTGCTTTCATTGTCTTTGTTTAGGATCCTTGCTGCCACAGGATCGTACATGAATATCTCAGTCGATCTTCGGACCCTGAGGGCAGTGCGTGTTCTCCGGCCACTAAAGCTGGTTTCAGGCATCCCGAGTAAATATCTTTTTTAGTAAATCGATTTGCTTTGGAGATGCTTTCAACTGCATATTTATGTGCTGGGTGGTTTTCCTGCAGGCTTACAGATTGTGCTGAAATCTATCATGAAGGCCATGATTCCTCTGCTGCAGATTGGCCTGCTGCTGTTCTTTGCCATATTAATGTTTGCCATCATTGGGCTGGAGTTTTACAGCGGGAGACTACATCACACATGCACTCCACACCCAAGAATCCAAGGTACAAGCTCTCTATTAATTATTATTGTCTTTTTATTAATAATTTCTTGCACAAAAGACAGTAAGCGATTATAATTAATTATTCTATTAAACTGTGTTTTTTAAGGAATAAAAGTAACATCTAGGGCTGGGTATCTTTACACTTTTTGGATACTACCAGTACTTCTACCATGGTTGATTTACAGTACCGGTATTCTATATTATTGATTGATGTCTTGTGGGAGATTTTCTACACCCACAAAACATAGAAATTTCATAGCTTTAGAAATTTCCTCAAGTTTATGCTGCTGAAATTACTAGGGACCATTCTAGAACTTTTTTAGTAGGACCAAGCACTAGAAAACGCTCCAACTAATCATTTGTGTTCCTGAAAGCCACAGTAAGAAATTAGCCAGGATTCTCTCTTTGATGCAGAGTCACCCGTTTGCTCGTTCTGTTGTTATTATGTACGTTTTCTATTAAGCTTAATGTAAAGGTAAAGGCAACTTAACACAAACATCTGCTTTGATTCTCCAAGCTGCACCTAGAGACTCCATCAAACCTGTCCTGTACAATTAAAAATAACAACGTGCTGCGATCCGTCACTGGACACTCATAGCTGTCATTAACCTCCAAGCTGTTTCCATCACACGCAAATAACACAAACGAAGCATTTGTATCAAGCCATTGGTGTAGAGAGAAATTCCTACCCATTATTCAAGGTTTTCAAAATAATTTAGCTTTGCTTCTCCATTTGTGTAGAGAATGAGACGGTGGATTCGTCTGAGTTTGACTTCCCGTGTGGAGTTCGTTCGTGTCCGGCCAAATACAACTGCAGCAAAAACTGGATTGGCCCCAACGACGGCATCACTCAGTTTGACAACATCCTGTTTGCGCTTCTCACTGTGTTCCAGTGCATCACCATGGAGGGCTGGACGGCGGTGCTCTACAATGTAAGAGGACTTAGCTAGTACCAGTGACATCAGGGGACTCAGGGGAGGCTAATGAATACAGACTAAACAAGAACTATGCAATATGCATTTTTTTCTGATGATGATAGGGATTTCCTGTGATTCTAATCAGCTTTGTGGTTAAAAACGCCCAAATGTTTTATATCAATATCGTGTAAAGAGTGAGAAGCTGCAGTGAGACTCCAGTGTCTCCACACACACTAACCAACGCTCGTCCATTCAGCGCTCTCGCCCATTGTGTGACTTTTTCGCCTCCCAAAAAATGAAATACTTGAATACTGGAAATATTTGAAATAAAGTATTTGTAAATAGGTTTTTGTTGGGAGATTTGGTTAAACCTGTTAAATTTACTTTAAACTGCACTTTGAAAGAAATATGCCACACATTTCTACTACATTTACTGTACATCCTTATTTGATTCCTTATTTAGCTTAAAATACCTTTAACCTGTGTCCTTTGTTGAACGTTATTGTATGCAGTGTTGCTTTACCACCAAAAACAATTATAAGAATGGAGAATGCATTTTTTTCCGAGAATGCCATAAAAAAATCATAAAATGTGTGCCTCTCATCTTACCCTTTCCATTTTTATTATTTTATATTTTAGACGGACGATGCTTTGGGTCCAAGCTGGAACTGGCTCTACTTCATCCCACTCATCATCATTGGCTCCTTTTTTGTACTTAACCTGGTCTTGGGAGTCCTCTCCGGGTAGGTTCACTCCTTAGTTCAATACTATATGTGATTTTGTGGGATACTCATCTTAAGGGATTCCCTGTTGCTGGACATGTGACAAAAGCATTTTGGCAATCCACTGATGATTCTATTTATACACCTGTTAAGCTTTGAATAGAAGATTTTCATGGAGAAATGGGCCACAGAGCCGACTGCTTTGAGCTGAAGACAAACATAATGGTGATGCAGGCGTTCGTGCTTCACAGCTAGAAGGTCCCAGGTTCGATTCCCACCTGGACGGGGCCTTTCTGTGTGGAATTTGCATGTTCTCCCCATGTCTGCGTAGGTTTCCTCCGCGTACTCCGGTTTCCTCCGTGTACTCCGGTTTCCCCTACCACTAAAAACATGTACAATTGGTGAATCCTCCAGCCAGGTGTTTCTGACCACCAGCCTGGCTCCACATCATGGAGATGGGTCCCCGAGTGCCGGCCCATGCTGCTCCTACAGGTCGCCCCAGTGGCATTGAGGATGGGTCAAATGCAGAGAATGAATTTCCCTACAGGGATTAATAAAGTATACCTTAAAGAGCTACTAAACACCCCTTCCAGAGCTTACTCCACCCACTCCCAAAAAACTCAGCGAAAGATGCGTGGCGGGAGGCTTTGGGGGGACGCGGGGAGGGGGAGTGTATGAGCGGTCTCTGCTCTGTTGACAGTCTCAGACCAAGGGCCCGAGTGAACAGGACTGACTGACTCCCGTTATGGCACATTTAGACGATGTGGCGCCACTTTCCCGGACACTTCAGCCTCTCGTACCGGCTAGCTTCTCCGGACATGTGGCGCCACTTTCCCGGACTCTCGAGCCCGTCGTACCGGCAACATGCCGAGCACACGCGGTGGACATTTGGCGCTCGTATCTCCCCGTTCCCCCTCCTGGCTTTAGCGGACACTCAGTCACACACTGCCCCGCTCTGAGCCTCGAAGGCAGCCCGGGATGGCTAACCGCTGCCCCCGGTTTCTGTGAGCACTCCGTGGGGGAGATTATAGTAAAAAGCCCTCAGCCCCATCTCATAAGCACTGACAGCACTGATTATCTCTGTCTGCCCAATACAGCTTTATCGTGTCTGTAATTTCAACGTGAAAACATCCAGCCATGTCACTAAATAAGTGAATCTGGGTATTTTGGGGTTACATTTGTCTTTATTTATTAGGAGAGGTCGGGGATGTGAGTGCTGTGGCGTGGTTCACACACAGAGTGGAGCGGAGCCTGTAGATCAAATACTATGCTAATAAATTGCTAACCTGAAAATCGATGTAAAATGCTCGCTCGCTATTCCAACTCCAACTCGCTACAGTTGTGCGAGACTTGGCTTTTATACCCCAGCAGCAGAGCGACGAACGTCACACAGCACAACGTGACGTCACACAGCTGGCAGAGCCAATGGGGAGGACAGGCACGAAATTCAAATGTAGTGCAGCCGAAAATGTAGAGAGGGCGCTACACAGACGGTTTTAGGCTCAAAAGTGAGATTTTATCTAATTTGCACTAAAATGTAAAAAAAAATGACCAGGACATGTAGAGAGCACTATAAGAAACATATTTATGCAGTTTATAAGCTAAAAAAAAGTTGATTTAGTGCTTAGTTGTTCTTTAAGGCTTTGATATGCCAAGGGAAACAGAGAGGCAAATAGCGCCCTAAGATGAGGCCGGCCACAGATAGTGTTATAATGCCAACAATGAGAGGTGTCCTTGGTAGGCTGTGCAGGTGCTAGAAAATTCTCTAACAGCAGGAATGTAAAAACCTTTCAATAAATGTTCAACAGGGGCTTTAGACGCCTAATGACATGATGTAATTTCATTTTCACTGGATGTAAATCAAGTAGTTTCTGCTAACTGCATTTGTCGGTTCTGTGTTCCACATTGTTTACTGTGGAACACAGATGTACAAAAGCATTTACTGGATGCTTTCGTACATCTTTGCCTTGTTTTGTGGGGTTCATTAGATTTTTTTATTGCAAGAGTCCGTAATGGTCCTGAAGAAAGCAGCTTTTTAAAAGTAAATAAACAGCTAGCTTATGAGCTAAAGACATTTGAGGCCTACAAATGTCTTCTTCTGAAACACTGATGAGGCACCAAGAGCCCCCCACACCTGCAGCTCAGTGGAGGCGTCACAAGAGGTGCTACAGGAAACAAGGAAGGGACTAACAAGGAGGAATCCGGGCAAGACTCACAGCTAAGCCACACACGCCTTCTATTGTTCTGGCTAATGGACGTTCACTAGAGAATAAAACAGATGAACTGCTACTCTCTTCCCAGAAGATGGTGAAAGACTGTTGTTGGGTGGAGGGAGCTGCGCAGGAGGAAGAGGAAGGAGGAGGTGGAGGAGCTGACCAGTGCAGGACACCACGCTCTGAAATAGGGACAAACCCAGGAGGCGGTGCACCGTTTCAGAGGATCAGAGGAGACTGAAGGCAGCCAGCCAGGTTTCCTCCAGGTGCTACGGTTTCCTTTACCTCCAAAAACATGGCAGTCCGGTTGGCCCACAGTGGCAGCGCGTCTTAGTCGCGGAGACTCAGGACTAACACCTGAACACTATTTCGTTGTACAATGACAAATAAAGCACTTACTTACTTACTTACTTACTTACTTGCACAGAAAGGTTAATTGGGAGGCGCTGGAGCAGCTTCTTTACCAGAGCAAGTGTTATCTGTGTTTTTTTCCGTCTCATAATTTCATACCTCATGACCACAGCACTCACTGAGGAGGAATTCAAATGTGTTTTGGTTTGTTTCCACAGGGAGTTTGCCAAGGAAAGGGAGAGAGTAGAGAACCGCCGGGCCTTCATGAAGCTGAGGCGGCAGCAACAGATCGAGAGGGAGCTGAACGGGTACAGAGCGTGGATCGACAGAGCAGGTGGCTTCACTCTCAGAGCACTTTCGAAAGGAAATAATAATAGCGATAAGAAAAGGAAAATCAATATTTCACTTAAAGCTTTAAGCCTAATCTTGCCAATCTTGTTTTTAAAGCCATTGTCTGTGATTTGTTCTTATCCAAAACAGAAATGCCTCAATCTCAATTCTTCAATTCAGTCTTTTTTTCCCCCTCTTTTGTAGAGGAGGTGATGCTCGCTGAAGAAAATAAAAACCCGGGACCTTCAGCCCTTGATGGTAAGTCAGTACAGAGAAAATAGAAATGTTTATTCTCCAGCTTTCATTAAGGTTCTTTAGTGAAAATCTATATTGGTTCAAATTTAAATATTTAGACAGTTAATTGATATGAAAATATAATATGACAATATAATATAATATAATATAATATAATATGATAGGATAATATACATTTATTTAAAAAAAGAAATGCATAGTACATATTACATTTCTTCAACTAGTATTTTGGATTAAATGGCAGACGTTATACCCATAATGTTTTCTTTGCAATAGATTCACATGAATAAATAAAAATAAAAAAATCTAACTGTTTTCAAACTTAGTATCTACACACTGCTACGTTGATCCTGATGTTCAGATGCTAGTTACTGTTATAGTGCTCAGTGTCATTAGAGCGGTGACCTGGAGACAGACAAGCGGCTGCTCTGACCCTCATAACTCTACACTGACTTGTACTTGCTAAAATAGCAGGTTTTTTATTAAATGTGGATTGATTGGCAGCTCTCAGGAGGCTCCCAGAGTGGAGTACAGGTGGTACCTACGGTGAGGACCGTCTCTGCTTTTCTCTGCACTGACTTCACCCTCATCGCCCACCTGCACCAGCACACTCCATTAAACCTGAGGACTCTGATAGCACTTTCCATTACAGATCATCTCAGTGTGAGGGGGATATATAGAGGCAAGACTGTGTGTACAAAGTGAGGAACTGGGCCATGAAATAGCAATATGCAAGTGTTGCAGATTTATTTTCATGAAATATTTTAACATTTTTGTTTTACATATTGATTTATTTACTCTATTGTACTGTTAAATCAAGGAATACCCTTTCTCCTGAAGTACTGCATCATAAGACAATGTTATTCACAGAACTGCTTTAAAGACTGTGTGTGAAGTGGGTTTATTGCTATGGGTTCATATGTGTCTGTTTGATTAGATGCCTGTTAAAAACAATCAACAAAAAGCAAATCAAATTTACTGACCATTTATAACGGTTAGCAGCCCAAATAAATGCTGGGATTTTTTCCACTTTGCCCACTTTGGCATTTGTGCACTGCCTGTCCCCTCACACTCTGCATGTACCCTCATGGTTTGCTTTGGAAGAGACTGCATTTTGCAAAAATAATTGCTTTATTTATTTAGATCATTAAGGATGCACAAAGATATAATTTCTCATTTCAACCAGAGAGGTAACAAGCTTAACTTTCTTTTTCCAAGAACTTGAGGCTCATTAGCATGCAGCAGATCTCCACCACTGCACTGTATCATTATTTCATCATTATTTTTTCATTACCTCATACAGTCTGTTATGCACAGACTTTTCATGGGCAGTGGAGATACAGAATGGCCAACTGTAGTGATTTAGTATGTATCATAGCACAAGAACATGCCCAGAGGTCAGCTCTGTGATTACCTTTACAGCATGTACCTCACACGAAGACAATGTGAAAACTCAACCTACTGTGTCTGCAGTGCTGAAGAGAGCGACCACCATCAAGAGGAGAGGCATGGACACAGGCCATTGTGGGCAGATGGGGGACGAACAGTATGGTGACATCTCCCCATTGGGTGAGAGGATACTCTTGTACAATATGTTACAGACAAAATACTGAGCCGTGACATTGTCTCAGCTAAGTGACTTCTTTCATAGGCCTGCCCATGAATAGAGGAAGCATCAAGAGTTCAAAGCGAGGACCCACGGCATATTTTCGTAGAAAAGAGCGTCTGTTGCGCATTTCCATTCGTCGTGTTGTGAAAACACACACTTTTTACTGGACAGTGTTGGGCTTGGTGGCTCTCAATACACTGTGTGTGGCTATTGTTCATCACAATCAGCCCCTGTGGTTGTCTGACTTTCTCTGTAAGTCAAGATTTACAATGTAAACTTTACTTAATATGAAGAGAAATATATATTTTTTCCTTTCATGTTTATAAACATAAATGTTTTTTAGACTATGCAGAGTTCCTGTTCCTCGCCCTTTTTCTCACTGAGATGTTTCTGAAGATGTACAGTTTGGGGCCTCGACTTTACTTTCACTCTTCATTCAACTGCTTTGACTGCAGTGTTAGTACTTCCACATAATTGTTTATTGCAAAACAAGTACTTCAGTACTTTTACTCGTCTGTGTCATTTTGTAGGTGATTGTTGGCAGTATCTTTGAAGTTCTGTGGGGTTTCTTTAGACCCGGCACTTCATTTGGCATCAGTGTCCTAAGGGCACTGCGTCTGCTGAGGATTTTCAAGATCACCAAGTTAGTCAAAATGTCCCCTCTTCAAAGTCTTTTTATTCATTTATTTATTTATTTTTGTATCTTCAAATAGTGATGGAAATGTTTTGTGTTTGCAGATACTGGGCATCTCTACGAAATTTGGTTGTGTCACTAATGAATTCTATGAAGTCCATCATCTCCCTCATCTTTCTTCTTTTCCTTTTCATTCTCGTATTTGCACTCCTCGGCATGCAGCTCTTTGGTGGCAGGTAAGGCTCCACAACCACATAGTACGAACATTGAAAATTATTGATAACGATGGTAAAAAAAGGAATATGCTGTGCTCCTTTAACTTACCTAAGTAAACAGAGACAGACTCTTCTATAAAAGGGAGATGAATGTGCACTTCACAGTAGAAGCTTCCCTTTTTTTTTTTTTACAGTTGTTTTCATTATAGCCAACAGAGCGCTGTAAGAGTTCTCCTTTGTCTCACACACGCACACACACACACACGCACACACACAAACACACACACACGCACACACGATGATTGTTACTCACAGTTGAAAGCTGTTTTCCTTCAGCTCCCATGTCAATAAAGGCTAGACACGGCCCCACAAACAGCCTGCTCCACTCTCTCCCCAGGTTCATCTTTGAGGACAACACACCGACTAACTTTGACACTTTCCCAGCTGCCATCATGACTGTATTTCAGGTCAGATTTTTTGTTTTGTTTTTGTAACATCAGTAAGGTTTAAAGGAACAGGCCACCGTTTTTCCATTCTGAGATATGTTCTTACCTGAGCTTAGACGATACGTACGTACCTGTCTGGTCTTTGTGCGTGCCCGTGGAAGAGCATGGTCGCTTCTAACTTCACCCCATTTGGAGCCATAGGAATATACTGGGAGAGGCCAAATGCTAACAACATCTTTGGTCGTTTTGCGTGACTGAGGGCACGCACAAAGACCAGACAGGTATGTATCAACTCGTCTAAGCTCAGGTAAGAACATATCTCAGTATGGAAAAACGATGGCCTGTTCCTTTAAAATCAACATTTATCTCACTGGCCACTGGCGGAAAATTAAAAACAAAATTGTAATGTATGTTTGCTGTGGTTTTATGACAGGGATTGATCAAATTAACATAAGCTTAACAGTATACTAGGTCTATAATAGGTGTACTAAATACATTTTTTGTTATACGTTACCTTACAGCGCATTAATAATAAGAACAGCAATGTTCAGATGGAAATAGCATGGCATCTAGGGGTAACAGTTCTGTATTACTAAAAAAAACTAACCATGTTCGACGGTAATTTACAGTCTTTACACTGGGAAAGGGTTTGGGTAAGGTTTGTAATTCATCATATTACCAAGAAATAAATTAGATGTCCTGTTTCCAATTTATTTGTCTTAATTACTAAGTTATTACACATGCTATTCTGTTATCAAGCTAATACAATTGTATTTTTTGTTTTTGTCAGGACAGTGCATGTAAATGAACACACTTGGGACTCATGCATGTAAACACGGCACACCAGATTGTAGAAACGCGCTAATTTACATTTGTTGTCCCACACGTGCAAATACAAGGAAAGGAATGAAAGGACTTTATTTGTATAGCGCCTTTCCCGGAGATGGTCACAAAGCACTTTATATGGGACAATTCTACATCCAGCTACCTTAGTAGCCACACAGACGTCATCCTCACAGAAATATAATTGTCTACTAAATATTGTACCCTCAGGCAGATGAGTGGAAATGTATGACCACCGCGAATGTTTAGATTCAGGTATGCGTAAAACTCATCCGGCCAAAGTAAGAATAGGAAAATAGGAGTCTATCAGCATTTGGCTGTTTGGCTGGCATTAATGTCAGTATAGCAGCTAATTTCTGAGTATGTTTTCAGATCTTGACAGGAGAGGACTGGAATGAGGTGATGTACAATGGCATTCGTTCTCAAGGAGGTGTCAAGTCTGGCATGTGGTCCTCCATCTACTTCATTGTGCTCACGCTCTTTGGGAACTGTATTCTTTCTTCTTTTTTTATCGAAACAAATAACTGTCAGGGGCTGTTTCCATCCTGTTTCACCCCCTTTAGAGGCTTTATGAATGACATACTAGAGTCATGATATTTGACTGATCCCTTGGGGAATATAACCTGTGTATGGACCAAACAACAGAAGTGCATGTCACTAAATCAGCTACAATTTGCTGCTTCTGAGGTATGGAGTTACGAAAGTGTCAATACTGCACTAACTGTAACCTGCCCAAGGCCCATAGTTGCTGCTGAAATAGTTAATTGTTAATAAACAAGCTGAAGTAGATTACGGAATAAATAGAATAAATAAATGATTGGCTCTCATTCTCAGTTTATAGCTCCTGGGATGTAAACAAAGAGAATGACCACAAAAGTATTTTTCAGGAAATGTGTTTAATTTGATTATCAAAACTCTTTGATTGACTACAAAGGAACACTTCCTTTTTCCTTAACTCTACTGTGACTAGACACGCTGCTCAATGTCTTTTTGGCCATTGCTGTAGATAACCTCGCTAATGCACAAGAACTTACCAAGGTAATGAATTACACAATGCAAGATCATACTTCAATACAAAACAATCTTACTCTGCAGAAGCTTTAACTTGAAATGGAGTAATATGTCTATGTCTGTTTGTTTTGTTCAGGATGAAGAAGAAGCAGAGGCTGCTTTTAACCAAAAACATGCTCTTCAGAAAGCAAAGGAAGTGGGCCCACTGTCTTCATTCATGTCTTCAGAGTAAGTTATACATGGAACTGTCTGAAACCCTTCTTTAATTTTAATTACAAATGGACAAGAGTCAAGGCTCAAACCTAATCTCAACTGCATCGTGGAGATGTCTTGATGAACCCAGTAGCTTGTCATCAGCAATTTAGTCAAATCATGGTCTAAGTCTCCATGGTAACGTGTTTCAGGGGTTGAGGACGGCCACATGTGGTTGTCTTGGAGACTAGACGATGACAGTAACAGTTTTACATTAACAACTATCATCAGTGCAACAGAGATTTGTTTAAGAACAAGAATTTGTCTGAAATGAAACAATTGACCCTTGATTGGATCATTGCCATAGTGACGTGGTTTTCGTAGGTATTGATCAGACAGTGCTTTGTATTCAGCAGAGGATGAGCATGTGCATGCACATGAGTGACCCCTAATGCCTGATCGTTGCATGATGTGGAAGATTCCTCCGCTTTCATGGCATCATGTATTTATCATTCCTTCTTTGGCTTTCCAATGGGGTTACGTAAACATTTAGTAAACGTCCACACTGATAGGTAAAATGCCATGGGTCAAGTGGGCTTCCATCTTTGCAAGAAAAAGATGCAACGTGAAAGCATGCGTCCAGTCACTATCTCTACAGGAAGAAAATCTGAAATGTAATTTTAAGAAACTATTAATAACAGTGATTTATTTTCAGATTTTCTACCAAAATAGCAAAACACAAATATTATGATGAGTGTAAAATAATTTTAAGCATCCTCCTTTCCTCTGCAATGGCATGATCCAAAGAATGCTAATGTGTGCTTGGAGGAGTGGTGTTCAGCGCTGCATCCCAAAGTGCTCTCCATGTTTTAAGGGTCTATGATTATTGTTTGAAATAATTCTACTCACCTCTCTGTCCTCTATCTGCTTTGCCTAACAGTACTCTAACACATATTATCAGTGTGATGCTTGAATGTACAATATGAATGTTGTTTATTGTGTCTGACTACCATCTTGTTTGTCAAAGTGCTTGGTCCTATGGAGACACACACCTAAGTATAAAGAGATATTTGAACAAGGTTGAGGTTGGTGTTCACAACCAACCTCTGCCTTTTCCTAAAACAATATTTAGCTGTAAGCATTGAAACCAGTCGGAGAACAGATGATAAAGGGCTGCATTCACAGCTGTTGCAGTAACATTAAGCAAATGCAGTGTTTGAGATCTTGAATGATCGTTTGGCGTGTGTCTCCTGGTCTGTTTTGTCTCTGCTCTCAAAAGCACTAATGTCTTGTTTTCAACAAATCGCTCATTGGTAACACGGATCACACAAGAGTCCACTCTACAGTAAGTAACTCTGTCTGTTCAGCTTTCTCTGTCTCACAAACATTTCTCAAATGTTATTAAACTGGCTCCCTTCTCATCTTGCAAAATATTCGGTTCATGCTCTTCTCGACCTCAAAATCAGCCTCTTTATGCTCCCGTTTCCACTGATTGCCTTTCCTTGTCACTATTGTCCTCTGGGTCATCACATAACATCACCATAGATCACACAGTATGGATTCATGCTGACGTTGAAATACACTATAAACAAAAATCTGCCACCGTAATGTTTTTCATTACTTACCTTTATTTCACAAATGTTATTGTAACTACATCCAGTTCCTTTAAAAAATGACACACATTACATTGAGCTTGTTGTCTATGTGTTGACCTGACATGTTTCTTTTTGTCTATAGGGGGAGCCGGAGAAGGCGGCCGTACCTATACAGAAAGAGAGCAATCCACCGCAGCCGCCCAACCTACTCATGCTCCCTGGAGGAGGCCCAGGGCAGCATCAGGGAGGGCCGCCCCACACTCAACTCCTCTAACTCTTTCATGTCCAGGCGAGAGAGAAGGAAGAGGATGACTATGTCTGTATGGGAGCAGAGGACCAGCCAGCTCCGGAGACACCGCCAAATGTCCAGCAAAGAAGCCCTTTATAGCAGCCCTAGTGAAGAGCGGGACGGTCCCACACAGAGTCAGCATGGGCGTCCACTGTCCCTGCAACGAAAAGCGATGCAAAATACACCTTCATCAAGCATCAAGTGCCTAAATGACCCCTCAGCGTCTCCTAAGAGCAAAGAGGACCCTCCTTTGGACTCTGCCCTATCCGCTGACATCCCCGGACGGCAGGGCGCCCCAGACGTGGCCCTCAGTGTTCCAAAACCGCCTGATAACAACCCTGTCCCGGAGAGTGGGAAAGTAAACAGCACCGCACTTGAAAGATGCAGATTAAATGGTGACAGACAGCACAGGCCAGTAAAAAAATTCAGACCACCAGACAACTTTGACGCATTGACTCCTGAGATGGGGGGGCGTGGAAGGTTGCGGGGGTGGAGGTCGCCCCATCCTTGTGACCGTACAGAGGAGGACAGAAGCAAGATGGTGTCGCCTGGACACCAAAACAATGACACAACCAGCTGTGAAAACCAGCAGAGGAGTGAAGGGGAAGCTGAGGAGAACGGAGGCGAAGCAGATGTGGACAAAACCGAGAACAGGTACAATTATCTTTCAGGGCCTTTTTAAACCTCAGCCGTAACTGTCCACTCCGTGTTATCCCTTGATTCTATAGGCATAGAATAGGACTTGTGTCATGTATATAGGCCTAGAAGTTCATGAATCCTCATAAAGTTTTGTTAAGACAAGGCATCGGCGTTATGCCTCACGCCTCACTCTCATGTTAGTCTCGCCCCACAGAAAGCAACAGGGCATTTCTTTGTTGTGAAGCAACTTCCTTAATGATATTATCTTCTGATCAACAGCAACTCTTGATTTGTGTGTCAAACTTAAATGCAGTTCATTTTATCTTAGTGCATCGGTTTTATATAGCGCTTTTTTGGACACTCAAAGACGCTTCACATTGCATTCATTCACTCCATACTCGGTGGTGGTAAGCTACTAGTAGCCACAGTTGCCCTGGGATAGACTGACGGAAGCAAGGCAGCCAGTCTGCGCCATCGGCGCCTCCAACCACCACCAACCACTCACTCACACACTACATTCGCTAAGCTTCCTGGTGTTACCAAACGGTCTCCCATCCAAGTACCGACCCGGCCCTACCCTGCTTAGCTTCCAAGATCTGACGGGATCGGGCATAGCAAAGGCGGTATGGCCACCTTGTGTCTGAAATGCTATTTTAAATGCATGCATAGAGCGGCAACCCAAATAAAATGACTAATTTCCAATGGTTTGGCTCAGTGGCTCAGACGGTAGAGCAGGTCATCCTATACTCGAGAGGTTTGTGGTTTGAATCCTGGCTCATGCAGGTGCAGACTGTTTTTGTTTCCGTCACCCACATTGTAATGTCTATGTAATTCACAAGGTGGTTGGCAGCCTCACGTCTGTTAATCTGCCCCAGAGTAGGCCGAGTGAGGAGTGAATGAAAAACGCTTTGAGAAACTTGTCCATACTAATGGACTAATGGTTATTAATATTCATTTTCATTTTCACCCTTTTATAGTATAGAATATCTTAGAACAATGACCGTGCAGAGTAATAGTAATATCTGACTGTGTGTTGGGTCAGGATCAATGAGGACGAGTGTGTGGACGCTGATCTCGCAGACAATGCCGATGCCACGAAGTCGGAGGATGCAGCTCAACTGTCTGAGACGCCTCCACCTGCTGATTCTGAAATGAAAGAAAGCATTGAACAAGATCTAAGCCAAGACAAATCTCAGTTCAGCTCCAGCGCCATCATTGACGTTTGCAAAGACCAGGCTTCGCTGGAGCTCTCAACTATTTCAGGTAATAACACATAGCCATAACCAGTTTATTTTTAATTATTGTATGACTTATAAATGACATAAACACACACAGCAGTTTTTAGTTAGGGCTGCCCAATATTATCGTTATTGCAATATTATGTGACACTATCCAACACAATCTTGAACAAAAGTGCAAAATAACAATGTGCTAAAGTTCTGCTTTCGTTAATAACTTGCCTGGTTTTGGACCTGATTTAATGTTTAGACATTTCTTGTTTTGACATAACAAGTTTGAGTAAAATTTAAATGGAGTAAAAATACTGCAATAACATAATTATCGCTATATTCAAGACAGTTTCCCGTTATCAGCTATTGTATTGTAGCTTACCTAATGTAAGTGTTCAGGGTGATGTTTTGCTACTCTCCAATGACCAAACGCAGCTGCTGAAGTTAATTGGTGTTAAAACCAAAAAAGAGCAGCCTTTTGTACATTAAATTAGCTCCAGAATAAATTTGTGATGAAAAATTCACCTCCCACTTGCCGAGTCATGCTTCATTTGTTATCTATTACTCCTGGTTTAGAGTCAGTGAGTCGTGCATTTGTGTTGCCTGTTCCCATAGCTCACTGCCTCAGTTTATCACCACTGGGCTCAATTTGTTTTTACTTTCGAGAGTTGGAGTCTTCAGTGAAAGTAAGGCTGTAAGTCGCCTAATCAAAGCCAGTCATTAATTAACTAAGTCATTAATTCAAAGTGGCACAGGAGCAATGTATATTTTGTGATTTTGAGATTATTCGTGTACTAGTCTTGAGTAAGCTTTTATTTTCAAAAACTTTTAGAAGCTCATTAAAGATAATTATTTACCTTGTTCTTAGTCAAAAAAAAGGATCTTGAAGCCTGTAAGTCGGAGAATGAGGAGGCTGAGGAGACAAAGCCAGTCAACACCGTCGTCCCTGACAGCATGTTCATCTTTAAACCAGGAAACCCGTAAGTTTTTCACAGGGATGCAACAAATTTGCTAAAGTGTGTTTTTTATGTTTTGCTTGAAAATGTAATGTCTGCACTGTACTCAAGTGACACTTTAAAGGAACTCATGCACCTGCCTTGTCTTGTTGATGCTTACTTTGAAGTAGCAAGAGTTGTAAATATATAATCTTTCTCTTCTCTCTCATCTGTTCTTTCTTAGGGTGCGTCGAGCATGTCACTATGTGGTAAACTTCAGGTATTTTGAGATGTCCATTTTGCTGGTCATTGCTGCCAGCAGTATCGCTCTGGCAGCTGAAGACCCCGTGGCTACGACATCTAACTGGAATAAGGTCAGTGTGTAGCGTGTCATGTGTCTCGGTCAATCCTCCTCGCTCCTACCTCAGGTGTCAACATGCCCTTCAGTCATAGTACTGAGATATGGAAATCTGCCATAACGATAATAAATGTCACCAGTCTAGAACAATGTGTGTGTTAGGAGCAGGAAAAAAGTATTTCTCAAGCATGTCCATTTATTCTTGAAATAATTTGACTATTATGTTACATCTACACTTTGCAGGTCCTGCGTTATTTTGATTATGTATTCACTGGAGTTTTCACATTTGAGATGATAATCAAGGTAAGCTTTGGGAGCTATTCTTAACTAAAGACACCTCCAATAAATTGTTGTGTAATGTTTTTTCTCCGTCTGTGTGGTGCTCAGATGATCGACCAGGGTCTGGTCCTCCACGACGGCTCCTACTTCAGAGACCTGTGGAACATTTTGGACTTTATTGTGGTGTTTGGAGCGCTGGTGGCTTTTGCGCTCACGTTAGTCTCAATTCTGTTCAAAATGTATCTTTTTTGTAACACTTAATATTGTCACTCACTGATTATCTTTTTTCTTTTTGTCTTTGCTTCTTGCTGACAAACAGAAATGTGATGGGGTAAAGATCACATTATTTTTCACATTCACATTGTGTGATACTAGGCTGACCACATACAATGAGTATAGATTAGACAAGTTGTGCAGTCGGGTGGGTCATGGTAGGACAGATTTGGAAAGGTTAAAGGAGCAGGCCACTATTTTTTCATACTGAGATGTGTTCTTACCAGAGCTTAGACGAGTTGATGCATAACTGTCTGATCTTTGCACGTGCGCTCAGTCACGCAAAAAGACCAGAGATGTTGTGAGCATGCAGCCTCTCCTCCTCTCCTCTATGGGGCCAAACGGGGGTTAAGTTAGAAGCGACCAAGCTCTTCCACCACATTATCCCTATTTAAATACGGTTACGTGAGTAGTTACACGATCCAAGTATAGTTACACAAAATTAAACATGTCGATTTTCTAATAATAATAAAAAGCTGTACTATATTGTAAGGCGTAATACCTTAGGAGTACTTCGTTGTCCGCGCAGTAATATCTTCACTCCTAAAGAATTGCTGCATTCAATATAGTTCCCCTTTTTATCCGCTTAGAAAATAGACGTGATTAGTTTTGTGTGACTATACGTGGATCGTGTAACTACTCACGTAACCGTATTTAAATAGGGAAAACATGGAAGAGCTTGGTCGTTTCTAACTTCACCCCCTTTTGGCCCCATAGAGGAGAGGAGGAGAGGCTAGCACACAAACCATAAAGTTAGGACACCTAGGATTGTACATTTTATGCAAGGAGTATAGTTAGTTATCATATCATGATCATTATCAAATTAAACTTAATGTTGTCAGATACTTAGTGTTTAGTAATTCCTAAAACACAACATAAATCATTTTATGTCCACAGAAATAACAAAGGCCGCGACATTAAAACTATCAAGTCATTGAGAGTTCTGCGAGTGCTCAGACCACTGAAGACCATTAAGAGGCTGCCCAAACTCAAAGTAACCTACTCTTAAGTTTTCATTCGACGATTATATGCCTAAATCTTTGATGCCATAGCAATAGACACATGTCTCTTGTGCTTTGTTCCAACAGGCGGTGTTTGACTGTGTGGTGACCTCCCTGAAAAATGTCTTTAACATCTTAATTGTCTACAAGCTCTTCATGTTTATCTTCGCTGTGATCGCTGTGCAGCTTTTCAAGGGGAAGTTTTTCTACTGCACAGACAGCTCCAAGGCCACGGAAAAGGACTGCCAGTGAGTAATCGTGAGTTTCCAGTGTAATGCGTTGTTTTATTCACATCATCTTTTCCCTGTCTTTTCCTTCATCAAGGGGCTACTACATTGACTATGGTAAAGATAAGAAAGAGGTGAAGGAGAGAGACTGGAGAAGACATGATTTTCACTATGACAACGTAATCTCCGGTCTGCTCACTCTCTTCACTGTTTCCACTGGAGAAGGATGGCCTCAGTAAGTCAAATTAAAGTCTGCTGCAAACCACGAAAGAAAATTGTCCTTGGGGTTATATTGTGTGGAGAAAATCGACTAACTCTTGTTTAAAAAGAAGTCTACAAACATGTTCTGAAATGCATTTGATTCTTGCTTTAGTTTAACAGTTCATAATGCAGTCTTCACTCAATTGGCAAAGCTCCTGGGAAATTTCAAGACGTGCACTGCAAATTGAGTGTTTCTTAGTGTCAAACATGTTAGCCACATCGCGTAACATTTTACCCAACAAACAGAATAAACTACAAGTATTTATTTTATTACAGATATTTTAATTGTTGCAAAATGCCTAAAAAAATAACAAACATGTGTGTTTGCTGTGCCACACCTAAGGCAGCGGGGACGTCTCCATGAAGATGTTGACTAAAAGCAGCCAAATATGAGATTTAGATAGGATAGGTCCATAGATCCATGCTTTGATTACTCACTGCAAAATTTGCTTTTTTGTGTCGCAGTAGAATCTAAATGTAAATGAAAACATTTTATTCAGCAGAGAAAATGCCAGGGCAAAACTTTGTCATTGCTTTTGGTACTATATACTTAACGCATTATGATAATAGTTAACTTGAACCTTCAATGTTACGCTGTGTGCCTTTAAATAAAGCTGTACAAATGGAGAGCATAATGTTAAAATTAGTTGTAAAATGTATTGATTGCATTGGGTTGACCTCAACAAACTATTCATTAATTCATGGTTGAAGAGTGTACACTGAACTGGCGTGAATTGGAATATATAATACCATGCTCAAATAAGTTGTTATTGTAGATAGCAAAGTTATTAGTAATTAGTAATTAGTAGTAAATTCACAACTCCTCTCTCCAGGGTCCTGCAGCACTCAGTGGACGTGACGGAGGAAGACAGGGGTCCGAGTCCTGGCAACAGAATGGAAATGTCCATCTTCTATGTCATCTACTTTGTGGTCTTTCCGTTCTTCTTCGTTAACATCTTTGTGGCTCTCATCATCATCACCTTCCAGGAGCAGGGCGATAAGATGATGGAGGAGTGTACCCTGGAAAAAAACGAAGTAAGAACATAGTAATTCTTTCTTTGGACTAAACTAACTGTAACATGACAAAAAAAATCTTAACAAAAATTACATGACCTGTATATTGTGTGAATTCATTATGGTTGCTGTTATGTTCTTTCTACAGAGAGCGTGTATTGACTTTGCCACCAGCGCCAAACCCCTGACCCGCTACATGCCCCAAAATCGTCACACTTTCCAGTACCGGCTTTGGCATTTTGTGGTTTCGCCGTCTTTTGAGTACACTGTCTTGGCTATGATTGCTCTCAACACCATTGTCCTCATGATGAAGGTAAAGCGTTAGTGTAATTTTGTCACCTTTTGATGGATTTAAATGAGGACTGTTGCCATAGCAATTAAGAATTCAAATCAAATTATTACCTTTTGAATGGTAAAAAATCCCAGTGCTTATAATTATACGACTGAAACTCAATTTCCCTTTTCTCTTTCTCTTTTGCAAAGTGTTTTTGGCCTGTTGGCTTTATTAGACCGGACAGCTCAGGGTGAAAGGTTAAAAAAGTGTTTTCATCTACAGTCTTCAAGGCACTATACTGGATTGCATTTTTGAGCAATGGAATACAATTTGTTTTGTTGACCTTTGTGGGAAAAACACTGTGAATTTAAGCATAAAGCAGTTTCATGATTTCTGTGACCGCAACCCTGAAAAGTGACCCTGTGAGTCGTGAAATGTGCCTATAAACTTGTCCCTGTGAAGAATTGGGAGGTGACAAACATGTTAGGAAAGTAGGAATCACCACTAACATTTTAAATTGGTGGCTTCCTTTTCTCTTGTAATAATAAAATCAGCTTTAGGGGTCTTTAACCTAATAAACCCCCGCCTTAACTAAATGCATTTTCTCCAGTTCCGCTTTACCCAAATCCAAAAGCTTACAGACCTACAAAACTCATTCAAACTGATCTTTTTCCTTGCGTTATTGCCGCGTTGTAGTCACTTTTTTGACATTTATTTTCATTGCTTTTTGTCACTTTAATGTCATTCTTTGATTGCTTTTTTGTAGCGTTTTTGTCATCCTCATTTTTCTCTCAATTTGTCGCTATAATGTCGCTAGTTTTTTTCAAAAAGCTTTTAGATTTGGGTAAAGCCAAACTAGGGTTTTCAGGCGGGGGTCAAGAGGTTAACAACTCGAAGACCGGCTGCCCCGATTAGATTTTATTTATTATTAAACAAACACACATGTATAAGGCTTTTTACTGGTATGGTTGGTTCATGAGATAAATGTTTCAATGTAAATCTCAGCATAAACAATGACTGTGTTTTACTCCAGGACCAATTTCTCTAAAATAGCCAAGTTCCAACTCAACACTAAATAATGAGCTACTACTGCAACAGGAGGCTGTTCACCTGTCGATTTAATTACACCATGACAATAATGGAGATTGACCATAGATTTAATCAGATTCCATTATTTTTTTTTATAATAATGTATACGGTGCTTTTCTGGACACTCAAAGATGCTTTACATTGCATTATTCTTCCCCTGGTGTAGACAGCCCTACATTGAGTCTTTCTATATGGAACCAACTTCATTTCATCATCTGCTTTGCTCTGAGTGTTAACAGAGTGGGTTTAAAATAGCAGAGGAGGCGTCACTCTCGACAATAAACACGCATGTGCAGGGTCTAGCATGTCTGAGCCTTATGTTTGCTTTCTCTCTTCCCCCTGTGAGACCACATTTTTCCTGCCCTCGCTCATCACCGTAAATTTCCAGTGGCCTTTTCTCACTCACTTGATCAGTCAGTCAGGCGCTCACACAGACATCCCTACGCAAGGTGACTCAGCCTCTATTAAATATTGATCTATAATGTCCAGGGGCTGCTATTTAACATGACCTCATTAACTGGAGCTGCCGCCCCCAGAGGAATGGTTCCGTTTATAGTGTGCCAGATGAAAGGTGTGCAGACTGAGGCGCTATTTATGGGTCTGGAGGAATCTTCCATCAAGCTGAAGACATCGAGGTTCACACCGGTTTCACAGAGTGCGATTACGTCTGCGGGCGTTTGGGACAGGAAAGACCAATCTCTTCATTTGCACATTTGAGTCCACATCATGCTAAATCACCTTTTTGTTCACTTTTTCTTTTATGTTGTTTCCTTATCAATCACGTACTTGGAGTGGTCTTATTTTTCATCCATGCATGTTCAAATAGTGCTTACATGCTCAATCGGTGAGCCGCTCCTCCTAGTGATGTCATAAAGTGCTATTCCTGTATTCTGGTGCATTTCTGGCCTTGCTTTTGATGTGCTGATTGTGGTTAGTAAGACCCCAATCTGCACATAATTTCTACTCAGCAAAAAAAAGAAACATATAAATACAATCTAAATCCCTCTGAAACAGCAGGATTTGCTGTCCTATGTGCTGGGCATTTTGCTGTGATTTGCTAAGTGCTGTGAGTTCGTCTCTAAACAAATGTCTGTCCTCACTCTTCAACCTCTTTGATGCTGATCTGACAAAAATGAAAATATGTATTGTAGTCGCACTTCACATAACACAGTAACATAACATTTGTACATAACATTTGTACTTGTATATTTCAGTATTACTCAGCCCCACCAACATATGAGGCAGTACTCAAGCACCTGAACACTGCCTTCACTGTGCTCTTCTCTGTGGAGTGTGTGCTCAAGGTCCTGGCCTTTGGTTTTTTGGTGAGACACAAGGATCAATGCACAAACAGAGTCATTCGTTCAAGTTTTAAAATGGCTCAAATTGTGCCCTGTGCTTTTATAGAACTACTTCAAAGATACTTGGAACATCTTTGACTTCATTACAGTCCTGGGCAGCATCACTGAGATCATCATAGACTTTCAGGTAAAAAACAAAAGCACCCACAGGTTATGCCTGTTTTAGTTCACTTTGTCTTATTGTAATAGTAAGAGAATTTTCGTTTAGATAGAAATCCTGTACATTTCTGAAATAAATATTTTCATTGGCATGTGCATTTTGTCATAGTTATGATCATTGAAATAGTTTTGCTGACTAAAACTGAGCACAAATAAGTAATCAAGTAATAATAATTAAACATAAATACAATTAAAAGGTAATTCATAAACACTAACACTATGACAAAATATCCATATAATCAACATATATAACACTAACATGAGTTAGAATCTGATGGTCCCTGGATAATCATGTTAGTGATATTACTTGTGGACTTTATTATTTCTTCGTGCTGAATGACACTTCCCCCGATTTTACAGTTTGAGGACTCGCTCAACATGAGTTTTTTGAAGCTATTTCGAGCGGCTCGTCTCATCAAACTGTTGCGACAGGGCTACACCATTCGTATTCTGCTCTGGACCTTTGTGCAGTCGTTCAAGGCTCTGCCCTATGTGTGTTTGCTGATCGCGATGCTCTTCTTCATCTACGCTATTATCGGCATGCAGGTGAAAATGCTCTGAGATGAGATGCTGCCCTTTTAGTTTAGGTAGCTTTCATTAATTTTTCTTTCTTTTCTTATGTGTAATTAACAGGTGTTTGGCAACATAAAGCTGAATGAAAGGACACATATAAATATGCACAACAATTTCAAGACGTTCTCAAGTGCCCTGATGCTGCTCTTCAGGTACGAAACTGAAAATCTGTAATTACAGTGGGTTCAGGAAGTATTAATATCCCTTTTATTTATATTGTAATATGTTGAATTCACGCTTTTCTCTATGAATTAAGTTAATATTTTATTTAGGAGCAGGACCACGCCTCAACCAGCCCATTTTTTTAATTCTTTCTTTTGGGGCTCCTGAAAAGCTGGGTACATGCCCGAGTCTCACCTAGCAGTCATCAGCATCATCTCACCTTTAATAAAGTCTTGATCGCACCTTCTGTTGTGGCATGGTCCTTGTTAGTGAATGGGCAATGAACTTTTATGAACGTTTAAAACAGCACAATTACAGGGCAGATTTAGTTTTTACTTCTTTTATTTTTCGAAATGTTTTGTATTTCTATCTTTAATGTGTCATTGTGTAGAAGTTGTACCACTAGAAAGACATGTTTATGATTTTACTACAGACGTCTGAAAATGTTCTGAACCCACTTTGAATGTGTTTTTAATGTTATATTCATTTGTAAATCTGTATTAAAAAGTAGACAAAGTGAAATTTTTACGCTGAATTGTTTAATAGGTTTAGTGTAGCAGAATGGAATAAAATTGCAAGTATATGTGATAAAATTGTGCTGCAGGAGTGCTACAGGGGAGTCATGGCAGGAGATCATGCTGTCCTGTCTGTCCGGTCAGCCATGTGAGGTGGACCCTTCTATGCCCCCAGTGTCTGACCTGGATAGGGCCTGTGGCTCTGACTTTGCCTATTTCTACTTTGTTTCTTTCATCTTCTTTAGCTCGTTTTTGGTAAGAAAACTACAAACTTCAAACCTTCTGCTTAAATAACAAATGTTACTCCCATAGTTAGGCAAATCTTGTGTCTTTTCTACAGATGTTGAACCTGTTTGTGGCAGTGATCATGGATAACTTTGAGTACTTGACGAGAGACTCCTCCATCCTGGGGCCACACCACCTAGACGAGTTTGTTCGAATCTGGGGAGAGTATGACCGTGCAGCCTGGTCAGTGACTTTAACTCATAGCCTGAAATATGATATGATTTGAGCAATTCAAAAGGTTTTTCTGTACATAAGAGATTGTAACAATTTCTTCTATGCTTAAACAGAAGAGATACAAAATGTTGCATTTTACATGTCTTTATACATTAATCCTGGAATGCCCAACAAATTAGACATCAGCCCTTAAGCAAAAGCATAAGGGCTGAAGGTGATGATCTCTACTTCACACAAAATGCGTGTCATCACCTCATAAAATTTGTCTTATATACAAATGTTTGGGAGAATTGAACCAGGCAGCGAATAAACGTACATTACACTTGACATCAATCAATCAATCAATCAAACTTTATTTATAAAGCGCTTTTCAGACTGAAAGGTATCACAAAGTGCTTTACAGATTACAACATTTAAACAATACGTCCCACATCATTATGGGACGTATATATATATATAATACGTATATATATATGTATGTATATATATATTATATATATATACATACACATGTATATACATACACACACACACACACACAGTGCCTCTCGAAAGTATGTATATGTGTGTGCATACATACATATACACACACGTGTATATGTATGTATGTGTATGTGTATACAGTGCCTTGCGAAAGTACTAATACACCTTGAACTTTTGCACATTTTGTCATGTTTACAACCCTAAACATAAAGATTTCATTTTGAATGTGTTACTGAAAGTTCACACACAAGTAACAGACAACTGTGAAGTGAAAGCAAAATGATACATGATTCTGTTATTTTTCAAAAAATAGAAAACCGAAAAGTCGGGCGTGCATAAGTATTTATACAGACAGCATGAACGAATACTTTGTGGAACCCCATAAGCTGCAATAACAGCAGATTTGCACATCTAGAGACTGACATTTTTGCCCATTCTTCTTTACAAAACAACTCAAGCTCTGTCAAATTAGAAGGAGAGCGTTTGTGAACAGCAGTTTTCAGGTCTTTCCACAGATTTTTTTTTTTGTCAATTATTTTATTGAAGTGTTACATTTCATTTTCATTTTGCACTTTTTTGCATGCATCACACTTTCATTTTGTCCCCTTTTTGTTACCCACATCCCCATTTCCCTTATGCTGGGCAGAGAAACTCAAATTATGCACAAAAAGAAGTCCCTTACAAAACATAATACATAAAAATTAAATAAAACAAAAACACAAACAAAACAAAAACCTGTCCAGGTTGACATACACAAGTGAAGCAAAGTGTACAGTTAAGCAATACAAGTTGCTAATTTACTCTGTCCAAGACATCCACAGAAATAGCAGTATACATATGGCTTTGTACAATACGCCAATCAATTCACACCATACATATAATTATGTAATAAACTTTCTCTTAACACACAGTACATCAAAACATGTTCACTGTAACATTGTAATATGTTTTTTTTTTTTAAACCATCCACTCCAAAATGTCTTTGTATTTGGCTCCATCCATCTTCCCAACTATTCTTACAATCTTCCCAGTCCCCACTGAGGAAAAGCAGCCCCATAGCATGATGCTCCCCCCACCATATTTGACACTGGGGATGGTGCACTCAGGACGATGAGCAGTGTTAGGTTTGCTCCATACATAACGTTTTGCATTTGGGCCAAAAAGTTACATTTTTATCTTATCTGACCAAAGCACTTTCTTCCACATGGTTTGACTTCAAGCAAACTTCAAACGGGATTTCTTATGGCCTCCTTTCAATAATGGCTTTCTTCTTGCCACTCGTCCATGAAGGCCAGATTTGTGTAGAGTACGACTTATAGTTGTCCCATGTACAGATTCCCCCAGCTCAGCGGCAGTACGTCGCAGCTCCTCCAGAGTTATCTTAGGGCACTTGGTTGCATTTCTGACCAGTGCGCTCCTTGTTCGGTCTGTTAGTTTAGGTGGACGGCTGTGTCTTGGTAAGTTCGCAGTGGTGCCATACTCTTTCCATTTCCGAATGATGGATTGAATAGTGCTCCGTGAGATGTTCAAATCTTGGGAAATCTTTGTATAACTTAACGCCGCTTTAAACGTCTCCACAACTTTATCCCTGACCTCTCTGGTGAGCTCCTTGGCCTTCACTTCACAGTTGTCTGTTACTTGTGTGTGAACTTTCAGTAAAAAATTCAAAATCAAATCTTTATGTTTATGGTTATAAACATGACAAAATGTGCAAAGGTTCAAGGTGTATTAGTACTTTCGCAAGGCATTGTATGCACACACATATACATACATATATACACATATACATATATTCACATACACACATTCAATACACGACACTGAATTAGGACAAAATAAATAGATGTCAGTTAAAAGCTAAGCTAAAAAGGTGGGTCTTGAGCCTGCTCCTAAATACATGAACATTCTCTGCGGTCCTGAGCTCCTCTGGCAGGTCGTTCCAGAGGCGAGGGCCATAACATTGGAAAGACGCCTCGCCCTGAGTCTTTCTGTTGACTTTAGGAATAACTAGGAGACCCCTGCCGGAGGAGCGAAGGGTCCGTGAAGGTTCATAAGGTAAAAACAGTTCTGAAAGATAAGAAGACCATTAAGACATTTAAAAACCATTAAAAGAACTTAAAAATCTATCCTGAAACACACGGGGAGCCAATGAAGCGACTCTAAAACCGGTGTAATGTGGTCCCGCCTCCTGGTCTTCATCAGGACACGAGCTGCTGAATTTTGTCCATCCATCCATTTTCTTCCGCTTTATCCGGGGCTGGGTCGCGGGGGCAGCAGTCTCCGGTCTTTTGGGAAGACCAGAAAGCAGGGCATTACAGTAGTCGATACGACTGGTGATAAAAGCATGCATTAGCGTCTCCGTGTTGGCCCGAGAGAGAATGGGACGGACTCTGGCTATGTTCTTTAGATGGTAAAAAAATCTATCTTTGTGATATTCTTAATGTGTGGAATAAAAGTCAGCTCAGAGTCAAAAATCACACCCAGGTTCTTCACCTGTGAGGAAGGATTAAAAGACAATGACTGTAGTTTTGGTAAAAGTTTCTCTCTCTGGGCCTCAGGCCTGATGACTAAAATGTCAGTTTTGTCCTGGTTAAACTGGAGAAAGTTTTTTGCCATCCAGGATTTGATATCTAAAATGCAGTTAAAAAGTGCATCCATTGGCCTGGTGTCATCAGGAGACATGGAGATGTACAACTGTGTATCATCAGTGTAACTATGAAAGTTGACTCCATGTTTCCTGATGACATCCCCAAGAGGAAGCATATACAAGTTAAAAAGCACTGGCCCTAAAATCGAACCCTCAGACACACCACATGGGGCACACCACATGGGGCATACACTACGACTAAGTACTGTATGCCACTGCACAAACTAAAGCCGTGTATGTTCTTTCCAGTGGAAGGATCCACTATAAGGAGATGTACAAAGTTGTACGCACTATCTCACCTCCTCTGGGCTTTGGAAAGAACTGCCCCCACAGGGTGGCATGCAAGGTTTGGTTTCCCCACATGCAACCAAGGCCCTCTTCTCCTCCTTTTTATGTGGGATCCTTCCTGATCTGTCCTTGTCCTTGATTTCACGCACCCTCACTGCCCTGTTTGGTCCTGGAGTCTGTTGGTCAGGCCCGAGTCAAAGAACGAAGACTCTCAAGTTTTAGAGCAGGTGCATTATGTCCCATACTGACACAGAGCTGTCAAAAGAAAGAGAGAATGTTGATTTATTTTATACAATTGTGGTGAGAATGGTGGGTTACTTTTTGCCTAAGGGATTTGAACTGATCATAGACCCTTCTCTCCGTAAAAAAAAAAAAAAAAAACAGACTTAAGAACAAACTTGCTCAGAAACAATGTATCAAATGTTTAAACTGAAAGTCTGTCAGTTCTTTGCTTGTTTTGTCAAAGGATCTTTCATTCCTGATTTCTATGCCATGTCCAAAGCATAGAAAGATACTGCCTGTTTTTAACCCTACTCTCCTTTGTCTGCATTGAACTAAATAACTGTGTTCCTCTTTCTACCTCCCCTGCCCTGTGTGATTTGCCTACCTCTCATACCCGTTCCCTTCATTATTCCCCTTAAATTCTGGCACTCTTCCCTCTCCCTTTCCTCATCTTCATGGCTCGGTGGCTCCCCCAGTGGTCGTATCCATTACACTGACATGTATGAGATGTTGACCAACATGTCACCACCTCTAGGCCTGGGCAAGAAATGCCCCTCCAAGGTGGCATATAAGGTAGTCCTGATGAGCAGAGGACAATGCATCATTGATTTATTTTTATTTTTTTGTATGCTGTAAGCTATTTCCCATCTGTAGTTTTCATACATCTAAAAGACCACAAATGTACAACAAAAAGATAAAATACATTATATTGAGCACTGAATTTTACATGCTCACACTTTTAAGTCTTTCACAAGTGCTACAGCAGTGGTTTGACTTGCTTTGCTTTTTGACACAACATAAATGCAATTTCCTGTGTTGGTGTTTATGCAACAATTAATTATTACATGTTAATTATTACATGTTCAAACATGCCGCCACTTTATTCACTGTTCCCATTTGTGAGTTTGTCAGTTTGCAAGCATGCTCCATAGTGGATGTTTGAAATTCTCTTTCTGCTCAACGGGCTGTGTGACTTCTAATTGTTTTTGTTTTGTTTTAAATAGGTACCAAAAAATTTATGTTCTTTTTGTTTTGTTTTCTTACACAGAAACTTGATCCAATAGATTATATTTATTTATCTAATGTATACTGTTTGATGCTGGTATCAAGATCCCATTCTGGCATTTGTGTTGCAGAGGTTAGTCCTGATGAACATGCCGGTGGATGAGGACATGACCGTTCACTTCACCTCCACACTCATGGCTCTCATCCGCACTGCACTGGAGATCAAGATTGCCCGAGGTTGGACACTTGCAGTCATTTGTTGTTTTGGACTGAACCTACACTTGTTTTATTATTTATTTGGTGTGTATTTTTAGGTGGTGAGGATCGAAATCAGATGGACCTGGACCTCCAAAAAGAGATTGGTGTCATCTGGCCTCATTTGTCACAGAAAACAGTGGACCTACTTGTTCCCGTTCACAGAGGTGACTGCCCATTCAAGAGTGTCTTTAAAAACTATAGAAGAATACTTGACATATCCATTTAAAATTGCTGTTGACTTTTCTAGCTAGTGACATGACAATCGGAAAGATTTACGCTGCTATGATGATAATGGACTACTACAAGCAAAACAAAGCCAAGAAGCTTCGGCAGCAGCTTGAGGAGCAGGTTCAGTTGTTATCTATTACTGGTTTTGTATAATACTTGATTTACTGCTTCAGTCATCATTTATTTTATGTTACTTTGTTAAATTATTTTACTTTGTCTCTGCAGAAACATGCGCCAATGTTCCAGCGCATGGATGCCTCCTCTCTCCCTCAAGAAATCCTATGCAACGCCATGTCCCTCTCATTCATGCATCACAGCGCGGGATCTGCTCTGTAAATATAAATAAATACATTTGTACTGCAGTGTAATTTATTGTAGAAGTATAATATCATGTTTTGCATCATCATTATCTGTGCTGTTGTCTTTCCCCTCAGCACCAGTGGAGGTTTTGTGACGCTCAGTCCTGTCTCTCCGCAAGAGATGTTTCTGCAGCCACTTTCCTGCTCCAGAGAGCTGAAGAAAAAGGAAGAGGAGGAGGAGCACCACTCTTCTTATCACCCCTATCCATACCTGAACTATCACCACCGCCATTTACACACACTGGTAAAGTTCACACATCCAGACGACCGACAAAATAACTGTCGGCTGTGTTAAAGCAATTGTTACTTTAAATCCGGTCCATTTCACTTGTAGGTTCCTGACGTTGTGGAATACAGCACAGAGATGCAACAAGCTAAACAGGACCCAACTGTTATGAGAACACCTCAGCGCACAGCTTCCATTAGAGCGTCATCCATGCCAAGGCTGGCTGTGGAGCCACAGGTACTTCCAAAGGACATCCACATGAAACCTACTGTTTAATAGTATAGTTCTGATATTAAGTTTTGTGTCAGCAGTCTGGTGTATCTGCAGACAGTAAGATGATGAAGCGATCCTTTTCCACTATTGGTGATCAGTGTGTAAATGGTCTGTGGCAAGAACAGCACTCTCTGGAGAGAGTTAGTCCTGAGAACACGTACATGCCACGCCAAAGAAGTTACAGAGGTCTAAAAATATCTAACATTGCTGATATACCGGATCATTTTAATTGATTAAGTTATTGCAAACTGTGTTATTGTTAGGACCCAGAATCAACCACAAAGAATCCATTAGTCAAGAGAGGGGCCGGTCTAGGGAGCGGCGACACCTACTGTCTCCTGACGTTTCTCGATGTAACTCTGAAGAGCGCAGCCGGGACCCTTCGAGTGAGGCCCCACTGTCTCGCTCACCCAGTGAGGCTCAGACCATCACTTCACAGAGACAGGTTTGCATATGACGTCACTTATCTAATGACTGTTGACTGTTCTATTCATAGACACTAACTTTTGTGACTGTAGGTGAACCCCTCAGGCAGCCCTGCCCACTCTGCCTCAGAGTCCAGTACTCCACGAAACCGGCGACAGCTGCCCCAGACTCCTTCTCGCCCACGGCCATACATCAACTACTCCCCTTTGGTGTGTAGGCCTACACCCTCCCCCACACCAGCACCCACCTCTGAGGGACCAAGCCAACCTCAGGATGCCACTACAGACCTTTCAGTGCAGAAAGAGACCGCAGCATGCGAGGGTCATGTTTCTGGACCGAGTCACTCATCTAATCACCGCTACATTTCCGAGCCCCATCTCTTACGTCACCAGGACCCCAGCACAGGTGAGGCAGCGCAGAGGAAGGAGACCCTCACCTTTGAGACTGCAGTAGCTTCTAGCCTGGACCGGGCAAATGCAATAAGCTCAGCCCCACAGCTCAGACACTCATGGCAGGTCCCAAACGGCCATTTTAAAAAGCACTTGGGACAGACTGGTCCTGCCAGTGCTACTGAGCTGCTAAGTGACACGGATGAGGATGACCGCTGCTAAAACCCTGAAATGGATAAGATGCATGAGATAGTGAAGCTCTCAGCAGCCTCATTTGTCTGTGAGAATGATTCACAGTAGCAAAGCAGATGGGGCAAAAGCTCCAGTCTGCACTTGGGTCTGTCGGCCACATGTCCTGTCTATGTGGACATTAATGTACATTCATCTGTGTGCTCCTTATGTCGCCACATAAGACTACACCTGACCCGTGAGTAGCTCACTGTAGGCAAACAAGTTACCAAGTTGTTGTTTTCAGAACAAAGTATGGGGAGTCGTTGACCCAAGGTGTCCACAACTCAGACTAAAGTGCATTTATGTATGGGCTTAGGGGTAGCATGTAAACATTTATTTGAATGTAGTGGAGATCCTGGTCTTAATGTCCAGATAACTTTAAATGGTCTTTGTAAGTCTTGTACATAGAGCATAAATAATCAAGAAAGACACGTTTGTCCATATTTCCAGGCTTCCAGTTAGTCTTGTAAACAAAATTAAACTGACAGTCGAGCAAAAATACAAATATTTCCTGTTTACAAAAGAATTTGGTTTATGGGCATTAAAGTGCTGTTCTCACAGGTTTGTGAATTTACCGATTAGTGCATCAAGATGGAACATCAAACACGACATACAACACAACACGTACATGTATGAAACAGCATCAGTGTCCCATTATTAGTTTGAAAAGACAGGAGTGATTGTCTCAGGATGTCAAGCTTTGTAGTAATGTTTTGGATGTGACAGAAATAATTAAAAGGTTCATCATTCAGTGGAGTACAGTCAGAGAAAGTTGTTGGACATCTCAGTGTTACATGGTGCAAGGCTCAGGTGTACAAAAAAAAAGGATAATTTTTTCATCTCTGTGCTGGTAACTAGTGTCAATTTCAGATTCAGATGAATAAAGCCATTAACTTCCTGTACATAGAGCTGGGTCATCTACAGGTTGTGTTGCCTTTTGCTCACCTAGTCCTCAATGAAAATGTCCTTTAATCATGCGATGCAAGTGATTTTAAATAAACAGATGCTTTCCTATGAGGGAAGTACAAAGACGCTTTGTATTTATTGTATTTGTTATTTGACACTTTGTTTTGTAAGAGTGAACAGTATTTTTTCCTAAACATGGTGAACATCGTTATTTTAGGTGTCCAGGTGTTAACAGAGTGAATGTCTTTCAAATCAGGCGCCATTGGATATTTAATATATGTCCTTGACTTATTATATTGTTATTATGTTAATATCTTGTTTTTATAATGTGTTTGTCAAGTTTCTGCAGTGTCAGCCGGATCTGCATTAAAAGACGTTGAATCATTAAACTTGATCACGGGATTAACTTTGGTATCGTCGTGGTAACAGAATGATGCCATTTTACGACGACAGCCTAAATTCGTAAATTCAAAAAGAGTTTTTGTTCAAGATCTAATATTAATTTCAGGTTTTTACTAAATGATATGACTAGGATGATATAATATGATGACGAGTAATGTTTTCATATTTGTTGAAAGGATGATTAAAGATCAGTTTTTGGATTTGCATTTGATGTTCCCACACACACAAAAATGAATGGATTGAATCTTAAAAGGGTCACTTCTTCCCATGAACTTCTTTGAGGTTCAGCCTGGACGTGTTACCACGCAGTGGCTGTTTTAGCCTCGACTTTGAAACTGTGGTCTGATGCTGTCTGAATGTGTCAGCTTTGTGAAACAGTTAACATAAAAGTGTTTAGCGTCTCTATGAGGGAAAGTTAACTTGGCTTCTGCAGTCTTTGCAGTTTCTGAAGGTCTGGGTCACTCACCTCACATCTATAACAGGTTATGGTAATCTTCAATGAAGGTACTTGAGTCATCTTCTGTACTCAATAGTTGAAGTCTTCGAACATTTCGCCTCTCATCCAAAAGGCTTTGTCAGCGGACTGAAGTCCCGCTCAGCCCGCAGCTTAGATAAAGACCAACAGGGAGGAGTTGGGGTAGGCCCGGCTCCTCCCCTCTAATCACAGCTACTCTCACCTGTGGGTAAACAACCTTTGAAGTAGAGCGTCCCGAACGTTCTGCCCACCTTAGTATCGGTCAGTCCTGTCCTATTCATAGATGATCACTGCCCATTATCTGTCCTATTCATGGCTGATCACTGCCAATTACCTGCCTATTGTTCTTTTGTTAGCTGAGATGCCGTCTCCTTGGACTGGGCGTGCCCTGTCGGTTTTCCCCGAAGGAGATTTGAGTAAAGTGTCGGAAGATTAAATCTGAGCCCACCATTACGGTTCATGGAGGGATTTTCTTTGAGAAAAATAGCTTATTTTAGTCCTCTTTCAAACCAACGTTCTTCTGGTGATGGTAACTTAATGTGTCATATGTTCATTGCGTAATTATATGCATTCTGGGACAGATATTCATATAGTATAAAGGGGAGCCCCTTAATGTCCTTTCTGAGACCGGGCCACACGAACCTGGCACCCACCAACTTAACTGAAGCTTTAACTCCAAGGGGTGACAGAGAGTGCACAGCATCCAAAATGCGACGGCACCAGGCAGCAGGTACCACAGGTCCATAGAGACGTCGCAAAGCAGGGCCGCTCTGCTGTTCTGAAAATTAACATCCTCGAACTTCAAACTAGAGTCAGCAGTGCGCAGTCCCTGCACTTCCAAATCCGTCAGCTGGTCCGCAGCCATCTCCGCGTAGTCGATTCCCAGATGCACAGTAGCGACCGGTGCACGAGAGAGGCAGTCCACGACCAGATTGTTCTTCCCAGCCACGTGTTGAATGTCAGTCGTGAGCTCGGAAATGGCAGAAAGATGCTGCTGCTGCCGAGACAACCATGGTTCCGAAGTTTTAACCATAGCGGCTTGTGGTGGACAAAAGCGGTGAACCTCCGGCCCTCCAAGAGGAACTGGAAATGGCATGCGGCAAGGAAAAGGGCCAAGAGCTCCCTGTCAAATGTACTGTACTTTTGAATTGAGTTAATAGTAGACAATAAGGCATTATTTCTTTTGAAATGGTAGGGGTCAGGGTTTTTATTTCAAGACAACTCTTGATGAACTGCACTAGTTGTCTGTCTATGACAGACTGTATTGTTTGTTGTCTTTGGGACAGTGTCTCCAGCCGGTCAGGTTGAAATTGTACCAAATATGCAGTGCATATAATAATATAATAATTTACCATTTACCGTAAGTTGTAACATAGTGCACCACCTCAAACAGCAACCTTTGCTCCTCTGAATCTTGCCACATTTCTCAACGGGGCTTCATATTTTGCAGAATTGTGAAAGAGATCTTGTGTGAAATCATTGCCAAATGAAGGTAAACTTAAAAGGCAACATTTCTATCATTACTTAGAGCTTATTTTGGTGAACCAAAAATAAATCAGAAAAATAAACCTGGTGTGAGCGACATCAACACATAGGCTACTGTTATACAGTGTCTGATTCTGTTCATTACACTAGGAATCATAAACACTACATGTGATGTTGCTACTGGTTACTTTTTTTCTTTGAAGTCTATATATCTGACTGAGACCTTGTGTGGTTTGGCCAATTCAGAGGAGGGCTCCTGTGGGTCACATGCTGCTGCTGCTGCTGGAGTGAGTGAATTTCACAGGAGACACTCAACATCCTGCCCAGAAAACAGCAACATGCGGGGCTCCGCTTTGGTCTTCCTCATTTGTGTAAGTTTGTTACTTTATTGTTTGTTATTCATTGTAAAGAGAGATAAACTGATGCTATAGCTATGCACATGGTCTCTGATTGAGACCATGTTTACACCCAGTGTGTGTGTGTGTGTTTGTGTGTATGCAAAAAAAAATCTTCTGCATTTGTGTGTGTGTGTATATATATATATATATATATATATATATATATATATATATATATAAATATATGCATAAGCTAAGCACATATTCGCGGCTCTTGTTTAGTTACGTTCTTTAGTTTACAATGTGCTGCCTGTTTGCCTTTTTTAATCCAGACTTGAGGTAGAATTTCACCATGAGAATAATTTGTCTGTGCCAGCGACAAAACATTTGTCCCTGGCTCAGTACTGCTAAATGCGACGTCCACAATATAACGCTAAAAAGTAGAAATGACTGAATTCATTTATATATATATATATTTATTTATTTTTGTATTTTTTATGGCATAAAAATATTAATGCTATAAATATGTTTTATATATATATTTATTTATGCTATAAATATATATATATAAAATATTTATATATATAGATAGCTAGATAGATATAGTACATCAATCAATCCCAAAAATTGTCCGTCTGAGTGCATACTGTAATTGTCTCTTTGGGCACGACACTTTGTCCAGCTTGCCTGTGATGTGTTGAGAGAATGAGGGATTAGTAGTTGGAGGGGTCGGAAAGCCTGGCCCGCCATGGATTACAGGGCCCAGACAAAAAAGTTATTTATCATATGCATCAAGTACAAGGTACCAAAAGCAATTAAAAGAGTTTTGCCCAAGCGCTCTCTCCGCTGAACCAGAAAACTAATCTACAAATAAAAACATCTATACAATACAAACAAAGCCAATGTCAGTCTTCCCTTTGCAGTTGTGACCACAAAATAAATGTACCTTCACCAAGTAGGCTATGGACCAAGGCAAGCAACTCTCTTTTCTATAAAAGCATGAACTAAACTCAGCCTTGTACATTTTGAAAATGCAATGATAGATCTTGATTGTTGTGTAATTGTTGCCTTTATTGTTCCCAGGTTATTGAGGATTTAAACCAGTCAACACTTGGAGCTACTGCTGAAGGATCTTTAAGCAACCTACATCAAGTCAGTTCCACTGAAAAATATTTAATTGAAACCAGCAGAGTTTCATCTAAAGTCCACCAAGATCAAGTATCTGAACATAAAGATATGGTTAATGAGGAGGACAGTGGGCAAGATTTTCAAGATATAGATGTAAACCTGGAGCAAGAACAACAAAGCCTCAATCACTATGCCTTTGGAAAGGAGCCAGCACAATTTGTTGGTTTCAGAAAAAAGTCATGGAGTACAAAAGCTACATTCACGACTGACGCTATTTTTCCAGACACACCTCCTAAAGCAGGTAATCAAGTTCATCAGCATTTTGAGGAACCAAAACAAAGCAACGCAGCATTTGAAGGGAATGTTGAAATCAGTGCAATTGAATCAAATGGAGTAATTGACGCCACTACGTCAGATCGTGTTGATGTTATCTCCTTTACTGCAGGAAGAAATGCAGAGCCCACATCTCCAAGTAAAGAGCAAAATACAGAAAATGTTGCTGAGTTTAGTCAGTTGTCTAGAAAAGACATTTCTGAAACAGAAAAGCCATTTCAGCAAGTTTCTATGAACTATGAAACTTTTTTTCCAATAAAAGAAATGAATAATGACGTGATTGAGCAGGAACGTGACACAGAGGCTGTGATGAAAAAGCAGCGTAACCTCTCTGAGGTTTCTGAGTTTGAATCATTTCCTCAGACAGTAAATTCACAGATACATGTGTCCAAACATCTAAGCTCAAGAAAAGGACTCATCGGTCGACAGGTAAGTCAGATTTCATTCTCAGTTGACTTTATTAAACATGGTCTGATGCTTATTTAGGATTGGAACATTAATGCCAGGTCTAGTCGAGTGTCAGAATTAACCCCCCAGATAAGAATGGGCAATCTTTCTTTTTTTAAATAATTTTTTGTTCTGGATATGGCAAATATGAAATTCTAAGCATTCAATAACATAATTGTGCAGAGCTTGTCCATACCAAAGGCTTTCTAAAAAAGGGTACACCTTTTTGAGAAAGAAAATATACAGAAATCTAGAACAGATTTTGGTGCTGTATAATGGAACTATTTGAATATTATTCTTACATGTTATTATTAGCCATCTCCACTGTATTGTCCCACATAAGCAGCATAAGGGAAAGTTTACTCGTGTATACTGTACATACTGAGTAGCCAAACAACACAACACTGTGAATACCCATGTGTTTTCTCAACTAGGGTATGAGCCTGAGAGCAAGGGCAAGTTTGTATTCTAAGGGAATGGAGTGTTTTGGATGTTGTACAGTCTCCCTCTTCTGGTGAAACTAGGGTTTTGTTATATCATTTTAGGGTGGATAGTTAGAAGAAGAAGAGCTATATTTGCATAAGTGGGCTAGTTGAGGATTTGAATGGGACATGGAAGAAGAAACTTGATAAAGTAAAACTGTTAACACTCCCCGTGATACATTTTAAATACCATATTTGATACGGTGTAATGTGGTATTACATACAAGTCATAATGTTATGACCTGTATGGGTTACATACGCAATAGAATAATGTGTATTAGTAGTTTGGACATACATAATATAATATAAGACATAAGACCCAAACCTTTTTCGTCAAGTGTACCCCCTATTTATTCTTCAAGTACCATCGTGGATCTGGCCAATTAGATTAAAAGTGATTAACAAAAAAAATCATTTTAGTTGTAAAAAGACGTGTTCAAATTAAATCTGTAACTCTAATACCTTTTTACAGCAAACTATCTTATTATTGACATTCCTTTAAAAATAATTTACAAATACTATTTATTCTTTTTTAATCTGATTGGAAAACACTATTACATCTTATTACCTCTGAACTACTAAAACACATCGTTCCATTGTGTGTATACATGGTAAAAGAATGTAGTTTCTCAGTCATCCAGGTAGTTAATTAGATTAAAAAAAGGTGAATCAAAACAACTGGCAAAACAACTTACTTTAAAAAAGAGCTGATAGTCTCGCTGTTCCTCCAGACAGCCTCCTCAGAGCTGCCATCACTGGGTGTCCACCATCCACGCCCACCGTGTCAATATGTGGAGGGTGTGGTCACCACGGACAACAGCTCTGAGAAGGGGGAACTGTCAACACCAGTTGTTTTGATTCAATTTTTTTAGTCTACATGGCAAAAGTTATTTCAGATTGTTATAACATATAGGGTAGTGTAAAATAAAGTATAACTAAGACTTGTATAACTAGAAAAATATCATATAAACTGTGTTTATCAGATAAAGGTTGTCATTGTGCAAACCATTTTATAAATGTTTATCAATAAAGCATACTTTATTGATAAATAAGTATGAGCATACTCATACTTATTTATTATAACTGAGATGGTGATTGAAATAGAGCTCAACAGATTCCAACAAACAAAAAACAGATGCATCATCAAAATGAAAGAAAGGAAGACCTAAATGGCTGTACTCCAAAAGAGGGACAGGCGCAATCCCATAATGAGTCCTCCACGTAGTTCAAGTATCTTGGGGTCTTATCTCTCGAGAATGACAGACCAATTGGTGCAGCGTTCTGCAGTAATGAGGTCACTGTATCGAATTGTTGTGGTGAAGAAGCACAGCTCTCGATGCTCTGGTTGATCTACATTACATATCTCACCGATGGTCCAGTGTTCATTTTGACGACATATTTTAATTTTCAATCCAATCCAATCCAATCCACTTTATTTCTATAGCACATTTAAACAACAGAACAGTTCCAAAGTGCTGCACAAAAAAGTACACAAAAAATAGAATAAAAAATAAATAAATAATCAATTTATAAAATCAATAAAAATCGTAAAACACTAAAAATTAAAAAGACACAGGGACCACACAACTCACGCGGTGTTAAAAGCCAGAGAATAAAAGTGGGTTTTAAGACGAGATTTAAAACACTCCAATGTTGTGGCTGTTCGGACGTGGAGGGGCAGAGCGTTCCACAGCTTAGTCTGTGTAAGTTCTCAGTCGTACAGGAGTTGTCCATCTGCAATGAAGGTACTTGATTCATCTTCTGTAGTTTTTTTCCTAGTCTTTTTGACGAAAATGTAATTTAATTTTAGTCGAGATTTATTTAAAAGATTCTCTTACATTTTAGTCTAGTTTTAGTCGATTGAAATTGAATGTAAATTTAGGACGAATTTAGTCGACTTTGCATTTATAATATTTATTATAATCCTATTTAATCAAAGTCCTCTGCTTCATGGAGCTTCTTCCAAAATGAACAAAGCTCAGAGCTGCTCCTTTGGCAGATAATTTAATGGTGTGAGGCTCTTTCAAATTGTCAGTGGAAATTTGGATGATTTTAGTCTCTTCTTTTCAGTTTTATTTAGTCATATTTTAGTCAATGAAAATATCTAGACATTTTAGCCATAATTTTAGTCTCATAAACAACTTTAATTTAGTTTTAGTCCAATTTTAGTCTGCAAAAATATTGCTTTGACTAAAATTATGACGAAATTAACACTGCTACGGTCATTAGATTTGGGTAATGAACCGAGGAGGAGAAGATCACAGATACAAGTGGTAGAAATTAGTTTCCTTCCTTCGCAGGGTGGCTGTATGCACCCTTAGAGATGGGATGAGGAGTTCAGTCGAGGGGCCCGCTGAGGTGGCCTGGACATCTGATCCGGATGCCTCCTAGTCAGCTCCCTGGCGAGGAAAGATCAGAAAGACTTTGGAGAGCTTGCCTGTGAATGCTTTGGGAAGGACTTTAGGAGGTGTGTGTGTGTAGATAGGGAAGTTTGGACATCTCTGCTCAGACTGCTGCCTCTGCAACCTGACCCCAGATAAAGTGGAAGAAGACGGATTGAAGTTAAACCTATTTCCCAATTTAATTGCTATTTTCTTTACAAGGGACCTCCAGGATTACCAGGATTACCTGGATTTATTGGACCAAAAGGTGACAAGGTTTGTTAAATAATGTTTGTGTTTTATCTGACAAAAAATATTTACATACATACAGCACACAGATTAAACTGGGGCTGTAGTCTCCTGAATTATCTATGTAAATATACAGTACATTTTAGTTGTTGTGTAGTCAACGTTGTTCTGAATGCAAACATTGTTGCAGTTATTTCAACATAAACATTGCTAGTGTGTTGACTACACACCTGATTGAGAGTCCACCCGTTATTGTTGTCTCTGTCTGTGTATTTTGGACCATGTGTCTGGACTGTCACAGTTATAATCTTATGTGACTTCAGGGATATGCAGGCGTCATGGGCAGAACAGGTTGGACAGGATACAGAGGTCCCATCGGTCCACCTGGGATTCCTGCTATAGTTGTGGTTAAAACCTCTGAAGAAGAATGGGAAGTTTTTAAGGTAACGCCATACACAATTTAATTTAATTTTTATGAATTTTTAGGCTATAAATCTTTTTAGATAACAATTCAATTCAATTCAACTTCATTACAGACTAGAGGTCCAAAGAGACAGAACAACATCTAACTGTTTCTCTTATTTACAGAAAACTGAATTCTACAAAAAACTTGTTTCTTCATGGCCGGTAGGTGATTGTGAAAATTAACTGGAAACTACTGAAGGCTAATAACTCCTTCAATTCCTGTAAAGAAAGTCAAAGGCACTCAGGGAACTATTGGACCTCCTGGGAATGAGGGACCGATTGTAAGTCAAACCTTAGCCTAATTTTACAGTGTTATATTGCTTATTAATCTTACATTAATGTTTGAATTTTGTTTTATAGGGACCACCAGGAATCACCGGGAAACAAGGCAAAGAGGGTTTTAGAGGAAAAACTGTAAGCACAGTTAAATTCATAAAGCAATACTCAGTACTGAACATACCTCTATACCTCAGGGCAAATTAGGACCACCAGGTTGGCCTGGTCCACGAGGACGTCCCGGAAGGGATGGGACCCTGGGGAAAACTGGTGACCCAGGTCCTGCCGGCTTATGGGGGGAAAAGGTGCTTCTCATCAAATATGTATTACTATGGTAACGGCAAAACTTATAGGTGCTGTGTGGTATGTCTGCAGGGTCTCATAGGGTTCAGTGGAGAGACAGGTACAAAAGGAGACCTAGGTGAAGGGGTAAGACCAACCAGGGTTTCTAATGTAATACAGAAAGCATGAAACCTGAATATTCATTAGTATTTGCCTTTTGCCATGACTGCACTCTTGGTTTTGTTTAAGGGTTATCATGGAGAAGCCGGGCCTCAAGGGGACCGAGGGGTAAAAGGTCAAAAGGTAAGCTATGTTTGTATTTGTAGACTTTATTGTTAAAGGTCATTGTGCAAACTGTACAGACCAGTGGACGCACAACCAATAGCCTACTGCACATCCAATGTTCATAGGGAAATAAAGGGAGATCAGGGATTTCCGGAATTCCAGGTTATACAGTAAGTACAATTGAGTTTATTGATACATTTAAATAAAATGCTCGCTGATTTTTAATTGTCATTTTCCAGGGTTTTCCTGGAGCCAGGGGTCCCCCTGGTTTTCCCGGCCCATCAGGATATGTGGTAAGCATTTTAATCAGAAATGCCATCTATAAAGTAAATGTAATCAGTTTTACACTTTTTACCACTGCTTTAGGGTGATGTTGGATCTTTAGGTGATGCAGGATGTCAAGGCCCACCTGTAAGTTTAATACATACTTAAACTATCCCAAGGTGCATAGGCATTGCTCAAGACAAATAACCAAAGATGATTTTAGGGGGGAATGGGTTCTAAAGGAGGAAAAGGTGTGAAAGGTATAAAGGGTTCCAGAGTAAGTACACAGCAAATATCTATTATCTACAATTAACAAACCAGTAAAACAACTAACTTTCCTGTTGACGTTTCCAGGGTCAGCAGGGTACACTGGGTCATGAAGGAGCTATGGGACCAAAGGTGACAATATTCAAAATAAAATGAGATGTGACTTGAGATGCTAAAAAGTTTGTAGCTCATATGAGAGCAAAAAGTTATTAATCATAAGGTTTTCTCACAGGGGGACATTGGTCCTGATGGCGTGGTTGGATGTCCTGGGATTCATGGTCCTCAGGTAACAACTGTTAATGTATTTAGACTACTATATATGAGATGATGATATGAGTTTTTGAAAAAACAGGGGCAACCAGGGCCTAGTGGACCTTCTGGCCCTAAAGCAGTCCCAGTAAGTCTGCCTCGTGCATAAGGACCCAGAGAAAGATAATAATAATGATATATATATATATATATATATATATATATATATATATATATATATATATATATATATATATATATATATACAGTGCCTTGCGAAAGTATTCGGTCCCCTTGAACTTTTCGACCTTTTGCCACATTTCAGGCTTCAAACATAAAGATATAAAGATATAAAACTGTAATTTTTTGTGAAGAACCAACAACAAGTGGGACACAATCATGAAGTGAAACAAAATGTATTGGATATTTCAAACATTTTTAACAAATAAAAAGTTAAGTTAATACTTTGTAGCGCCACCTTTTGCTGCGATTACTGCTGTAAGTCGCTTGGGGTATGTCTCTATCAGTTTTGCACATTGAGAGACTGAAATATTTTTGAAAGTAAAGGGGCTGAATAATTTTGCACACCCAATTTTTCAGTTTTTTATTTGTTAAAATTTTTTGAAATATCCAATACATTTCGTTTCACTTCATGATTGTGTCCCACTTGTTGTTGGTCCTTCACAAAAAAATTACAGTTTTATATCTTTATGTTTGAAGCCTGAAATGTGGCAAAAGGTCGAAAAGTTCAAGGGGGCCGAATACTTTCGCAAGGCACTGTATAAATATATATATATATATATATATATATATATATTATTTATTTTTTTATGTCTGCTTCAGGGTGTTTCAGGACACGAAGGGGACATTGGTGAACCAGGACCTCCAGGCCTGATTGTAAGGACTGATGTTTGTGCCGTCTGTTCATGCAGTTTGATATATCATTTATGTCTCACTTTTAGGGAATTGAAGGAAATCCTGGGAAACCTGGATCGTCAGGTGATCCCGTAAGATTAATGAAACTGTTGTATATTGATGATAGTAATTCCCCCCAACGTATGTCTGTCACCCCATCTTCAATCTGCACTGTTCCCCCACAGAGAAATCATCTAACAATGCTTTGGTGTGTTTTTTAAGGGGCTTAAAGCTAAGCGAGGGGAAAAAGGTCAACCTGGTTTGAGGGGTGATTTGGTAAATTTTGTGTTTCTGCAACAGTAATAGAATTGATCAACAATTGTGCCTGTATCATATGTGGTTTTATCACAGGGGCCTCTGGGGGTTCCAGGAAATGTTGGACGGAAAGGAGCCCGAGGACCGTCAGGGCTAGAGGGCCTTCAGGGGGTAGATGGACTAACAGGACTTCTTGGACTCAGTGTGAGAAAAATGATTCGAGTTGTATACACTGACTTCAGTGATTGTCATTTACAGATTTTTTTCCCTTTTCATTAGGGCATTGATGGCGGTGCAGGAGAGCAAGGGAAACAAGGGAAAGATGGGCCAAAGGTAATTTTTTCAGGCAGTATGCACAAAGAGTAATATACGAGTTATTGAGTTGCTCATAGTTGAAATATGTTGGTGCAGGGAGACCGAGGGCCTACAGGGTTTCAAGGAAAGAATGGGTCTCGAGGTGACAAGGTAAAAAGTCTTGTACAACAGCACTCAAAGTATTTAAATAGCTTTTGTTATTCATCGTTGAAATAATTTTCTCAATGTGTTTCACTCATCAACACAGAGACTGTCTCTTCAAATGAAAATTAATAAATAATAAGCTATGCTTTTGGTTATATAAGGGTCGAGAAGGACGGTCTGGATTTACTGGACTTCCTGGTCCACTTGTGAGTAAAACAAATGCATATTAATGAGGTTTAAATAGATAATAACTGTGTCTCTTCTTTAGGGAGAGATGGGAAAGTCTGGAAACCGAGGGCCCGAAGGAGAACCTGGTATTAAGGTTCTTGTCTTCCTACAGTTGTTAGTCAGATTAATCACAGTGTTGAGACAAACATTTATTCAAAATGTACTCACAATTATCCTAACAGCAGCATTTGGTAATAATTCGTACATGTGACCTACATATCAATACAACATGAATGATTTCTTTTATCAATATTTTTTTAATGTAGGGAATAACTGGCATTGCGGGAGAGACTGGATCTAAAGGCCTAAAGGTTCTTTTCTTCATTTTATTTTTGTTGCATTAATTGTATTTATGCAGCATGGTGGCTCAGTGGTTAGCGCTTGTGCTTCACAGCTAGAAGGTCCTGGGTTTTATCCCTGGGCTGGACGGGGCCTTTCTGTGTAGAGTTTGCCTGTTCTCCCCGTGTTGGTTTCCCCTACCACTAAACACATGTACAATAGGCAAGATTGCATGAGAGTGTGTTTAAGAGTGCATGTGGGGCACGATGGATGGAAATTAGCCCACGGCTACAATCCGGAGTCGTGTGTTTACATGTGTCAGTCCCATGTGTGTTCATTAACATGCACTATCCCAACCAAATTAATAAACAGATAAATAAATAGGTATTTATGTATTTAGTACTAAATTACTGGTTGCTTTATGGTTCAGGGCACAGAAGGTCATTCGGGAAACAAAGGACTGGGTGGAACTCTAGGATCCCAGGTAGGATATATTTTGAAATACAGTATCATAATGCAGAACTATTATTACAACCTTTTTGTGTTCATAAAGCAAACTTTCATAGGTTTCTGTGTGTGTGTGTTTTTTTTGCTGTGTAAATTACACTCAGTATTTTTAAACAGGGCTTACCTGGTGCTGAGGGCATTAATGGAGACCGTGGACTCCCAGGTCCAAAAGTCGGTTCCTCCGATCAAAAAAGGTTTTACTTTTATGCATCATCAGTAACTGGTTAATTGTTCAGGGATTTCCGGGAAAAACTGGAGCACCTGGCCGTCAGGGACCTGTGGGAAACAGTGTGAGTACATATTTTAAAGTGTTTGGTTTATTATAAAAAACAAAAAGACTGTTGATACATACATTGTAAACTTGCCAAATCAGGGTGAAGCTGGAAGTATAGGACAGAAGGGGGACCACGGACAAAGGGGCAAAAGAGTAAGTTGGATAATGATTGACAATGATGACAATGACGGATAGTAAGATTTTGTTTCAGGGAAATAAAGGCAAACCTGGCTCCAAAGGACTCACAGGAAGTGAAGGGCTGAAGGCTAGTTTTCAAAAAGTGTCTGGATTCAAAATGTATTGTCTTTTATGCGTATTTATCACTGAATCATTTTTGTCCAGGGTAAGAAAGGTGAAAAGGGTGCTCCTGGAAAACAAGGTTCACCTGTGAGTAAAGTTTTTGTTAAGTTAACTGTCCCTTTACATGCACTGCTATGGGTATATACTGTAAGTTGATGTGTATTTTTAGGGTAAAATGGGCGCCCCTGGCCTTCAAGGACATCAAGGACCTCCAGTAAGACAATTATGCAGACTAGTAAATATGTTGCACTTAATTCAGAGGTAATAGTAGTTTCTGAATTGCTTGAATCAACTGTGTTTATTTTTAACTGCAGGGGGTCCCAGGTAATACAGGAGCATTGGGAGAGGCAGGGCCTCGTGGTACCACGGGTGATCTGGGTCTGAAAGGTCTGGTTGGGCCCATTGGGATAATTGGTTATCCCAATGTTGGTAAGCACAGTTGTTTGTAGTTTTGCATAAAATATAAATAAATGTCTCTTTCTGTCTTTTCTGTGTGCAGGGAAAAGATGGCTTGCAGGGGTCACCAGGACCATTGGGGGAGGAAGGCAATAAGGTAATCGATCGATAGTAACATTGTGACGAAACAATACTGCACATGCAATACTATTGTATTTTGCAAGTTCAGTAATTTGCTTTGTATTTGTCCACTTTTAGGGATCCATTGGAGTTGTGGGACAAAAAGGAGTCTGTGGTGTCGATGGTGAGGAGGTAGATTATTCAGTGATGATCAAAGATTGAATTCTTCAGTCTCTAACAGTAATGTACCAGACTCCTCATTATATAGTTTAAATGCTTAAAACTTTAACATTTCAGGGTCCACCAGGAGTAAATGGACAAAAGGGACTAGCTGGACTAAAGGGGCCATTTGTGAGCACTCAGTGCTTGCTTGAATGTGTTTAGTTTTGAGTTTCTGATAACGTTTTATGTAACTGTATTGTCAGGGTGATAAGGGAAGTATCGGACCCCAAGGTCAAATGGGGTCAAAAGGATCAAATGGAGAGAGAGGAAACCAAGGTCCAACAGGCATGAGAGGACCTCCAGGAAGACAAGTGATTGTCTTGATCTTAACACTAAATATTGTTTACCACAATAAACACCACAGACAATCTGATTATTCTATCCAAAACATTTAACTATGGTTTAAACAACAGGGTGACGCAGGAATGTCTGGCGAAAGAGGAAAACAAGGAGTACCAGGACTGCAGGTCAAATGTTATTTAAGTATTACAATAAATATAATTTAAAATGGTAATATCAACGATTGTAATGATAATGCATGTACAGGGTGACAGAGGTCTTAAAGGTCCCAGTGGCAAGCCTGGTACCTATGGCCCAGGGGGCAACACTGGTCCACCCGGCTTTAAAGGACAAAAAGGCCACATCGGCTTTACAGTGAGTAACTAACACTGTATTATCATGAACCACTTCTAGCCATAAGACATGAATAAATCAAATTACAGGGTCCAGCGGGAAATATAGGCCCGGTTGGACAAATAGGACCATCACCACCCGTCTGTATTATTACTTAATAACTTATTAAATTCATGTTTTTGTTTGTTTGTTACATAAGTATGAAAAATATATTATTACTGATGTTTTATATAGACATTACCAGGGGAAAGAGGTGTGGACGGTAAAAAAGGTCTTCCTGGACCAAAGGTATTCAATGTTTTTGTGTCATATCCATTATAAAATTGACTTCACTCAATGTCCTTCATCATTTCATTTCATAATTCAGGGAATTCAGGGGGAAAAGGGCAAACCGGGATCTTTTGGCAAAAAAGGAAACATGGTAGGAAAGTACAAGCCCAACAGGCTGATATTCTCCGATGAGCATAATCAATGATGTGGAGAAGATGTGACCATTCTGTCTGTATTACTTCTGCCTAGGGCTCTCGAGGCGAGACGGGTGCAAAAGGAGAGTCCGGGACACAAGGCACTTTGGTAATACTACAAATTAGATATTTCCAAATAGAAAGTTTTGTGGTTGTTGTCTAACTGCCTTGTGCCAATATTTCTGTTTTTAATATATGTGTGTAACTTTAGGCTTAATTGTTTCTGTATAGGGTCAAGTTGGGACAATGGGTTTGATAGGTCCTCCGGGCGGTAAGGGTCATGCTGGACCTGCCGGACTTCCTGGAATTCCAGGAATCACAGGCCCTCGTGTACAAAAGGTAGGAAAGGCAAATAACATTAATCACATTTATAGTGAAGTGAATCGAACATGACTATGTTATTGATTCTATGCCTATTGGATAATGATTGATGTGGTCTTATAATTTACAACAATGTCATTGGCTTTTGATTATCTATATTTTGAGATAAAATCTTTGCCTTTTAAAGGCTAATAAAGGTCAATTTGGAAGAAAAGGAAACAAAGGGACTCAAGGAAAAAGTGTGAGTGCACCACTACACTGCTTTCAGATGTTCTTGAATGTGTTGCACACTATTATTTTTGTAGAATCAGCATATCAAAATTAAGTTGTATTTTGAAATTTTGCAATCATCTATCGTGGTTTTAGGGGCCTAATGGGATACAAGGGAGAAAGGGAGCTAAAGGACTTCGTGGGAAACCTGCAAGTATCCTAAATTGATCATTTACTCTAGTTCTTTTGGTCACTATTTTGTCTGCACCCTCAGGGCCCTGCTGGCATGGATGGTTTACTTGGTGTTGAGGGCAACGAAGGCGATCCCGTAAGAAAAACACAGTCTTCTCACTATTCAGTTGTACAAATTGTTTTAAATCTTTGAATCGTTTTAGGGTGACATCGGCGTCCAAGGTCTAAGTGGAACAACAGGCAGGCCTGGAATATTGGTATCAGTACTAAAGTCAATGTTTAGTATCCAAATAAAAAAGTAGTTATACTCACATTAAAGTTATGACATGAAGAAGGAATTCTTCTGAAATATTGTCTTGAAGCTCTCTGATTTTGCAAAGTAACTCTTCGTACGATTTGAAGGGAGGACAAAAACAAAACAGCAATACACAGTTAAAAAGGTTTCTACAATTTTAACTTAAATCCCGATCAAACTCCTTTTTTAATTTCAGGGCAAGTCTGGGGCACCTGGAATTAGTGGAGACATTGGAGTTCAAGGGCTTAAGGTGGATGTTTTTTTTTTATACTGAAAAGGAGAAAACATGAATTAGTATTCAATGAAAAATATTTTTCAATTAATCAATCAAACTTTATTTATAAAGTGCTTCTCATACCAAAAGGTATCACAAAGTTCTTTACAGATAACATTTAAAACAATACGCCCCGTATCATGTATGTATGTATATATATATATATTCAACTACTGAGTACAGGAGATGAATCAAGTACCTTCATTGAAGATGGACAACTCCTGTACGACTGAGAACTTACACAGATATATATATATAAATATACATATATACTTATACATACATACATACATTTTTGCAGGGTGTAGCTGGGCAAACTGGAAAACAGGGACTTCCTGGGCCAATGGGCCCAAGAGTAAGTTTACAAGTGTCAGTGATAGTTTTGCATATGGTTTGTTTATGTAAATACCTGAGTAATTGAATGGATTGCAGGGAATTCCTGGATTTGGAGGTGAAAAAGGAAAGGTTGGCGCTAAAGGTTCCAAGGTATAAACCTGTAAAGTAACTACAACATTCAATGTTTAGTTTTTATTTCTTTTAAACCTTATGACAATAAAAATCTGAGTAGAAAGGATTTTCGTGTGGTGGTGGGTGGTATTAATATATATGTATTGATTTGTCAAGGGCCGAACAGGTGACACTGGGTTACCAGGGCCTGTGGGTCCTCTGGGGCTCAAAGTAAGTAAAACTGTAGTGCTGTGTCTCTCGCTGAAAAAAGGCCTGTTAATCTTTCTGTCTTGTGACATTAAACTACATTACAGGGAAATTCTGGTCCAGAGGGGCTAAAAGGCCAAAAAGGTCAAAAAGGAAACAAGGTAATTCTTGGTTTTATTTAGCATTATTTATTTATTATCATTGTCAGAGCATAAAAGAAAATTCTATTCAACAATAGTCTCAAATGTGCTCACAGGGGGACACAGGGCCACGTGGCGCATCGGGACAATCAGGACTCATTGGATATCCTGTATGTTTCATAGACTTTTCTGAAATATGTTTCTAATTTACTACAACATATATATTTATTTCCTTCTCATTTCTCCCATTAAGGGACATCATGGAAAAAAGGTCAGATTTTTATGATATGTCTCAGGCGATAACAGTCAAATCTGATGTAATTCGTATATATTGGCACGTTTTTACTTTTGGTTATCAATGAAATGGTCTATTGCAGTGTTTCCCAACCAGGGGTACAAGGACCCCAGGGGGTACACGGGCACTGAGCAGGGGGTACTTGGATAAGTAATTGGCTGCAATTTAGAGTTAATGTATATGGGTATGCTAGACAAAAAAGGTTGGGAACCACTGGTCTATTGTACCCACATCTAAACATGTGTATCTTTAACAGGGAATAAAAGGTACTGACGGGACCCAAGGGCCGAAGGGCCAAAAAGGAAATCGGGGACTTCCAGTAAGTGTTGTAAATGACCCAGTTAAACTGAATTCACTGTAAGTTATTGTTGTATAAAGTTGATCAAATACTCCATAGGGACAACCTGGAGCCCTTAGACATATACGAATCTCCAACACAGAATCAGTGCCTAAAGTGAGTACTCGATCTCCTGTGAAAACTGTGACTGCAGCTCTTCAAAAGTGCTGCTCGGCTTTTTATGTGTACCTAAAGCTCATGTTGCTAAAAAAATATTTTAAAGACACATAGACGACTGGCCAGAAAATCACAAACAGAAGATACAGATACATTATTTACCTGGCCACTTGGAACCAAAGAGAATCCCGCTTCAACCTGTCGTGAATTGGGACTTGCACAGCCGCATCTGACTGATGGTGTTCATTATTTTTTATATTTCTACCTTTAAGTAGAGCAAATAAATACAGCAATATTTGTCTAGGATACTATTTCGTGGACCCAAACAACGGCTGTCCATATGATGCATTGACGGTATTCTGCAACTTTACTGCGGGAGGAACAACGTGCTTAGACCCTTTAAAGTCGCAGGTAAACTGAAGTGAATTTTTGTACAAAATGCATGTTTAAAAATGCATTAAGCTTTTTTTGGTCTGTTTGGCTTGCAGAAAAAAGTGTATTGGAGACCAGAGAGTAATACATCCACAAGTACATTAATCAGCTGGTTTAGTCAACAACATGGTGGAAACAAAGTGACTGCACCATGTGAAGTTAAGTGTGTGATCGTTGTTTAATGTTTCACACTAATTATATTTCTGTTAATAGTTCGACTATGCAGGACTGGAGGTTGTGCAGCTGAGATTTCTGCGGTTGCACAGCCACACTTCATTTCAGCACATGACCCTCAGCTCTATCGCGTATCAGTCGTCTTTTCATGCCACGACTAATTTTGTAAAAAGGATTCTCCACATCCTCGGAAACACTAATACAGAAATTGGTTCAGACTACATAAATGAGGGCAGATGTGGCCGTGAGGTATAAATGGTGTGTGCGCAACATTATAAAGTTTCTATTCATTTTTCACATTTTTTGTCTTTTTTTCCCCTCTAGATTGAGTTGGTTGTGACGACAGTGGGGAGCTCAGAGCTGCATCGCGGTGACATGGAGTTACTTCCTGTCAGAGATGTTGGTATTGAAGTGGATGAAGCATTATTTGATGTTGAGGACATTGCTCTTCTTTTAGGCCCTCTGTGTTTCTTGTGATCACTGCTCCTGTGCCAATTTATGTCATTTCTTATTTATTTATTCAAGGAATATGCATTAAAGCTGTTGCCTGTTACCTGCCTGTCAATAGTTATTATATTTTATATATTTTGAATACACATGTTACATAAGCCAAACCTTTTGTGATTTAATTATAATATTCCTATATTACAATACATGCAAAGCTATTGATGCCACTTTTGTAACGATGTGTTGTACAACAATCCAGAGAATTATTGACTGTAGCACTGCTTATTAAACAGCCAGCAATTGTGGGAGTGTTCAAGTCACCACACCTAATAGACCTTATAATGGAGCTTCTGTACCTTGTGCATCAACAGAGAAAGAAAATCTGTGGTAGTGTTCTTTTTCTAATGCCCTTTTCTAATGACTAGTGCCTCTGTAACATTAAATCAGAGAGTGAGTGACTGTGCATGTAAAGAGTAAAGAGTAAGATTGGTTCTGATGATTGCTATGTTATCTTTTATGTCTCTTATAATTGGTCTATTTATCCATATACAGCCATTATGATTCTGTTAGTTGTTTTGTTTATTTGTTTGTTAGTTGTATCATCAACTACCCAGGGACTGCAGTTGGAAATTAGAATTCACGCTATAACCTGGTACCAAGCATTTTTCCTGATTTTGTTTTGGTCAACATTTTTGGTTTTGGTTAAAATAAACACTAGACAATCAGTAATGGATACTCTTTGCTTTGAACTGTTCATTACAGCGCTTGGCCTGGATGTCTCAGCTTATGTGGCCTTCCAACTAATTTGGTCTGGCTCTGACCCCAGCCCAGCTTCCTCTAATAATATTTAGACTATCTCTTACTGTCTTTGTATTATAATCATTTTTATCATTATTAGCAAAGGTGGGTGGCCAAAAATGTTTACTGATTTATTTTTCAATTAAGCCATAGAGATGTGAAACAAAAGATATAATAATGTGGAAATTGTGATATTTCCAAACAAAATTCCAAGAAAATGGCAGAAAATACAGAAAAACTGCATAATTTTAAAGATCAAAATGAAGCATTTGTATGAAAAAGTACAATTTCACCAAAATCTTACTCAAGTGTGTGTGTATGTGTGTGGTTTCAGTGGCAGTGTTATTTCAATTTATTTTTTTAAGAAAAAATGTTTAAAAGAGTCTGGAACAAAAGTGAATTTGGTGATCACTGAAGTCTAGTTTAACCCTTATCCTGTGTACATTTAACAAACATTTAATCTTTTTTCAATTTTAATTTCATAAATTTCATGAATCACTTCTCACCTTCTCAAAACTACCAAACATGTCATTTATTTGGGGATTTTGACCCTTTGTTTGTCAGTTTCAAAACTAAAACGTTTGTGTTACAAAACAACATAAAAACCTCATTATCTTTATAATAATGAATAGTAGAGAGCTGGGGCTTTGGTGGACTTTAGGGCCTTGGATGTGTCAAAAATGACCACAAAATGTATTTCATTGCATTAGTAGTTTTTCTGTAGTGAGAGATTTACAACTTTTCACCCTTTTGCTACCGTAGTGTACAGAAATGTACACGCCTAAAAACAGCCATAAAATCTAAATTTTTCAATATTTTGTTCCACTTCTTTTTGCATAAATCGCATGAACTACTTGAAACTTTTCCAAAACTACCAAACATGTCATAATTTTTTGAATTTTAACCCTTAAAATCCTAGTTTCAAAACTTAAAGCTGAAAAAAAATGTTACACAAAAACACAAAAGTGTGATTATATTTGGAATAATAAAATAGAGAGAGAGAAAATTCATTTTTGTCCTATTGAATATTGGAAATAAGGCATTTCCAATAAATTTTACTGAAAACTTCAATTTTTAAATCTCACTGAAATACGGTATAAAATCACTCAATCTGTGATATCAGGGTTTTCATTTGGAATTTGACATTTTTACTGTATTTCATCAAATTCAACTTTTTTTTGATGGTTGGCCATGCCGGTGTTGTTGCCATTTTATACAGTTTGTCCTTAAAAAAGCAGCTTTTTAAAGGTAAACAAAATGCTAGCTTTTCAGCTAAACCCATTTGAGACCTACAAATGTCTTCTTCTGAGACACTGAAGAGGCACCAAGAGCCCCCACAGCTGCAGCACAGTGGAGTCACAAAAGGAGCTACAGGAAACAGCTGACAAGTGCAGAACACCACACTCTGAAACAGGGACAAACCCAGGAGGCGGTGCACCGTTTCAGAGGAGACAGCGAGAGAGGGCAGCCAGCCAGGTTTCTTCCGAGTGCTACAGTTCCCCCAACCTCCAAGGTCATGCGGGTCAGGTTGACACACAGTGGCAGTGCGGCTCAGCCACAGCAGCTCAGGACTAACACCTGAACACTATTTTGTTGTACGCTTGTACAATGACAATAAAGCACTTACTTACTTAAACTCTGTGTTTATGTGATAACCAGAGCACGGTGGGTGGAGCCTAAACTAATTAATAATATATAATAAAAATATTAATTAGCAGCTCAAAGTGACCTCAACACACAAACAAACTTGTATCAAGACCTGCAGTCTGGATTTATTGATGTGTTTCCCTCAGGTTTACAAACATGGGCCTCGTTTTCAAAACACTTTTCTGCTTCAAAACTAACGACTGATTATGACTGAGCTCAAAGGCACAAAAATATCTGTAAAACCGTAAATATTTAGAAAGTTGGACCATGAACAAAGTAACAGACAGATGTAAAGGGATTGTAAAGTATCCATAAGACTGATTTTCTTTTCTGCTCCTTTTCATTCAGACTTGGAGGTTGGGGGAACTGTAGCACTTGGAAGAAACCTGGCTGGCTGCCCTCTCTCACTGTCTCCTCTGAAACGGTGCACGCCTCCTGGGTTTGTCCCTGTTTCAGAGCGTGGACATGATAAAGAAACCGTAGAAAAGTAACTTTATACAATAGAAAACATTGTCATATAAATGAAAATTGTAAAAATATCAAAACTGTGATTAATAGCTATCCTTAATCCTAGGATTGCATTTGTTGTTATCTTATCAGAAAATGCCAAAAATCAATATGCCTATGCATTATGTTGCATTGAATGACGTAACGTAAAATTATGTTTTCTTAGATTTATACAATATCATATAATGAATGGAGTTATCCGATGAAGCAGTAGAGGACAGATGCACACAATTCTCTGCTTGTAATGTTTAGATGACATTCAACAGGTTACATTTAATATTCTGGCTGTTGTGCAGCTTAATTAATATAGCGATGTAATGAACCTAACGATACGGTAAATATCATCATATTATCAACCACTTGCACTATGATGTAAACCTGCACTGCTAAAACTGACAATAACATTTTTGTTATAGTCTGTTTACTTTATTATTATTTACTGTTTACACTTTTTGTCCCCACAAAGTCCTAGTATTCACAGATGTGCAGGTGCATTAAGTGTTAGCCACAAGTATGAGTGTGGACAAACCACATAGTGCAGTAGTGCAGATTATTGAACAATGTTGCATCTCTTTACATTGGTCACAGTCTTTTTCTGCTGCATTTCCATTTCATTTCTTTTTTCTTCACCTTTTCCTATAGGGAAGCATCCTTTAGTTTTGCTCCCTGTGAGCATCCTGGCTTTTCTTCACTCTTCCCCTTTCAAACACATTTGTATATGTCGTGTACAAGTACCATTCACAATCCATCCTAATGACGTTTTAACAGCAAAGGTCCATCATTTTGACTTTTTACAACTTTTTGTGGCTAGTGCAACTTTGGACCATTTAATCTGATTAGCGATTCAACATTTGACTCAATTTCAGGAAGATCCACATGACTTAAGTAGGACCATTTCTTTATGACCTCTTTAGTAACCACATTCACTTTTGTAACATGGTATTGTCTGGTTGAGAATAGCACTCATTGCCGTCACAGCTGGAAACTGAAAGATAAACTGTCAACTAAGTAGAATGTGTTTGTTAATGTGACATTGTTTGCAAATTGTTTTCTGTCCTTTCAAGTTCATTTTTACAGAAGTTATTCTGTGCAGAAACTTTTTTCTAAAAAATGCATAGGTTTGAAATGTGAAATGTACCAATTTCACTGGTGCCGGTTTGGGCTTGCTGTGATTCAACTGTTGTGAAAGTACTATGGAAAACAGGATTGATCTCAGGCAGATCAGTGTTAAAAGATTTATCCACTGGAACAATTACATGAATCACAGTAAGATGATTCAGGTTGCATAAATTCAGGTCATAAATGACACGTTTGTTGCATTGTTTGTTTAAATATCCTTACTCAAAACATGTAAAGCAAAGTCTCTTTTCCTTAACACAATTAATCTTCTCATTATGTTGCAGGTTTGTAAACTCAGGACAATAACTTAAAGAAAGAGATTGTGAACAAACATGGGTCAGTTAGAATTATTAACTTTTACAGATCTGATATTAAAGTTCAGTTCACGTATTGGTTTTGGTTTAACAGTTTCCATTTTAAACTGTGGTTTGAATGTCACTAAATATGGGATCAGAGATGATTTTCAGTTGATGTTCAACAAAATTACAATGTCGGTGAAATTTGTCTTGCGATTTTGTTCTTCTTGGATGTCATGCAACATATCTGAACAGTTCTTACATTTTGTATGGCAGCTTTGAGATTATGTTTTTCATATTGAGCTCATTTAGGTGTGTGGTAGTTGACTTGGGTGTTGTTGTTTTTGCAGAAAATGTCCCTTAAACTTTGATCTCTGTCAAATCTTGGTGGTGAAGGTATACTTTGAGATTGATTGGTTGCAGTTTGGATGTTAGGAGTGATGTCTTTGGTTTGTGTGCTTTTCGTTTTGTCAAGAGTTGTTGCAGTTTGCATGATTTTTGGTGGTTGGAGTGGTAGTTTGTTGCTTTGCTCTTGAGATGCCCCAGACACTCACTTGGATATGCTAATTAGGGGAATTAGGTTAATTCACTCAATTATGCTAATTTAGAGGGGGAAAAGGGAGGGGGGAATGAGCAATTACATACTACTGGAAAATACCACAATTTCATTCATAGGACCAAGGTTAAAATCCATTACATTATTATAAGTTTGATAGTTTTGGAAAGACATCAAGTAGTTCAACGGATTTATGCAAAAAAAGTAGAAAAAATATGCCTGTATGTATGGTGATTTTATGGCTGTTTTAGGCGTGTACATTTTTGTACACTAGGGTGGCGAACGTATGGAAATCTCTCACTACAGAAAAACTACAAATGCAGTCAAATCAATTTCTGTCTCAACTTTGACACACCCAAGGCCCTTAAATCCACCAAAGCCCCAGCCCCTACTATTTATTATTCAGAAAAGTTTACAAAATAAAGCTGGCATTTAAAGGGTTAAAATTCGTAAAATTATTGAATGTGTGGTAGTTTTGGAAAGTCATCAAGTAGTTCAAGAGATTTATGCAAAAAAGGAAAACAAAATAGTAATGTATGGTGATTTTATTGTTGTTTTTAGGCGTGTACATTTGTGCACACTAGGGTGGCGAAAGGAAGAAAATTAGAGGATGACACAAGGGTTAAGGCACATTAGATCAGACAAACAAACAAACAAAATAAAGTAATCATTTCCGAGAAAAAAAATGTGCGTTCCTGTGACGTCAACAGGGGGAAGGGACACGGAGCCAATCCGCGCGGGGCGCATGCTTGCCTCAGCTTTATACAATGGAGAAGGTGTGCGGCTCTCGCGCTCAGCCAGATGTTCCTTCAGAAGGATTTAGAGAAGCGCTGCCGTGGGTAGCCCTGGAGAGCCACACACTTTAGTCCACACAACGAGCCGGCTATTGAAAGTAGGTTGCAATTTTTACCAGTGCTAATCATGTTTAGGTTTCCTTGGCGGGCTATCGACAGATGCAAACAAGTTGGTTCAATTTTGCTAATTTATCTTTTAATAATTGCCTATAAAGCACTACTAACTTATAATTCCACATATAACATAATACTTAAATTTACTAAATAAATTAGCTGAAGTAGTAATGTTTTCTTGTGGCATAGCTAGCTGTGACAGCTACAGCCTACATCCCATTTGTGATGCCGTGCACTTCTTGTCACGTGAGCCTAATTTGACTCTCAGCTGTGTTTGTGTCACCGGGATTCCTTGTCCTTATTTTCTGTCAAGATATTCGGTCTTGTTGTTCATGTCGCTGCTGCTGCTGGGGCACTCGGCTGCTTTTTCTGGTTAGGCTTCTGTTTACGTCTCACTTTGTTTTCACTTTAGGATGGACACTGGGGAAGAAAGTCTCCTTCGGTCCCGCTGTAATGCCATTCCTAAAATACCACTTTTCCCTGATCTCAAGGCCGCCATGGGTGATGAGGGATCTCAAGTTGAACACAGTCAAAGTAGTGAAAACTATACAAAAACCAATGGTAAAAACATTAACAATGTCCAATGTGTTTTTTATTTAATTTATTTCTTACATTGATATGACAAAATCCACTGCCTATTAACAGTATAGGCAAAAGACAGTATTTTGTAGCATAACAATTGATTTAAGTGATATTTAAGGGCCACGTTCAAATGTAAACGATTGTTTCTTTTGAGTTTCAATAATCTATGTTCACAATCAGTCTGTTTTACTGGCCATAATCAGTTGTGTTGCCTTGCACAACCTGTGTTACAAATAGGGTGTGCCCAAAGAACTCATGGTATGCCAAAACTATACCCACCATTAACATTAACATGCTTGCTTTTCCACAAACAGGAACAATTGAAGTGGAACATGTTATAAGCAAAAAACTGCAGCTGAAGAGGAGGGCAGAGGTAAAGAATCCTACATACAGCACATAATTATACAGGATTTATTTTTTTGTTACTGAATCAATAGTGACATCAATTATGTGTTGGTTGGTAATTATCCTGTTTGAATGTTTTTTGAGAAATGTGAACTGATCATTTTGACCAGCTTCTCCTTACTTCTTAAACGAAAGAAGAAGCACATATTAATCTTGTCCTGTGCTTATCTGATATCTGCTATATCACTGTGGCCTGTAATTCTCCTATAAATGTTTAATCTCTATGTGGTTCAGTTCTTGAAGAGTGACCTCATGCGTCAGTTCGACAGCCATGTCAATGACTTTATGGACAGTCTCATCGAGGAATCTACTAGTCTGGAACCTGCCCCTGTATCTAAGGTCTTCTCCCCACCCCTCTCGGACAAGGAGAGGAACAAACTCGGGTACCTCTTAGTGCTACGTCTAAGTCTAAAGTTCAGAAGACTTACTTTCATCTTTTTATTTTTAGACACTTTCGGCCCCCCCATGGCCAAGGAAAACAGTTTGTGAATCGAAGGTCCCTCTTAGAGTAAGTCGGGTTGGGGGAGTTTTACTATTCATTATAATTTTTTATTCCATATGATGATTTTTTTTTTCTTTCTCGTTTTGTTTCTCAGTGAATTGTTTGAGGTGAACCACATCAGGACCATATATCACATGTTCATTGCCCTCCTCATTCTCTTCATCCTTAGTACCCTGGTGGTAGATTTCTTGGACGAAGGCAGGTGCGGTCAAGCTAACACTTTACCTGTATAACCTAAAAGTTGCAAATGTTGTGTTCTGAGTGATATTTTGATTTCTCTTATCTCTTTCCTTAGACTAGTTCTGGATTTTGATCTGCTTGTCTATGCCTTTGGACAGTTTCCTTTGGTGGTGTGCACCTGGATATGCATGTTCTTGTCTGTCCTTGTGGTGCCATACACGCTGTTCTACTTTTGGTCGCAGACTCAGACTGGCTCTTACAGTTACCCCAGGGTCTGCAGTGGGCTGTTTGGCTGTGTTTACCTGCTGTTCCAGGCTCTGGGTCTGGGGTTCTTGCCTACTTATGTTGTTGTTATCAACAATTTACCTCCTGCGTCCCGCTTCATCATCATCTTGGAACAGGTAGTTATCTACAGTATTTTTCTTAGACAGCAAACAAATAATATAGGCAAGGCATGTTTATTTATACCGCAAATTTCATACACAAGGCAACCCAATCGCTCGCTCTCTTTATTTTATAGGTCCGCTTGATTATGAAAACCCATTCATTTGTTAGAGAAAATGTGCCAAAAGTTTTTGTTTGCACTAAAGCCAAGAAAGGTGTGTCACTTTATTTTTACTCTGTCTTAATCCTTCTGTCTTGTAATTTATTAATACTAACTTATCCACAATATGCATTTTACTACTGTTTAGACCCCAACCCACTGGTCCCTCAGGTTTCTCATTATCTCTATTTCTTATTTGCGCCAACTCTTATCTATCGGGATCAGTATCCAAGGTAAAAAAAATACAATAACTATTGGTATATCAGATAAAGTAATATGTTTTGCATTCAAATCAAACAATCATATTTTTCCCCTAGGAACCCAATGATACGATGGGGCTATGTGGCCACAAAGTTTCTTCAGGTACAAAAATGATCTTACTACTGCTGTTTACATGAGTACCGTGCTGATGTCACAATTTGTTCACAGGTCCTTGGCTCCCTTTTTTATGCCTATTATGTATTTGTGCGACTGTGCATCCCTCAATTTCGCAGCATCAGCTTACAGTTCTTTGACCTGCGAGCCATGGTTCTCTGCGTCTTCAACTCTATCCTCCCAGGTAGAGCAAACACTTGGCTATTTGACTCTGGTGTGAAGTTTCTGTTGTTTTTTGTTTAAAAAGATTCTGGAGGCTATCTTTTGTAGGAGTTTTAGTGCTGTTCTTGGGATTCTTTGCCTTCCTTCACTGCTGGCTAAATGCGTTTGCAGAAATGCTTTGTTTTGCTGACAGGATGTTTTATAAGGTACGTACAAAGCCACTTACTATTTTATTGTAATATAACAGCAGTACATATTTACCTTTTGTCTTTGTTCTAGGACTGGTGGAATTCAACCTCTTTTGCCAATTATTACCGCACGTGGAATGTAGTGGTACATGACTGGCTTTACTACTACGTGTACCATGATTTCCTATGGGTTGGTTGTCCAAGTTTTTCACTTTTAAAGACAATTCAATGAGATTATTAACAATGGTTGTTTCTTTTCAGATATCACAAAAACGTTTTCGAGCAGCAGCCATGCTTTTTGTATTCACAGTATCTGCTGTGGTCCACGAATACATCCTTGCTGTCTGCTTTGGCTTCTTCTATCCTGTACTTTTCTGCCTCTTCATGTGCTTTGGAAGTAAGAAAAAGAACAATATATAACCGTGGCTCTAAAACTGTAGTACGTGCGCTTCGTCAGGTGGTAGTCGGCACTTCTGGTAATTTCTTATTTCAATTCTATTCATGTTATCCACCTTAGTTGGGTTAGCCCTTGTTTAGCAGTAACTTGGTAATGGTTTAGTCCAAATTAAGACTTGTTATAGACATGCTTTAATGGGACTTTAATTGCTACTTTGAGAATCTTGGTCTTCTGCAGACTACAGTATTATGTAATGCAAGTGCTTTATTGTCATTGTACAAGTGTACAATGAAATAGTGTTAAGGTGTCAGTCCTGAGCTAACACCTGAGCTGACACCTTACAAACTTACATGTCTATGGTACATATTTTGTAGTGATGTTCAACTTCATTCTTCATGACCAAAGAAAAGGCCCCATCTGGAATATCATCATGTGGACATCCCTGTTCCTGGGCCAGGGTGTCATCCTCTGCCTGTACTCTCAGGAGTGGTATGCCCACTGCTACTGCCCTTTAAAGGAGGTCAGTTGTTTTACCCATGTACATAACCTGACTATTAAATGAATAATTTAAGCCTAATTGTTTTGTCTTGCAGTCTACCTTCCTTGAGCTGTTGAAGCCTCGATCCTGGAACTGTGAGAGAGGTACAAGAGCAGACTAGAACCTCTTTGGATTGCTACCCTGAAATGGCCAGGCTACCTTTCTTACTGTTATGACTTTTGTATTTGCGGTTGTTTTTATTCAATGCACAAGAACAACGATGTGAATGTTTGTATAGACACCAACCAAGTATTTGTGTGTCACAAAGTTCTATAAATACCCAAATTAACTGCTTTACCTTGTCTTAATTTGCAGTAAGTAAGTCAGATAAAATAAATTGTTTTGGAATACTTTTTCAAGAATGTTTTTAGTTTGTTTAACTTATAAAAATTCACCCACAAACATGGGAAATATTTTTATATTTAATGAAGTGTGTAATTGTAAATGGCAGCTAGAAACGGTTTAAAGTATTACTTTAAACATAATTATTTACAGTTAAAAGACTGTATTTTATGCCAAAACATTTCACAGTAAAATCCAATGGTGGATTTTATAAATAATGCTGCTTAAGACACTTGAAATTTGGAATCAGACAGTGATTTTCTTGGATTTATTTTTAATACGCCAAAAGTCCACCGGGAGGCAGTATTACCTTGATTTTCTTTTCTTTTAGCAGCAAAACCTTTCCATGAGCTTGAGTGCGTTCACTTTATTAGGAAATTGCTTTTTTAGTTATTTTGTGTTTATTGAAATTACTTCATCTGATTATAGTACGTTATTGATAAACAGACTCTGGAAAATAAATTATGCAAAACGGCACTTGCTTTCACTTTTTTTTTGCCCCTGTATCCATCACTAATCACTGCGATTGATGGTCACATGATTTAGCACCAATATTGCGAGCTCCAGCAGCAGCCGCTAGTCTGAAAAAGACTGATGGGAAAAAATAAATCAAGCATATCCGCCCCCACTTGATTTCACATGTTTACCTTATTTTGTAAATTAAATCAATGTATATATTAATATTTACGTTAATGTATACGCTTATTCATTTTTATTTATTTATATGGCAATAGGAAACTTGTAAGCTCACCCCGATAGTCGGAAGGTAGTTGGGTCCCGGGACGATCCGTGCACGTAGGGTGGAAAGGCGGAGGATACTGAACCCCCCTGACTTGTGCACATCTCCTGCTCTGCGGTAAAGATGGCGGCGGCAGAGGGGGCGCGCAGTGGCCGGACAACGCCAAAATCCTGCTGAAAGCTTTTGATTTATGAGATTTGCCCTCACGTGGCACAGTTCTGTCATAGTCGAGCTGCATCTCGGCTGTATGGATTGACACAACCAGAGCCACGCGAAAGCTTTGTGCTCTTATTGTCAAAGGCAGGGTGGGTGGGTTTCCCTCATAACTGCTAACAGGCTAATAGGCTAACGAGGTAGCAGCACTGTTTAGCCTTGTGTAGAGAGAGTGGGGAGGGGATCATCGGGAAGTCGACTGTCTAGGCCAGGCCCCAGGCCGCTCCACTCCAGGGGAATGTGAAGTAGGCGCACAGCGGGATTTGATCTTCATTTTTACTCTATCAGACGGGATGGGACAGCAGGTAGGCCGGGTCGGCGAGAGCACCTCCACCGGGCTCCAGCCACCGCAGCAGCCCCACACGTCCCAGCCGCACCAGGGGAAGGGGAGTCGAAGTAGCGGCGCCGGGAGGAGACCCCGAGAACCAGGCAGTGCCATCGGGACTCCCCCCGGCAGGTCTGCTGTGGGCACTGTGTTGGATCCGGGGATCAATGTCTTTACTTTTCATTCAGGTGAGTGGACCGCTGTGATTGTTGTGAGGTCTTCTGGCCGCTACTTTGTTGCGTGTTTACTGCGGATTAGCTGCTGCTTCTGCTAACACAGACCTCTTCTTTGACAAGAGAGAACTGCTATTTAAACTTTCCTTATTCTTTCCGTTTGAAATGCGTGTTTTGTATTTGCGGTTGTTAAGTAGAGTGAATACAAATGTCCATTTGGTCTCAGTTTTACGAGAATTGGGATGTGACCAGATGCTCCAAAATGGTAGACAGGGATTTTTAAAGGAAGGAAACCATAGTTCCATTTGTAATGTACGATGCTTGGTCAGCAATAATACTTTCCTTGGGTCATTGGGCAACATTTTCACCCTATTAACTCTCTATTGAAGCCTCTAAAAGCGTGTACTGCAATCTGGAGGCTTTACATGCCCAATTGCTTCATCTGTCTATCTAACATAGGGGTGTGTATCGCATAGTCTCAGGCGATACGATACGTATCCCGCTACACGGGTCGCGATACGATGCGATTTATCCCGATATTGAAGTATTAGACGATTGTTGCGATTATTTTTTTACTACTTTGGAAACTACTATTCAGTAAACTAGTCCACCTTCATTAGATTTGTATCCAATACATTTGATCTATCTATCTTATGATATAAATGCTTTTCACTTATGTGCTTGTGACTGTGTGTTGTATGGTGATGTAACTTTGAACGGAAAACCGATTTCTTGGAAACCTAGTAATGAAACCAATTACTGGGGATGCACGTTTTCTAGTATTTCTATAGTTGGGAGTCCTTAGCGATCAGTAATAACTATAATGGGTTTCATCCATTAAAATATACAATTACTCAGACGGGGCATTTAAAATCTTATCTACTCCACAACGGGTGTCACTCGTAGATCAGGTAATGACAACACGGGCATCACCGTGACTATAGCGCTCATCTCTTAAAAAAAACAAATTTGTTAGCGGTAGCACACAAACGAAGCAGAGGGGAAGCAACATACAGCAGGCTCTTTTTAAACCTGTGTCGTAGTACTGCAGTGGCAAGACACAGGTTTAACATGAGCATGCTGTATTTAGTTTCCCCTCGGCTTCGTTTCATTCCATAATAAAATGCCACGAAGATGAATCCTCTCCGAACGCAGCGGCGACACACTCTGCAACATATGCACACAGCTGGCAGCTCTCGTAATAATCCAGGTCTCTGTCTTTGCTGTAAATGCCAAAGTGAGGCCAAATGTACAGTTTTAAAAGACCCCTCATGGAGCGCTTGGCTCTTTCTTTTCCATGGTAAACTGTTCCTGTGTTTCTCTAACTCTCCACTAGATTCTAGTGTTCCTCAAGCGGGCTGCGTGGTGCGCTGCCATATAGTGGGCGGGAGTAAAAGTGCAGGACCAAAGAGAGATGCTGCAATTAATATTTCCCCCAAAATAGGTGTTTAAATATCAATACGGGCGCTTTTTGTATTGATACGAGAATCGCGCGACGTAATATCGTGATATATCGGCGGATCGATATTTTTTTTAACACCCCTAATCTAACAATATATTGTACTGTAATGTGTCCCAAGACTGCAACATTGCAAAGGAACCTGACTTTAATTCCATTGCTGGAGTGCGTGTGTGTACTTTTTAATGAAAATATTTTAAGACTCACTCCACTCAGTTAAACATATTTAATAGATGACAGAGTTGGTGGGACGGCTGCCTGCACTTGCCAATGTTATGATTGGTATACATGCTGCATTGACTGTCATACAGTACTGTTGACATAACTTAGCAGCATTGTATTGTTCTGAATTCCCATAGCTTATTGAGCTTTTAACTCATAACTCTGTTTGCAGGAGTACAAGTTAATAGTATAGGTATAATTTAGACTTGATACTTGCTGGTAGATATAATGCCGAGGTTATTGCAATTTTTAGAGGACATTTTTAGGGATTGCTTATTGTTTTATATTTCTAATGCACAGAATTTTGTTTGGCATTATCTCTGTAACCACTACAGCTACTTCTGCATTCTTTATTTCAAGACAAAGCAAAATTGTGACATGTCTGCTCTAGTTTGCTGCTGCTAAGCTTCCCTTCCTCTTTTCCAGGGCTGTCTTGCAAAAGCTCTTCAGCAAGAGAATATGGCTATAAGAATTTAAGTGTGGCACCATGCTGAAAAAGCACATCGTGGTCACCCCATGAATGTGCTGTTTTGTCAGAAGCTGTGTGATCCCATTTGGTGCTGCAGGTTTTCTTATCAAGTCATTATTTGTAGATGTGTGACCTTCGCTTGCCCCTTCAGTCTCACAGAGTTAATGCAGTCTATAGGATACAAACATATCAATGTTTTATACTTCTTACCTTTATGACCTGTATATTCTTGGCTGTAATGTGACCGTATGCATTTTCATAGCCTTTCTGTGTTCAATAAATAACTAAGCACTATTTTAACCGGATAATCAAAATTGGGGCAGATCAAGAGACGAGTGTGTTTTGGCGCCAGACCTCACTGTAGATGCTATATTACACAAAGCTGTAAAGGTCACCTAAAGAGATACAATGATCCAAGGACTTAAGCCGATTTGCATCTTCATTGAAATTAGATTAGGCACATCCAATTAACTGCACTCTGTTTGGTAATGCCTAACAAGGCAACGCGTTATGGACTTTGTAAAAAGACATTTCACTTGGTAAGGTTTCCCGAAATTTTGTTTAAATATTGACTTGAGAAAAGTAATCTGAACAGGTTGTTCTATTAGACTTGTCCAGTGACTGCACCCAACCACCAGGAGGAGCCACGGTCGACCTCCTAAAGAAGCTAATGCATTTTCATGATTTTTGTGCTCATCCATTATGACAAGTTAGTGCCATAAACTCAATTCTATTAAACACTAACCACCAACTCTGTTTAGAAGACATTTCGATAATCCTCTTGCAAATATAGTATTAATTTATTACAAACATAAACATGCAAACATAAAGTTACCATTCAAAACTGCTTGCCACTATCTATAACAATTCCTGTGTTGACTTTTTAGCTTTAAATGTATTTATTCATTTGATCTTAATTAACCAGGAAAATCCCTTTGAGATTTCAGAATCTATTTTAGGGGAGTCCTTTTCCTAAAGGGAACCAATTGTACATATGTTTAGTAGCAGAGGAAACAGGAGCACCCGAATGAAACCTGCTCAGAAAACATGCAAACGCCACACAGAAAGCACCCGGGACCTTCCTGCTGTGTGTCAAGAGTGCTAATCGATACGCCACCACAAATCTTCAGCTGCTTTAATTGTAGGTTTGGATTAAGGGCATAGACTGGCAGATGGATGCACTGTCCCTTCCCTGGACCTTACTCTTAAAATGTGTTAATTAAAAAAACTGCTATTAACCTGTGATGACATGGCTGAATGAGGTGTAGGGTAGATGGATGGCACTGCCAGGTTTGTGTGTGCTGTTGATTTGATTCCAGGATCCAGAGACATTATCTCTACAGACTTGGCTCTAGACAAGCTGTGCTAATTCTACTCAATGGCATATTCACAAGGGCTTTTTTAAAATCATCTTTATGGGATTGTGTTGAAAGTGGACTGGTTTGTGCTAGCAAGTTGCCAACGGTCACGTCGGGACATGGTCTCACACATAGCCTTTGAGTATTTTTTTTTTCTTGACAAAATCATTTACTTCTGTACATATATGATTATTATTTAGTGAAAAAAATTACCCTTAAAATATCTAAACGTTTATTGAATACAATAGAAGGTTTTTATTTTTACTAGAGCTGGGACTTTGCACAAATACAATATGTCTTGTGAGTAAAGTACACTATTATGGTTAAATATTATAGGAAACTGCAATGCATTACCCACATCCGTCAAGTTTCCAAAAGTTAAAAACTGCTGTAACTTTAAATCCCTCAGTTATTTGTAAAACATTTTTACGAGGTGTTTGTAACACAAGCCCTTTTAGTTTGAACCTGTCGACACCAAAGCTGGTTTTAACAATACTGACACTTGCTTTGTTTGTGACTAGTCACCAAATACAATGTACACGTAGCATAAAATAACATGAACGTTTATTTTAGAAATATTTAATGGCATAGTGTTTGGCAAACCATGCCTTAGATAAGGGGTGTCCAAACTTTATCTTATCGAGAGCGACATTAAAGTGCATGTGATGTTTGTTTTCACTTCCTTATTGGACACTGACAGGAAGTCAATCAATAAATCAATCGATTTGTCCATTTAGACATGCCATAACAATAAAGGCATTTTAACTTCATCAGAGAGTGCCTTGGTTTTTCTGTTTTTTGAACTACTTTCCCTGCTCCAAAGAGCACCTCTGGTTTTTATTACTGTGGACGTCCAGGAAGCGCTTTTCCCTTCTTCTTTTTAATAAATCAATCAATCTTTATTTATATAGCGGTTTTCATACATTTCATGTAACACAAAGTGCTTTACAGATTTAAAACATTCTCCTCCACCTTCCCAGAGACACACCCCACACACTCGAGGTAAAACAATGGACGCAATGGACATAAGGCTGGGTACAGATAAACCAGGTAAGGAAACACTATCCCAGGAGCCGTCTGCATCGGTGGCAGCACCTCGGCCGTAGCCACAGGGCACCAACACAGGGCGCCCGGAGGAGGTGCGGTAGAAACACCACACCTCCATCCAGACACAGGACAGCACCCCAGCAGCCACAGCCAATGACTGCTCCCGAGGCAGAGGGCTCCTCCAGAGGAAACTGGGAGAGCATAAACATTGTTAAAATAAGTAAAAAGTAAGAATATTAGGACCACTAAAATAAGACCGAGAATACATAAAAAATAAATAAAAAATCTGTCACTTCTGCCAGTGGCGTAAACAATTCTAACAAAAATAACTTTTCTGCCCAACATGTATTCATTACAATTGCTGCTTCACTGAAAAAATAATAACTTTGCAACTGATGTAATCCATCTAAATAAGTCATATTTTCAAGAGCATTAAAATCTGTCATATGCACTTTAAGTGTATACGGAATGGAAGGCCACAGATGCTCAACGCAGTCTTTCAACTGGATGCATTCATGGTGCAAGAGGTTTAAAATGTTCCTCACACCGTTACTTGGAACCATAATGACTGCTCTGTCTCACAATTGTTTTTGAGGTTTTAATTATGTGGAATTATTAAACTTGCAGTAAAAAGAACCATCTCTGGTTATGTGTGTCAAGTCAACAAGAAGGGTGAGGGCCACAAGAAAATGGTCTGAGGGCCGCATTTGACCCCCGTGCCATACTTTGGGTACCCCTGCCTCAGATGAACGGTGCTCTCTCGGGCAGCGTTCATGTCCATTATTGACTGTGAAAGCAGTGGAGCACTGCAGCCTCATCATTACTATGCTAGATGTCTTTGATGTGTTGAAATACATGGTATCTGGTAGGATATGCGTCATATCACAACAGAACAGTATTGCAATACACTGCAAAATTGTTTTTTGTCCCTGCCCACTGTTAACAAATAAGAGTAATTTTATCAGCACTCACTGGTGTGTTTGGGTATCTGGGACATTGTATCTCCAATCTTTGGGCTCCAGTCTGATGATTACGCTGTTCATTGTAAAGCTGCTTAAATTTACACCCCGGGCCCGGATAAGCTTAACCCCCTACACACGCTTGCAGCTCATCAGACTCCAGGATTAGTCTCGTCTGTGTCACAGACGGTCTCATCATTCACCTAGTCCTGCTCCGATCTGCACCTTTGAAGCAGTCACTCTTGTAGGGGTGGCCGATATAACAAAAATAGAATATCACGATTTTTTAATTATAAACTCCCAATTTTGATTTTATCACGATTTTTTTATAGTAACTAAAATAACTTAAATTACACACTGAAGAAGAAAAAGATTGAATTAATACACAAATGTATTCAACTTTGTGATAATCAACACAGCAAAAATAGACTTAGAACTTAGACTAGACTTAGAACTGCAGCAAACTAACTATACATTAAAAAACACAAAACTTCAGACAATAAAAGTAAAATAGTAACACTAAGTTTGGTAAAGACTTGTTGTTCGTGTCTGTTGGCATCTTTTCTGAGAGGTCTCTCTCTCATGACGTCTGATCTTCGTCTCATGCTGTCTGATCCTTTCACAATAAGAGTCTTAGTAAAGCGATAACATACTGTGTCTTTTATTGTGTAAAAGGCTAATCGGAATCAGATAGTTACCATAAGTTATTACTTGAAGTAATTCACCAAAGTTGGACAAGTCTTATATTTTCAAAGACATGGATAAACGGCGCATTTGTGAACACGGTCCAGGATTTAAATTAAACAAATGAGAAGAATGCAGCGCCTACAGAACTGTAAGGACGAAGGAAACACTCGCTTCTTCGCACATGTGTCGCCAGGTAAATAAATAAACACACGCTGCGATCTACACGGTACAGGGGAAAGACACTGACATAAATACCGCTGAAATAGAGACAGAACGCTGGGTTTAAAAGCTCCAGATTGAGGAGCCTGGTCGTGTATGCGACTGTAGAGGAGCGGCTCACTGCTAAATGCTCGCGTGGCAGTAAGTGCGTGGCCTGGGTTTACGTCACTGACGTAGAGCGTGAGACTGTCTAATATCGTTATATCGCCCAGCCCTTCACTCTAGTGTTGTCAGACAAAGACTGACACACGAGATTTTGAAATGTTCAAAGGATCATTGTGTCTGCTACTGTTCCTGTGCACTTTGTTTATTCGGTAGATCCAAAACGGTCTGGGATTTGGTTTAAGTTGGTTTAAAACTGTACAAACTCTCAATGTCTGTTTGCATGTATCTGTTGAACACCACATATGGCTGATGGAAACACAAATACCCATTTTTCAAAACACCTCCTGATAACCGATAAGCACTGCCGTGTGATATGTAGCCAATTTATACAAGTATATGATACAGAGGATATGTCATAACTATAATTTGGGAAAATAATGACTTTTAAGACAGACCTGCTTTTCTCCTACCTACAGCGCAGTTGATAGACAGGATATTCAACATTGTTGAAGTCAATGTTGTGTTGTGTTTGTTGCCTGAACATGATCATTGGTGTAGTCCTTTGGCTTAGGGCTGGGCGATATTATGTTGATTGATACAGATTTGTTTTTATTTTTGTTCAATTAGTTAACACACATTAGCTTAAACAAAAATGTATGTTTACACTCCAGTATTATTTAAAAAGACAGGGTTTCCTCCCAAGTCCAATCCAGGAGCTGTCACTGCCACAGAATTGAGTGTAGATGTCCATCCATCCATCCATTTTCTTCCACTTGTCCATTTCCGGGTTGTGGGGGCAGCTGTTGCCCAAGTCACGTTGCACCAGCCCCTATGGCTCCTCCTGCAGGTGGTGGGTCCACAGAAGGACGGCCTCACGGTTCTAACCGGGCCTGTTGGTCTCTCATAAGGAGCTTTTGAACCGCTCTTTGTCTGACCCGTCACCTAGGACCTGTTTGCCATGGGAGACCCTACCAGGGGCACGAAGCCCCCGACAACAGAGCTCCCAGGATCATTCAGGCGCTCAAATCCCTCCACCACGTTATGGTAGCGGTTCCAGGAGGGGAGAGTGTAGATGTGACAAATAAAAAGCCCCATGACAATTATTGAGATGCCTCAAAATTGAGATCACGATTTTGATGAATTTCCATGAATTGCCCAGTGTTATTATGCCTTTATAGCCGATGGTAAAAAAAAGTCTGCCCCGTTTTATCAGGCTCTGCGTTTTTTGTTTCCAATTGAAACGGTGGGTTTAGGTCAACAATGTTGGTCTGTTACAATGTTTTTATGCTCAGCTACTGTACTGTTCAAAATGTGTGCATTCACTTCACCTTGCCTGCAAGCGATGTCATATGTCCTCACATTGGACTGACACATTCAGTTTGATTTTGGCTTTGCATGGCTGCGAGAGGAGCTCTGACCCAGTGCTTACTGTAGCAAGAACACATCACCAATCATTAACATTCGGCGTTAGGGACGTCTGCATTTGGAGGCCATCACAACCATTTCTGTCCGTTTCTGTGTGTGGAGTTTCATAGTCAGAGGAGTTTGCGTCAGATGTGAGGTGGAGTCTTTTTGTGTTGGCTTAGGCGTGAATGAAAAGGTGTGTTCTCTGAAAAGATTTCAGTTGATAGATACTAGGGTGGCACAATATAACCATAACAATCACCTCATGAGCTGGTCTGTCAATTTGGACAAATCAAAATAGTGATAATTGTGGTATTTCTTTGCTTTTCTCTTAGCCTGTCTTTCTGAAGCGGCATGTATGTCATGTCTTCTGGCAGCCATTTGTCTCCTCCACCTCGCTATGTGCTTTGTGCTGTTTTGATTTGGAGAATTGGATGATTCTTGAAACGTTGGGCAACTGTATGAAAATGTCCAGTTGAAAGGTTTTAACTTTCAGTGTTGTTTGCTCAAGTTGTTTTTTTTGACAATTATTATATCTCGATGTCTCGATGGGCTGTTGAGGATAATTGATTATTAGTGTTTAGTTTTTTATTGGATTTTAATATTTCGATGCGTTTTGTTCTCTTTGGTTTGTCTGACAGAAACTTCTCTTGACAGCTGCAGTGGTTTGGCATCAGCATGTGCTTCTTAAGGCTTTGGTCACCTTTTCCCAGCTGTTCCTTCTTTGGGTTCAAGCATTGCATGTCCTTCCAGCTTCACACAGCACAAAGCCCAGTCTCTTCTGAGCACACATGCGCCATGCAGTCAAAGTGTGCACATACTGGAGGCACACGACGTGCCCCATGCAGACCAACTGCCCCCTCAATCAGCCCTTTCAGCCATGGTCTCAGAACTAATGTTTGTGTGAAGCAGTTGTACTTTTTACAAACAACACATTTTATTAGATTTATGTCCTGAACAGTTACTGAGAAATTATTGTTGTTTCATATTGTTTTGTTTATTTTGCTAATCGATTCATCTGAATCAGGTGAAGGTTGCGTCAGCTCGAGAACATCTTTGTAGAAGATCATATGTATTTGCACATTTTGCAGACAGTTTAAATGAAAGTCACGGTAATTCTGTTCTGTTGTTACTGCTATGTGTTGGTAATAAAGGGCAGCACATGACATGTTTCTGACTATCAATAAAGTGATTACTAAATAATCTGATTTATTTTGAAAGTTGATAAATGACAAATAATCCAATTCGCTTTTGCATTCCTGTTTCTTTTAAATATAAAGCTCCTAATTACATGCTCATAGACTGTAGAAGGTTTGCGTTTTATTTGTGTGTATGTGTGTGTGTATACGTGTGTGTATATATATATATATATATATATATATATATATATATATATATATATATTATTATTAAAAAAAACTTTTACTTGTATGTACAGTACAGTACCCGTCAAAAGTTTGGAAACGACTCGTTTACATATATTATATTCTCTCTGAAGGCATTCAAATATGAATGAACAAAAAAAAAGGTTAAAATTCTTGCCTTTTGACATTGTCTCAATGGGCTTCTCAATATAGTAACCAGAAATTATTTTCACTTCGCTGGACTGTTGACAACCATTTCAGATTATTACCTTTATGAAGCTCATTGAGAAAATGCCAAGAATAAAGGGTGACAACTTTAAAGAATTTTAAAATAGTTATTTTACCCTTTTTTTTTTTTTCTACATAATCCCATGTGTTTATTCAATGTCGTCAATGAGAACCACTCAATGTAAATGGCATCGAATATAAAAGGTTTTTCAATTTGTAGATTTTGTGTAACTTGCACTCAAGACCCTGAGACAGTTTCTGATAAAAATTACTCTTGATTATAATTGAATTATGAGGTGGAACCACCACCTTAACGTGGTGGAGGGGTTTGAGCGCTCGAATGATCCTGGAGCTCTGTTGTCGGGGGCTTCGTGCCCCTGGTAGGGTCTCCCATGGCAAACAGGTCCTAGTTGACGGGTCAGACAAAGAGCGGATGGATGTAATTGAATTCTGATGTCTTCTGTGATGGGCAGAAATGTGATATGAGCTGCTCTGGCAGTTGGCATCAGCAGTTGTACAACTGAACACCAGAAGCTGACGGTCGATGAGGCTTGCCCCTCTGAGGACTGAGACCTGCCATCTGTTGTAGGCCACAGCCACACATTTCACATTCATCTCAGCTTTCACCAAAGACTGGACCAGTGGCCCAAAGGCTTAAGTTTGTAGATGTCTCCGCCCCTGTCACGCTCATGTCCCAACTCCTGCTTTCACGAGTGGCTGTTCATTTTGTTACTGAGCATTGACCAAGGATATGCCGTGACTCTAAATGCAAGGTTTAGATGTTCTAATCTTTTAATGGCTAATCAAACATTTTAGGTATTTTTGATTTTATAGTCAAGCAGTTTTTATTTTGTGCTCAAAGCAAACATGGCAGATACATAATTGAATTCCGGTTTTATCGAGATGTACTGGGAGTTGTGGCTCAGCCAGGTGACAGCCAGTGCTGCAATGCAGTACATGCTGCTACAGAACAAAGGTGAGAAGATGTTGTATTTAACCAACTGTAAAGATGGACCTTTGGATAATTTGTATTTGACCTTGAGTTTGTTTTAATGTGCTAGAATGAGTCTTTTTAATAAAGGACTGTTCTAGTTTGGCTACATTGTATTGAGACAATGTGGACTACTGTGACTTGTGCGACTCTCTTCATCTTGTACAATCCCTGTTTTGTTCTGTTTGGCTAATGTGTTCTCCCACTCGACTACAGTTGTTCAGACATGCAGTCAGTGTCTTTGGCAGCTGCTGCTCTGTGGTGATGTTCATCATGCAGTTGTGTGGGCGTGTTGTGTAGTTACCAGAGTGTACAAGTGGAACTCCTCCTCTTGATTCATTTTCTTATAAAAGTCCCCAGTTTAACCTCTGTTACTGCATTGACCAGGTGTGCTTCTAACCACAATAGTACTTTTGAATAATGCCTTTAAGGTGCTTACAGGCAAACAGCAGTTTTGAAGAAGAGTGGGCAGCTTTGAGTAATCTAAAAACAGGATTCAAGCTAAACAATGTAGTCGGTGGACAGATAGGTACATGGATGACGAATGGAGGAGGCCGCTAAGTTACACATTGTTGGTTCTGTTATTTTTTAACACTTTACCTGCTTTCTCTCCAGAAGTGCTCCACCGACCATTTGGCCTTGATTCTGCAGCGCTGACGGAGGCAGTGCGATGGAGCTCCAAGGAGAACCTGCTGGGGGCAGCTGAGAGCGACCCCAATCTCTTTGTGGCACTTTATGACTTCGTCGCAAGCGGAGACAACACACTTAGCATCACAAAAGGTAAGAAATGCCCTGAGGGTATCCGAGTCATTTCAAATATGCCACAAACTGTGAGCAGAAATGCATATTTTCAGTTGTACAGCATAAACCTTGTATATATTTGTGCCATTTTTAGTCAGTGAATTATCTATGAATTGCTCAAGATTCGCTGGATTTCCCATTAAACAGATTTTATAACCAAACTAAGACATGTTGCAACATTCACTTATTTTTTTTATTCATCCATTTATCAAGAGAGCAAATATATGTGAGGAGTGTAGTTTTTAAACAAAGTAAATGGTAAATAATAACAAACGATACCAGGTGATTAAGAAATGTGCCTCAAATCTCAATCTGACGTCAGAAATAGTCAAGATACCAGTCACTACATGCCTGGCTTTGCTCGGCTTTTTCAGACTGATCCCTCTTCACCCAACCCTTTCATTGTTGAAATGCTTTTCACGTAGTTTCAACGAATCATGTCTATACCATGACTCACTAAGCCTGTATAGTGTGTGTGCAGAGGATCTAATTTGCAATGCAATACCCCAATGTTCTGTCTGTTCAGGTGAGAAGCTGCGAGTGCTGGGCTACAACCAGAATGGTGAATGGAGTGAAGTGCGCTCTAAGAATGGCCAAGGCTGGGTGCCTTCCAACTACATTACCCCTGTTAACAGCCTGGAGAAACACAGCTGGTACCATGGGCCTGTGTCTCGCAGTGCAGCAGAGTACCTGTTGTCGTCTTTAATCAATGGCAGTTTTCTTGTCCGAGAGAGTGAAAGCAGTCCAGGACAGCTGTCCATTTCTCTTCGTTATGAGGGGAGAGTCTACCACTACCGAATTAACACCGCATCTGATGGAAAGGTAAAGAAACAAAGTTAGTTGTGTAGTTTCTTTCTTGGTTTTTGTTTCACTGACCATTGTTTGGTGTATTTTATTTGTAGGTATATGTGACATCTGAAAGTCGATTTGCCACACTGGCTGAGCTTGTCCATCATCACTCCACCGTGGCCGATGGCCTGGTCACCACTCTGCACTACCCAGCGCCCAAATGTAACAAGCCCACCGTGTATGGAGTGTCTCCCATCCATGACAAGTGGGAGATGGAGCGCACAGACATCACCATGAAGCACAAACTTGGCGGGGGCCAGTATGGAGAGGTCTACGTGGGCGTGTGGAAGAAGTACAGCCTCACAGTGGCAGTCAAAACACTAAAGGTTACTAGTGATATTTTTCAAAATCATTTTCATACTTTTTGCATATTGTCTGTTTAAACCATCCCATAGGGAAAAAACTAGTTGATGATGTAACACTCTCTTGAATCTGATATATTAGTACCGCCACCTACTGGCAGACCTTTCAGGGTACTTCACACAGTAGTGTTTCCCAATCAGAGAAACGTGTGATGTTAGCAGGGGGTACTTGGGATTTTTTTCAGATTTAAAAAGTTGAAATTCAATACCATCAGTGTATCTGCTTTTTTTTTTTTTTGTAGACTTAAAACTTAACGATGAGTGCTTATATTTATTTATATATATTTGCCTTTTTCATGACAGGAAGACACCATGGAAGTGGAAGAGTTCCTGAAAGAAGCAGCTGTTATGAAGGAGGTTAAACATCCAAATCTTGTTCAGCTACTTGGTCAGTATTCATAAAAATACTGTTCAAATCTTTTATAACAGCGAAAAAGGTGTATTTTTTTCTTAACCATACTTTTGACACTGTATTTTTTGGATCAGGTGTTTGTACCTTGGAGCCTCCATTCTACATTGTTACAGAGTACATGCCCCATGGGAATCTGCTGGACTACTTACGAGATTGTGACAAGGACGAAGTGAATGCTGTGGTGCTGCTTTACATGGCCACACAGATCTCCTCTGCCATGGAGTACCTGGAAAAGAAGAACTTTATTCACAGGTGAAAAAAGAGTAGAAATGTATTAAATTTAAAATAAAAAAAATCTCTTATATTGCCGTACATTTTTCAGAGATCTTGCTGCAAGGAACTGCCTGGTTGGTGAGAATCACATTGTAAAGGTTGCTGACTTTGGCCTGAGCAGATTGATGACAGGTGACACCTACACTGCTCACGCTGGGGCCAAATTTCCAATTAAATGGACTGCACCAGAGAGCCTCGCCTACAACACTTTCTCGATCAAATCGGATGTCTGGGGTTAGCTTTTGTTTATTATTAAGGCATGATAACGACCAATCTCCAACCTTTCACTTTAAACTTGTGTGTTATTCCTCTACAGCATTCGGTGTGCTCCTTTGGGAAATTGCTACGTACGGCATGTCTCCATACCCAGGAATCGATCTTTCCCAGGTGTATGACCTCCTGGAAAAGGGTTATCGCATGGAACAGCCAGAGGGATGCCCACCCAAGGTCTACGAACTGATGAGAGCTTGTTAGTTCCTCCTTCTGTTTAATTGCTAAATTTAAGAAAAAACCTGGTACTTAATCAAACCATTGACTTATTTTTAGGTTGGCAATGGAGTCCTTTGGACCGACCGTCTTTTGCAGAAACTCATCAAGCTTTTGAAACCATGTTCCATGACTCTAGCATTTCTGAAGGTATGTTTTTTGTTTCTTTCTCATCAGGTTGTTGGTATTGCTATCTTCTTAAATACTTAAATCATTTTCTTTCTTTCTCGGCTGCAGAGGTTGCAGAGGAGCTTTGTAAGACCGCATCCACAGGTCATTGTGGACCACTGAATACATTTGGCCACAACATGCCAATGCTTCCATCCAAGTCTCGTACCCTTCTCAAGCACACAGAGAACAAAGAAAACATTGAGAGTGTACTTGATGGGCGACTGGACCACAGCATCCAAGGCCACTCAGGTACAGATAAACACATGGTCACTTCCAGCCAAAAGCCCTTTATTTCTACAGTCCCCGATTCAGTGACAACTCTGCAGCGTCGCCAAGCTCGCCGTTTAAAGAGAAGAGCCGTGATTTTTCCCTAGTGGCTGAATGTCTCTTATTGGATATGACTTATGAATTTCTATGATAAGAATTAGAAGCTGTATTTTTTACTAGATATATAATAATATATTATTGTACACTTTTAATTAGAATAATTTATTGAATTAACTGGAATTTAAGGAATTAAAGTTGGCATCGTAGGATTTGTCTTTGTGTCTTTTATTAATGTGAATAACCCAACTATTAAATTTGAATTGTGTTTTTTATTTATTTATTTATTCAAAAATGTATGTTTCTGGATTATTTTAATTCGATTTTAAAGACAATACTGGGCTACATGCACATAAATTGTTCCATAATTTAGGTGGACAGTACGCAGCAGTTGGCACTAGAAGGTCCAGGCCAGATGGGGGCCTTTCTGTGTGTGCATGTTCACCATGTGTAGGTTACATCCGAGTGCTCCGGTTTCCCTACCACTAAAAACATGAAAAAAAGGTTAATCCTACAGTCAGGTGATTCTGACCATTAACCAGGCTTCACATCTAGACCTGGGTTCCCCGTGCCAGTTTCCCTATAGGGATCAATGAGTTACGTTTTGGGGTCTAGCCCTTCATCATTAGTCTGATGAAGGGCTAGACCCCAAAACGTAACTCTGGTGTGAGCAATAAAACTGGTGAGCATTTTTCAGTTGTGCGGATCTTTTTTCCACTTTCCATTGTACTTTTTGGGTCCAGGACACTGGTTTAGTACGTCGGATGTGCGTGTGTATCTCTCCTCATATATTTTTGCCTTAACTTTACACATCACTTACAAAATTACCTACAATAAATTAATAATGCAACAGAATCACAGATAATCTTTTTAATTTTTGTTAAATGCTTTTCAAAACTAATAACACAAATCTCACACTAATACTGAGACCAGGAATATGTGCCATAAATGTGATTTAATAGATAAACCCGATGTAACATATGTGTGATACGTGCACAATTGTTGGTTTTAATTTGTATCTATACTGGAAAAGCCTAATTAAAGTAGTGTACTATCATTTTCATACTTTTCATTTAATTTAGCCATAAAAGTTAGAGCCATTTTATTGTGTAGATGTTTTAATCACAGATCATTTATAGTATTTCATCTAGCACTATGATGGTACTTCTTATCTCTGTGTTGTTAGGTGGAGGTGGCTCTCCAATATTTAAGATCCGCTTGTGCTTTGTGTTTCAGGATGGGCTTCCACAGTTTTAGGAAGTGATGGTAGAGCAAGCTGCTCCCCAGCTTTACCAAGGAAACAGCAGCCTCGTGATAAGTCTCCCAACAACCTCTTGGAGGATGGACAGGATATTGGCACATTTACTAGAGATCGCAAAGGAGGGTTTTTTAGCTCCTTCATAAAGAAAAAATCTGCCTCCTCTTCGTCATCTCAACTCCAACAGAATCTACCAACCCCACCTAAAAGAAGCAGTTCTTTCAGAGAAATGGAGACGCAGCCTCATAAGAAATATGAGCCCACGGCTGATTTTAGTGCTCCCCTGCCTTCACCGGACAGTCTCAGTGGCTTCTTAGCTTCACCTTCTCACTCCCATGTGGAGCCAGCACAACAACCACGCTGCTGTGGAGCTGCTTTTGGACAGAAACCCTCTGGAACGGGGCTTAATTCACACATTACTAGTGTAAGCAGTTGGAGTGGTTTAGCAGGTTTTTTTACCCCAAGACTGATCAAAAAGACCTTAGGTTTACGAACAGGGAAGCCCACATCATCAGAAGAAGGGACTAGTTTAGTGGGAGGAACTAAACCCTTCCCTAGGTCCAATTCTACATCCTCTATGTCCGCTGGGCTCCCAGATTTGGAGCGAATGGCTCTGACTTTACCTAGAAACCGCAGTGCAAAACCACCTCTTGAAAGAACTGCCTCAACAACATCTCAGCCGGAGAATGGTGCTGCACGGCCCTCAGAAACTTTGCTGAGGAGACTAGATGAGGGTACTGCTCAAATCAGGGATAGACCTAAAGCGAAGCTACTACCAAGGAGTACTGTTGGTCTAAGGGGACCTGCTGTTGGAGGGGAGCTGGGAGACTCTGAAACGTTGTCACAGGTTCGAGAAGGAAGAGAGGACACTGGGACAGTTTTGGATCGGCAGCAGAGTTGGTCATCTCCCTCTAAGGCTTCTAATCCAAGTTCTTCACCTAACACAACAAGCACCCCAACTCACAATCATAAGGTTCCAGTGCTTATATCCCCCACCCTGAAGCACAGCCCAGCAGACGTGCACCTAGTCGGTCTAGACTCGCAGGGGAATCGTTTCAAACTGCTGTCCGAACAAGCAGAAAGAGACCGACCTCGGCTGGTCAAACCCAAGTGTGCTCCTCCACCACCTCCCACGCTCCGCAGTCTGCCGCATTCTAACAGCGCAGAGGGAGAGGAGCATGTCGGAGGGTCTCCTGCAGAAACAAATGGAGACACGTTAAAAAGTCAGAGATCTGCGCGAGGAGGAACGATGGGTAGACCGTCAGTACCACCACCGCAAGTGCCTCCTGTTTCTGGATCTCTTGCAACTACCAACACTACCCCCACCAAAATGTCAAATGGAGCTACTACAACAGCCTCATCCAAAGTAGCACTACGGCGAACCAGGCAACAAGTAGAGAGGGTGCCACCAGAGCGGGTGAGCCGTGAGACTCTGCTGGGGTGTGCGGAGTGCCTGAGTAGTGCCCTCAATGCCAGCTCAGAAAGTCCTTCCAGCAGCCAAGTGCTGGATGCTGGCCACCAGCTGCTAGACTATTGCTCAGGTTATGTAGACTGCATTCCTCAGATGAGAAACAAATTTGCCTTTCGAGAGGCAGTTGGCAAGCTAGAGCTTAGCCTTCAAGAACTAAGGGCCTCATCAACTGTGTGTGGAGGTTTGAACAATGTGGGGGCCAACACTGTACTGGACAACCTGCACAGCTGTATTAAAGAGATTAGTGATGTGGTACAGAGGTAGTCACAATGACTGATGTAGTCAACTCCTACAAGCCAACAATGTTTGAGAACAAACACTATGTACCTCTGAGAAGTCAGTGCTAATGTTTTTTATTTGTTTACAGAAATCAGTTTAATATGCCAGTGAACTTGGTTTGTACATATTACAGTGATACCAAACAGAAGTCTCACTGTAAACTGAACATGTCAACTGTTGTGTGAAATCTCACTCATTATGTTAGTGTTTCTTGTCAACACTAGTGAACGTTTAAATAGTCACTTCCACAACAGGGTTTGCTTCTCTTAAACCTTTTCAGGTGTCAAGTTCTGTTTTGGTTGGACTAAGTACAGCATCTTTCCCAGATTATGAGGAAACTGATTTAGGTCAGAGTGAATTAACTCCTAATTTGAAGCTGTTCAGTGATTATTTAATGCGTTTCCTTATAACGCAAATTGGCATGGTAAAATAGCTATACATTCTTTATTGGCCTTAAAACTTTTAAAACACAGTACCACATAAATGGGTAAAATTCTGTACTTTTCACAATTATTTCCACTAAGGGCTGGACTGGCAGAAAAAATCGGCCCGGGACTTTTGGGTCAAGACCGGCCCTCTATAAAATCAGTCATACCATAGACGCTGATTTATGTTTATGTTCCCAGTGGGTGGGGATCAGGATTGATCTCACAAACTCATGGTTATGAGCCCCGCGCTCTGCCTATGAAGCTAAATAAGCGGAGCATTGCATCGCCACCGCATGTAGATAGTCTTGGCGCTGGTGTTTTTGCAGAAAACGGAGTAGCAGGAGCCGCAGTCAATAAAAGCTACATACATTTTTGTTTTTTGTATGACAGTCAGACCTGGGTTGGCGGCCGGTCCAAATATGTGCATCGGCCCCCTGGGAAATGCCGCCACGCCAGATGGCCAGTCCAGCCTCACTCATACTTACACTCAGCATTTCTTTGTCTAATGGGACCTAAGAGTCATTTTGGGGTGATTGAGCACAGGATTGTTAGGGACAGTTTATCCACTAAGTGTCCTTTTAAATATGGACAGTGTCTCTCTGTGGCCTTGTTGTGGCCTCGGTGCCTCAAAGTCTTCAATTATAACTACAGACAGAGAAAATGGCTGACACCATTCTTAGAGTACTGATTTCTCTACAAATAAACTGCAGTATGTCTTCAGCACATGAGCAAAATGTATACTGTTGTGGTTCCAAGAAGTTCTTGGGGAATGTGTATGTTTGAACTTGAATTTTAAATTATTGTTTTAATTATGAGCACAGGTTTATTTGAAAGAAATTTGTTTAAATATGATTTATGTCATATTGATGAAAACGTTGTGTATGGTTATACCATAAAGATTTATGTATTGAAAGACTGAGGCCCATTCATCCAAATCTGAATATGTGATTTATGAATGTACTTTTTTTGGGTAGCTTTTAAACCAGGTCAGTTCATGTGCATGCATCTTTAATATATATTTTAAGGTTGCGTTTTATTTATTACCTTTTTGGTCTATTGTCATCTTACCAAACACTACACAAATGCGCAGTTAATTATAAAAGCATGCATGTTTTTATACATACACACAAACCACACATCCCTCTAAATTAGCAAGAAGTTAGTCCATGCCTGAGCTCTAATTTTAATGTACACTGGAAAAGACTTCAGTTGTTTAGTTCATGACACATGTTGGATATGAATAGTTCTATTGAAGCAATGCAGGTCCCTACATTCTCGAGTCATATACATTTTGACACGGGTTGTCCTGCATTGGTCATTAATGTACTGCTTATACTCACTGTGATGGTTAAGTTACACAAGGATTCATGGTGCCTTTTTAAAGTTAATTCATGTACCAAACACAATCACTGCAAAAAGTACGCTACTTTCAATGTTCATGTTCTCTTTTGCTGTGAGATTGTGATCAAAAGACCAATAACGTTTCTGTACAGCTGCCAACTTGAAACCCAATGGTGCACTTTGTCTACCTATTTTATTCTTTTTTGAAGCCATTTCCACATTTTTCATTGTGACCTTCAGTATTTTCTGTTCGAACACTAAATCTAAGCTGCTCTTTTATTGCCAAACAATCCCCCTCCCCCAAGTTTTTTTTACATTTTTTTTTATTTGATACCATACACTCATTTTTGTTACAGTATACACAATCTTGTGAGAAGTGGAAAAAACAAATTCTCAGATGCAGTTTCCCATTTCTCATTTTGCATTTAGTCTTTTGTTAAGGCCTTTGTTCTTAGAACATATCTGAAGTATGTGTGTACAAATCATTATACCAAAGGCCACTTCTTCAGACAGATGAGTGCAATCTAATTCAACACAGACAACGTAATATGTGAATTTCAACAGGGATGAAAATGGCAAATTTTCACTTTTTTAAATGTACAAATTATATATTTTGTGTTTTCTTTTTTTATCTTTATTTAAGCTCACATTACTGTGAAGTTCTGCTTATTAGTGTGAAACTTATTGTAAATAATAAAGGTATTGATTATGATGGTCGTCTCTTTCATAATATAATAAGAAACAACAGTATTGCATTTTCTCAGAGTGAGTATTGTTTTATAGCAATTAATTACGTACTTCACTAATTTCCCCATAAAAATCTGGATTTATTATGCGAATGACGTAGGACTAAACCATATCCGCCTCCCGTTCGTAGCTGTTGTAAAGATGGCGTCTATCATGGAGGGGCCGCTTAGCAAGTGGACCAACGTTATGAAAGGATGGCAGTACCGTTGGTTTGTTTTAGACTACAATGCTGGTTTGCTATCATACTATACGGTACGTTTTCATTAGTTTTGTTAATAAGGGGCTTTTGAGCTAAAAGTGGGGTCTACTTGTCTGGCCCAAGCAGGATTGGCCTTGTATTTCTCAGGAGTCTCAGCTGGCACAAGGGCGTGTCTTTGGGTAAATGCTCCACGGCTCCACCAATCACAGCCGCCGTTGGAGACGGCTGAACCAATCAAACTGATCTATTCAGGTTTACTTCTGGTATGTTAGCATGTTAGCTTTCAAAACAGTCAAACAGACGCGACTTGGTGAAAATGATCAAATAGCTTTGTATTTTTGGATAAATGATGACCTAGTCATTTAACCTTGCTTGTACACATCATTCTGCAAAGGACAATCGGCTAACAAATACATGTGGGAGAGCACGCTAGGATAACTGGACTGTTGTGTGACAATTTTACTGTCATAAAATATTGTTGGCCAATGGCCTAGTACATTGCGAAAGTGTAACAAACACGCTCTTGTTGACGATGCCAGGGCTCAGTACATTGTGCCATTGGAGGGACAAGTGCATTTGCATTTGGATGTCTAATTGTGAGACATATCCTAAACGAACTGACCTGTCTTGGGCTGGAACAAGTTTAAAAAAAGACTAAACCATGACCGAAGTTTTGAACAAGAACGAACATGAAAGAATACAAAACGGGACAAAAGACGCCCGGAATAGACCTGAATCATCGTGTTAACTATAGTCTATGGCTGCACCACAATTTGAGAACCTATCAATCAAAGATCATATAGACTGAATTAAATGTATAGTTAGGGATAACCTGAATCTGAATTGAACAGTTAATTTACTCTTCTCTTTCTTAATTCTTTGTAGTCAAAAGATAAGATGATGCGAGGTTCCAGAAGAGGCTGTGTGAGACTCAGGGTAAGGCTGTTTTTGTTTTTGCTTTGTCATCATTCACAAACCTAGACGGTTAGTGTTCAATAAAATTCCTGATTTTTTTTGTTGTTGTTGCAAACTATTGTGTATTTGCGCTGTAAGATGTGTACTGTCATGGGCAGCATGTGCTGTAATGATCACTAGATGGCAGCCAGCACCATTTGTAAAAAAAAAAAAAAAAAAAAAAGAAACTGCAATTTCTGTGCTCTGCTTAGAAAGATGAGTTTACATAACATAAAATACATTCTAATATCTATATTGACCAGTCACCAATTTGTCCCACTATATTAGATCACATGTGACACAAATGTGATAATTAATTAAAGCATTCACATATAATTCCTTTATTTTTCCCACAGTGGGAAAATTGCATTGTTGTGGCTAGTGGACACATAATTATAGTAAGCAGCTGTAGTATGCATTTCAAAATAGACTGTGGCCACAGGAAATACTGGATTAATTTGTGTAATTACACTTTTCTTTTTAATGTATTGATAATTCAGAAGCGTGTGGAAAACTATCAAGTTGTGAACATTAGTGATAACCACACCAATAATTTGATAGATGCGAGACTCTGTCCCCGTGTCTCTCTTCCCTCCTACTTTTTTCCCCTTATTCTTTTTCCCAAACCACAGCCCTCTCCCTGCCTGTCTGTCCTGTTTTTACACTGAATGTGTGTATTTGAATGGCTACAGCGTGGATATTTTCTCTGAAGCTTTTGAGAAAAGACTTCTCTAATATTGGTAATTCTTACAAGGCATAAGGCTGGGCACCGCAGGGGATCAGAAAGCATCATGATATGTAAACTGGAGTGTGACGTGTCCCATCGCACTCCTCTTTTTTTTTTTTTTTTTCCCAGGGTGCTGTGATTGGCATTGATGATGAGGACGACAGCACATTCACCATCACTGTGGACCAGAAGACTTTCCATTTCCAAGGTAAAATGTCCAACTTCTATTGTTGTTACGTTGTGGATTCTGTGCTTCGGGCTTCCATCCATCTTTTCTGTTCACTCACTCACTGTATCGCTCTCTCCCTCCCTCTCTGAAACTCTACCTCCCCGCCTTTTAAGTCCCGGATTGGTCTGCTCTACTGCCAGGAATCGCATGAACATTTTACACAATGCCAGAACATGCAGTTTGCCTCTGAGTGATTTCTGCCTTCCTTTGGACCTTTTCCAAGCTCTGCAAAGTTGGAACGAGAAATGTTTTTGAAGATAAACAGGAGCTGGCGGTTTTAAAAGGAGCATGTAAGGTTTTTTTCCCCCGACTGTGGCTAAGCAGGAAGAGTGCTGCAGCCTGTGTGTGTCTGCACTTGCGCCTCTGGGAATAATAAGGGAATAGTGCTGAGCTGGAGCCTGAGCTCAGGTCTCTTCTGCCTCAGCCGTTCGTCTGTTGCTATTCGCCGCTGCTTGCACAACCAACCACTCACTCTATGGGGACTGGTTGTTCCATGGCTTCTACGTCCAGCATTACCCTCCTCCCGTCCTGCCACCCATTCCCACCTCTGTGACAAGGAGCTTTCCGGTGCACTCCGCCAACATCCTTTTTTATTCTATCGCTTCATCAGGTCTTTACCAAGCATCAATTTACCTTTCACTTCTTGTCTGTCCTTGCGTTTGTGCCCATTTCCCCTTTACTCCATCAACCTTTACCCAATTTTTTGGGGGGTCACCTACCACAGTCCATGAGCCCCTGGCTCCTCTCACCTCTTCCATGCCCTGTCCCATGTCTGTGTTCCGAAGCTGTATGCTGTGGTTCTACAAACGCAAGGGTAAGAAGAGAGTGCATGTCTTGCTGTCAGCATGTCGGCTCCGGACCATGGCTACTGAGAGGCCAGTGTGGCGTTGTTTGTCTTCTGAGATGTACATTTTGGGTGGAGCTGTATGCAGTGTGCCGATGATTCGGAACTGTACATATGCGGTGTGGAAGTAAGGCTTCTCTCACAGGGAAGGCAAATGTTTATTCGAAGTAAGCATGTTATGATCACCATATCCTCTTTCACAATTTACTTCCACTTTCTTTGACCTTTTGCCTAGTTCGAAACACCTTTTCTAGTTTATTATCTTCAAGCAGTGGACTGCCTTAATGTGTGAACCAGAAACTAAGCACCCACTGTGTCCTCCTGTTTTTTTCCGCAACTCATTTTTCTTATTCTATGAGGCTGCCATTTTTAGCTACAGAATATTGGTGCTAATTTGTGCTGAACCAGACATTTGAGCTACTGCAGCTGCGAGCTTGGATTTCACATGATAAACAGGATATTTAGCCTCAGAGATTTGTGATGCTGTAATATGATCCTGCTCTCCGTGTGTAGGGGTAAAATCATTTCTCTCAAAATTATCAAGTCGAAGCATTCGACGTCTGAATATAGTCACATATAAGCCACACAGTATAATATTTCACCTAATAGATGCAGCAAAATACTTGCAGTTTTTTAAAGTTTTATAGCCTCAAAATATGCCTCTTTCCTGTGAGTGAGCTCTACTCTCCTCAGACCTGACTTGTAATTTTGCTGGGAGTGGGACTTCACCAGCTTGTTTCAATGGAGATGGTGCTTGCTTTGCTTTGACATCAGGCAAAAATTAAGTTTATTAGATTATATCCTCTTCCAAATGTTTCATTTTGATTAAAATGATTGAATTACTGCAGATACCGTCACTCTTGTGTTGCACACTGTAGAGTAGAAGAAACAAATCTATTTTGTTAAGGTCATAGTTTGACTCTAGTGTGAACTGTACTTTAAAGCTGACTGACCGCTGTGTGGATATTGCATATCTGTGCTTTCTTTTCTATTTAGAGTAGCATCTATTATTCATCTGCAGCTCTTTCCTGGTGCTGCATCAGAGCAGCCTGATAGCCCTTTAGCTTCCCCTTTTCCCTGTTCCCCTGTCTCTTCCTTCTGTGTGTGTTTTGACTACCTGTTCTGCAGCATCAGACTGGACTGATGCGAGCACTCATGTTCCACACTTCAGCTTTCACTCTTGCCATCGTTTGGAAACTAATTGATGCATTTGCCTAAGTGATCATGAAGTATAAAAACAGTTTTTAAAATAAATAGATCGTAATCACTGGAAGGTTGCATCTTTTAGACACTTTTTGGCTTCAATTGTAACCCAGAAACATTTTGAAAGTCATGAGGGACAGTTGCAGCTTCACATGTTTCTAATATAGTGACATAAGTTGACTTGAGTTCAGAGCAAGTTTCCTACCTCAGATACAGATGATGATATTTCTCTGTAGCTTTTTTCCCCTTCAAATTAAAACTCGTTCCAAGTGACACTAAACTATACTCTGTCTGTGTAAGCTCTCAGTCGCACAGGAGTTGTCCATCTTCAATTAAGGTACTTGAGTCCTCTTCTGTACTCAGTAGATGAATACAGATACTCTGCTATATTTACTCTAATGTTTGTACTATATGCAGCCAGTGGTTCAAGTCACATTGAGATTTACTTTGTGGAACATTTATGATTCATACATTCAAATTCAGTTTATTTTTGTACCTGTTTTGTTAAGTAGCGCTTGAGCGCCTTCTGTTGTTGTTTCATCAATGGAGACAAACAACATTAGCTTCAGTCTGTTCTCTCCAGAGGAAAGTGGGCGAGCAGGCTGAGTCCGAGTGGACTGGCCTTTGCTACAGCTTTTTAATGTTGTTAAAGGGTTTGGCTGTAGGTCTGGTTAGCCTCTACCACTAACTAAAGTGGAACACAATATAATCATAAAACATAATGAACCGCTCTCAACTACCGACGAAACTGTTTGTCACATTGTTGTTCCATTTTGGAAATCCGTCTGTGCAAGCGTTTGAAAAAGACTCTTTCTTTCAAAAGTAAACAGGCAACCATAATGTGGTGTGCTAGTTTTCCAGATAGCAGTCTTTTTCATGTTCAACTTGGAAAAAGCCACATCTTCCATCGTGTCACATCAGTCTTTTGGCATTGTGTATGAAGCACATTTTTGTAGATTGTGTGTGTTTATGGAAAACTTGTCTCATGGGTGTGGCTGTGTGCCTGTGTCCTTAGCCCGAGATGCAGATGAGCGGGAGAAGTGGATACACGCCTTAGAGGGAACCATCCTCCGTCACACCCTCCAGCTCCAGGTAGGTAACTACATCCACGCCTGTTTCATGTTGGTTAACTTTGTCTGGCGGCACAGAGTACTCACAATCACATAATGAGACCTCTTAAATACTGAATGGGAAATTCCTGTATTATAGCTCCAATAATTTGCCATGCCCCTTACCTACCTCGTTCTTTGTTATATAATTGGCTAAACTCTGCTGTTCTGAAGTGAGTGGTAGAAGGCTGTTTTTGCTACAAGTGTTTGGTGATACGGCACAGTCCTCCCAGCTTCTTCCTGCCTCCAATATTTTCTTTGGCTACTTTCTTGTGTCCCCTCCCTGCCGTGCTGCCCAGCCCCTCCCCTCCTCTCCCTCCCACCACTCGCACGTCTCCCCACCAATAGCAGCCTCAACCCCTCATCCCTCCCTCTCATTCCCTCTTGGCCCTCCACGCCTCGCTTGCAAATCTTCCTGATGTGCCCCACCGTGCACACACAACTACAGTCTTGCAGCACTTGGACGTCATGTGATTGAGCACCGGCCGCCAATGGCAAAACATCTTACTGGAACAACCGAACATCTGCTTGTGCCGCTTCAGCCAATGGCTTGAGCCGTTACTGCCTCCCCCTGTCACTGCTTTGTTTTTTTTGCGTTCTGCCTGCATGAGAGGAAGTGTGGCTTTCCTGCCAGGGGAGGGTCCTGGATTAACTCTCAGCGCTGTCTGTCTCCAACCAAACACTCAGCTGATAACGGGTTCTATGGTTTAATGGTCAGAACAAGACTAAAGTAAGGAATTTTTTTTGGTGGAGGGGTGAAAACACATGCTTACTTGACCAGCGGTGGTGCGTTTTCACTGAAGTCAGAAGAAAAGGCAGAGGAAGGGAGGCTCTGTGGCCTATGGGAGACGTGTGTGGACTATAACGCAGCATGTACATTGGACTGCGGCGGGCAGTGAGTAAATCCCCGGCACACAAACATGCCTCTGACTGCACCATTCGTAAGATAGGGACACAAGAAGGCTGCCATTTGCTGTCAGGGCCACGGCGTTTTAAAACTGGGTCACAGCGTGGAGAGGCAAAATACAGAGGGGGTGGGGAGTGTTTAGTGGTTGTTCATATGTGCAGATTGTCGAGCTGATCTGAAATACTACCACTATGTATCAAGTGCACACAGATGCTTGGTCTCTGTGCTGGACATGGATGGAATCTTAAAACTAGCCACTGTTTAACAAAGCCACCACAGTTTATTTTTTTTATACATCTTAACATTTAGTCCACAAATGCTACCCATCATCTTAATCCCACACGCTTTGAATTGTGTATGGTGTTAATGGTTGACATCTGCTTTATTTTTTTAACTTTTGCTCAGGCGGTTATCCGGTCACCCATGGAGAGTTGTCTTGCTGAATGTGAAACCACCTTTGATCTTTGAGGAAGCTAGCCCTGGACTCTAACTGATTACTTGCTGAGTTTACATTAGACTTTTGTTCTCTGTAAAGTTAGCAGGTTTATGGAGTGTTTGCACGACCGGAGCAGCTGCTGATAGTGTGTGATTGTTGATGGCCTTCCTGCACTTTCCTTTGATAATGCCAAATGGAGGAAAACGCCAAATCAGGACGCAGGGCAGCAAAACAAAAACATGCGAGCCGGTTTGTTGGATTTTGCCCTGGATATTTGTGTTTTTGCTTTTGTTTGGCAGAAAGTTAGCAGTTACCTTTCTTGCTTGATAGTTCATATAGAGCTGGTTCAATTCTGGTTCACACACTTTGTTTTTATTTTTACAGAGAAGTCGTGGTGGGGAAATGTGCTAGTTCCCCTTTCAGATTTGTTTCTCAGTGAAGTGGATTGTTCTGGCAATTAGGCTTAGCACATACAGTCCTGATCAAACGCTCGCCATGTCGACTCAACGTTCGCGTATCCTACCTTTTAATAATAGACCTTATGCAATGAAATGATCTTTGCCAACTGTTTTGTGTGGGATCTGTTCCTGCTTTTGTTGTCTTGGTCCATTAACTAAGGATTAGATAATCAATTTATGCATATCAGTGGTGCTGCACGGTTTCGGAAAAATACACAATTGCAATTTTGCTGTCTTTACTATATTTAGGCCCGAGCCAGGACTTTGTCCTGGTAAGGGACTATTGTTCTCCCCCGGTTTCTTGTTATTAGGCCCGAGCCAGGACTTTGTCCTGGTAAGGGACTTTTGTTCTCCCCCGGTTTCTTGTTATTATTATTATTATAGTTACGCCTCTAAGATCCTGTTTTTCAGTGCTTTCCCGTGCAAAAGTACACGCAGAAAATGGCACAGTGATCAGAGTCGGCAAAAATTGCGTGTCAGTGGGCGACAGGCACACGCCCAAAACAAAATGGCTCCACAGCGCCCCCTCAAAGTTGACCCCCATTCTTTTGGGGACATGCATTTTTGGCGTAGGCCAATCCCCTTTGGCCCAGCGATAGAGCGCATGGAGAGAGTCACAAAACATCATTATAGCTCCGCCCTCTGACCAACAGGAAGTCGGCCATCTTGGATTGAAATCCTGGAGAAGAAATCTCTCACCAGATGTTTCAATGTACTACTCCTTGGTTTCTCTGCAGAATAAGCTCAAACATGGCTCAATAGAATCTAGAGAAATTGAGCTACAACTTCAAGCCAGCTTTTTTTGATAACGTTTACACTTTTCACATAGCGCCCCCACAAAAAACATGCTTTTTTCCCGTACATTGGACAACCCCTCGCAGGCATGCGCTCTATACAATCTGGATCATATTTGGCTGACATAAGGCCTCTTATCGTATGAATCCATAGAGCTCAATAACTTCACGGTGCTCACCACTATAGCGCCACCTATCTATACCTTGAACATTTTAGTTTGTACGATTTATATGAAACGTTGCAGGTATATTCTACACATTAAATCGAACACAAAAATATATTACATGTGTTTGATATTTTCGAAGGTGTGGGCGTGGCAATGACGCACAGGAAGTCGGCCATTTTCACTTTTAACCTCTTAACTCCCACCTGAACCAAGTGCATTTCTTTGTGTGCTGTGTTTTCATCTGCACTTACGTCTCATTTCTGTAACTGTGTTTTTGACGCTTTTTTTCAAGAAGCTTTAAGACATGGGTCAAGACGAACTGGAGAAAATGTACTCGGTTAAAGTGGGGGTTAAGAGATTAAAATGGCACCCCCACAAAAAAAAGGCCTTTTTGCAGTACATTTCACAACCCCTCGCAGGCATGCGCTCTATCCAATCTGGATCATATTTGCCTGACATAAGGACACTCACGGTCTGAATTCATAGAGCTCAATAACGGTGCTCAACACTATAGCGCCCCCTATCTATACCTTGAATATTGCAGTCTGGATTATTTATCTCCCACTTTGCCGGTATATTCTACACAATAAACTAAACAAAAAATGATATTACATATGCATCATATTGTGTAAGATGTGGGCGTGGCCAGGGTAAACGTGTTCCTGAGAGCATTATTATTACCCATGATAACTGGCACATTCTTTGTCCCTTTGAGTTTTAAATGTAATCACTCATACACCAGATGGCCCTGAACACAAAAAGGATCCATGCTATAGCGCCCTCTGCTGTAAAGACCAAGAGTTAGCAGACAGAGAGCACACAGGTTGTGTGTGAGGCCGAGGGGAGAGCAGGTTTGGGCGAGAGCGGGGGCGGTAGCAAAGGAGGCGGTCGCAAGGGGGGGCTGCGCCAGGGGCGAGGGCCTACATCGCCGCTTGCGGCTTTAATCATATTTACTATTCAAATTCCAATTTTCCTTCAAATGCGATACATTGTGCGGCCCTGTGTGTGACTGTTTTCCTGTTTACCCTATACAGACCTCTCTGTCATCGTCTGATAAGAACTACTCTATTGACCGGCATAGTCTGTTTTGTTTTTTTGTGACCCGCAGGAGGCAGAGACAGGATTTGTTCCCAGTGTCCAGGACTTCGATAAAAAGTTAGCTGAAGCAGATGCCTATCTCCAGATTTTGATTGACCAGTTAAAGGTACGTACATGTGGTACTTATTTATGTGCTGCATTGTTATTGATCTACTCCTATTATCGAAGTCCTGTTTAATTTCATGCAGAGTGAATGGATCTTGGCTCATTTTGTCCTCTGTGCTGTCATGTCCGCAGCTGTTTGATGAGAAGATCAAGGACTGCAAAGAGGATGAATCACGCAGAGTGGGTATCAGCAGCACCCTGTCCTTGTGCTCTCTCCATCCTTTTGCTTTTTAAGGCCATTTGTGGCAGTGCTATAAACGGATGAAGCAGCCAGGACAATAGCTGTGATTAGGTTGCATTTAATATCAGGCCGTGGTCAGGTGAATATGATCAGAACATGAAGACTTGACACAGTGTGTGGTTTAGGAATGACTGCAGTACATCAATGTACTGAGGCCAGTTAGCCATAACTGTTCATTTCCTGACGTGATTTGGCACTTTCAGAAATGAAAGCCATTCTGCGGAACATCTCCACAGAGGCGTGCCGGTGTTGTCAGGTCTGAAAAGAGACGAGCTTGATTGAAAATGTGTTTTTCTACATCTTTCACCAGTAAAAACACCTGTAAAGAAATAAATGCTTGTAAATGATCTTGTTTATTGAGTGAAATGTTACGCAGTAAGGCTTTTATGACTCTCATAGTTTCAGTTGCTGTCACTGTCATGTGTTGAGGTATTTTCGAACTTACAAGTGCAGTACGTTCTGTGTTTTTCTTTTTCAGAAAATAGAAAATATAAAAGAAGCTACATGTGTAAGTTACTTGCATTAGAGTGAAACTTGACAAGAAATTAATTTGTGTGTTTTAATGTATTGTTTTACACTCCTCTTTCAGAGTATGGTAGAATCCATCAAGCACTGTATTGTATTGCTGCAAATTGCGAAGGTAAAGATTTATCACATGCTTTTTTTCTGTGATTTTGTTTCACCATTGGCCTTGTTCTTGTGAGGCCCAGGGCTCTGTGTTTCTGGGCTTGCTCCTTGCTACAGCTGCTGTCAGGGCTGCTGGTTGATAAGGGTGTTGTCCTCCTGTACTCATTTCATCACATGATCCATTCAGCCTTTTAAAGGAAATGGACCGATCACTTCTCACTAAGGTGTGACTGACAGTAAATGTCAGTAACACTGAACCTGCACAATTGAGTTAATCATCAAATACGAATAAAACATTTTTCTTTTGTACTTTTTCAAATGGATTAAAATATTGTGATGTAATGAGGGGATTGACTGCATGCTGAAGAAGTGGTGACTTTTTAAAGCCCATTTTGATAGGTGACAATTTCAGTAACTTTTCCAGATATTCAGTTTGCTTTGCACCAGTGGCTTTGTTCATTGTATCTTGAACACAAGTACTGCGCACATAGTCTAACATTGTCTTCTTAAAATTTTAAGGACCAAAGTAACGAACAACAACACGCAAACGGAATTATAGTAAGTTTGACCACCTCCAAAATCAAACAAACTGCTATCTTTCTTTTTCTGCTCATTCTTGTAGAGCAACAGGCAAATCACAGCTCTTTAGTGCATGCTATAATATGGAAATAGGCTCTATGCAGGCTCTTTCCCTTTCAGGTCTGCCGCCATTACTGTTCAAAGTCCTGAACAATTTGCTTGGGAAGTGGGAACTTTTCTTTAGTCAAGAGACATTTGGTGCCCTTCTCTAACTATTTGTTGCATGCTTTAATAACCATGTTTCAATGTCTTTCATACGGAGATTTTAATCTATTTGTTTGGGAATTATTTTTGTCATAGAGCTGGTATGTATAGCCTCCTTACTTAGCCATACACTGAACACACATCATACAATTATAGAGAGAATCTGACGCCCTCGGCTGGAGTGGCATTATAACCCATGGAGCATTTAAAAAATCCAGACATAATCGCAATCACAATTTCATCACAGAAATGTTGATCAAAAACATGTCACACGAATAACATGAATACAATGCCATTCACTGTGAGATCAGTAAAGTCAATTGAAGCTCCTGAACAGCTCGTGGATCTGAAGAGTTGTCACTGACTTAATCTCATCATTAACTGCAGTCTTCTGTTAATACAGCCTAAACTCTATATGTGCATTTAACTGTGCATGCTTTTATAAGCTTTAGTCCACTTCAAATGTCTCCCCGGTTTGAAATGGCTTAATGCCATTGCGTCAATACCTACAAAGTTGTGTAGAGCTCCCAGCGTTTGAAAGTAGCAGTGTGTTTGACTCTGACGAGCTGGTGATTGTTGTAACTTCTACAACAATTATGTCCACTATAAATCTACAGTATAGTCTCACCTGAATTCATAATTGGTGCCATTATTTTCTTTCCCCTTGGTTGCAGATACCTGCTCCGGCTGCATGTAAAAAGTATTTCTAATGTTTTCAGTGTTAAATGGTTGCTGCTACTCTTCTTTCTGCTTCTGCAAAACCCACTTTGTGACTCGTTCGTGAATGTAAATGCAAGACAAATTTATTAGAGTATGGTATTTAAAGTGCTTCACATAACATTACAATTGCATACAATGACACATAAAGGCAAAACATACATTAAAAATATTGTTTTATTTTAAAAGAGTGCAGATAAAGTACTATGCACAGCTAAGTACACAGAATAACACGATACAGGTGTGAGCTCTTGCCATACTTATAGAGGCAGCAGACTGAGGGGGTTATTAATGGAGAGTGCTGAGAATATTGAACAAGTTAGAATGAAGGAAACATTAGCAATTACGATCTGAGGGTCTGTGGAAGTGTTCAGAGTCCTCCTGTGGCCCAGCCACTAAAGTAAAGCGGCATATTGGACAATTACAGTGCCTCTCAAAAGTACTAATACACCTGGAACTTTTTCACATTTTGTCATGTTTACAACCATACAGATTTTATTTTGAATTGTTTACTGAAAATTCACACACAAGTAACAGACAACTGTGACATGAAAGCAAAATGATACATGATTCTGTTATTTTTCAAAAAATAGAAAACCGAAAAGTCATGCGTGCACAAGTATTCATACAGCATGAATTAATACTTTTGTGGAACCCCCTTTTGCTGCAATAACGGCAGCAAGTATTTTGGGATATGACTCTACAAGATTTGCACATCTACAGACTGACATTTTAGCCCATTCCTCTTTACAAAACAACTCAAGCTCAAAGCACCTTCTTCCACATAGTAGCTGTGTCCTCCATATGACTTCTAGCAAACTTCAAACGGGATTTCTTATGGCCTCCTTTCAATAACGTCTTTCTTCTTGCCACTCGTCCATGAAGGCCAGATTTGTGTAGAGTACGACTTAGTTGTCCCATGTACAGATTCCCCCAGCTCAGCGGCAGTACGTCGCAGCTCCTCCAGAGTTATCTTGGGGCACTTGGTTGCATTTCTGACCAGTGCTCTCCTTGTTCGGTCTGTTAGTTTAGGTGGACGGCCGTGTCTTGGTAAGTTCGCAGTGGTGCTATACTCTTTCCATTTCCGAATGATGGACTGAACAGTGCTTCGTGAGATGTTCAAATCTTGGGAAATCTTTGTTTAACTTAACGCTGCTTTAAACTTCTCCACAGCTTTATCCCTGACCTCTCTGGTGAGCTCCTTGGCCTTCATGATGTTGTTTAGTAACCAATACACTCTGACCATAGCTCTGAGACCCTCACAGAACAGATGGAATTATCCTGAGAGTAGATTACACACAGGTGGCCTTATTTAATGGTTAGGACAAGGTGTGAACATTCTGCAGTCATTAGGAATGCTATAAAGGCAATTTAATGCACTCAGAATAATGCTGTATGAATACTTGTGCACGCCCCACTTTTTTACTTTTCTATTTTTTTTTTAAATAACAATCGTGTATCATTTTCCTTTCACTTCACAGTTTTATTTCAGTGTGAACTTTCACCAAAAAATTAAGTTCAAGGTGTATTATATGTTCGAGAGGCACTGTATCTTACAGTTTATTGAGGCCGTGTGGAAGGAGGAAACGGCAGCTCTGAAAGGGAAAAGCAGTATCAATTTCAAGATAAAGTGTGAGCCAGTGAAGATGCTTGGAAATGGGCTTGTAAACTGGGTTTGACTCATGATGTTAAACAATGCACAGAATCAATATGTCTGTGATTACAGGATTTATAGTGTTTTCTAGGCAACCGAGACGAGTAGATGACAATCACGGGTGCCCAAAATGTGCACTTACTTGGCTATAGTTGTTTCCGTCTACATTGAGTGACTGGCCTCTTCTAGTTGAGTTTGAGTAATATGAGACTGCATGGTGTCGACAAAAGCCCTGAGGTGCATGTTGTTGACTATGGGGTCAATGGATTTTAGTTTGTAATTTTGGCTGCGTTCCCATTCGAGGGGTCATTGGTGCTACTAGCCTCATTGTACTGCTCCTAATAGACAGAAAGTTTGTGTTTGCATACAATACATAGGATCAAACCAATGACAGGTTTTGACCACATGGACATTTGTAATTAATATCACTTATTTTTTTTAATCTAGAGCACTATCAATCCTGTGGATGGGATCTACCAGCCCCCTCTGGACGCCCCTGTAGTCAACACAATGCCAACACAGGCTACACTCTCCTCAGGTACTGCCACACAAAGCTATTTGAATGCTTGGTGGAAAAGCACTGTAGAAATTGAGACCGTTTACCTTGCTCATGTAAATGCATCGGGCATTTGTGCATATATGCTAGCGACTGTTTTATGACTGACCAATTGTGGATATCAGCTCCCTCCAGTGTTTGAACCTTACATTTATTTAAACTGTAGTTTTTCTGAGTATATTGTCAGTGTTGAATGTGACGCATCAAGAGGCTGCTGTGTCAAAATAGTTTTCTTGGACTCAGCATTTCATCCTACAGTACTTTAATGACTTCTTTTTGCACCTTCAGTGCTTACTTTAACACTTTTCGTTTCTGCTTAAGATGCTTCTCAGGTGTGCAAGTCAGACCAACGACCCTCCACGTTACCTGTTGGCCCTGTCGTCACGGTGATAGGCAGTTTGCAGACGCCGACTCCCAACAGCACAGGTTAAATCTCTTTTATAAGCTCTTTTATGGGTGTTTCATTCATCATAACTTTTTTTAAATCATTGTCAACCCTGGTTGTTACAACCCGGCTCAGCAAAAATTGCAACAAAAACCAAGATGTAAAATGGATATTTAAAGTTGGGATTTAATAAAAGAAATGTAAAAGGGTAAATTTAACAAAGGGGAAATAAAACACTCAACCAAAAGGGGATATTTACAATAATTACAAAAGGTCACCAAAAGGGTAACTATACTAAAACAACATTAGGCTTAATACATACAAAACAAAGTCATGACTCACTAAACAAGTGTCTCTCAATCCCACGTCGCATATAGTGAACATTCCAAGAAGAGACGCAACCAAAATGGCGTACTGGCCACCGAGGCCAGCAGCCTACCAAAACTCGAGTGGTCCCAAGACACACACAATGGCGTACTGGCCACAACGAGCAGCAGCCCCGACTGGTCCATGGTGTGGGCTTATATAGGTATAGCTGCAGCAGGAGGTTGATTGGGGCCAGGTGTTGATGCCGCACCAATCAGGAGTGGGAAGCAGCAGCCAACCAGCCCAGAGCAGGAAACAAGTCCTCCAATCCCACGCCAGGGCTCACACAGCAGGGATTCCATGAAGCAGAAGGGGAAAATGGCACCACACAAATGGAACCAACAAAAGGGAGGGAGACAGGAGGCCTGGGGCCGTAAAGATGTAAACATAATAACTGACCACTTTATTACACTGTCCCTTCATTATTTTTTCTCTTTATTAAGTTGTAATTCATAATGCAACAGGCAAAGTAATGTTACTTTTACCGCCTACATCTTTATATTTATTAACCCAAAATAAATGAAAAGTCTAAAAGCAAGTGAGTTGAGCGACTAAAGGCCTTGCCTGTTCATCTTCAGTGCTGACGCAGCAGGATGAAAATGCTGCACTTTGCACATGCTGCACTCAAGTGTACAGTCAATATGTTCTGCGGAAGAGGCCATCACTGTGACAGCTTAATGCTTTTGTGCATAGTTGCGCTAAAACTGGCACTTAAACACTCTAGTATCTGCTCATTTACGTAACATCTGGAATGATGCACAAAAATGCCAGGATTCGGCACTATTTGATTGTTTGTTTGTATAGGGAGTGGCCCATCAGTCCCAAGCAGTGGCGTCACCTCCCCAGCTCACATCCCTTTACCCTCTCATTCAGTGCCGGACTTCTCCTACTCCTCCAGTGAGGACGAGTTCTATGATGCTGATGAGTTTTACCAGAACAGCACCTCACCGAAACACTGCATAGAGTAAGTAAAAAAAAAAAAAAGCTCCCTCCAAAATCTTCTGCAGAGGGCAAAAGCCTTTTTACCACTTTGTGGAAATGTAAGAAAATCTCACTGGTTTTTTGAGCTTCCATCTGACTGGGTTTGTTCTCAGTCCCTCAGGGTCTACAGCTGCCTCTCCCAATACTAATGAAGACACAGCATTGAAGCGACCCAACACCACAGAGTCACTCAACTCGTCAATGTCCAATGGCACCACCGACGCAGGTTAATGGGCACTTAACAATCAAATTTACAGCTGCAATACCTCTGTTCCAGATGGTCATCCACACTGTGTCACCTCTGGCGTTTTTAAACGTTTATTTATTTTTTTGTCCTCAGACCAGTTTGATAGTCACGATGATGATGGTGAGGGTGAGTCTGTGGAGGAGCACAAGAGCGTTATTATGCACCTGCTCTCTCAAGTGAGACTGGGCATGGACCTCACAAAGGTAAATGGTCTAGATATGAGACATTACACCATCAATGCCGTCTGCATTCAATAATCGTATTCAAATAGTTAACAAATCTGCAAAAACTATTAGATATCTTCCAAAACTGTGCAGCAAAATACAACACTCATGCTCCCCGCTTTCTTTTTTAAAGGTTGTGCTGCCTACATTTATCCTGGAAAGGAGATCTTTATTAGAAATGTATGCAGACTTTTTTGCACATCCTGACTTGTTTGTAAGGTAATGATAACTTAAGATATTTAAAAGGTGAATAACACATCTAAAACTGAATGTAAAAAGTATATTTTTGAATTATTTTAGTATTGCTGAGCAGCCCGAAGCCAGAGAGCGCATGGTTCAAGTAGTGAAATGGTACCTGTCAGCATTCCACGCAGGAAGGAAAGGCTCTGTGGCTAAAAAGCCCTACAATCCCATTTTAGGAGAGGTCTTCTACTGCCACTGGGATCTGCCGAGCGATTCGGAAGAGATTCCCACACAAATGGTAACAGCGAATATTCATATAAAATTGTGCTTTGGGTTGAATTTCTTGGTAAATGCACACATGCCCTGCCCTCTTACTGTAGGAGACCGTATCAGATGGCCCCGTCCCCTGGGCCTCCTCTAACAGTGTGTGTTTTGTGGCAGAGCAGGTCTCTCACCACCCCCCCAGTGAGTGTCCTCTTATTGAATACTTTGATGACGTGAATTAAAGGTTGACCTTCCTTTCCCCTTCCCCCCCACTTTTTTAGTTTCTGCTTTCTATGCTGAGTGTTTAAATAGAAAGATACAGTTCAATGCACACATCTGGACCAAGTCCAAGTTTCTCGGCATGTCCATAGGCGTTCACAATATTGGTCAAGGTATGTACCAAGTATTATCTTTGCATATTTAGTTCTATAGCAGATGGTTTTCTAATAACTGGATGTCGTGTTGCTCTTAGGTTGTGTGTCATGTTTAGAGCACGATGAGCATTACATTCTTACTTTTCCAAATGGATATGGCAGGTGTGTAGATTTAATTTTAATTTTAAAGTCTGGAATTGTCCTTTGTTTTATTCTTATGGTTTTCTTCTTAACACCCCAACAACTTGACACTTTTGTCCAGGTCAATCCTGACTGTGCCTTGGGTGGAGCTGGGCGGAGAGTGCAACATTTCGTGCTCCAAGACTGGCTACAGTGCCAACATCGTCTTTCACACAAAACCATTCTATGGAGGGAAAAAACACAGGATCACAGCTGAGATCTTGTAAGAGGAAAACTCAGAAGTGGGGAATCGTAAACTTATAAAGTTTGTACTAAACTGTATTGTCTTTTTCCAGGGCACCAAACGATAAGAAGTCTTTCTGTTCCATCGAAGGGGAGTGGAATGGTGTCATGTACGCCAAGTGGGCAACAGGAGTAAGTTTTGTGAATAAATGTGGTTGAATTCCCAGCTCAAGTATTGTTAAAGTCTATTCACAAAGCGTTATTCTTATTTTAAAAGGAGAACACCGTCTTCATTGACACCAAAAAGATGGGTCTAATTAAGAAAAAGGTCAGAAAACTAGAAGATCAGCTTGAATTTGAATCAAGGAGGTGAACATCAATCTTTCCCCTTTTTTATATGATGTGTGAGGTTGATAATATGGTAATCGTTTGTCTTCACCTTTTCCAGGCTGTGGAAAGATGTTACTCAAAATTTGAAGCTGAAAGACATTGATGCAGCAACAGATGCGAAACATAGTTTGGAGGAGAAACAGAGAGCAGAAGCCAGAGAACGGAAAGAGAATGAGCAACAGTGGGAGACCAGGGTAAGACATGCATCAGCCTTCTTTCCATTTGTTTCCCACTAACTTGACCATGAGCATTCTCTTTCTTCAGCTATTCCATGAAGACGGGGAGTGCTGGGTCTACGATGAGCCTCTATTAAAGAGAGTAACTAATCAGAGGAATTAAAAACTCTATACATATGCATCAAAAGAACGGAGTCTTCATAAGAACTCTGGCATAACTATGTTTTCTAAGCCTTGGACAAAACTGACAATAAAATGTATCCAGTTTTGCATATGACTGTAAAATGGTATGACGGTAAATGCCATGGATGTAATCTAATATTAGTAATACGCCTCATAATTTGGGAAATCTCAGCCCACCATCAGAGAAACCCGTCGCCATCCAGACTGCAGCGGAGATGGGAGCAGCACAGTGTCTCGTCTCAGCCTGTCAACTTCACAGCGCACCATCAGCTCCATGGGACCAACCTGAGGCTCTTGTTTTCCTGCACTCATTCAAAGGGTGTGAAATGGATGTGTGGTCGGTGATATTCATGAGAGAAACCGTAAAAAAAATCAGTGATCTACATCTCAGGGAATCCGGTGACTGGAGAGAAAGCGGCTGGTCCCTCGTAACGTCTGATGGCCTTATAAAAATGGAACTGATTATTCTTTAACGAGCCAGGAGATGTCTATGCTTGCCTGCAACCAGTTACAGCTGTTGTTTATATCGAGATAAATATACATATGATGGATAAAGAAATCTATATAATTTTTTATTTTCCATGCTTTGGGCAGCAGTGTAACATAAATGAGGACATCAGCCTGGTGGCTTTACATTTTATCAATCATTCCATGTCCACACCCCCCCCCCCCCCCCCATTTTTTATGTTTTTATTTCAACAAATCCTTGCCTTCACGACATTCATCATTTTTTTTTGTAATCTCAGAGCTAGAACATGTCAATCTATAGATGCAAGACATAAACACACTATGCCAAAAAATATTCTAGTAGAAAATTGTACTTTTAAACTGATAAACAATACTTGTAAGGAACAGAAAACACTGAGCTAGGAAGTTTCACTTTTTTGCAGACAGCCAGGATCAAATCCATGTAGGGGTCCTTGTGACCCTGAATGTCCTCTGTCATAACAGTTGTTGAGGGCCATACAAGTCATTTTCTGAAGCTTTGCTATTTTGTAGTGCTGCTTCATTTCATACCATTTTCTGCTATTTGCATTTTAAGTTATTGACTTGCATTGTTCAACATGCTTGCATAGAGCAATATACTACAGTATACTTGGTCCATTGATCATTCTTTTATACAACTGCATCTTTCAGTTCCAATGCAATTAAATGTTGATGAGTTACAAAAATAAATGATTTTCAACAAAACGTGTATCTGTGACTTCATCTATAAGCAATAGGGATTAGATGATTTTAGGGGATGATTTTGTTACATATTTAAAATTGTGTGTGTGTGTGTGTAATTATATATATATATATATAAAAACTCTTCCTCACCCTCCGCGGGCGGTCTCTTTTTTCCTCCAAGCTCGGGTCCTCTACCCAACCCTGCTTCCAGGCCCGGAGTTTGCATGTTCTCCCCGTGTCTGCGTAGGTTTCCTCCGGGTACTCCGGTTTCCCTACCACTAAAAACATGTACAATAGGGCAGGATGAATGATGTGTGTGTGTGAATGCATGGTGGTGGTCAGAGGGACCGTTGGCGCAGATGTGTAGTCGCGACAGCGCTTCTGTCAGTCTCCCCCAGGGGGAACGGAAGCCGAGTATGGAGTGAATGTACAATGCTCTCATGTAAAGCCATTGAAGTATATTGTAAAGCGCTTTGTGAACATGTCTGTGAAAGGCGCTATATAAATAAAGATCTTCTTCTGCGAAGTGTTTTTGCAGTTCCTAGAACATTTTTCTACAGTCTGTTTCTGTTCTGAGAAGAAGTGAGGTTTCATTGTTGGAATGAAATAATACCTTTTTGCCTGTAGAGGACGCTCGTTCAGTGTTTCCCATAAGCCATTGCGTCTGGCAGTATAAATAATCGTGTGCCCTTCCTTCTGTCTCATTCCTTGGCTAGAAGTCTGTAAGTAAGTCCTGTCTACTTAGCAGAAGACGTCTTATTCTTTTGACATTTAATTTGCTTCTTACTTGAAGTAATATGATTCACTCTATTAATAGATTTTTTTTTGGTTTGAACTGTATTTTATAATGTAAGTTTGTTTCTTGCAAAACACAGGCCCATCACCACGTGTTGCTTTTTAGCAACTGCTAGCATCACCGAAGTTAACCTTTTCAGTCTTTAGCTTCGATTAATACTGCAGGCTTTACCTCGTGTTTTATGATGACATTTCATAGGGACATCTGAGTAACTATGATGATATGATTTCTGAAACGAGGTGCATTTGCAGTTCGTTGTGTTAATGCGTGTATTGCACCGACTGATCGATCATTGTGCTTCTAGGCTAAGCCATTACCTCTGCTACCCGTGACTGAAACATGGACAGCAGGTGAGCACCGTTTGTCAGCTTTAGTGTATTTGAAGTAGTCAATGATGATTTTTGTAAGAGTAGTGGACAGAAGATATTTCTGACAGCTAAATCCACCGAGACGCTACTATATACTATGCAGCACGTATTCTAGTTTTTACTGTGTGAAGCTAATCCAATGATTACTTCCAGGTGTCCGGAGATCGCTGCTGAGCAGAACATCATTGAGGTAAAAATGCCCTCTGCTCGAGCAAATCCTTGACTGACTTTTGCTGGTGTCAGGTTTATATATATATATATAGATATATATATATATATATCTCTATCTCTATCTCTATCTCTATCTGACACCAGCAAAAGTCATTATGAGAATGAGGAGTTGTCGTGTCCCCCCTCCAAAAAAAAAAATTACCCCAACTCGGCACGGTACTCCTCATTCTCAATACAAGAGACAAAAGTTGGTTAAATGTATTTGCTGCCGTGGATGATTTTTATTTGCTACTCTTGACACTGTGGATGACGAGACTGACAACCACCATTGTCACAATCTGAGGCTTCTGTGCCATTTAGTTTAAGGAAACATATTCATTGCATTGGGTGACCTTTTTTTCCTCTTAGTTTGCAGCGTTTGGGTGAAAAGTTGACCTATGGATCGTTTACATTATGGGTAAGCCAGCTGCATCATTGGCTAAGCTGTAAAACGTGCTGACAATGATGAATATCAATGGGAATCTCTCTGAAAATAAGTGATAGAGGATTTTTATTCTGACCACAGCAATGTTAAAAGCAATTTACTATACTACATTATTCGTGTTCAAATTTTCTATTCCTTTTGCAGGTAATCCTGTGACGACGGGGAGGTTGAGTCCACACCCCTGTAGCATCTGGCATCCTTGACCTGAGGTTGGTGTCATGAATTCTTAACTAACTCATTTAGGTTGCTACAATGATGATCGCATAGTTCAACAGATTTTCCATGATGAATAAGTTGTCTTTCGCTCCTATCTGATGTATCAGAATACACTTTTTTTTTTCTTTGCTCTTAAGAAAATGAAGACTAAACTTGTTTTGCAATTTTCCCCTCCAGTGCTGATACCATGGAAATGTACATGAGGTAGGTTTCTGAGATATATATTTTTTCTTTTAAATCAAATGATGACTGCATAGTTCAACAGATTTTCCTATGAAGAATAAGTTGTCTTTCGCTCCTATCTGATGTATCAGAATACAAATATATTATTTTCTTTGCTCTTAAGAAAATAAAGACTAAACTTGTTTTGCAATTTTCCCCTCCAGCGCTGAAACTGGAAATGTACATGAGGTAGGTTTCTGAGAGAGAGAGATATATATATTATATTTCTTTTAAATCAAATGATGACTGCATAGTTCAACAGATTTTCCTATGAAGAACAAGTTGTCTTTCGCTCCTATCTGATGTGTTCACTCGGACTATATGAACTGAGTGGGCCTGAATAATGCTAATGCACAGTATCCCAACAGGTTCAAACTATTGTCTTGGGTCATCGGATCCAAAATGGGACAGGCATTTCCCCCTCGGAGCTGAAACGTGCAATTATGGATGAGGTAGAGTTCTGAACTTAAAACTTTTTCATATCATTAATTTTACAATGATGACCGCATAGTTCAGCAGACTTGTTGTGTGAAGACATCTTTCGCTCCTATCTGATGTGTACCCTTTAGCTATAAGGACTGAGTGGTTCTGAAATGAGCTAATGCACAGTATCAACAGGTTCAAACCATGGCCTTGAGTCTTGTCGTCACAAGTTCACACAGGTGAGTAACGCCATTTAGATGTATTCCAGGTCAACTGGTTCAGATTTTTAATAAGGACCTTGTGATGACCGATTTGCTACTGACTTCACCCTGGAGTAATTTATTAGCTCTAACTGACTTGGTCAAGAATGTTCTCATCTGGGTTTGGATATACGAACTGTAATCTAAATACTTTTGTCCTTTTCAGGTGTGGGATGGTTCTAATGGCGCTTCAATGGTAAGTAACCCGTTTCAGAGCCCCACCATTTATTGGCGAGATGATGAATTTGAATCAGGTCGCTGATCCAGTTGAGGAAACCGCTAATTCTGATCTAAAGTATCTAGCGTTTTAGTAATTTGTGCAAATTTGTAAATTTTCTATAATTTTTATATTTTTTTTTCCCCAGTGCATATGGCCAAGGCTCTTTGAGGTAATGCTCATTGTACTAGTGGCTGCATGGTATGAAAAAGTACCTTGGGTTCAGTGATGTCATTACAAATGTCTGACCTGAACACTTCTGTGGACATATTTTAAATCACTGAGAAATCCATTTTATTAAGTGTGTGTGTAGTAGAGAATATTGAAATTCTAAAAGCATAAATTTCTCATTTCAGGAACTGCTGAATATTTTGCGTCATAATGGTAAGGATCCTGGTTTGAAGTCTTAATGTGGTGTTTGACCAATGATGTCAAGATTCTGCCAAATGAAATCTCATGATTATACTCTTTACCGTTCCATTTTGTCTGAGGTCATGTAGCCTGTAAATAGACAATTTTGTTTTGTTATCCTGCTTTCTAATCTTTTGTTTTCTCCAAAGGTATTTGACTGTGGAAACCCTGTTCAGAACTGTTGCTGCTACGTGAAAATGTGTCAATGTACCATAACTTAAATAAAGCTTGTTTATGGAAGATTCTGGTTTACTTGTCTATTAATTTAAGTTGTTAGTGGAAACTGAATTGGGAGTAATCTGGCAGGGAATGTTGGATAATATACGTCACTAAAATGGATGAATCTTAAAACTAAATCTAGTAAAAGTGGTAAGCAGTGGGTATAAAATTCTGGATGGGGGCTGTCCTACGCAAACGGAAGTGACGTCAGATTCTAGCATCCCATGCTCTTGCTGACCATGAATAACGTGATGTTTCAGGTTGTTCGCCTGTGCCATATTCGCTTCAAAGGTTAAAGGGGGATTTGTTAAAACGCGTGAGTGGTGGCCAGGATGCGCAGAGGGCTACACCAGTAATGAACGGGACGGAAGGGAGATCTGCTGGACGTGTAGCATCGAGACCATCTGCTCTGATGATTTTGGTACTGTTGCTGCATTTGGTCTGTTCTCGGACTGTGGCGGCGGACTTCAATTTTGGTAGCATATCAAATGTTTCCACCTACTATTTTAATTATATTTATTGCAATATATGGGAGGGCGAGTGTCCGGAAAATCAAGACGATGTTGCGTTGCAAGGTAAGGCTGTACAAACTACAAACGTAAATTTGTTTTTGTAAATGGAAGTATTAACCTTACAACCTTAATTTTAATCCATTCATTCCATTTATTTTGCTCTTTACCATATACATAGTATGGAGCACAAACTTAAACATGTCTTACTGACAGACAAGGTAATATACAAAACAAAACGAAGTAACATACTTCACTGAAACAATGGGAGAACCGGCGCCCGGGTTACAGATGCTCTTTGTGCTTTTTGACTGAAACAGCAGCACCAACTTGAACATGGATGGATAATTACACTAATACTTTGGCAGATATGTCTCTCTGAATTACAATCACGTTGCTCATCTGGAGTGCCCACATCATCACTGAACTAAATTGTAAAAAATATTTGCAGCTGCTAATTTTATATTTTAACACAGTGCCTACCAGAGACTTGTGGGCCGGTTTCCCTCAGGACTACATCAACCTGCTACATCACTGGTACTGTAGCTTGGGTCAGTGCTGTGAATCTGGAGACTGCAGGATAACTAATAATATAACAGGTATTCTCTAAAATGTTTCTTTGATTTGTTTATCAAAAAAGTCAACATGCTAATGGTCATAGATTGTAGACGATAACCCAGATAACTTTTCTGGATTTCTAATGATATCTTTTTTTAATGCACAAGGTCTGTCGAGGGACCTTCAAACAAAGCTCCATGGACAGCATGTCGCCCAGTCAGTGGTTCTTAAAGCCATCCAAGGTTTTATCAAGAACCCAGACTCCAATAAGCCACTGACTCTTTCCTTCCACGGCTGGTCTGGTACTGGGAAGAACTTTGTGGCCCGAATGATTGCAGACAACCTTTATCGGGATGGGGTGAAGAGTGAGTGTGTCCAATTGTTCATTGCCCCATTCCACTTCCCTCATGCCAGACTCGTGGACACGTACAAGGTAGGTCACAGCTGGCACAAATGCAGTCTCTCTGAGCCAGGAACTTGCTGCAAGTGCTGTCAGATATTTGGTTTCGATTTTGTAACTGGTTTAACAAATACTAGCTAATGTACTTGCATGTCATAAATAAATTAGCAAGACTCTTAACTTTTGTATTTTCCTTTTTCAATACACTAACTTTATTCGGTAACAAAAAAAAGCCCAAGGTTATATTGGTGCGGGTGTTACATTTAAACAAATATTTCAGTCATTGCTTAGATTTCATCAGTGTTGACACAACTGTATTACACACATGAATGTAGACTTAAAATAAACTACTTCTGGGATAACTTCCAAACTGATGAAATGTGGACTGCTGGCGTCACATTTAAAAGTCAATAATTGGCTGATGTGGCCAAGTGTGCTGTATTTCTGATATTATTATTTTATTTTTTTTAATTCCAGTAGAGTGTAATTTCTCACCACTGGTTTCTTTATTATAGAACCAACTGCGAGAGGCAATAAGGGACATGGTCCTACGCTGCCCTCAGACTTTGTTCATCTTTGATGAAGCTGAGAAACTCCATCCTGGGCTTATCGATGCCATTAAACCATTTATGGATCACTATGACAATGTGGACGGTGTGAGCTACCGCAGAGCTATCTTCCTCTTTCTTAGGTTTGTCATTTAAAATTGTCATTGATTAAAGTCACACGTGCGCGTGTGTCTGTTTGCCTTCTCTGTTACCAACTTTATACAATTTACTCTGTTGACATTTAATTGCATATAATTGATTTACATTCACATACAGGTGTTCTGCGCTTTATATGAAAGCAAATCGGGAAAACATGGACGAAACAATTGAGAAAGTAATTTATGTTATTTGTCATTTGATTATTTTACGTATTGATGTCTTCGCAGTAACATAGGTGGAGCAGCAATAAATGATGTAGCACTGGACTTCTGGCATTCAGGACAGAACCGAGAGGACATTGGGATGGAGGACCTGGAGCACAGGTTACGAACTGAAACATTGGAGTCTGAAGGTAATGATGAAGTGATAACTTACTCGTAGTTTACTCAAACTACCACTACAAATTACCATGTTCTTCCTTCTACAGGTGGTTTTGCACAGAGTGGGTTGATGTCTGGACATTTAATAGATTTTTTTGTGCCATTCCTTCCTTTGGAGTATCGCCACATCAAGCTTTGTGCTAGAGATGCTTATGCAGCTCGGGGCCTTGAAGCAGAGGAAGCAACACTGGATGAAGTGGCTAAAGCCATGTTATATGTACCAAAGGAAGAGAGACTTTTTTCCGCCCAGGGGTGCAAGTCTATACCCCAACGAATTAACTTTTTTCTACCATAGAGAGACAGTTGTATTACCAAGAAATGGGGAGAACTACCTAATGAGGAACGTTTTTTTCTCTTGAGTTGCTAAATACAGTGCCTCTCGAAAGTACTAATACACCTTGAACTTTTGCACATTTTGTCATGTTTACAACCATAAACATAACGATATTTTTCTGAAAGTTCACACACAAGTAACAGACAACTGTGAAGTGAAAGCAAAATGATACATGATTCTGTTATATTTCAAAAAATAGAGAAGTGAAAAGTGGGCGTGCACAAGTATTCATACAACATTTTTCTGGGTGCATTAAATTGCCTTTATAACATTCCTAATGACTGCAGAATGTTCACACCTTGCCCTAACCATTAAATAAGGCCACCTGTGCATAATCTACTCTCAGTATAATTACAGCTGTTCTCAGAGCTATGGTCGGAGTGTATTGGTTACTAAACCACACCATGAAGGCCAAGGAGCACACCAGAGAGGTCAGGGATAAAGTTGTGGAGAAGTTTAAGTTATACAAAGATTTCCCAAGATTTGAACATCTCACGGAGCACTGTTCAATCGATCATTCGGAAATGGAAAGAGTATAGCACCACTGCGAACTTACCAAGACACGGTCGTCCACCTAAACTAACAGACCGAACAAGGAGAGCACTGGTCAGAAATGCAACCAAGTGCCTTAAGATAACTCTGGAGGAGCTTCGACGTACTGCCGCTGAGCTGGGGGAATCTGTACATGGGACAACTATAAGTTGTACTCTACACAAATCATGATCTTGAAAATGATGATCTTCATGGACGAGTGGCAAGAAGAAAGCCGTTATTGAAAGGAGGCCATAAGAAATCGCGTTTGCAGTTTGCTAGAAGTCATATGGAGGACACAGCTACCATGTGGAAGAAGGTGCTTTGATCAGATGACACAAAAATTGAACTTTTTGGCCCAAATGCAAAACGTTATGTATGGCGCAAACCTAACACTGCTCATTGTCCTGAGTGCACCATCCCCAGTGTCAAATATGGTGGGGGGAGCATCATGCTATGGGGCTGCTTTTCCTCAGCGGGGACTGGGAAGATTGTAAGAATAGTTGGGAAGATGGATGGAGCCAAATGCAGGGACATTTTGGAGGAAAATCTGCTGGAGTCAGAAAGAGAATTGAGGCTGGGGCAGAGATTCACCTTCCAGCAGGACAATGACCCTAAATACAAAGCTAAATCTACAATGGAATGGTTTAAAACAAACATATTAATGTGTTAGAATGGCCCAGTCAAAGTCCCGACCTAAAAACCTATTGACAATCTGTGGAAAGACCTGAAAACTGCTGTTCACAAACGCTCTCCTTCTAATTTGACAGAGCTTGAGTTGTTTTGTAAAGAGGAATGGGCTAAAATGTCAGTCTCTAGATGTGCAAATCTTGTAGAGTCAAACCCCAAAAGACTTGCTGCTGTTATTGCAGCAAAAGGGGGTTCCACAAACCCCCTTTCAAAATTTCAAAATTCATGCTGTATGAATACTTGTGCACGCCCGACTTTTGTTTGTTACTTGTGTGTGCGCTTTCACAAAAAAATAAAAATAAAATCTTTGTTTATGGTTGTAAACATGAAAAAAATTGCAAACGTTCAAGGTGTATTAGTACTTTCGAGAGGCACTGAGTTCAGATTTTTTTTTTTTTTCTTTTTTTTTTACAAAAACATTGATTTAAATCTTGTTTTGCACATACAGTACATGGCAAAATAAAATCTAATGGGCATTAACTAGAACATGTCATGACCGAAAACTATGTTTAATGTTTATCATATTATTTATTTTATGATTTATACAGAATGTTTGTGGCATGTCCCTGTGTTTGTTGGTATGAATTACGTGCAATGTAAATATTGTTTCTTCACAAACATTAGGGTACCTGCTAGATTTCTTCCTCCCCCACGATTTAAGCTTTTCATGCCGCAGTTTAGTGATACATTGTGGCGTTCAGTTCATTGATTATAACACGTTATTTATATTGCTATTGATAATATTTTTGCTCACTTCAGTTTTTTGGGTTCATAAAAGAGTTAACTTAAAGGTTGTCAAAGGTCAATAAAAATAAATGTAACATTTTTGTCAATAAGTGCTTAAACCTGTGACTCAGAAAGACGAATACATTGATTAAAATGATTAATTCCCATTCAATCAGACCACACATAGCACAGCCATAGAGCACAGCTCACCAAAAAGAGCCCCTATGGGTGGGCCCCTCACCTATGCGTTTGCGGCTCTGATTGGCACAAGCAGTGTCTGTCTCCAGATCCACCACGTGATTGGCTTAAATCTTTTGCGCTTCCGGATTTCCCTCAGGGGCCGTCAGCCAATCAGAAGCAGACATCTGTTCTGAGCCGACAGGAGAGCAGCATCTTCACTCACCACTGTATTTACTGTAAGATAAACGCGCTCCCGTACTACATCGATTTAGGTGCAGAGTTAGTAAAAACGACTCGGTTTCATTGAGGGTATTTTTTCCCTTTTCCTAGTGCTCTCCTTTTTCCCCAATGACGAGCCTGCCGCTGCTTTTGTTGGCCGTGTCGGCCGCATCTGTTCTGGCTGAGTCTACTGTGTATTTGCGAGAGCAATTTGATGATGGGGGTAAGTTATTTGCACCAAAATCATTTTGGTTATACGATACATCCTGTTCTATGCCTTATGGGTTTGTAGTGTCTGCCATTTATCCTGATATTTGTGGGGATTGGCTACAAAATTTAAATCGTTTTTGTCCATCGTTTACTACTTAATCATCGAATATGTTTTATTGCTTGTATTTATACAATTATTAATTCAAAATATGTGGACTCCACCGTTGCCTAATTTCTATATAGTTGATGCTGTCCATTTTGCAACCCTGTCATGCAATGTCTGCCTCCCCATCCCCCTACTCCCCTCTTCCCTTGTTTTATTTATTTCACCCCTAACGATATACCCACACCAAAAACATGCAGTGCTATTTTACATACTGTGTCCCCCTGCCATTGCATCTCTACCCGGTTCATCTGCACAAAACTGTGTCTTCATGTGTGCCTACGGTCATAACTGAACCTTTGTGCGCTGCAGACGCCTGGACGAGCCGCTGGGTGGAATCCAAGCACAAGACTGACTATGGGAAGTTTGTGTTGAGTGCAGGAAAGTTTTATGGTGATGCAGAGAAAGACAAAGGTGAGCGACGTTATTCTCCTTGTCATTTAGTAGGTTTTTGTGAACACTCAGTCATACAGAAGTTTTCTATTGTAGACAAAAGTTCTTTAGCTCTACTGGACTGGTGTAAATTAGCCTGCAGCCTAACAAGCTTCTTGGATGTGAGCCAAAACAATCACAGCACTTAAGATACCAAGTACAGATGACAGCCATAACAAATTAAGTCTACCACCATCAAGTAAATTTACCATATGAGGTCAGATTTCATGCAAGAAAGCCGCTTAATCGTTCAAACAACCTATCAACACAATTGATTCAGCATGGTCCCCAAATGCGACAATTTGTTAACCGATAATAACTAAGGGACTGCCAAAATTACCTTGCAAACAATCCGGTGCCCCCATTTTTTAAATTAATTAGTAATATAGATTATATCCAGGAAAAAACATTGAAAATATGGTTTAGTAATATGTTTTTATCTTTGACTTCAATTCTCAAATTAAGGCTGTTTTAGTTAAGAATTATAGCAAATACGCTATCAGTATTTTTCTTATTTATATCTTGAAGTCATCTTGAGTTCTCGTGACTCCCTGGGGAGTCCCACGTTGGGAACCACTGATTTACCACATTCGTCTTTCACAGGTTTACAGACAAGTCAGGATGCCCGTTTTTTTGCCATGTCTTCGCGTTTTGATGACTTCAGCAACAAGGGCCAGCCACTTGTCATTCAGTTCACTGTGAAACACGAGCAGAGCATCGACTGTGGTGGAGGTTATATTAAACTGTTCCCTTCTGACCTCAACCAAGAGGATATGCATGGAGACTCCACTTACAACATCATGTTTGGTAAGGCGCTGGAGATTTATGGTCAAAGTACTGCCAATCAGATTGTAATAATAATGTAATGTAATATGTGTGGTTTGTTTTCCTATAAAGGTAGACTTTAACACATTTTCTTTTTTCTTATTTTAAATCTTCTTTTTCAGGTCCTGATATTTGCGGCCCTGGCACAAAGAAAGTACATGTGATCTTCAACTACAAAGGGAAGAATCATCTTATAAACAAGGATATCAGATGTAAGGTAATGTACTAAAACCAATCTACTGTGTATCCGTGTCTCAAATTTAGCAGTTGGATTAATTATAATTAATTAATTTACTAAAGCACTTTTGAAAACTTGATGACTCTTCTTTATTAATGTCTTCCTACTTCCAGGATGATGAGTACACCCACCTTTATACACTGATCGTGAATCCTGATAACACCTATGAGGTCAAAATTGACAATAAGAAAGTAGAGTCTGGCAGTTTTGAGGATGACTGGGACGTCCTGCCTCCTAAAAAGATCAAGGACCCTGAAGCTAAAAAGTCTGAAGACTGGGATGACAGGGAGAAGATTCCCGACCCCGATGATAAGAAACCCGAGGTTAGTAATACTTTTCTCATTGAGTTAGTGTACTTTATTAAAATAATGAAGCCACTTCATATTTATTTCAACTCTCAAGGATTGGGACAAACCAGAGAATATCCCTGATCCCGATGCCAAAAAGCCTGATGACTGGGATGATGAGATGGATGGAGAGTGGGAGCCACCGATGGTCACCAACCCTGATTACAGAGTAAATCCAATTATATTTTTTATATATAATTTATTGATTGATGGTAAGATGTGTTTCAGTTAACTCTTTTTTTCTGGTTGCTGTGTATAGGGTGAGTGGAAGCCCAAGGAGATAGACAATCCAGCATACAAGGGCAAATGGATTCACCCAGAGATTGACAACCCAGAGTATACAGCTGACTCTGAGATCTACAAATATGACAGCATTGGAGTGATTGGACTAGACTTGTGGCAGGTAAAAAAATGATCTCACACTTTTAACATCACAAATTCTTTAGATTTCCTCTCAAGCATTGGTGTTTTTTATTTGATTATTGACACAGTGAACTGAATGTGTGAGCTGTGCATGTTATGATGAAAATTGTCATTATAAATGTTGTAATTTTAGATAACTCACTGAATAATGTTTTGCAGGTTAAGTCTGGGACCATCTTTGACAACTTTCTAATTACCAATGACCCAAAACTGGCCGAGGAAGTGGGTAATGAGACATGGGACAAAACAAGGGTACGTTAAATCACAGCTATTCTGTTTTATCAATGCATGGCTGTTCACCGCTCTGCAAGAAGGTTTGAGAAGGTTTGATTTCCAGGCTTGGAGGGAATTGTTTGTGTGTAGTTTACGTGTTCTCTTTGCAACTGGGCATGTTTTCTCTGAGGACTCCAGGTTTCTCCATCACCCCAAAAACATGGCTAATCCTTCGACAAGAAAATCCTAACCAAGATACTGGCACAAGATCTGGAGATTGGGTCTGTGGGTGCTGAAGTGTGCTCCTGACAGGCACTGGTTGAAGGATACAGAGGACAAATTCCCCTACGGGGACCGTACATTTTACAAATAAAATCTTTGACCTTGTCTTTTGTTGGTTTGTTCTTAGGATGCAGAGAAGAAAATGAAGGAAAAACAGGAAGAAGAGGAGAGAAAGAATCGTGAGGAAGAAGACAACAATAAGAGAGAGGAAGCAAAGGAGGCAGTGGATGAGGAAGAAGAAGACGAGGAAGAAGAAGAGGAGGAGCGGGAGGAGGATGAAGAAGAAGAGGAGGAGGATGAGGAGGAAGGCACAGACTCCCCACTCAAGGACGAATTATAAAATGTAGGAACTATTTCAGAGAGAACCTAACTGCCTGTGTCAAGGAGCCATTCTGCAGGTGCGACACTTGTAATGGACCTGCCTGATCCGGAGCGGGTGGGATGGGATATTTTTCATTTGTTTACAGTGCCAGGAAATGGTAGAAAAAGGGAGGTTGTTTAAAGTCTTCAAGCTTCATTATTTGTATTATTATTAATTAATAAATAGCAATTATTATTATTATTATTTATGATCAATTATTATCATCATTATTATTATTATTATTATTATTATTATGAATAATAATGTTAATTTAAAGAATGGATTGCATTTTAAACTGAAGGCTGAAAAAGGTTTTCATCACATATCTGTCAGATTTTTATTTTATTTTTTTCAATCAATTTGTCTAATGTTGTAACATGAAGAACCATTTGTTTAATGCACAAGGTAATGACATTGTTTTCTTTTTTTTTATACCTCATATTTTCCCTGATTTATTTATTTATTCGGTTGGTTTATGTGGGACAGAAACACAAAACAAAGACAAACTGTAACAGACGTCATGTGTCATGTGCTCATAGCAAAAGCTAATTTTGCAGCACTTGTCCCTAGATAGGCTTAAGTTTTAACTTTGTGTGACATTTTTGACCAGGTATGTCTAATCTTAATATCTGTTTTTGTTTAATTTAAGATTGCTGCGGTGGAGGAAAATGAACCACTGTTGTTTTACCATTACCAATGTTTTTGTTTGTTTGTTTTATACAACTTTGGACTTTTGCTCTATAGTTTTGTTGTACTACGTTGTTTCTGAGGATACATTTCTGTGCTGAGTTTTTGTGTTCAATGTAGTTGCCACTTCAATCCTTAAAATGTAACTAGTCTTAAATTCTGAAAATGCAAATACACTCCACTGACTCCAGCAGAGGGAAAGCTTCAATTGGCTTGTTTTGTTTCCCTGTCACTCCTGAAACACTGTGTCTGTATATATGGTTTATGGAGCCAATTGACCTGACTACTCACCAGCACTACGAGAACCTAAGGGGATTAGCAGGACTATGCTACGGTCCTCATAAACCAAGATTTTGTATTTTAATTTTTAGCATATAAAGAGCATAATTTCATTGTTTTTCTGAAGTCCTTTTAATGCTCAATGATAATATATCATGCACATATCAAGTTTTTTTAAATTCTTAGCTTTTAAAGACCATAAATTGAAAGTTTATTTGACGTCCATATAATACCCCAACCTGACTTCTTGTGTATGGAGTGTATGATGTGCTCCCCCTACCCTACTCTGGCGGTATTGAAGGCTCCATTGTGATTGGTTCTTTATGGGGACACGTGCGGGATATGTGTCCGGGCATGTTGAGTGATTTCGGAAGACATCTAATGGTAATGCGAAGAAGAAGGACCAAGAGAAAGTTCACTCCAAAGAAGACAAGAAAATATATTGGTAAGTATCTAGTCCTTGTTAAATATACGTTATCAAGTATTTTCTGAATGGAACTTAGCCCCGGCCTGGAGGATTTATCCCCGGGCTGGATGATATGGGGACCGGGCTATTGGGTTTTGGAGCTGGCTGTGGAACTTAGCCCCAGCCTTGGTGAGTTTTCCCCGGCCTGGATGAGTTGGGGGGTGTAGTCCGAGGAGGGGTGCTTAAGAGTGGGTCCGAGATGTGGGCTGTGTGTCCCCGGAGGTCCAGAGGAGTCAGGGGGGCGAGTGTGTGCAAGTAGGGCCGGGGTAGGAGTGCCCTGAGCCGGGTAGTGTAAGTGGAGTAGAGGGTGGGTCATTGTGGTGGATGTCGGTGCGGAGCTGGTAGCTTTAGGAGCAGGCTGGTCAGAGGAGGTCCAGAGGAGCCAGGGGGGCGAGTGTGTGCACGTAGGCCGGGGTAGGAGTGCCCTGAGCCGGGTAGTGTAAGTGGAGTAGAGGGTGGGTCATTGTGGTGGATGTCGGTGCGGGGCTGGTAGCTTTAGGAGCCGGCTGGGGATCTTAGCCCCAGCCTTGGTGAGTTTTCCCAGGCCTGGTGGCTTTAGGAGCGGGCTGATTGAATTGAATCCCCCTTTTGTTTTTAGATGAAATTCCCATCAGTGCAGATGAGGCCGAAGAGGAGAGTCACAGTGACTCGGGGGACTCTGCTGAGAAACAAGCGGCAACTGTGGTTATAGATGATGACCCGATCGACATAGCTGATGGAGATACCTCTGATTTTGAAGGCAAGTTCTTCTGTTTACTCTTGTAGTAGTCTTGCTCTGACTTATTCACATTGTTTTGTTTAAATTAATTCCTAATTTTCCTTTTCAGAGGCAGCACAGAGGCCTGCAAAGCAACCTGGACCAAAACGCAGAGTGACAAAAAGAGCATGGTCAAAGACTGAAGAAGCAGCTGTAATGCGGCATTTTAAAAAACACATCAAGAGAGGAAAACTGGCCACAAAAAATGAAGTAACTCAGTGTAAGCAAGCAGAAATGGCCTTAAGTCAGAGAACACTGCAGAATATAAGAGACTTTGTGAGAAATCGTGGACTAGCACATAAAAGACAACTAAAGGTAAAAGATGGATAAGCATGGAGTGTATGTATGAAGAACATTAAAACTTTTCCAGCCTCTAATTGTGGTTCATCCATCCATCCATTTTCTCCCACTTGTCCGTTGCCGGGTCGTGGAGGCAGCCGTTGGAGCTGCCCAAATCACATAGCACCAGTCCCCTATGGCTCCTCCTGCAGGTGGTGGGTCCACGGAAGGACGGCCTCATGGTTCCAAACGGGCCTGTTTGTCTCTCATAGGGGAATTGTGGTTCAGTTATGTTTAAAGTCCTCATAATTCATCTTTGGTCCTCATGAACCACCTTCTGGTCGGTGGCTGTGTATAGACAACCGTAGCTGATACAAGGATGTTAAATAGACCTAAATTTTTTTCAGATTTTTTACAGTTAGTCTATCCAGAGCTTATCTCTCTAGGACCTTGGGAAACCATAGTCCTCTTAAACCACACCAGGGTTGGTTTTTCCAAAAGGTCAACATAAACCATAAAACCACGTATGTGTGCGCTTGCATACCGGGTCGTTTTGTAAATTCACATTTTGTACTAATGGTAGCAACCGGAGTTGGTCAGTGGAGTGAGGCTCCTCTGCGCTAAAACACTCAATAAAACAACTCGAAGAAACGAACTCGTCTCATTTTATACGCATTATTTTAGGCCTAATAAGACAAAATCATTCACTGGTGAAAGAAAGAGTCAATATATTTCTTATATTTAGCTAAATTAACACTCTTTTCTGCAGATAAATTCGTGTCTTGACATTCTCATCTTAACCACAGGACAATTCTGAAGTGTATAAGAAAGGCTAATGCTTTGTTATTGGCTGTCCCGTCGATCTCAGAGTAGTTCCTCCTAGTGGCGCAAACTCCGGTGCCAGGTTTTGCAGCGCAGCCCGAAAGCAGTGGGAACAGAAACACTATGGCTGCCTCTCTGTCTCTTACTCAGGTAACACAGGCGTACAACTCAAATATAACCATTGTAGGCATCTTTGCCGCTTGTCTGTGGAGCTCGAAGTTATTTAGTAATGTTTTATAAACGGGCTTGATGCGTGCGGGGCCCAGCTCGGCTCTCGCTTCCCTTTTTTACTCAAGTCCTTCTGTGACTGGGAAAAGTTTCTGTCTAATCTCTTCGGACTGCGTAAGGGCGTAGCTAGCTAGCATGCTAGCTAACAGCTAGTTTGTGTGGGACATTAGTGTGTTAGATGCGCAATTATTAGATAAAAGCCCACACAGTAAAAATGGGAGTTCAAGTCACCCGGCAGCCTGGTTTAGTGTGTGCTTTGCGCGTTTCCTGTGTGCTGCTAGTCGGCAGTGTGTAGTGAAATGGTAATAAGAGATCCCATGTGTGATTATGTTATGGCTCTGCTGTCATGCCTACCCATGAATGTATCAGCCCGGGAAGATCTTTGCTAACATCGTGTTTGCTTCACTTAGTACGATTTAAGTTAATTGGTTCAACACTGTCTGCTAAAAGCGTCCCTGTTGCTTTTAGCGTATTGTTTGTCACTGTTCCACATATTCAGCGCTATTGCCCAATATAAACACTATTCACTGGTAGAGTCTTTGAACTCTAAGCTAAATGGGTTAAGTTGTTTGTTGTTTTGCCATTTCTCACCTGGACTGCGGCAAATATGTTAGATCCTTTGCAACTTTATCATTCGCTGGGAGGAGGAAGTCCATTTACATGGGCAGATATTATGCACTTGGTTCTTCATTCAGCATAGTACTAAGTATGTTTGCATTGAGCGATTTAACTTTCTACAGCTTCTGACACAGACCTGTCACCTGAGCCACTGTTGGCTGTAACTACAGAAGTGAGCCAGCAGCATATTGCCAACACACTCAAAAAACACAAACTCTGAGATGCATGGGTTCATAGGTTATTGGGGATACTGTCCCATTAGGGTCTGTACGGCTGCACATTACAATGAGCACAGTGATGGTTTGAACCAAGTGTCACAGCAGGCACAATACTCCACTGTGAGATAAGTGTTTGTGGGCACATGCGGTTATCTCACTATAATTTGACCGTTGACAGAGCTGCTAGAACCAGCTCAAGCTGTTATTTAGTTTGTTTTGTGTAAAGTGTTGGTGTGGTATACATACCCAAAGAAAGTTAATATGTAATAATTTCCAAGTGTACCTTCTGTCAGATATTATGCCTTGTGTGCCACTCCCAGAAATTAATTGTGAAAACATTTAAATGTCTACTCCTTTTGTCATAAACTGTACCCGTCACTAAAACACCACATTATCCCCCAATATAATCCAGGAAATGCTGACTTGTTTCCTGTTTAGTCAACTGAGATCCTCTTTAAAGAGGAAACAAGATTTGACCTGAGCATAATCACTTTTGAATTATTTGGGCAAATTGAAATTTTTGTTTCATCAACCCTCCAAACACAGCTACATTTTTAGGTATTTTTGGCTTTGTCCTCAGCCATTCAGTCTTGTCATTTTTATGAGGATTCGGAAATGTTTCTTCTGGTTTTCCAAAAATGTTACACAATGACTCAGGCAATTATGCCGTGAGGCATAATGAAATGATGACTTACCGGCATCATGTTAATGAAATGCAGCAGTTGCTTGTGTTGCTCAAATTTCACTTAACCATTTGGGATTTTACAGTAAAACACATTTATTTACAATTGGAAATTATAGAATTATATCAATTTTACAATGTGACTGGAAATTGCTCAACAGTTTACATGGGATAATCAAATTTTCCTAATATAATTTCTTGTTTCTTCAGCTCTCCAGTGGCAATCCTATCTATGACAAATACTACAAACAGGTATGCAAACCTTATTGCATTTAACCCAGTGCTTGTATAATGTCATGTTTTTTCTTTGTGGTGGTGTACAACACAAAATAAAATGATCATTTAAATTATAGAACATATTGAAAAACAAGTATGTCTATAATACAAGTGTTGCATAAACCACCTTTTGTAGTTCACACATTTAGTACAAGATGCATACTGTTATGTGATAATTTACCGGATCTAGTTTTCAAACGGTTCATGTCCAGAAAAGGAAATGGGTTGCACCTCTGAATTAATAATGATGGCCTTTACAGGAGTCAATAAAGCTTTGTGCCTCACCAAAAGTCTCTTGTAGAGCTAAGATTTCAGAACATTGGCTTATTTTGAGCAGCTCATACATGCAGACTTTTTTTTTCTTTGTAAGAGATATGTATGTGTATTTATTTGTATATTTCGTATGCATATTTTCTTATAAACTACACATTAGGTTTGATCATGTTGTGCAAGCTCATCTTTGTGGCGCTCGTACACAGGTGGATCCAACAAACAGTGGGCGTGTGGCGGCACCTGATGCTGCCATTTTCCTAAAGAGGTCAGGACTAGCTGATGTCGTACTGGGAAAGGTAAGCATTCACTGTGATCTCCGTTTGTTATGTCCCATTTATGTGTTATTTAAGCAGTGTTTGTCTTGGTAGATTTGGGATTTGGCAGACTCTGAACGCAAGGGCGGCCTGAACAAACAGGTATGTCTAAACTACAAATACAGGCACATCTAAATTCATGAGTCCTTTGTGTTTTGTTCTAATTTTGTTGTGTCTTTCACTTTCTTCAAGCAATTCTTTGTAGCGTTACGCTTAGTAGCTTGTGCCCAGAATGGCCTGGAGGTGGCACTCAAGAGCCTTAATGTGGCTGTTCCTCCCCCCAAATTTGTAAGTCCTATTTAAACCTCTCTGCAGTTGCACAGTATCCTCAAATATATGTGTGTATCAGTTTGATAGTGTAATAATAACAACGCAAACTTGTTTAGCATGATATGAGCAGCCCACTGTTGCCGGGAGGAGTGCCCAGTGACTATCCCTGGGTGGTTAAGGTGAGTCAATCTTGTCCTATTTAAATATCCAAATAGATGTTTTCCACATAAAATATAATAAATATTTTTAAAATGCTGGTTTTAATTGTACACTACCGTAGATGGACTATAGTTACAGAGTTAAATTAAGTGAAATTATTAAACCTCTAAACATTTTTACTGACAGCCTGAGGAGAAGAAGAAGTTTGACTCCATCTTTGAGAGCCTGGGCCCTGCAGGAGGGATGCTGACTGGAGACAAAGTGAAGCCTGTTCTACTCAACTCTAAACTACCTGTGGACATCCTGGGAAGGGTGAGTCTCCGTCAACTTGTATTGTTCAATTCATTTTTTTTTTACATGTTAATGAAGTAATTTACTGTTGCTGGACCTTGTCGTCATCTATCTGGCAGGTGTGGGAGCTGAGTGACCTTGACAGAGATGGCATGTTGGACAGAGATGAATTTTCTGTGGTAAGACACACTTGTGTGTATATATTTATGTTATGGAACTTGAACTTTTGCACATTTTGTCATGTTTACAACCATAAACATAGAGATTTTAAAGCTGCCTTAAGTGATGTCTTTTTGAATTTTTTTTCATCAGTAGGTAGAGTAGTGTGCTCTGCTCCACCCCCTCCAATCTTGTGTGACACACACATTCATCCGCCTAAATATATGTACAAAGTTAATATTTTGAGATTTACATTTATTTGCTAAACTGCAACTTTCATGAAAGTCTGTCTCTGTTGTTTTTTTTTTACATTTAGGATGTAATAATTACATTTAGAACCAAGTTTACAGCGCAGTACTTTTTTCCCCGCAACCCTTGAACGCCTCAGCCTCTCCTCCGGTGCTGCTGCTTTGTGAGGGGGGAAAAAAGGAGGAAAAAGACCTGACAGCTCCTGTAGTTATTGGATTAATAAACAAACTGATTTTTCATGAGGATTTCAGCTGCATCAGAGCATGTCGGTTAGATGTTTGTCAGTTCACGATCTGTTTTGTAAACTTCTGCCATAATGCTAAACCCGTTAGCCGCTAACTGTTGCTGCGTCTTCTGTTTTTTTGCGATCTCTTGTACACGTGTTTGTGTTTACATGGTGCAGGGGGGCATGTTGGGGTGGGTGCTGTGAGGTGAGGGCATAGATCTATTATAATAAACGGGTGAGGGAGGTGCGAGGTGCAGCGCCGGTCTCCTCCTGCTGTGTGCGCAGGAGTGTGAGTGTGGCGCATCTAGAGGCGCTTATTGGAAATGCATCGGTGCCGGACCGGCAAAACGGGATCGCTTAAGGCCGCTTTAAGTTATATTTTTGTACTGAAAGTTCACACACAAGTAACAAACAACTGTGAAGTGAAAGCAAAATGATACATGATTCTGTTATTTTGTAGTATTCATACAGCAGTTTTCTGAGTGAATTAAATTGCCTTTATAACATTCCTAATGACTGCAGAAAGTTCACACCTTGCCCTAACCATTAAATAGACCACCTGTGCGTAATCTACTCTCAGTATAATTACAGCTGTTCTGTGAGGTCCTCAGAGCTATGGTCGGAGTGTATTGGTCACTAAACAACATCATGAAGGCCAAGGAGCTCACCAGAGAGATCAGGGATAAAGCTGTGGAGAAGTTTAAAGCAGCGTTAAGTTAAACAAAGATTTCCCAAGATTTGAACATCTCACGGAGCACTGTTCTATCCATCATTCGGAAATGGAAAGAGTATAGCACCACTGCGAACTTCTACACAAATCTGGCCTTCATGGACGAGTGGCAAGAGGAAAGCCATTATTGAAAGGAGGTTGCTGGAAGTTTGCTGGAAGTCATATGGAGGACACAGCTACCATGTGGAAGAAGGTGCTTTGATCAGATGACACCAAAATTGAACTTTTTGGCCCAAATGCAAAACGTTATGTATGGCGCAAACCTTACACTGCTCATTGTCCTGAGTGCACCATCCCCAGTGTCAAATATGGAGGGGGAGCATCATGCTATGGGGCTGCTTTTCCTCAGCGGGGACTGGGAAGATTGTAAGAATAGTTAGGAAGATGGATGGAGCCAAATGCAGGGACATTTTGGAGGAAAAACCTGCTGGAGTCAACAAGAGAATTGAGGCTGGGGCGGAGATTCACCTTCCAGCAGGACAATGACCCTAAACACAAAGCTACATCTACAATGGAATGTTAAAAAAAGAAAAAAAAAGAAAAACATATTAATGTGTAGAATGGCCCAGTCAAAGTCCTGACCTAAAATCCTATTGAAAATCTGTGGAAAGACTTGAAAACTGCTGTTCACAAACACTCTCCTTCTAATTTGACAGAGCTTGAGTTGTTTTGTAAAGAGGAATGGGCTAAAATGTCAGTCTCTAGATGTGCAAACCTTGTAGTCATACCCCAAAAGACTTGCTGCTGTTATTGCAGAAAAAGGGGTTCCACAAAGTATTAATTCATGCTGTATGAATACTTGTGCACGCCCGACCTTTCGGTTTTCTATTTTTTGAAAAATAACAGAATCGTGTATCATTTTGCTTTCACTTCACAGTTGTCTATGTGTGAACTTTCACAAAAAAATTCAAAATAAAATCCTTGTTTATGGTTGTAAACATGACAAATTGTGCAAAAGTTCAAGGTGTATTAGTACTTTCAAAAAAGCACTGCATTAACTTGTCTTGTACTCCGACTTCGGATTAACGTTTACACTTTTTTTGTGTGTCAGTTACCCTATGCACAATGCTCTTTGAAGTTAACTCTTGGATACTTTGCTGGTAACCTTTTGATTTATTTATTTGTGTTGTTTTGTGCCCTCTTTCAGGCAATGTATCTAGTGTACAGAGCGTTAGAAGGGGAGCCAGTTCCTATGTCCCTCCCTCCTCCCCTGGTACCACCCTCAAAGAGAAAAAAGCCCTCTGTGCCTCCTGTGGTTCCTCCTGTGGTTCCTCCTGTGGTTCCTCCTGTGGTGCCTCCTGTGGTTCCCCTTCTGCCATCACCACCCTCAGTCAAAGACAGAGGCTCCTCCCACTCTAAGACCTTGCCCCACCCCCCTAAACCTGTCCCAGTTGCAACTCCCGCCCCAGCTCCTGCCCCAACACCAGCAGCTGCCCCTGTGAGTACAGCTCAGCTCCATTTGAAATAGCTTTGATAATCTGTATCAACAGACAGTAAAATGATCTCAAACTGGCTAGTTCAGGGTGTATTTAAGAAAAACAAGGGAAGAGGAAGTGGGAAGGTAGGTGAAGTGGTGGGTACAATATTTGACAAAATTACTAATCTTAGGAAACTTGGCCTCTTTTTAGTGGGTGGTGTCTACAGCGGACAAAGCCAAATATGACGAACTGTTCGCAAAAACAGATTCTGATATGGATGGGCTGGTGTCTGGACCAGAAGTTAGAGACATATTTTTGAAGACGGGGCTTCCCTCTGGAACGCTGGCACGTATTTGGTACGTTATTGTGCATGTTTATAACATTCAGATTCCTACCTTTTTGCTATTTACAATTAATACTATGTAAATCTTAATGAATAGGAAAGCTCTTAAATACTTTAATTGAATGGTGGGATTATGGGCCTTTCACAGAGGTTTAAATACCACCACTATGTGCACTGCACTGTGATCAAATTGTATTGACTTTTGACCACAGCTGACTGTTCCCCTGTGAATCTGTCAACTATAGTCACTGCCTGAGGTGAAAATCGTTTCTCTTATGTAAATTTCCATGTCTATTTGTGCTCACAGGGAACTGTGTGACATTGGAGACCTAGGAAAGCTGACCCGAGATCAGTTTGCTCTAGCGCTACATCTAATCAACCAGAAGTTGACAAAAGGCCTGGACCCTCCACAGAGTCTGTCTCCCGAGATGATCCCTCCCTCGGACAGGCAGAATATCAAACAGGTAAAAAGGTGTTTTCTGTTCCTGAATGTACATGACCACGTTTAAGTAACAAACGATACTTGATTGGGTTCTTTTATTTCAGAATAATTTGTCAGCTGACTTCTCTGCTATCAAGGAGCTAGATTCCCTCAGTAATGAGATTGTTGAATTACAAAGGTAGGTAATATAACTTGCTAACTTGCTGAGCTTCCTTCATGGCATTGAGTTGCCTTGGGTACGAAATGCACGGTATAAATAAAGTTGCCTTGCCTTGCCATTGTAACAAAAGGAATGTGTAGGAATGTTGAAGTAGCATTGAAGAGAGATTGTATACCAATGTATGATAGATAAATATAGCTCAATCGATCGAACACACAGATTGATGGGATGAATGATGGCCTGTGTTTGACTGCTGTGATTACTGTCTCCCTAAATAAAGAGAAATTAATTTAAAAAAAAACAGCCATATCCTATTTAGTGCTAGTCAACAGAAATACTCTAGTGAAGAGATATCAGACTTAAGAGTAGACATGGCAGCAGAGGGAGGTATTTTTGGTAGCTACATTTGATGTTGACAAAACATTGACGAATTTCTTTAGTGCAAAGATCTATTTGTGGCAGGTAAAACATGTATTTCAAGGATTTTGTAATTTATTTAGAGCAAAAACAATATGTTTCTGTGTTTTTTGAAATTGAAACAGTAAGTAATGTGTAGGCAAGTCATTTTTATTTGTCACCACTTCTGTCTCTGCCCGGAGAAGCTAAAGAGAAGCTGACTCTTCCTGGATGTTGGCTCATCATCACTCATTGTACTCTATTTCTCACTCCATCTTCCAGGCAGCCATCTGCCTCACTTAAAATTTTCCACTCATTCCACTGCAGACTTTCACTCAGACCACTCCATCAGACTTGGAACATTTCAGTTACTAGATTATTATTCCTTCACACTCTTTAGGATTTGGTTTTAGAGTTTAGCTGAACTTAGTGTTTTACATGGTCATTGGTCATGGTTGCTGAAAGGGAGGAAACTGTGGCTGGTTCTGGGAAAGCTGGGTTAGGAAAACTAGCTTTGCCTACTCTGTTTGTTTTGGCTAAATATTCCTGTCTGTTATGTTGGATGCCCAGGGAGAAGAGCACTGTGGAGGAGGAAATCCGAGAGAGCGAAGAGGCGATCAAAAAACGAACGAGTGAGGTTCAGGTAAGATCTTTTATGTTCTATGTTCACAGGAACGAGCTATTGGTTCTACCCTAGGACGTGGCCTTTCTGTGTGGAGTTTGCATGTTCTCACTGTGTCTATGTAGGTTTCCTCTGGGTACTCCGGTTTTCCCTACCACTAAAAACATGTACAATAGGCCAGAGTGTGTTTGAGAGGAGGAGTGTGGGACAACGGATAGAAATTGGCCCGTGGCTTGTTTACATGCAAGAGTCCCATGTGCGCTCATTAACATGCACCGTCCTGACCAACTCGACAAATAAATAAAATAAAAAAGAACGATCATTGTCATACTGACAATAAAGATGCAATAATAGTCTCTCTTAGACTTCCCCTTGTTAAGTCATTAATAGCAAATGATGTTTATGTGTAGGATTTACAAGATGAAGTAGCCAAGGAGACAGAAGAATTGTCCCGGCTCCAATTGCAGCGGAATAAGGTGCAGGAGGCACTGGAGGAGCTGGATCAACAGAAGCTGACTTTGGAAGAACAGCTGGCTCACATTCGCCAGAAAACAAACCAGGAACACAAACTGGTATTTGTCTCTTCTGTCTAACAATGGTGCAGTGCAAGTATCTATTGGCCGAATAGAAATGTCATTTTTTTAGATCACATCGTTGCAGTCTGAACATGAGGAGCAGGAGCTGAGGATCTGCCAGTTTGAGGAAGAGTTGGTCCAGGCCAGAGAGGAGCTTCTCGCTCTGCAGGAAGAAAGCAGGAAGTTGAAGGAGAAAGTCCAGTCTGCTAAAGAGCAACTTACACCTCTGCAAGAGTCTGTAAGGGATTCGTTCACACAAGTGGGACAGGTCCGTTTGAGTCAATCTGAGATAACTGAATATTTCATTTATTCATGAATTATTTTATATATTTAGATAGCTTTTTATTTATCTTATCTTAGGTTCAGCAGAACCTGAATGAACTACAGATTGAGGAGCGGTCAGTCACAGCTCAGCTCAGTTGGAAGAGAGCTCTTGAAGACAGCTCTCCAGTGCCAGTGTTAGTAAATGGCGCCGGTCCCACGGCAGATATGCATCAGGCCGACCCGTTTCAGCAGGACCTGCTGGAAGAGGATCAGCCTAAAGATCTGAAGGTGGAGGAACCAGTGATTAACTGTAACTTGCAGACGGATCAAGCCGAAGTCATTAAGGAAGCAGAGGAGGAAAATAAAGAGGAGACGAGTCCGGAGGAAGAACAGAGTAAACCTGATGCCTTGGATGACCTGTACAGTAGTCTGGCCTCATCTGAGGTGTACAATAATTTTTCAAGCTTAGCAAGCCTTGCAAAACCATGGGATACCGTGAAGGTAACGCTTAATTTAAAATTACAACATTTTGATGATGGGTTGAAAACAATTGTTAACATTTTCAGGAACAAAGAAGTTCTACACCTGATGTCTCACTAGAGGTTGTTGAAGATGAAGATTTGCCCAAAGCCAGTTCACCGACAGTAATAACAAATGTACTTCTCACTTTTTCAATAGCATTGTTGTAATTAAATGTTATTACACTTATTAGCATAAACATTCTGTTTCAGGCTGAACCCCCAGAGCCAGAGAGTAAGCAAGATTCAGATCTTCCAATCACCAACTCTCCTACGCCCCCCAGTGCTGCCCCACCACAGACTGATCCCCCTCCACTGCCCGAGATGGACTTCTTTGGATCTGACCCCTTTACTGACCGTTAGTATTTTGTTTTGCTTTTTGTGTTTTTTGTTCACAAGATGTTCTACATTTAAATTACATTTATATATTTTTTTATTTCTGTAGATGATCCTTTTAAAGATGACCCATTTGGAAAAGCAGAGGTTGCTGGTAATTTGCCTCATTACTTTAAAAAAATATATATAAATCTTAGTAGAAGTAGCTGCTTGCACTTTTGAAATGTCAGTGTGTATTGTAATGGGTTTTCTTTTTATAATGTGCATCTTTTTGGTTAAATATAGACCCATTTGGAGGAGACCCATTCAAAGGGACTGATCCTTTTGGCGCAGACTCATTCTTCACACAGTCCTCAAACGCCCCGTTTGCCTCAGGCGATCCCTTCTCTGCCTCAGCCGACCCATTCACCTCCAAGAGCAATGCCGCAGAACCCGACCTGTTTGCTACAAAGAAACCTGACATACCAGCTGCAGCTCCAGAAAGTTCAGACCCTTTCAGCACCAAACCTGCGAATCCAGCAGTAACAGCCCCTGATCCATTCAGCTCTGCTGAGAACAGTGAACCTGATCCAGATCTGTTTGGAGGCAAAATGACCTCCCTCAAAGAGGCCGATCCTTTTAGTTCCCAGGATGGAAAGTCTGACCCCTTTACCTGTTCTTCACCTACTTCTGATTTGGCTGTGGTAAGTGATGTCCAGTGATGCAGTGTAAAAATTTATAAATATATTAAATAATTTAGTTGTATTAATAATTTGAAATCATATTAGTGTTAACTTGACTTCAGCAAAGTGATAGTTTGCCTTTTCAATGAAAAGATGTGCAGTAATCCAAAAAAAACTAATTTGGTCTTCTTAATGCTGCATCCACACCAAGCGCCGCCGACGCCTCCAAAGCGTCAGGTTTACATTTAAAATACATGGAGGATGTGCCTCAAGAGGTCCCGCAGCGCAGCACGCGCCTCCTGTGCGGCGCGTTTTGAAGATTTTCGGGCGTGGGGAGCCTTTGACACGCCTCCAGGGCGTCCAGCGCAGCCGACGCTAGAGTTGGGAAATGTTGAACTTTTTGGTCGACGCTCGCAAATTTCTCCAATCAGGAGCTTTCTCCAACAGTGACGTACGTTGTAGCTGAGCGGCCACCGGGGCAGAAGCTCTGCCGCCCTGCAGGTGTAAACAAGTCATCGAGGATTAGCTTCATTGTGAACAGGAGCTACAGCAGCTCTGGGACTTTTACAAAGACACGCATCAGTGTTTCATTTACCTAAACACCCAGGATTAAAAGCGGCGACAAGAAAGCTTATTTCAGTGGCTGGATCTGCGCTGGGAATGTGTTTGATGCCTTGATGATGCACAGAGCATTCCCAAAGCTGCTATAAGTGAAACGAGAAATGTGCACGAATAACGTCACAAAAGCCCTTAACTATACAGAACAGCCTTTATGATGGTCACACACTGAGCTGGGCTTGACACATTTGTGGTTTATTGCACACCTTTTTTAAATGTTATCAACAACGAGCAGTAGGCGATCGCAACAAGCTAACCGGGCTAACCTAGCCTATAGCCACTTGCCACCAGCCACCAATGTCCCATCCACCGTATGGGCTGAATATGAGCTTAAATACTGGGGAGATCCTGCGTAGACCATGGGGGTATAGTTAAAGATCTATAGGACATGGCAGGAGCAAAGAGGAAGACTAGTTAACCTCCAAACAACTGTAGTTTTCAGGCAAGAGCTGCTTCCAAGATGGCTACAAACGCACTCTGAGCTGACGCGTGGCCAGGGCGTCTTGACGCTCGGTGACATTTGTGACAAGCGTCTGACTTCAGTAAGCACAAGCGTCCAACTACGGGCTTGAGGCGCATTTTTGACGCCCGCAAGGCGTTTGGTGTGGACGCATCTTAAGTTAAACTTCTAAAATGTTTAGATTGCCCACTTTCTGCAGAGTTGGTCACATGATGTTGCTGTGTCTTGTCAGCTGATTTACACAGGTGTTGGCAATAGGCTCGTTCGAGATGAGACAGTCGGACGCAGTTTCGACATACGCACGGTGCATGACCAGCCGTCTTCATCAGCCGCTGCATTTCCCCAAGAGCTGCTGCAGCGGCTCCATGGCCCTGTGCATGATGGGGAAAACGCCCACTTGTTTGCGGCTCACGCACAGGTGATAGGACAGGAGTCTGCTGTGAGCAGAAACGTGCTGCTCACTTGGCTCTGACCCCCTTCTCTCTTCAGGGCAACACTTTAGATCTGAACAAATAAAGTATGATTGAATCTACTAAAGATGTGTATTGACCCCTGAAATAAAACAACATGATTTGTGCTTTTCAAAAACTCAGGATATAGAGGAAATATTTTATCTCACAAATTAACAAATGGTAACATTTTCTCTGAAGAATTATGTTGCTGGAGTAAGGGAAATGGATCAGGGGGGTAAAGGACTTTTATTTAGGATGAACTTGAAATGAACACGATATCTCGAACGAGCCTAATGTTTTAGCGCCTTCCACAGTCCGACTTCTTCAGTGCATATTTGACCATTGCAAAAGAGAAAACCACATTATGGACTGGCACATAGCTAAAATCATTGTGAGAGAACAACAAACATTGGGGCTGGATTACGGGGGCAGCTGAAATTCGGAAGTGTAACCCAGGAGTAGTAAATCGGGACAAGGGGGCTTTTTTGCTTTCACACACTTGGGACGCTGTGCTGAAGAAGTCGGACTGCGGACGCCACTGTTTTCCTACCTCGACCGGTAGGAAAACAGCACAAAAACCTGTGTAAATCAGCTGACGTCACAGTAACACAGCTCACAGTAACATCATGTGACCAACTCTGAGTAAGACCGCAGAAAGTGGGCAATAGGAACTGTAAGGTATGAGGAAAACCACACTGATCTCATTGAAAGCAAATGTTTTACAAGGCTATTGAATTGCCTGTTTTATTGCTTCATGTGACCGTTTTATTCTTTCTTTTTTTCAGAAGGACACTGCTGCAGCCAACGACCCGTTTGCTCCAGGCGGCACTTCTGTAAGCACCACTTCTGACCCAGGTATGGCTTGTTGTAACAGCATGGTGTCACCTGCTGGACATAATACAAATTACAGCTGGTGTCCAAAAGCTGCAACATTTTCGGTTTTCAATGTCCTCCTTTTTTCTTTTTCTTTTTTCTTTTTTTTTTTATCTCTTCCCTTCTCCAGATCCTTTTTCCGCTATATTTGGAAATGAGTCATTTGGAGGTGGTTTTGCAGACTTCAGTGCCTTGGCCAAGGTATATTGCAAAATTCCGCTTTAAATTTGTAACATTCTTAAGTTATTTGTGTTTACTTTGTTTTCTTTGTAGTCTAATGGTGAGGATTTTGGCATTAACAATAAGAATATTTTCCAAGAGGACAACTCCGATGTGCCACCAGCTCTTCCGCCCAAAACTGGTACACCAACTAGACCCCCACCCCCACCGCCAGGTCGGTACATAGTTTGATCTTTACGTTAACAGCAGGCCTGTGGACTATAAGTTATTTTTACATACCCAATGCATGTGGCCAGGGAAGAGATCCTCCATCTCCAGAACAGAGTCTTCAGACTCTTTCCATCGACGAGGAAACTTCCTCCCACAGTCGTCCAATGACTTCTCCTCCTCATCCTCCTCCTCTTCCCTGCCTGCTAAGGACCCTTCAGCAGACCCCTTCGCCCCCTCCTCCCCTCCACGCCACAACGTTCGGGAAGCTGATCGATTTGCCAGCTTTGATAAAGTGAGCACTTCCCACTCCCTTACTTCCTCACCATCACTAGACTCAGAGTAATCACACCCTCCTCTCTGTCCGGCTGACAACATTTACTACATTCATATTCAGCAGATATTTATTTACTACTATCTGTGGAAAGAAGAAACTGCTCACTTCTTCTTGTTACAAATGGCATATTCTAATTTTTATCTTTTACAGCTACTGTTTATATAATTTAGTTGAAAGATAATAATGTGCCATAAATTTTATAAATGTAAATATTATATTACTAGAAACTTCATATACAATTCTTGTCTATTTTTGAACAATTGCACATACATCTTATAAAAACAAATTTCAGTCACACCGTCACCTGCGCAAAATTGTTATAGGCAGAAAGTGGAGCACTAGTGTTTAGTCACATGCACTGTTTTTGTATTTGATATGCATTTGCAATTGGGTTTAACTATTAAATAGGCTGCAGCAACTCATCACAATAATAGTGATTAGTTCACAATTAAAAGAATCTACGACTAATTAATAATCTGTCATCATGTTCTGGTCTATACACAGACTACCACAGGTTTTATTAAAAAGACAACAAGATACACTGTAAATGTTCTCCAAGTGTTCCTTTTATATGGCATAATTTTGCTCTTTAATGTAGTTAAAATTTGAGAAAGAAATCTTGAAGTTGACTTGACCAATTGACAATCACTAATTGCAGTCGTACAGTTTAATTAGTTAAAGCCATTGCATAACTTTTTTTTTTAACCATATCTGCACCAAAGATACATGTGCGGTCAAATAGATTAACAGGAACTTTATCGCCTTCATCATTTGACTTGCATGTGCCTGTCCTTGTTTTGTTGTAGCTGCTTCTCATTATTACCCCATACCATACTCTGTCCACATCCTCTGTCTTATGAGTGCTGATTCATTCTGCAAATACAAACTCCTGTGTGTATCCCTGCGCGCCTTCCATCTGTCTGCCTTTTCACCATCATCATCGTCATCAGTCTAAGCCCTTGTCTGGTGTCATGTGTTATTCAGAAACCTGTATTCCCCACTTCTTTGTCAAGTCTCAATAAAGAGTTACATCAAGGGCACTTTCTCTGGCTTCTATATTTTTGCATTCGCTTCAGAATGACCAGATTTTCTGTTTTGTCATTGCATGTTTTCACAGCTCTGTTTTTAAGCTTTTCTATTCCATAAAGTTATCATTAGTGCGTGTTATTTGTAGTGGGAAATGGACTTCCTGTGCCATGGCCTTGTGTCTCGTGGATGTGTTATGCATGTTGAACCTTTGCATGCTGTAGATGTGATTTCGACATGGGCTGCACAATTATTGTTATTGCAATAGGGGACGCAGCAATGTCACAATGAATTGCAAATCTCTGAGGTCTTCCATAAGATATAAGATGGCCTTTGTTGATCTCATAATGGAGAAAGTTTTGATAACACAGCCCTAAACAAGAACACATGGTGACTAAAAATGTGAAAAGTTTTTCTTGTTGGGTTTTATTCATGCTTTTCCTTATTTATTTAGTTTCATCTTAGACTTGCAGACAGTACAACAGAGGACGAGCGCGTCACTGGGTCAGATGTGTGACAAACAAACGACACACAATTGCTCTTTCAAAACGTAGAAAACTACGCTCCGATGGAGAAATAATATTGGAGATAGGCAAAATGACTGAATAAAAGTCCTTTATTTCTAAACCGGACGCAAACGAGTTTCGGTCTTCTAGGGTGAACCCTGACGAAGGTTAAACGCGTTGGCATCCCGTTAAACAATAAAGGACTTTTATTCAGTAATATTGCCCAGCTTCAATATATATATTTTTTTCATCTGGACATAATTTTGTATTCATGTAATCTTAGTCTTGTTTTGATTGTAAATGATGTGTTTTTTGTTTTGTTTTTATCTTGTGTTGAAACACTTTGACTAACATACTGTGTTGAAAGAGTTTAGTAAAATTTTACAACAATATAGTTATTGGAATTTTCAAGACGGTTGCCGAATATCACAATGTTTTCTCATATCATGCAGCCCAAGTTCAATTTTGTCAACGTGCGTGTCCTTCATTTAAATGTTACTCTCTGATTTTAGGGTAAGAAAGCCAAATCGGTTCATTTTTATGTTGCCCATTGTGGCCTTTATACAATAATTGAATCCAGTTATTTTTCACTTTTAATCTTATATATCTTTTATTTGTGTTTTGTCTGTTTCTCCCTTGCCTTTCATATGACCTGTCTGGATCTGTAAATTTCACTGCACAGTATCCAACAGAGGAGGACATGATCGAGTGGGCAAAGCGCGAGAGCGAAAGGGAGGAAAAGGAGCGTCTCGCAAGGCTAACGCAACAGGAGCAAGAAGACCTGGAGCTGGCCATCGCACTCAGCAAGTCTGAACTGTCCTGAGTGGCCCATCATCACCCCCTGACCCCTCCTCTGTAGCGTCCCCACTCCTCTTCACTGTCCCAGGTCGGCGCGGCACTGCACAGCCCGGCACGGCCCTTAGCGGAAAGCACCAAAGCAAAGTGGGGACCGTTTTATTATTGACTGATTCGGAAGCGGACCCCACAAAGAGACTACGGGAACAGATCGATCTCGGAGTGCCCTCATTTTCCATGACTGTTGTCCCCTGTCCACTATCGGCGCAGTTTTGTTTTTCAAAATGCTTTTCATGCAGAGAAGACGACTGCTGCGGTGTGAGTGTTCTCAAAGGACGGGAAGTTGAAAAAGCCATGCGATGAATATGGCTTTGGAGAGAGTTCATTACTACGTCTGAATGTATTTATTTAAACCATTTAAATAGCCTTTATCACAAGCCGTTCTTGTTATACACTAACTCTAACGCTACACTTTTTTAATTTTTTTTTTTCTAGCTTATTTCTAGCCTGTTATGTACATTAACCTTTTGCTTTTGGCAATAAAAACTACACATTTGAAGTCCTACAGATGCACCTGCAAAATGTCTAATTTAGATGCGTTAAACCATAATGCATTTGTGATTATATCTTTTGTTACCTAGAAGTTCTTGTATATGCCAATTGGACGTAATACTTCAAAGATTTACAAAGCTTCAGAACTTACTTACATTTTGAAACGATACTTAACATTGCCATGTGTTTAACGGTTTGTAATTGCAGTCATTTAGGGAAAAAAAGTCTAATTTTATTTTAGAGCAAATGCATATGGTTACTATACATGCATTTCAATCAAGTTCAATTATGTGCAAATTGTTTTCACCAAGTCATCAGTCTCCTGTTTTTGCTCACTGTATCATGAGTCAGAGGCTTTTTGTGTCGGGATGTTTTCGTTCGCCATTTCGTTTATCAAATTGTCTCCCCTGCAACACAGCCGGTGCTTCGGTGTTTTCGAAGGGAACACGACCAGACATCACACCTCTGCAATTTTTCCTATTCGTCTGAACAAATGATGCATGCCGTTCTTAAGTTGTTATTTCCTGCTTTGTTTTCTTTATAGAAATCAGAACCACTTACGTTTTAGGCTGATCCATAAAGGCTTTTTAAAATATGTATTTTTATTTTGTATTTTTTAACATATAAAAGAAATTATTACATTTGGTCAGAGTATGTAATGCATTTAAATGAAAGCGAATAAATATTAAACCTGTAATTTTTAATTTGGTGTTTTGGCGTTTTTTTTTTTTTTTTATGTCTACGTTTTGTTTAAATTGGTTCAAGTCTCAGAGACAAACTTTCAGCGTGTGTGATCTTGAGTTGGCGGGCTTTAGGGCCGTGTAGAAGTGGCAGCCACACATTCCTGTACATTTCAATGAGAAAGTCATTGTTATTGAGATGAGCGCAACACACCTTCACGCGTCAGGAAGGAGGAAGGCGCTTTTTGCTTATGTGTCTCAAGTCTTGGAGCGAGCGGCCACTTTTACCGTCTGTTTATCCATGTCAGCGGTGTAAAGTGTCTGACCGGGCATTTTTACTCGAGAACAACGCGTGGGGATGAGTTTTATAAACTGGAGACGCAGCGTAAAGAAGAAAGACGCAAATAAGTGAGTAAATTCCAGCTATAAGGGAAAAAAATCCTACGTTCTTTTTTCACTTTGTTGACGTGTCATGTCAAAAATGTTTTCATTTCTTAACTAAACCAGCAGTTTTATCGCCCCTTTGTAGTTTGTCGATTTTACTTTAATTTCTCTTATATATTCCCCTAAGTATGAAATCAACCATGTGTCTGTGTAACCAAACTGAGTAAAACATTTGCTACAATACGTTTCAATGTCAGCAAATAACCAAAATGCAATTAAATGCAACAAAAAGGAAGTTCATTTCACTTGTTTACCATTTTATTTTTCATGTTCAGAAATTGTAAATGTCAGCGGCCCATAGACTTCCACCGTCGTCTTCTCGCCTTCATGAGACCTGTCTTTACATTGACTTGTCAAAATGACCTCTGACCTCTTATTAGGAATACCGATGACGCCCAAGACGTCCAGGACTGCCCTGACCCACCGAACCGGTATGTTTACATTGTGTACACTCGGTACTATTGTGAAGCAGCATTATTCTCTTATTCACAATATTATCCTGTAATGGCAATTGCATGTGATGTCTGTTTTCCTTTATTGTTCTGGTTCAGGTTGGCAATTATAAACAGTCCAGATATGGATCCCGTCATTACAGACTTTAGGTAACTGTCCTATGCATCTAATTTCTTTTACATACTTTTTCTATAACTGATTCTTATCAGCAAAGGTGTGAAGGGTTATCACAGGGAGTCTCCACTGTATATTGTGCATGTTTGTATGGCTCTTATGATCATGTTCATGCAACAATAGCAGTGCTTTCTGCAGGTCGCTGTCTCATGAGATCAGACCCATTTCTGTATGTGTTTCAGGTTACAGCTCCCGGACAACAATGATGCTCTGGTATCCACCCATGCAGTGAATGGGTAAGACAATATTGTTCCTTCTCCATTCAGTCTAACAGTTTTACTTTGAGCACCTCTATGAGAATTAACAAATGCCACATACAGTAAGTCATCTGAAGCAATAAGATCCTGTTGACATGCTCATTATAATTAGCTTATGGAACAGTGGACTTCCATAATATTTTTTCTGTGGTAATTAACTATTATTATTGAATAAAATTATTTAGTTGCATTAGCCAGTGATTAGACATTAGAATTACCTAGCGGCCTGAACCAGGGAAACTGTGGCCACATAGTAGTCGGTCCCAAGTGTGACTGAGTGAATGAGTAAAGGATCACAGAACCATACTGAGAGATTATTGAGCATGTTATTATATACACTGGGTAATCTAAAGATTTAGTTTAGTTTATTTGAGCAGTTAGTCTGCTCAAAAGGAGTGGGCCGAAGCAAAACGCTTATAAGCGCCCACCCCCAAAATAAAAACAATAACATTTTCATTTAACAATCAAAGCATACAAAACAAAACAACAGCTGTTTCATTTCTTGTACAATGTAAGATAGAATGTAGAATTGTCTGCTTCTGAATATAACTAAGAGTGACTGGCTGTCACTGTACCCTGCAATTGGCCGTTGCTCAGGGTATGCCCTGCCTTAAGGCTTGCTAAATTTAGACCAGTCAACTGACAAACCAACACAGACCATTTGCTATTGCACGGATGGACTAAATGAACTGTCTGACATAAATTACCATAACTCACGTTGTTAAACCAACAAACCTCAGATTAATAGTTTATCATAAAGTTAGTGTTACTAAAAAGATCAAAGGAAGTTTGCTAGTTTCTGTTCAATTTCTGTATCTGATGACCTAGAAAAAAATATCCTCCACAAGAACAGCAGTGTGTCAAACTTAATTTTGCCTCTATGCTTCTCCTCTAACTCAGTGGCACACAACAACTTCCATATACAAACCTGAAGCGTTGATTCACAAAAACCACGAGACTGTAAACGTATTGAGCTAGAGTCCCCATCTATATTGAGCCCATTAGACTGCTTTGTTGAACTACTTAGGACTGATGCCATAGAAAAACATGTTGAGCACCATAAGCTTGCGGACATGGTCACATGACACTAGCACTGTAACTAACAGTGTCTGACCGTCTTTATCTGTGACACTTTGAAACTTTCACAACTGATTAAAAATGGAAAACGGATATTACCAACAGCCTAATTACATTTTTAAACAAGATTCATTTTCTAGAATTGAAATGGACGTCTACTTCTATTGAAATGGACTTCTACTCAGGAAATAAGAGACTTATTTCCTGCTGTATTTTCAAATGATTGGTTTATTTTATTGGTTTATTTGGTGGGGACAATGCATGTTAATGAACAAGCCACACCGGATTATAGCCTTGGGCTAATTTTCATCCGTCATCCCCCATGCGCACTCTCAAACACACTCTCATTAATCCTGGCCTATTGTACATGTTTTTAGTGGTAGGGGAAACCGGAGTACCCGGAGGAAACCTACGCAGACACGGGGAGAACATGCAAACTCCACACAGAAAGGTCCTGTCCAGGTGGAAATCGAACCCGGGACCTTCTAGCTGTGAATCACAAGTGCTAACTGCTGTACTACCGTGCCGTCAAATTCAAAATGGGTTCTCTGTCCTCCCTTTCAAAGAAACCATTTAACCTTTAAAGGAACAGGTTTTTACATACTGAGATATGTTCTTACCTGAGCTTAGACAAGTTGATGCGTACCTGTCTGGTCTTTGTGCGTGCCCTCGGTCACACAAAACGACCAAAGGTTTGGCCTCTCCCAGCATATTCCTATAGCTCCAAACGGGGTGGAGTTAGAAGCGACCACGCTCTTCTACGGGCGCACACGAAGACCAGACAGGTACATCTAAGCCAGGAATCTCCAACCAGTAGCTCGGGAGCTATCAGTAGCTCGCCAAACCCTTTCTACATCTCTATACGCATGATAACTCAACTTTTAGATGCATTTTCTGTTTGTTCTGAACATGCTGACAATCTGTGAACAGCTGGGTCAATATTGTAAAATATAAGCACTAAACTCAAGTCATTTTCTTTTAACTACTATCTTGGCTACTAATTCTCCAGGGTGTAATCCACCTAAGTCGCATTTTACACAAGTGTTTTTGAAGCTTAAGTAGCTCTCCGAAGTTCTGGTTGTGTAAAAATAGCTCGCCGGATAAAAAATGTTGGAGACCCCGGTCTAAGCTCAGGTAAGAACATAATCTCAGTATGGAAAAATGGTGGCCTGTTCCTTTAAATTTAAACCCACAGTCCAGGTCACAATATCCACTAAACTCTTAACACGATAAATAAACCTTATGATTGTAATGGTTTTGACTGAGCAGAACTTGGTGGTGACGAGCTGGTGATATATATGTCCCTTTCATAGAGATATTTTTGTCACTAATACAGAAATAAGCCCTTGAGTTTTATTCAATTGACTGGGTGAAATATTAAGCAGTGCAGCATTAAGTTTTTCAACTGCATACTGTGTATGCCTTGAACCCTGCTGCAGTTGTCAGTCTCTGACACTGCAGCCTATTAGAAATCATCATATCTGCACCCTCCATTCGACCCTCCATTCAACCCACAAATAGTGTGTAGTAGTGAAGACTACTGTCTTTTATTTAATTTACTTATTTTTTACATCTTACACTCAACCTCAGGCCCAATGTGAGTAGTTTGGTTTTAAGCCCCGCCTTGCACCTATCATGAGGCAGTCTTCCCATATGGCTAGAGGGACTGATGATCGGAAAGGAGGTGGGACAGAGAGACTTTATGTTTTTCCCCCAATCATGTGTGATAGTCATCCCGATCTTATTAAGACGCACTGTTCCTGCTGCCTCCTCCTCCCCCTCCCTCTTCTTGCTGCTGCTCCTGCTGGTGCTACATTGACAGTGATCGGGACAATTTCACTGCGCAGCTATAAAAAAAAAAGCTACACGGCACAAATTCACTTCTGCTTCTTTCTTCTTATCTTTGTTGTTTCTCTGTGGTACGCTCGCACACCACCACTCTAGCCAGATGAAAATGTCAACAGAGGAAGAGACACTATCCAATGGGTAAGACACCTATCTATGTCTATTTTTTGTTTTTTGTTTGTCATTGTTTATTTTCCAGCATGCTCTGTATGTTTTTGTTTCCAGTGTACACATTCTTGCTAACTAACCATGGGACACTAGGCATGTGGACAAACTTGTTCTGGCCGATTATGAAAGACTTTATAGCTAAAACGTGTTGTTGCATCTTTCACTAAAAAGCAGTGCTAGGCAGAAGTGTGTTAACTAATGCTTCGCCACTCGTGAGCAGCTACTCGCATCCATAATCAATACTGGTGTGCTGAGCAATGGGTTTATGGATCTATACGTGCCTCAGTGTGCATTTGCCTCAGTGAGAATGATCATCATTGTGCAAATGTCCCTCTGGTAAAATTACCTCCGTGTTTCAGACTTGCTGACTTGAAATTGAATTAAATAACTGGCGATGCGTGGTATGCACATCCTGACCTTAACAGAATTCCCCCATTGTTGCATTTACAATCTCTTTCATTATATACAATTCAGCCCAGTTTGATTCTTGTGAACTGTAATGTGCAACAGCCGTTCTCAATTAATGGGTAAGATATTTGGGTAAGTGGGTAAGTCTATTGTCATTTGCCCGATTGTCTGTGTCTTCATACAACCGTGTTAAACTTGATATCTAATTATAGATCAACTTTATGTCAAATTAAAAGACAATCTTTGTTTAATATTCATGTGATAGGTTAGAAAACAACAACCCTTTTCCTCTGCAAAACATTGAATCTCAGAGTGGTCAGGTTCGCTCCCACTCAGAGGCTCCTGTGCATGTGACTTACCTGCAATATCCTTGAAATCTATGATATTAACATTTGCAGACATACCATTTGTTACATATTATGTAAAGACTTGAACACAGTTTTGCGTTGTTCAGAACAAGAACAGATCTCGTTCCTTGTTACAGGTCTTGAAGTTACGACTGTTTCTGTTATTTGTTAGTGGAGTGTATTGATATGGATAGCTGTCTTAAGTTTTATATTGTGATCAGTGTTGCCACAGATTACTTGAAAAGGTAATATATTACTGATTACTCCTTTGAAAAGTAACTTAGTTACTTTACTGATTACTTAATTTTAAAAGTAACTAAGTTACATTACAAGTTACTTTATTAGTTACATTCAGATGCAGCCGACAACATCTCCACCGCCTCAGCACATTAATGACAAACCCTTTTACCAACACTCACTTTCTTGGAAGTGTGTTTTAACAGTAACATCAACAACGCTGACGCAGACTCAGAAAAGTGACGTATTTCCATCTCTCTGCCCGACCAGGGTGAGTGTTTTTAGGCTGAAAACGTGACTTTGTTACGTCACTCGTCGAGATGCAAAAATAAATGTATTTTATTCCAATTACAAAATAGTAACTCACAGGGATTTGGAAAAGTAACTTGAATCTGATTACTTGTTTGGAAATAGTAACGCATTAGATTACATTACTAGTTACTGAAAAAAGTAATCAGATTACAGTAATCCGTTACTAAGTAATTAGTTACTGGCATCACTGATTGTGATATACTGTTTATTACGATATTGTTATTACATTTCGTCATTTTTGAGGTGTACTTGTAATATGTTAGCTAGGATGTGTAAAGTTCCGTTAAGAGCTTACCTTGTGCTTTGATTTTATGTTGTTTGAAGCAGAATACTGAACTGCATTGCAAAAATGTTTTGCTAAACATCTAAATTAAATGAATTAATTCATATTGTATCATGACTAAACTGACCGTTTACACGCCAATTAGCTAAATCAAGATATATATATAGACAACCCTCTCTGCCTTCCCAGTGGGTTGAGAGTGGGCCCCTGCTGTTATCAGGAAGTAGAGCTAGCTGCAGGTCATATGGCAAACACAGCAGTCACCCGCATGTCATTATCTGGAGCTGCGTCACAGTGTGTGTGTGTAATGACTATGGCACTGAATGTCAACTGAATGCCATGGAGAATGCTAATGGAACGTTTTCATATTATTGCCTTTGTAATTGTGTATGTATTTTAATCATGAATATAACTTGGCTGTATATGTGTTGCAAAAATCGATTTAATCTCTTTTCCTTGTTCATTCATTATTGAATTGAATTGTGTTCAGGTGCTCGCGATCAGACCTGTCGCTGGCCCTGGAGGACTGCATGGCGGCTCTGGATCTCTTCCTTAGAAATGAGTTTGAGGAGGCACAGGAACGGCTCCGAACCAGGTCTGATCACACCGCAGCCTACTCTTCATCCAAAACTGAAACAAACTACATAGCCCTACCTAAGCAACACCCTTTTCTCTCTCTCTTCTTTGAGATATGCATATAATAACACATCTGCTCTACTTTGGCACTGCTGCAAGTTTTGTTTTAAATATGTGTGTCTTACGGTTAGTGTGACTTTAAATGAATTGGCTACACTACACACAGTAAATCATAGATGGTATCCTTGGAGCCAATATTTATCCTAAGGCTCTGTGTTATGTAATAAGCTTTGAGCTGTCGTAGTGTAATGTTCCTTTCGATCACCGGAGACTGAATTACTGCATTTGACACGTTCTGGACAATTCTGAGCATTCCCATTCAAGTACAAACATGGTGGAAAAACGAAATAAACCAAGGCATTCTTCCAACGTTACAAACTTCTCTGTTTACATCTTCTAAAAAGGCTTCATCGTTATGGGCTAATAAAACTCTACAAACAAGCTTGAAAGCAATGAATAAGATTTCCAGGATCAGTCTTGAATCCTGATTGTTTTTAATAGGCGTGAATTTATTTACCAGCTCTGTTCAAACACAACGCCTGCGAGGAGTGATCTTTTACACATATAATGTTAATGTAAGAAATGTTATGTACATAAGGTACACAATTACACACATTTATTAAGGGAATAAGTTGTCCTAAATATTTGTCTCCCTCGAGTCCGCATCTTTAGGTTGTATATGCTGTATTTTTTCATTTGAGTATGCTGTAGTGCAGATGAAAGGTGAAAACAAGGTGTGGTTACTATTTACAAGTCAGAAAGAAACCTCCTCTACTGCATCATGGTATATATTAAGAAAATACACTTTTATGTAGGTCTTGAGCCGATAGCCAAACCAATAGCGAGGAAACTTTGATCAGTAAACCCCTCCCTCTGATAATTTGTGGTTTCTGTTTGGTCTAGGTGAATTTTTTAGGTGACATCATTTCAGTATGCTGTGATGTTGTTTCCCTTTTTCAAATAGTCTGAAGCTCTTATAATGTTGTGTAACCAGAAAAACATGTTTCTGAAGCTCTAAAATCAAATCCTTGACTCTGTGCTTTAGACACAGAAAAAATACTTTCGCGACACACCTACAGACCGATTGATTGTATTGCGTTCAGTTAGCACTCAGTCAAACCCAAACTGGCGTGGTTCAAAGGCATCAAAGAATGGAACAAACTCCCACAGAGTCTGAAAATGTCCTTAGACCTGAAGGATTTCTCTTGCAATACAAAGTGCTATTGGAAAACCAGTCGTGTCAGCATAGATAACTGTGAATGTAAATATGACCATAGTGATGTGTTATTGTAGTAATTTTAGCATGATTATATGTGGACTGATGGCTGTAGCGGGTGAATGGTTGAATTAATTAATTAATAGTTGTATTTGAGTGGTTAAATACATTATATATTGCACATTTTGTGTTGTAATTCACCTGCTCAGGGACCGCAGATAGAAACTAGCTCGAGCTAAATCTGGTGCAAAGAATCTTTTAATTCATGTTTTTTGCACATTGTCCCTGTTTATATAAACTAATAAACTAAACTAAACTTCACATTAGTGTTCATGCCCCACTTTTTCATCTGCACCTTTCATCTACACTTTTTACTGTATATTGCACAAATGTATATTGTCCATGTTTTGTATTTTAATTAACTCTGTTATGTATTTTAATTGTATTTTTGATTGTATAAGGACTGCAGATGAAAATTAGCATTGTGCTAAATCTGGGGCAGCCATCTTTTTAATGTACCTGTCCGTTGTCCTTTTAAATAAATAAATAACTAACTAACTCACATGTATTTCAGACAGTCAATATTGGTTTGAATATACTTATTTACACATACTCACTTTTACTGTTTTTTTTTTTCTCTTTTGTGCAGAACCAAAGACAGCATGTACCATGCTTTGACCTATGCCACAATCTTAGAAATGCAAGCCATGATGACATTTGACCCCCAACACATCCAAATCGCTGGGAACACTATGAAGGAGGCCCAGGCCATCTGCCAGAGGTGAGATAGCTCTAATCCATTCTGTCAGTTTTCCTACATAGAAGTTGTCTCCTGACGAAACTGGTATCTAATTCCATTGCATCCTATAAAAGTTGCTCTCTTTGTACATACTTACGGTGAATGTTGATTTCAAAAGAGGAATGCAGAATGATCTTTAAAAATCTTTTCAAACACATATTTCCAGTTATTTGAGAGAAAGAAAAGAAGTTGTGGAAATTGATAATACAAAATCTGTGGGGTGCCCTAAGGGTCAGTCCTTGAACCTATACTCTTTCTTACTTTTATAAATTATATTATTTCAGTATCTAAACAATTTTAAGTATATTGTATTTGGGGATTATACAACACTATTTTATTCTGGAGGAAATATCAAATATGTTGATAAGTGTTGTTGAGAAAGGATTTCAGAATTAATAATAATAATGCATCGGTTTTATATAGTGCTTTTTTGGACACTCAAAGACGCTTTACATTGCACTATTCATTCACTTCATACTTGGTGGTGGTAAGCTACTATTGTAGCCACAGCTGCCCTGGGGTAGACTGACGGAAGTGAGGCCATCAGTCTGCACCTCGGCCCCTCTGATCACCACCAACCACTCACTCACTCACTACATTCACTAGGCTTCCTGGTGTTCCCAAACGGTCTCCCATCCAAATACCGACCAGGCCCTTCCCTGCTTAGCTTCCATGGTCTGACAGGATCGGGCAGAGCAAAGGCGGTATGGCCACAATAATTATTTATGGTTTAATTAGTTTTTCCAACTCCTTGTTTGTATTTTAGAAAATATTTAAATTTTCAATATCAGTGGCAAAAAAAAATATGAGACTGCAGGTTAGCAGGGTACCATACTTTTGTTAATTGCCCCCTCAAAAGAAAGGTTTAACCTCTTAACCCCCACCTGAACCATGCATAGCGTCATAATAGCGACAAAAACAAGGATGAAAACGCAACAACAAAGTGACAAAAAGGGGACAAAAAAGTGTTGAAAAAGCAACAATTTTACTATAAAAAATGGGACAAAAACACCAACATGTGACCAAAACGTGACAAAAACGGTTGCGATCAGTTTTGTCAGCTTTTAAATGAGGCGTTACTCTTGCCTATAGGCTGTAAACTCTAGTCGAGAAGCTAGATTTGGACAAAGCTGAACTGGTGAAAATGTGCTCGATTAAAAGTAAGATGGTAAAAGTACTTATGTTGTTACATGAACATAGCAACTTTGAAAAGTTTTTGCCCAACAGTGAGTGGTGTACATTTGTGGAATAATTTGGAGATGAAACAATGTCCAAACAACCTGTTCAAATATAAATACAAACAAAAGACTTTTGTCTTAAAGTATAGGGAAGAAGAAATGCATTGCCTCTAGGGGGAGCAGCAAGACCTAAGTGTTGTTGCTCTGAATGGTTGTCACTCTATTGCTCAAAGATATACAAAAATAATTATAATAATAATTAAAAAAAGGCTATGAATCTGTTGAGAGGGACCCTCCCAACGGAATCATAAACCTGTGTGGTCTTTAAATGCACCACACAGCATAGAAACTTCATCTACAAAATCAGCTGTTAGGCCTGCTGGGTGGGGGTTTGATTTATGTAATCTTGTAAATGTTGTATTTATTTTGGGCCCACTTCTTTTGAGCAGAATGTTTACTGCTCAAATAAACCAATAAGCTAAACTAATAATAGGCTGTTGTGTAATGTCCTGAACTGGAACTGTTAATGTTTTTTGTAAATTTTCTGGCTATACGGGTTTTCTTTTTTTGAGCTGCCTCAAACTTACTGTGTTGTGGATTTTGTGTTTTATGTTCTTTGTTTGCCGAGTCATTCGACACTAATGCTGTCATGCTGCAGCTTGTTGCGTTGCTATAAAGAGGCTGAGTCATTCATTGGTGTGAAAATCCTCAGTGATGCATTGCTAGCATTCAGCTATACACATTTTTATTTATTTTTATCTTTATTTGTTTCAGACACCGCAAAAAGTCAAGTTTTTCTAAAAGCTTCACTGAAGGTAAGTAAAGCTATGGTTTAGTAAAGACACCACTTAAAGCAGTGACTGTGTTTTTACATAATATGCCCCTCCTGAGCTACTCTGCAAAAGTTACTCCGTATCTTTTTTCTAGAGGAGCTCCATGCTGAGGTTTGCTATGCAGAATGTCTCCTCCAAAGGGCAGCGCTTACCTTTCTTCAGGTCAGACACGGTTCACAGATTTTTGTTTTTATGATGTTTTACTTTATAACGCACATGGAAATAATAATTACAATGTTTTTCATAGGATGAAAACATGATAAGTTTTATTAAAGGTGGAATTAAAGTTAGAAACAGCTACCAGATATACAAGTAAGAGTCTGATGTGACAGTGGCTACAAGGCACTTTTATTTGATTTTGTCATATGTTGTTATTGTTTATTTGTTTTGTCCCGATTGTTACAGAGAGCTTCATTCAGTTCTTCAATCCACTGCGTACACTCAAGCTGACAACCATGGCCATTTTGAGGGAGGTGTTAAACTTGGTGTTGGTGCTTTTAACTTGGTAAGAATTAAAAAAAAAAAAACACACTGAACATTATTTCCAGATTGTCCTTTTGGATATTTTTCAATCCAATAAAAGTTACTTTTCTCTTTTCTGCAGATGATTTCAATGCTACCCACCCGCACGCTAAAGCTTGTGGAATTTGTTGGATTTTCAGGCAACAAGGTTAGAGGGGAATGTGACTAAGAGAACATTAACGATAGCCGGTTAGCTAGACTTTATTGATTGCAGGCTTGTGATCCATGGTAAAAAAAAAACACACACACACAAAAAAACGGACACACAGGCACTGAAAACATTCACGTGGGATTTTGATCCTACTGCTTTATGACTCAGACATGTTTCTGAATGAATTAGTTAGGTTTCTGTGGTTCCATTGTTTACCATATAGTGCTAAAAAGGCTGATGCATCTCAATCCTTGTTTTAGTCAAAGTGGATGCTGGTCTACCATTATTTATATTCTTAGCACTGTGTGTTTGGTGTGTTCATGCAGGACTTTGGTGTCCAGCAACTTCAGGAAGGCTCTGCAGAAAGCACATTGAGGTCTTTCTTATGCAACATGCTGCTGCTCTGCTATCACACATTTATGAGTTTCATATTAGGTAGGAAATGTCACATGTATGGCTCATTACACACACCTCAACAGATCTCTCATATGTATTATGATCCTTATTCAGGAACTGGAGAGGGAGATGTTGAAGATGCAGAGAAACTTCTGCAGCCATATCTGAAAAAATATCCAAAGGTTTGACTTCTTTATTATTATAATACAGTTTTACAGTATAATATACACATTATAGTATTTCCTTAGATGATGAAATAGCATGTGCTTCTCATAGGGATCCATATTCTTGTTTTTTGCTGGTCGGATAGAGGAAATTAAAGGCAACCTGGATACTGTGAGTCTTGTTACATGTCTTCCTGTTTCTAAGTAATAGATTGTAGCCCTGCGGATTGATTACTTAGATATTTTATATTTCTCTTAGGCTATTAAGCGTTTTGAGGAGTGCTGCGAAGCACAGCAGCAATGGAAGCAGTTTCATCACATGTGCTACTGGGAGCTCATGTGGTGTTTTACATACAAGAGACACTGGAAGATGGCCTATTTCTATGCCGATCTGCTCAGCAAAGAAAACTGTTGGTCTAAGGTGAGTCCAGTTGGATCTATGAAAATCCAGCTTCTGTTACCTCCCAAAGATGTAATGTTAAGTTTACATATATGGTTTAGCTTATTTTCCCTTCCTACAGGCCACCTATGCCTACATGAAAGCTGCTTACCTCAGCATGCTAAGTAAAGATGAATGTCTTACTTTTGAGGAGACTGAAGTTACTTTATTCAGGTAAAGTTGAAGCTAAACAATCTGCAAGAGCCCCTGTTAAGATTTGATCAAACTTCCTGATGTTGTGATTTTAGGCAGGTTCCAAGTTTGAAACAAAAAATAGCTGGAAAGTCATTACCAACTGAAAAGTTTGCCATTAGGAAAGCTCGCCGTTACCTTTCAGAAAACCCAATTCCTCTTCTTGCTCCTCCACTGGTTAGTCTAAACACGCTTTCTCCTACTTTACAGCAGAATGTACTGAATATTTGGTGTGAAGTGATCATGTCACACAAGAGAACTTACTGTATGTGCACTGGTACTTGTAGGAGATGATGTACATATGGAATGGTTACACAGTCATTGGTAAACAAAAAGATTTGACTGAAGGCATGTTGAAAACGCTGGATGAGGCACAAGCTAAACTTGAAAGCAGTCCAAGTGAGCAGCATTAAATAAATGCCTTTTTTTTTTTTTTTACTTTGAATTAGTCAGTCAACATAATCAAACTATTGCATTTCTTTGAAAAAACAGGAACTGAATTCTCTATAGATGATCAGTGTTTACTGAGCCTCCTGAAAGGATTGTGTCTGAAGCACCTGGGCCATCAGGAAGAAGCTGAACACTACTTTACCCATGTCCTCTGCAAGTAAGCCACTTCCTGTTTCATTTTCAATATTATTTTACCGACACCGCCAGTTTGAGCATTACCCATGCTGCATCTCCACGGGTTTTTTTTTATCCACAGTGAGACTCAGATAAAGTATGACCACTACCTGGTTCCAAATGCCTTGTTGGAGCACGGTCTGCTGTGTTTAGAACAAGGCAGAAATATTGAAGCCGTGAAGCTTTTAGAAGCTGCAAAGTGAGTTTGACATGTATGATGTGTACATAGATCGTGTTAACTTGTTTGTAATTTGTTGTTTTGTTTTGTTTTCTAGGCACAATTACAAAAACTACTCAATGGAGTCACGGACACACTTCCGCATTCAAGCTGCTTTGCAAAAGGCCCGGGGATTTGTGGAAAATGGAACCCATGAGCCTTGTAGCCCATTACAGGCAGCAGGGGCGCAATAGAGCAAATAATACATATCAACAGACACAAACCTCCGAAAGAGGAACTTTATCAAGCCTTTTATTATTTGCAAAGCTCCATGCAGCTTTGGTGGGTTTACACAATGATGCCCCCCTGTATCCTGATATCAACTCCATTTAGTCACATGTTGATGCCAGCAGTTATAGTGGCTGTATATTTAACCATCATCTGCCACTTGGTTTAATTGCGCTGCCCCACAGCATGTGCAACAAAGTAGATCTATGTAACTTTATAGATGATTAAAGTACAAAACTAGGTCTGTAAGGGGCTGAAATTTTACTTTAGAATTTTAACTTAAAGGGGTATTCTGGAACTTTTTAACTAGTGCTTATTTGACCTGATAGTAACCTGGTGGCTGTATGAGTGGTTAGCAAGGCGCCTTTACCTTCCATCACAGTGACCCATGATGCTCCAGGATCAATTGTTTTAGATTTTCTGGTAGGTTTTCACTACTCACCAGAAAGTCTCCAAAACAATTCATCCTGGAGCGTTGTAGAGGCCACTGTGATCAAAAGTAAAGGCACCTTGCTAACCACCCATACAGTCGCTGGGTCACAAAAGGTCAATTACACACAAATATAAAGGTTTTGTTCTTTTGTTGTTTTTTACATAAAAAGTTCCATAATCCACCTTTACATTTTACAAATGCATGTTTGTGTTTTTTTTTTTAGGTAGATTAATTAATGTCAGGTCCTGGAAATACACAAACATAGGAATACTGATAAAGTTTTCAAGCTACAATTACCTTACATACTTTGTTTTGATCTACATTAGTTGCCTTGTATTTATTTATTTTTTTCTCAGAAAATCATACACAACTTTGTTTTGTACAACATGTGAGAGTTGGGCTTTAAATTGTGTATATACTGTAACTTGCACTTTTATGAAATTGTTCAGTCTTAAAAGGACCAAAGATTTTGTCTTTCAGAAAGGCAGTCTTCCTCCTTTTCTCCTCCTGGTCCTGTACTTAATCTTTAACCATTCACACTCACTAAAGCCTGTGCACTTTAGTGAGTGCTGCTGAATCATTGATACAAGCTTCTGATGACTATCACCAAATCATTTTAGTTCACTATGAATATTTACCAGATCGTGTATTTACAAAATTCAAATATGTGTAAATTGAGACACAACTGTGTATGTGCGCGTGTGTTCACGTTTGATATCAGATTGTCTTCAAATGTGAGAGTATAGTTGTTCTGCTCAAAAGTTTACATAGCCTGGCGGAATTTTTTTATTTGTTTTACTATTTTCCAAAGAATGTGAAAGATAACACAAAAGGTTGTTTTTTTTTCACTCATAGTTAGTGGTTGTGTGAAGCCATTTATGGTGAAACAACTGATTTTGCTCTTTTTTTAAATCATAATATAAAAACTACCAAAATGACCAGGATCAAAACTTTACATACCCTGGTGATCTTGGCCTGATAAAATGCACACAAGTTGACACAAACGGGTTCTAATGGCTACTAAAGGTCAGCATCCTGACATGTGATCTGTGTGTGTTTAAAAGGTCGGTGACATTTTGGGCTCCTGACAGACCCTTGCATCTGTCATCCAATGCTGCACTGATGTTTCTGGTTTCTGAGTCATGGGGAAAACAAAAGAATTGTCAGGAAAATTGTTTGTGAGAACCCCAAATAACTTTGAGGAAATACAGGACTCTATGAAAAATAAGTTGTGAAGCGGTTTTGAGATGCAGTATAAGGAGGCACTTGAGGAACAAATGGGCTGCATGGCCAAATTGCCAGAAGAAAGCCATTACTTCGCAAAAGCCACAAAGTGTCTGCTTACAATAAGCCAAACAGCACAGGGAGAAGCCTCAACATTTCTGAACCAATGAAATTTGGAATGATAGGAAAATGGGACTTTTTGTCCATAACCATAATCGTTGCATTTGGAGGTGTAAACAAGGCCTGTGATGTCATTCCTACAGTGAAACACGGAGGTGGATCACTGATGTTTTGGGGATGTGTGAGCTTCAGGGAACTTGGTCAAAACTGATTTCAGGATGAATGCAGCATGTTATTAAACAATACTGGAGGAAAGGTTGCACTCATCAGCCTGGAAGCTTTGAAGGGACCCACTTGGACATTCCAACATGACAACGATCCAAAGCACAAAGCCATGTCGACATGTCATTGGCTCTAGCAGAATAAAGTGAAGGTTCTGGAGTGGCCATCTCAGTCTCCTGACCTCAATATCATTGAGCCACTCTGGGGAGATCTCAAATGTGCAGTTCATGCAAGACGGTCCACGAATTTACAGCAACTGGAGGCTTTTAGCCAAAAAATTATGTTTTACCATCACAGGAAATGAAGAACCTCATCCACAACTACCACAAAAGAATCCAAGCTGTCATTGATGCTAAAGGGGGCAATACACAGTATTAAGAAGTGGGGTATGTAAACTTTTGATGAGGGCCATTTTAGCAGTTTATATTTTTAATTATGATTTAAAAAGAGTAAACTCAGTTGTTTCACCATAAAAGTCTTTGTACAACCAATATGAGTGAAAAAAATTGAAAAATGAAAAATTGCACAGTAATCAAATATTTTGCTAGGGTATATGTAAACTGTATCTGTACCAAACCATTTCCACACACTGTGAAATTTCCCCTCTTGCGAGTTTAATATAACCTAGTGGCAATCTTCTACAGTCTGCGCATTTACTGTGATCTCTCATTGAACATTACTGCTTGTTTAAGATGAAAGAGTCAACAAAAGCAATATTGTATACATTGTAATAGTACCCACAAGTACTTTTTGTTCTGAATGTTCACGCATGCTTAAAAGAAAGTCTTCGAAATCAGTTAAAATGTATATCAAGTGTACAGATAATATACATTATTGGTATATGTATACCTTGTAGTCCGTGCTCAATTTGTAACTGGGTAGTTTCAGGAACACTTTTGGTCTGATGTGATGGATTCAGGGAACAGGCCAAAACATTTGCCGGAACACTCTCTGAAAATTGGGGGAATGCGTTCCCCTAAACGGGGGATCAATTTAAGCACTGCTTGTAGAGCAATAACAGTGGTTTATAATTTGTGCAAAATTTCTATTTGGACCGAAATATATGCCCTATATTTCGATGTTATAAACCACAAGGATCACACTCTCCTTGGAAAGTGTCCTAGTGTGCTACAAAAATGAGTCGCTTTGTGTTTATGTTTTTGTAAACATCATGTCATCACAATTATGATTGGCTGAACAAAAGCGCTTCATTGATTTCGCGTGCGCTGATTGGTGCGTTTTCTACGAAGGCGGGGCTTAATGTCGCTACGTCACCGCAGTGATCGGCAGCTTTGTCTCTGCAGCTGCACAGACTGTGCACTGGAAAGTCCCTAGACTTGGGGCTGTAAACGCTGCTACCCGCTCAGGCACTTTCACTGAGACTCGCGGCTATTCACATATTCTCACTTGCTATAAGTGTACAAAATAATCCACTTTTTGTCTGGCTAATCAAGTTGTTTTTCGAAGTTAGCTGTGTTAGCGGTAAGCTAGGTCTTTGTGTGGCTAGCCGCCTGTCGAGGATGTTTTTGTTTTACTGAGCAGCCTTCTCTCTTCGGGGCAGGGAAGGGTTTGTTGACCACGAACGAAGAACCACTCTAGTGTTAATTAACTAATCTTGACGCAATTCCCTAAATTGACATCAGCAGTACAAGTGTATTGTCGAAAAGCGACACAACGAAGAACAGCTCCAAAGCTGTGGAAGGAGATGGGAAACTGTTTGAAATCTCCCACCTCGGATGACATCTCTTTATTACACGAGTCTCAGTCGGACCGGGCCAGCTTCGGAGACGGTGCTGATCCAGATCAGGAGCCGCCGCCCCCTTATGAGGTAGTTTACCTTACAGCACACTAAACATCCAGACAGTGTCTAGCCCACTGGTAACAGCTATGAGAGTTGTACGTGCTCCCCTTTAAATGGCCTAGAAAGACCGTGTGTAACCGCGATTTAAATAAACTCTTCATGCCTGAAAAAATCTTCTTTTTGCCCACCATTCATCAAAACATCTGGTGAAAATAGCGGAAATAAACAACATCCTCCTCATAGATGTCGGGCTACTAGCTGTGATGCACTAACTTGCATTTTGTTACTCCTGGGTAATTAACTGGATTAAGTTTCGTATTTTCTGTAATTACGAAACGGGCAATATTATTAGTATTTATTGAGTAGATGTGTTTTAAACGCGGCACAGTTAACGCTGCATTGCTAAAGCTGGAAATGCACTTCTGCTTACAGAGATCCGTTATTCTGTAAAGATTGTGGGTTTATTGGAAAGGTTGACACTTCAACACATTCGGAATTAAGCAAAAAAAAAAAAAAAACTGACACGCAAAAGGTAAAAGTTAAAAAGCCTTTATTTAACATGGCTAACTAGATTGAAACACCAACGCGTTTCTAAGTTGGACCTGAGGAAGGCATGTGAGCATTAGTTCAGTTAGCCATGTTCGATCAAAGTTTTATTTGTATAGCACTTTACAACAACAGGAAGACCAAGTACTTCACAGAAAGATACAACACAAAATGTTAAACAAAGGCTTTTAAACTTTTCCTACCTTTTTTGAGTGACTCAGTTTTTTGCTTTTTCACCTATTCACAATGATTGTGGCCGTACCACCTTTGCTCTGCCCGATCCCGTCAGACCGTGGAAGCTAAGCAGGGAAGGGCCTGGTCGGTATTTGAATGGGTGATTGTATGGGAACACCAGGAAGCCTGGCAAATGTAGGGAGTGAGTGGTTGGTGGTGGTCAGAGCCTGGGGCTGATGGCGCTGACTGGTTGCCTCGCTTCCGTCCGTCTACCCCATGGCAGCTGCGTCTACACTAATGGCTTACCACCACCAAGTATGGAGTGAATGAATAATCCAATGTAAAAGCGTCTTTGAGTGTCCAGAAAGGCGCTATATAAAAACAATGTATTATTATTATTATTATTATTATTATTGATTAATAATTAAAATACTTTAAACAAAGACTTTATATCCAATCAGCACTCCAACAAATCAACTTTTGACTCAACACATTTATTGCTGTTCATTATTATGCATACTTTGATCAACTTGAAACCATCATTCTGTCAGCCCAAGATACCAACGTGACTCATAGTATTTTAGTAGCTGTTCTCAATCCATGTCCCTGGGTGGGTCTTTCTACATTTGTTTACAATACATTTACATTACTTCAAAGACTCATTTTTTTCATCCACCAAGATCTAAAAATCCACTGGTATTACCTCTTCATCAAGTTTGCAGACGACACAACAGTGGTGGGTCTCATCAACAACAGAGACGAGTCAAACTACAGGAGCAGTCTGGCCGTGTGGTGCACACAGAACAATCTCTCTAAATGTGGAGAAAAATGTGTACTAGCGCTCATGCTTCACAGCTAGACGGTCCCGGGTTCGATTCCCACCTGGACGGGGCCGTTCTGTGTGGAGTTTCCATGTTCTCCCCGTGTCTGCGTAGGTTTCCTCCGGTACTCCGGTTTCCCCTACCACTAAAAACATGTACAATAGGCCAGGATGAATGAGAGTGTGTTTGAGCGTGTGCATGGGCGACGACGGACGCAAATTAGCCCAAGGCTACAAGCCGGTGTGGCTTGTTTACATGCACTGTCCCGACCAAATAAACCAATAAATAAAACAAAAGAGATTTTTGTGGACTTTCGAAGAGCACGTGTCACCATGCTCCTCTAACAATTAACGGTGCTGCAGTTGAGAGGGTGACCAGCACTGAGTTCCTGGGTGTGCACATCACAGAGAGCCTTTCCTGGACCATGCACACTACATCTCTGGTCAAGAAAAGTAATCAGTGTTTCAGTCCCAGCCTCCATTTTGTGCAACTTCTACAGAGGGACTAGAGGGAGCATCCTGACCAGCTCCAGCACTGTGTGGCACGGCGCCAGCACTGCCTTCTGCCAAAGGAGCCTCCAGCGCATCGTGAGAGCAGCGGAGAAGATCTGTGGAGCTCCTCTCCCCACCATTAGGGACATGTACTCCACCCGTCTCACCCGCAAAGCCCTCAGAATCACCAGGGACCCTACGCACCCATTACACAGTCTCTTCAAGGTAATGCCTTTAGGGAGGAGACTGTGGCATCAACGACCAGGTCCAGTCGACGTAAGAACAGTTTCATACACAAGGCCATCGGGAAGCTGAACTCCCTGCCCTCCCTCCCACCCCTCTTCCCCCACCCCACGCTCTACAATCAAGGATGAGAGAAATATAATTTCAAATCATTCACATGGTTTGACAAATAAAAAAATCTTGAATCTTACAAATGAACAATTATGGGTAGCTTTAAGCCAAGATTTAAGCCTAGAAGTGACGATTTTAAACATGGCTATGTAAGTTCAGATGGTAATGAATTCCACAGCTTCCCATTCTTGAATTTCACCACTTAACACACTGATTTATAGAACCTCTGGAAACTCGTGCATACCCCATCGCCTGGTGTGTGGGTAATACAAATGTGTTTCCCCAGGAATTTACAGCCAGCGGTGAGTAACAACAAGAGCTTGGCATCTTGAGAGTCTGTCTACTTCTTCAGGAAACATGTCTGGGCCACTGAAATAGTTTAATCTCTACAGAGAGGCACTTACAGCAATAGAAACGATGGTAACAATGCTAAATGTTGTATGTGATTCAGTCACTAAATTTAGTTGAAAATGTGTTTAACTTTTTGGCAAAGCCGTTGCAGAGTTATTCAATGCCCAAAAGGCTCTAAATTTGTGGATTTGCTTCACAAGTGAAAGGTCCGGGCAGTTATTTTTTACCATAGGCATTTTGTTTTATGTAGTAGACCCATAAAAAGATGCTGTACTTGACGGATTACAATTTTGAGAATGGTTGTCTCTCGTTCAATGTGTGTATGGTGTAAGTGGTGGTTCGGACAGCAGCTGTGAGACTTATGCTGACTCATGACAGTCAGCCCCCACACTGTCTGTGTACATTTGGGCCCATGTTCTGGGCATACCTTACTGCTATGTTTGGAAGCAAATGTTAGAGACAACAGGTAGAGGAACATCTGGTACAACAGGACTGTCTGTCCGTCCCTCTTTCCAGTTTTTGGCTTCTACCAAAGGTTATCTTGTGGTCACTAATGTATCATCGAATGAGCAATTGTCTAGCTCTTGTGTCATCAACATGGTGTAAAAGACATGACACTGCTGAGCATTGCACATTACTATTGCAAAAGTGGTTGTTGCCGCTGTGGCCATTGAGGCCCAGTCCGTGTAGCCTTTATTTCTGTCCTGTCTGTCAGGGGTAACAGTTCTGCTGATTCAAGCCTCTAACAACAGCAACACTGACCACGTTTACATGCCTGACAGAGGTACTCCTGTATACAGCGAGAGGAAAACGTAGGTTAAACCCCTTTGGAAAGTAAATTTCTGCCGAATTTGGTCATAAAATGTGGTCTGATCTTTATTCAAATCACAAGAATGAGTAAACAGTGTCCGCTTAAACTAATAACACCCAAACAATTACATGTCATATTTTTATTGGCCATAACATGTAAACATAGTTTTTGACCACATTGTAAATGTAGTGACAGCTACTCTGTGGTATTTAGGCATTTAGATGTAGATGAAAGCCAAGGAGTCCTAGCTCAAAGAAAATGTATTTTAGAGGAGTTGTAGTAGTAGTAGTAATAATATAAATATAACCCATGGCAAACCTCCAGAGTATGTTAAACTTGAATAAAATGAACAAAGGAAAGAGACAGGGTTAAAAGACAAACTGCACAGTAGATCTGATCTGCTTATTCAACATTTTAGCTGTTACATATTTGGAAATGTGAAACACACTAACTTCACATTTTCTAAGTAATACTTTATATAAAGCCAGTTCTGCTGGATGCTCGTGGTAGTGTCCTTGTCAAGCTCATGGCCTATCATTCTCAAAAAGGCCATGACCCTTCGTGGCAGCTTTATTTTATTTGTGAAAGGGGTTGGTTTGTCATGTTTCATGATCAGGTCGACAGAACCTCTAATGTTGTGGCTATGGCTAATATTTGAGTCAAAATGCTTTTAATATCGCAACTTGGTTAGTCACTTGGACTCAACTTGGATTTCTATTTCTTTGAAGTGGTTTTAGTTTCACTTTCACAATGATGTTGTTTTACTTTTCATACTTGGTGATTTTATTTTTCATTGACTGTAGCTTATATCAACAACCATATCAATGCTACACTTTTTGCTTGTTGCAACACATGCACAAAATTAAGTTTGTTTTTTTGTCACTTGAGAATGTTAAAATGATTATATAATATGGTGTATTATTTTCAGTGATAATTGTTTTTATTTTATGTAATGGAAACCCACCATCTGCGGATGATAGATGCTAGACTAAAGCTATTCTACCTGACCATGAATTGGTCCATCATATTTCTGACTGTTGGCTTTTGCACAGGGCCTTGATTGCAGTATTTCTTTCTATCCAAATACATTTAAACCTTGTTATAATGCTTACTTCAAGGACCTTTTGATTTTTAATGCACATTCAACAATGCTCAGGGTTACAGACAACGTCATTTTTTGTAAAATACCTTGTGTGTCTACACAGGAGCAGATCAACGTGCCTGTGTATCATCCAACACCCAGCCAGGCTCGACTGGCCACACAGCTGACTGAAGAGGAGCAGGTTCGTATTGCCCAGCGCATTGGCCTCATCCAGCATCTCCCAAAAGGCGTGTACGATCCGGGGCGAGATGGCTCTGAAAAGAAAATACGAGAGTAAGTATTGTCTGGCTCGTATCTGGAATTCTATTGGATGGTCAGTGAAATGGACACCATTTCACTGATGACCATTGAGGATGCAGTGGAAGTAGATTCCTAATTGTCACAACCACACTGTACTGTAAGGCCACGAGTGAGCCCCCGTTATGTTATTTTATATTATGCCAGAACGATGGCATGCTGTTTGATTCCAGAAATCCAGCCCGAGCCGAGAGAGACCGAGAGGTACGTGGAACAGCATGTGAGAGAGGTTACATGTAGCGGCATCGCTCACACACCTGGGCAGGTGACGTGCATGACCAGCTGCAGCACAGGCTGTCAGTGTCCCTCCACTTTGCAGTCTCTCATCTGCTCCTCCCTCGTTGTTCATAAACATTGCGCTGCATTTACAGTAGCCTACTTTTTACGTGCCAGCAGGAACCAAACTGCTACTTTTATCCACTGTCCTGAGAGAAAGAGCGTATAGCCATATCCTCGGTTAGCGTTGGTATCAAAGCGCTTCAAAAACATGACGCACCCAGCATGTGCGCCCACCACCCTCAGCACCCCCCTCCTTGCAGCTTCTATTTTATATAATAAAATAGAATTTAAGAAGATTTTAAGACCACCAGTTCCTAAAGATCATCTGACAGAGAAACGTATTTATTAAATGGTTTGTTTTTTTCTATCTGATTTATCAAAAACATGTACGATAGGCCAGTGTGTTTGAGAGTGCGATGGGTTGTAATGCAGACTGTTTACTTCATTCAACAATTATTTATTCATATTTATTATTTATCATTAACAAAATCAATAATAAATACAACAACAATATTTTCTTTTTCCTTCATTACAGAGTTAAAGCTACAAATCTCTGATATGTAATTGAGAGAATGATTCGTGAGTAAAAAGTGCAGAACGGACTCCGGCTGATCCACTTTTGCTACTTGTTTTGCACGTGAGCAAACGCTTGGTAAATGGCCCCCGTATAGTTTTATAAATGAGGCCTGAAGGACGGAGCAAACTCACTGCAGGCTTACGCTATGATCTGAGACAGCCTTTGTACTAAAAACACTTGAAACCATTCCTTTTTAGAAAGGCATTTGATATTGTATGATTTTATCTACCAATTTATACGATATGTTTTTTTAATACTTTTAACATGTAAATTGTTGGCATTTATCTGAAGCACGTTGGAAATTGTTCACAAAATGTATCATATTATTTGACCATCGTGAGAAAGGTTCTTTTAATATAATGACTTCTGCTTGTCTTTTTATTTTATAGCATTGTTTGTTTTAATGCAACTATCTATCTCTTTTGTGCAGGTGTGTGATTTGTATGATGGACTTTGTGTACGGAGACCCAATCCGGTTCCTGCCCTGCATGCACATTTACCACATGGACTGTATAGACGACTGGTTGATGAGGTCTTTTACATGTCCGTCCTGCATGGAGCCTGTGGACGCCGCTCTGCTGTCCTCTTATGAGACCAACTGACCCTGTTCTGGCGGCTAGTCAGGACATGCATTAAAGAATATGCACACAAACAGAAAACACAACTTCCACTTTTTAGTCATGAGAATCTTTATCCAGCTGTAAGGTGGGTATTTCAATGTAGATAATTTTAGGGTGCTTATAGGCTCTATGCACGCAAATGACACGTGCCTTCCAAGTGGATCCTAAGTCGGCACTTCCGTATCCTGTCTCCGTTATTTCCCTATGAGGTCTTGTCTAAAGCAATGTATAGTTCAAGGAAACATCACTGACAGTAAGATACTGATCCGAAGTGACTCGCTACGTGTTAAAAACATTACGTTGGAGGTAAATTCTTGACTGCAGGAAACGTCTGTGTTTTTTGAGGTAGGACTTTTTATCTCAGCGCTAACGGCTAGTATCAAAAAACACCAGCACAAAAATGAAACGTCTAAAAAGTATTTATACTAAAGACAGGCAGATTATATTTTGAGCAGGCTCGTTTAAAATCGTGTAGCTATTTTCATTTTTAATTCGTGTTAGCCGTTAGCTTCAAGACAAAAACACTTACTGTGATGAGCACGGAAGTTTCCTCTAGTGAATTTTTTGCCCCTGACGTGATGTTTTTAACATGATGCTACTGACTGTCCACCAGTAACTCACTGTCTGCCGTGTAATCTTCAGCTATTTATTTTTTTAGACAAGACCTCATAGGGAAATAACGGAGACAGGATACGCAAACGACTCCTTAGAATCCACTCGGAAGTCACGTGACGCTTGCGTGCATATAACCCATTGTGTTGGTATGTGGACATGCTGTTCCTTAGTTGGCCTGCTGGACAGGAAATCACCAGGACTAAATATGGAGAGTTAAGGCAATCTGACAGAGGGAGCTGATAATACTGTTTAATAGATGTGTTTATCTTTCAACATTTTAGTATAATTGCCAAGTATAACTTTCATTATACTTTGCGGTGGCACATGGCCCTACAGTAGCACCTCCCGTCCCTACATTTTGTTGTATTAATTATTTATAAAGCAAAATGCATTTGGTTCAGTTTAATAATGCCTGGTTTTCCAGGTGCTATACAGTGTGTGTGGGTGCCATAGACTGCAGCAGTTGCAAACATTTTGGACAAAAGCCACTGGTGGAGAATGAAAACCTTTTTGCAGGCCTGCTCGTGTTAGCAACATATGGACTGCCACTTGCTTTTGTATTTCTTGATTTGTGAAATATTTTGGTTTCAGTCAGCATAAGGGCTTTTTTAGGTTTACCAGCAACACCACAGAATTGTTGAGCTTTGGGTGACAATAATCATAAAAAAGATGTTTAGCAGTAAGAGTAAAATATATTTTCAGATTACTGGCAAAAGCGCATTAAAAATAATATCACAACAATGTATGTGCAATATTAGAGTATTTCAGATATACCACATTGAGCGATTGCATTTACTACCTGTTTAGTTTCTTGAGGTGCTATTAGCAAATCCATCCCTGCTGTACAAAAGTAAACATTGTTGAAACTGTGTAAACAGTTGAGTTGCAATTGCCATACATAAAAAAAATAATTCAGATAGTGGAGTAACACTAATACTTTAATCAATATTATTTGCTGGATACAAGAACTGAAAAAGTTCAAATCTATCCATAGCTGTAAAAACATTTAAAAAAAAACTTCACCGTTGGGGGGGCTTTTGCCGTTGTCAGTCCTTCGAAATTATGCAAACATTGTTCTAAGTCAAGTCATATCAAGCTCTTCGATTTAGTAAGTGGTTTCAACTGCTCATTTATTGTTTACAACAAAAGCACAAGTATAAATGCGTAATATTCCTTCCGCCTGTCCACTGGCCTGTATGTAAGCTGTCTGCCTATGAATTATGCAGGAATGCAGGTACATTTTATGCCATGAATGCTCTGTAATGGGCGTGACCTAAATCAGTTTGAAAGCCTATAGGGATCACTGTTGCTCTAACTTTCCTGCTTGGATATGTATGAATGAGTTGGTGAATGTCTCCGGTGTTGCACCATTTCATCATTGATGGCCTTATGTTACTTGTAAGTGCAGCCTGCCAACAGCTGCCTGTCTGGATTAGGGGTGCACTGCAGCAATCCATTATTTTTGCTAGATGATTACTGATTGAATTACAAAAGGCACATGAATGACAATTTTGTGCGATTTGAACGAGTTCTGCTTGTAAATTACTCCACTGAGGAATATTTTTGATAGAGCATATACATAACAAAATTCTCTGTAAAATGGCAATCGTTTTTCTTGTGCTGTTCTGACTTAATTCCTTCTGTTTGTAATGTCTTTTAAAACGTAACTGAATTATAATGCAGTTTTATAGGCAACTCAACCTGCTGCTACTATTAATTGATAAATACATTCTATTAAAATGCCCCATAGAACAGTTTATGATGTAATGCATAACAATATGCATTTTTCATTAAAGGATTTAATGTATGTGGATGAGTGCTGTGAATAGAATGCTTGTTTACTTGTATATACAGTGTATGTATAAAAGAGATTAAATAAAAGTACATTACAGTGAAACTGTGTTATGAATTTATTCACAGTATTTCCACTACACAACATATGCAGACAATCACATCTTAATGCTTTTGTAAAATCATAATCACTAGTTTTCTTGTCATATTAGTGTAGCTTTGATTTGGTGATTAGAGACCAATTATAGTAGACTAGGAATCCTTTGATAGTATAACCTAAAATAAAAAACCTGTAACTTATACTGTAGTAGTTAGAACGTCATTACAATTACAAATGATGACCCCTCCCACCGCTATTCTTTAGCCTATCCTAACAGCTAAGCGCACCATGCCCCACCCATTCAGAGCATAAGGCCACGGGCCTAGCTGATAAAAACTTTGTGGAATAAAACGATAGGTAAGTGGCAACCTTCAAATTAAATATAGCCATGTCAGTTGACTTAATTAAAATCGTAGTGGTCTACAGTCGGCCTATCTTCCAATGAACGCTTTATATTATAGGTGAGTGTTTATGCATTCAATTTGCAAAAGGGTTTTAATTTCTTGGCCTTTTCACTGTGTTGAGGAGGCAATGATAGCCTACGAAAATAAATCAACTGAATGAATTAATTCGGTCCCCAGCAATGTATAAAGTGTCTGACGTTAGGCTATACTACAGGTTGGACTTAATTTTTGAACACTGCACGCCGAAAAACTAAAAAGAAACACTTTACGGAGGCAAAACACGCGCGCGAGTTAAACTTAATTTTAGTTGGGCTTTCCCCAAATAAAGTGTGAACGTTCTGTTCAAGATAAGCAACGATTCCCTTAAACTTCTAGTCTCGGCCGTTCTTGTTCAATCCAAGTCATGATAAGTAGTTTTTGTTATTGTTTGTTAAAGCCGATCAGCCATGAAATAAAGGAGAGAACTGTCTAGGTTTATCTAAATGCTCCACTGCTGACAGATCTTTGAAACACATCTTAGTTGTTGTGGCCCATTGTATCGATGTATTCTTGGATGAAGCATGCGGTGGTTTCGCTCATGTTCATCTGTGCCAGTTGCAGTGCTGTGTGGCCCGTGCCGTTTGCGCTTTGTGGAAGGGCAGTCTTCTCCATTAGCAGCATGACCACGCTCAAGTGACCTTTTATGGCAGCCAAGTGCAGCGGCAGGTTTCCTCTGTCGTCTGTCACATTCACGTCCACACCGTGTTCTAACAGCACGCGCACAGTCTCCTCATAGCCCTCGCGCGCAGCGTCATGGATTATTGTGATACCGTGGATGGGGTCGCGCGTGTCGGGATTTGCCCCTAAACGAAGAAGTTCGTCAACCAATCCTGCATTCCCCAACATCACCACCTGCACGACAAAACAACAATAAGAACAGTGCAAAGAGACATACGTCAATACTGCAAAAATGTATTACATTCGAGAATATTACATCGCAATAATATTGATATTATCATTAACAATAACAACAACAATAATAATAATATTAAGAATAATAATATTAAGAATTATAATTTTGCCAGGTTATTATTAGGCTATAGGCTTATATATTTTTGGCCTCAAAGCCATGGTTTCCCATCCAGGGGTACAGAGCAGTTGTTGGCAGTTAAGCTACTTGAAATTATTAACCATTAAAACGAAGGTGAAAAACAATTTTAACATGAAAATGTATGTGTACTAAATTGTAAAACTTTTAGAATGTTTTTGTAGGATAATCTCAAACATAAACCAATGAATTAATAAACCGTATGAAGATAGTCATTGCTGTAGCCTACTATTAGTTATAATACTTAAATTGCTTACTTTACAGAAAATTACCAACAGTAGAGTTCAGCAAGTACACATTATGATATTGTTTAAGAGAATTGCTACTAACTAAGTAAACCTCTAAGTAGTCATAGAGATGAATATATTGAAATATATATGCCTAAGTATTTTATATTTAATCACGTTAAAACCATGCTTTATAAGAGGGTTTTCACATTTGTATTCATTTTCAATGTTATAGTCAACATTTGAGGCCTAGAGAAAGAAAATGGGAGATGAGGAAGTTGAGCACATGTCCCTTAGCCTACAGTATCTATGAACAGGCTTACAAATTATTATAAAAGCAGAAACCCCAATATAGAGTATTACATTAATATACTCACCTGAAGTGCAGTTCTTCCGTACTTATTTGGCTCATTTATTGCTGCCCCTTTTTCAACATACAGTAAGACTTCAGACAGATTTCCCCTGGCAGAGGCATTGCAAAGACCTTCTTGAAGAGATTGTGGATTAATTCTAAAGAAATGCATAACGAAGTTGAATGAATATCAGACACCTCGGTGTGGTGTGGCATAAAGTCCCATGCATAAAATGGGTAAAATGGTGGAATTCTCCCACAAGTGTTGCAGGAGGACCTCCCTTTATCTTGTCACATGCTCTGATAGGCCTATCGTGTAGGTCTAAAGGGGCTGGTGATTAAACAAAGCTTAGGCCTATTTAGCAGACCCAGTAACCAGATGAAATTATTTTTTCTAGATTACAAAAAAAAAATAATAACCTTTTTTTGAGGTGCACCATATACAAAGCCATGTCTAGTAGGTTTACTGACATTGACTAGTACTTCTTGTTTTGTTTATTTGTTCTGCTTTACCTGACCAGAAGGCAACCAATCTTTTGATCTTGTCATCTTCTAGTGTGACTTAATTAAAAATTCCAAACAGCCTACATTTCCTGATTGTTGAACTGACTGGCCTGATCAAGACCTATTCAAAGCAAAATGTAAAAAGTAAGTAGACAAAGTAAGTAAAATTAATATGTTAAGTAGTTAAGTTGTAATACTTTTTGATGCATTTTATTAGCCTACTTAGATCCTACAACAGGCCTGTTTTAGATAGGCCAATATTACATTGCATTACCTGACTATAGTGTTTTAAGATATACAAAAGCTCTACGTGTTGTGTCCAAAATAAAGATTCACCATATTCCCATCCTGACGACATTCTAGTGGGTTGGTTAATGTATTTTATCAGCGTTGAATATCCTCTTATTGTGACTAATCTACCGCTTCAAGATTTTAGGCAGCCCGAGATCTCTGTCGAGATCCGTGCGACTGTTACGCTATAAATAATATCGGCTTGAGCCTACGTTACTGCTGGAATAGAAACGATAGGCGTACCGTTGGCTATCCCTCGACGTTAATTCAGCTCATATGATCTTCGATTAAGTTTCTCTCTCGACCTTGATGTAAAAGGTTGGACATATCTGCAGCGGTTTGGTTAAATTGTCTCTCCAAACGTGGAAGCACGGCGTGTTTCAGGTTGAGGTGCCGCCTGCTTCATGACTCTTAGTTGCGATGTTAGTTTTTTTTGAAACACTAGCCAAAATGAGTTTGGTAGCATTGATTGGATGACATGATGATGATGGGCGGGCTCGGACTCCAAACAGACGTGACATCGCTATGACACAGTTACGACTATTCATCTTTCATTTAGAGCGATAGCGTTGGATCATGGCGCCCCTTAGCGGTAGATCCATGGGTATAAATGAGAAGAACCCTGATGGATTGATGCTTTTCATACACTTTCATATCTACAGGTGCTCGTCATATAATTAGAATATCATGAAAAAGTTCATTTCTGTAATTAAAACTTACAAATGGCTTACAGTCCATTTTCAAAATATTCTAATTTTATGAGATTTTATATTGTATTATTATATGAAGCACAGGGAGGGAAGGGTAGGGAGGGAGTTCAGCTTCCTGATAGCCTGGTGGATAAAACAGTTCTTCAGTCAACTGGACCTGGCCCATGGATCCCGCAGTCTCCTCCCTGAAGGCTTTACTTAGAAGAGATTGTGTGATGGATGTGTAGAGTCCATAGGGTCCCTGGTGATTCTGGCTTTGCGGGTGGGATGCATTCAGGTTTTTCTGTTTTTTTAGACATGTTTTACACAGTTGAGACATAATATAACCTATTTAAACCGGGGTACCTGATTTTGTTGTTGTTGTAGAGTAAATTTAGTTTTGCCACCACAGAGTGTGCTGTAAACACAGCAAAACACAGACCTTGTTGCAGTGTCTTCACCTAAATGTTTATTGAGCGATGGAAGATGTAGAAGAAGTAGAATCTACATTAGTGCAACTTATCTTGGGAGCAGTTCCCCCGCTGCACTTTGCCACTGCTCAAGCTGTATACGGCGTGAAACATGCAAATAATTAATTTGCTTGAACAATTCAGATGTGCAGGAGGGATAGTGAGAGCTAGAAACGACTTAGGTCCCAAACTATAATTTCACAGTTTGAACAGGAAAAATCAAGTACCCCAGCTTTAAGGTCTATGTTATATTCTTTTAGGACATGGTAGGCCTACTTGGAAGGTCTAATAGGTCTAATACTGAAACAGAGGGTAAAGGTGAGAACCTCTCCACTAGGCTATAGGCTAGAGACAAACAAAAGTATTCAGCAAACACTGCTTGGATCATTTAGATGTTAGTATAGCTAAGTAGGCCTGTGTTAGCTAAAACTTAGCACAATACATCTAAATAGATTTTCATTATTGTATCATCAAGTGTGCTTTTTTGAAACAACTCATGTTTGTGCTTATTTTGCCTCCCCTGAGTCTGTATAGGTTTCACCTTGGGTGCTCAGGTTGCCCCAACCCAGCTCAAAACAAGCAGAATCCTTAAGCTAGGTTATTGTGACCATTAGATTCGCTAGTTATCTGGAGATGGGTCACTGATGCAAGCGGTTACCCTCTGCAAACTGTTGTTGCAGCAGCATCAAAACATGGGTCATATGCAGAGGGTAAATTTTGCTGTACAACGATATGTTGTACAATGACAAATAAAGCACTTTACTCTACATTTAAGTTGAATGTAAATATTATAAAATTGTTTTTCACTTTTTTTAAAACAAGACAAAAAGCTATATAAGCAAAATCAGAGGCCTATGAAAACACTATTAAATGCACTTCCCATATTTAAATGTGTTTTGGAAAAATGAAATATTCCTGGAAATACATGTTGGCTATATAGTTTGGCTATAGCCTAAAGAGGCCTAATGCATATTGTGGTACAGACCATAAAATGGTTAATTAGAAAATCAGACGTCAAGACACATAATGTATTATTTTTTGTCGAGAGCAGTTCTTGTGTCACACTAAGTACCACTTCCTTCCTTCCAAGTAAGACTTCATAAAAAAAATCGTCTTTCCATTTCCCTCTTGGCCAATATTAAGGTCAAATCAGGACTGGGTCTAGTCTGGACTTGGACAGAATAATATCTAAACTGGAAGTAAACCATGTCTAAAACAGAAAAAAACACCTAATGAATTACCAAAAAAAAGCATATATTAAATTATCTCTTCATAAAATAAATAAAGTCTAGAATTGCAGATTATTCTGTGTGCCACCTGAAGAAGCCCAAGTACCGCCGGTGGTACACGCACCACAGTTTGAGAACCCCTGGTCGAGAGCTTTAGTCACAGACATTTATCTATATAATATACACTCAACAAAAATATAAACGCAACACATTTGTTTCTGCTCCCATTTTTCATGAGATGGACTTAAAGATCTAAAATTAATTCCAGATACACAATACCACCATTTCTCTCAAACATTGTTCACAAATCAGTCCAAATGTGTGATAGTGAGCACTTCTGCTTTGCTGAGATAATCCATCCCACCTCACAGGTGTGCCACATCAAGATGCTGATCTGACATCATGATTAGTGCACAGGTGTACCTTATATTGCCCACAATAAAAGGCCACCGTGAAATGTGCAGTTTTGTCTCACAGCAAAATTCCACAGATGCCACAAGCATTGAGGGAGCGTGCACTTGGCATGCTGACAGCAGGAATGTCAACCAGATCTGTTGCTCGTGCATTGAATGTTAATGTCTCCACCATAAGCCGTCTCCAAAGGCGTTTCAGAGAATATGGCAGTACATCCAACCGGCCTCACAACCTCAGACCACGTGTAACCACACCAGCCCAGGACCTCCACATCCAGCAGGTTCACCTCCAAGATCGTCTGAGACCAGCCACTCAGACAGCTGCTGAAACAATTGGTTTGCATAACCAAACAATTTCTGCACAAACTGTCAGAAACCGTCTCAGGGAAGCTCAACTGCATGCCCGTCGTCCTCATCGGGGTCTTGACCTGACTCCAGCTCGTCGCCGTAACAGACTTGAGTGGGCAAGTGCTCACATTCGATGGCGTCTGGCACGTTGGAGAGGTGTTCTCTTCACGGATGAATCTCGGTAAGGGTTAGGTGAACATCACCTCATGTTTCAGCAAGATAATGCATGGCCCCATGTTGCAAGGATCTGTACACAATTCTTGGAAGCTGAAAATGTCCCAGTTCTTGCATGGCTAGCATACTCGCCGGACATGTCACCCATTGGGCATGTTTGGGATGTGCTTGACCGGTGAATACGACAGCGTGTACCAGTTCCCACTAATATCCAGCAACTTCGCACAGCCGTTGAAGAGGAGTGGACCAACATTCCACAGGCCACAATTGACAATCTGATAAACTCTATGCGAAGAAGATGTGTTGCACTGCATGAGGCAAATGGTGGTCACACCAGATACTGACTGGTTCTGAGTCCCCAGACCCCCAAATAAAGCAAAAAACTGCACATTTCAGGGTGGCCCTTTATTGTGGGCAATATAAGGTACACCTGTGCACTAATCATGATGTCAGATCGGCATCTTGATGTGGCTCACCTGTGAGGTGGGATGGATTATCTCAGCAAAGCAGAAGTGCTCACTATCACACATTTGGACTGATTTGTGAACAATGTTTGAGAGAAATGGTAATATTGTGTATCTGGAATGAATTTTAGATCTTTAAGTCCATCTCATGAAAAATGGGAGCAGAAACAAAGGTGTTGCGTTTATATTTTTGTTGAGTGTAAGTAACCAAAATGTTTAGAGCAGATGATTTTGAGGAATATTATTACACAAATCAAAGATCAAATGCCTGTTAAAGTTCTCTTGAAAGGTGGAAAGTACTGCCACTTCCTTTAAAATGTCTTAGCAGAACACCCATTTTTGCCATGTATGACGCACAACACCAGTATCTGTAGAAAGTGGTGCTTTACTTCGACCTACTGTACATTTGGAGAGTCCTGCCCTTGGTCTTTTGACGATAAAGAAAATTGGCCCGCCACCAAGCAAGCTGGCCTAGTATGATGTTGTGGTTGTGTGATAAAACCACAATTTCTACCAATTTATAAGTGACTGAAGTACGTTACTAAACTTGTCTTGCATTGCCTACTTTGTTTTGAGTAGCCTATAGTTACCAAGAGCATAATTTCTAATGTTTGAAAACAAGCTTTGCCCCCACGTGAAATATACAAGGAAACTTCCTCCTTCAGTCCCAATACCATTATCATTTAGAATAAGACAATATCACAAGAACATGGTTATATTGTTGATAAAATACTCATCAACACTCAGATTTGTAAATCAGTACTAGTTACAAAAGTACTTTTAATAGGCTATTTTATGGGCAAATAATGTTTTTTGCTATCTGCAGGGCCATTCATTCATTTCTTTATTGGTTTACAAAAACCTTTCCTATTTGAATGAATGTGCTCTGATTTGATTGTATTTGTTGATATTAGTCTAATTACTCGGATTGGTGCTTTTATGAGCCCAAAGTAGACAATTCCAGATGGACAACAATAAAGTAAGCGGTTTACGTCATCATTACAATATCTGCTGTCACTTTACGTCTGCCGTAAAGCGATGGACTTGCTCACAATAATGATTTGAGATAACTGAACACTAAAACGTTATTTTGTTGATTTAAGAATTTTAATCGTGTTTATAGTAGGTAAATGTATACATTGCAATCAGTCTTAAAAGTATTTCGTGACACAACGTTTTAGAGAAGTATTATAAGAGTTGTGCCCCACTGTGAGGCAAGAAACGACGTGAAGCAGTGGACGATTGTATTTAGCCAGTCATTGCCATGGCCTCCGAAAGCAGCGACAGCAACATGGACAGAGAAATGATTCTGGCTGACTTTCAGGTCTGTTTCACGGGGTATTATAGTTATGAGTGGGAATATAAAGCCGATGTCTACACTTATTGAATGAAACGTCTGCGAAGGAGATCAGACAATATCTGATACACATCGTATCAGTGTCAGTGATCCGGGGATAGCTAACCCCTCAAAGCTAACACTGACAGCTTGCTAACTAAAAGGCTCCAATATTGCAGGTCAGACAGGTAATTCAGTTGTAACTGAGAGCAATATTTGTTGACACTTTAATCATGTATACAATATACAAGGCATCGTTTTTATGATGTCGACTTTTGACACTTCGCTTAGTTACTAAAGACTAGAGACAGCGAAAAGGAGACTTCCCAAGTTGTTTTCATCACCAGAATTTTAAGAAGTAGCTATCCCCTCTGAGATTTTGAATCTTCTTTATTACAAGATTTGAGAAGCGAAGATTCATGTGTTTCAATACTTGAATATCAACAAGCTTGAGATATAACAACAGTTTTGTAAAAATATTTTGTGAAGAAACAATAGATTGTGTTACGTGACATCACAATATTCTCTCGAAACTGTTGTTTATTATAGGAGTGGAGGACACGATAGATGAACGTCTATGCTAGATTTAGTCAAAATGCAGATTATGACCTATGGGAGGTTTGTGGAACTTGTCCCTAAAAAGAACAAACAAAAAAACATGATCTTGTTCTACATGTGTGAATTTTGTTTGGTAATTTTTTTCCCCTTAAACAAATGTGAATTCCCCATAGCGTCCTCCTATCTGAAATTATGACATCAAATTCTAGACACAGGAAATATTGGTTATTGAACAAAACTTTGCTGATATGGCCAATATCAAAACGGCTCATGTTCTACTACCAAATGAAAGATTCAACTATCCACAATTCAACAGTTTGACAGAAATCTGGCCCAATGTTGTGTGCAATTGTTCGTATTATTAGAGTGCCTGTGACACCACTTAACAAACCTCAAGCTGAACAGTGTTTCAACATTTAGCGCTTGTGCCGAACAGCAAGGTTAGATTCCCGGGTCAGACGGGGTCTGTGTGGAGGTTGCCTGTTCTCTGTGTGTCTCTTGTTTCCCCTACCACTAAAAATATGCACAATAAGGCTATGATTCCCCTTAAAATAAATTGTTGGTCTCAATACAACTTTCCTGGTTCAATAAATAAGATTTTATTCAACCAGTATTTTTATATATATATATCAGTATTATGGAATGGGTCCTCCTGAAATAAGAGTGAGTAGTAGCAGATTTAAATTTGTTGAAATCTTCAAATTTAGTTTTACAATTCCTTGCATAGTTTCATGAGGGCATAATAGCGCAGCATATTTTTAGATTTAGGGCATTATAAAATTCATCATGCCTATTGTATAACACGAGTAAGAAGTTCATTGAAATCCTGCTAAATTAATAAATGTTTACTGTAACTCTTAGACATTTTGACAGATCCAAACCCGGACGTCATATTGGCCCATATATTGGCTAATATTCTTTCTAAACTCCTTCACAACAATATTGGCCCCCGAGACTGTAAAGACGCAATCTAAAAAAAATAATCAAGCAAAATTATTAAAAACATATTATTTTATAATAATTTGTTCAATGGGGTCATAATGTTCCTCTTTTGTTTCCACAGGCTTGCACAGGTATCGACAATATCGCAGAAGCAATCACACTATTAGAGCTAAATAACTGGGATTTAGTGGTAAGTACTTGTATTCCGTCAATACTTGTAATGACTCTATGCAAACGGCAATAAGATTAATCAGAAAACAGTATGTCCAAAATGTTGCACTTTTGCAACTCCACAAACTCGCTGTGCAGTTTGTTGTAAGTTGCAATATTCCTGTATGTGCGATAGGTGATTATTTTTTATATAGTTTAAATTAAACCGTTTTAATGACAGTATATCTTGTTTGTAACTTGCAATTGCATTGTTTTGGATTTTTAACCTACCAGGTGAAACTAGCGTCTGTTGACTAGTTCTTTCGCGAACAATCCAGTTTGGTTTAACAAAGGCAGTTCTGAGGCTGACACTGGGATCATTGTTTTGATCCCTACACACGGATTATGTTCATAATAGATGGGTTTCACAGTGATATAAAATGGTGACCGTTACCATACTAATTAACAATACAGAACTAAATATTACAACTTTTAATTTGTCCTCAAAACGATGTCTATAACAGGAAATGTCATTTGACTGAAACGCATCCATCCATAGCTGTAGAAAATTGTGTTTCATTCTTTGTATTTTTATTGTTAAAGTTTTGTTTTATTACAGGCAGCCATCAATGGAGTGATACCACAAGAAAATGGAATTTTGCAAAGGTATTTGCATTTAAGTCACCCAGTGATGTTACAAAATAAGAAAATAATATTTACTGTATGTATTTGTTATTTTTGTTATTTTAAATTTACATTGTATATCATTGTTAGCAATTTTACACAATGTTATGCATGTTATGTAACATAAGAACGATAATAACGTATCATTCTTATGTTATTAATTAGTTCAGAAAGGGAACCAGAACAGCTGAATAAAAAGATGAACATCAGGCCACTCAGCCAATTAAAAAAAAAGTGTTTACCTCTGTATTGCATCTGTGTACATGACCAGGATAGTGATATTATTAATAGTTTCTCTTTGGTGTTTGATAGAAAAACATTTTAATAACGTAATTTCTGAAAAAAGGCATAGTATTCTACATAATTGACACTGACCTAAAGACAACCTTCTGTTTCTCTCTACACTTATCCACAGTCCATAGACATTCTTCCTTTTGGGTCATGAGAATATCTCTAGGCGTTCACAAGGGCACACATTGGCATGAATAGAGGCTGGCTGGCAGCATGACCAACAGCTAACACATTTACTAAGTGGCTGGCACTGGTATCCTCCTCCTCCGCCCAGTAAAAAGACTCAGATGATGTGGCTTTAGCTGATGCCAATGGGATACAGAGCCAAAACTACACAAAAATGCCTCTCTCCCTACTGTCCACTTTTGTTAGAGCTTTCGGTAATTAAAAAGCTTGTAGTCTGTTTAGTTTAAACTTTAAGAGGATTCACTTGGACATCTTTATTTATTAATTAATTAATACATGAATTAATGAATACATTTTTTAACATTATTATCCTAAAAAGAGAACTAAAATGCTAGTGCAATGCATTGAACATTTCCAATAGTCGACTTTGCAGTTTTTATTACTGGGCAGACAAGTTAGGACCTAAGTTGGACTAAGTTTTAAGCACAATCTATTTCACATAAATGTATAAGTTTTTTAAGCTAAGGTTTCCCCTACTAGACTATTTCAGTTTTGTGTCGTTTGACAGTGCAAAGGACTCTTAGACTGGACCAAATTAAATGAACCTTTTTTTGACGACCTGGTCACTCAAGTAGCATGTTTCCCCCTTATTATTTTTGCTGTGGGTGAAAAAAGTGTTTTTCCCTCGAATATTTGCTTTGCTTTATGTTCTGGTTGTTACAAAACAAATTCTTTTGAGATCATTGCCACTTTCTCACTTTGATTTCTTTACAGTAATTTTTCTAGTCAGGCAAGTCAAGCCAACATTTTTGGGCCTGTCAGCCAATCAGAAGCAGTGGAGGCCACAGCTACAGGAGCTACAGGAGCCACACCGCCACCGCCACCTTCCTCTTCCTCGTCGTCCTCTCCACCATCCACCGCTTCGACGTCTTGTCCGCTCAATGCTTCCTCCCGACACATTGTAGAACGCCAGTCTCGGATGCTCAACTTCAGGGTGGAGTATCGGCAGCGCACTGTGGAGCTTGTTGTAGAGGAAGCCAGTTCAGTTGGTGAGTAGAGCCACGGGATTGTTGCATACATCCGCAATCACACTTATAACAATCAGACGCAGTTGCCCTATGATTGGCCATTGTTTTGTTTTTTCTGCCTATAGGTGACATCAAACAAATTCTCGAGGCGGAGCTTGGGGTACCAGTGTCCAAAATGCAGCTGAAGGGATGGAAAAGTGGTGATGTGTCTGACAGTGTACGTTATAGTCAGTGTAGAAAGTATTTATTCAGTTTTAGCCGTTACACAAATAATCAATTGCCCCTCATAGAGAGGGATGCTTTTAATGTGGTGATCCTTAATGAAAAATGTAGATGCATCAACACAACCAACTCGACATGTTGGTCCGTAGCACTATTTATATTCTTGAAAATTGATGTCTGTGATTTAACCATGAAATTGATGTGTAGCTGTTTCTAGGGTCATACTATATTGTATACAATATATTATAGGGTTATTCCATATACAATGTATGATTTTAGTATCAGTCTGATACTAAAATCAAACCTTCAGAACCTACTGCACATACTGTTATATTTTAGATACATTAAATATGACCGTAAGCTTTAAGTTTTGTATTGTTTATCCAGACCGCGTTGAGGAGTTTGCATCTGCCCAAAAACAACAGCCTCTATGTTCTGACCCCAGACATTGCCCCGACAGCCAGTACCAGTAAAAACAGGTAAGACCCTCCACAATATTTATTTTAGGGATGCAACCTCTTCATACTACACACAGGAACAGCGCTTGTTTACTCGTGATTGTAATGCTGTCCGTTGACCAATAGGTGGCAGCAGGTTATTAGATGTAAGTAACTGTCGCCAGAAACTTGCCCACAAATACTACGTGACTCCTGTATTGTGAGAACACTGACCACAAAGGGCAAATTTATTTTCTTCATTTCTGTTTTGACATTTGGAAAATAGCATCCTCCTCAGCTGCCTCACAATGTGTAAATCATGTTGCCCTTTGTTATTTTGGTGCTTCAATACAGATTTAGTTGGGGATACTACTGTATGGTTTAGAGGTTTTCACTGTTTATTCAAAATGGCTTTCAAGTGAAGAGGATTTATGTTTAATTGTGTCATTCATTGTAGCCCTGATGTCATTCCCTTTTAAAAAGGATCTGAATTTGCTGGATTTACTAAAATAGCATTACGCATGAGAGTAAATATATCTTATCAAGCAAATTAAGAAGCGTAATGGCACCGAGGTGATAATGTACACACAAATATTAGTTTTATTGTCTTCATGGATGTCAGACTGCTCATCTATAACAAGTAAAATGATGTCTGCCCTAAATTATTTTACTGCAATTGCAGTTTTTATTTTATCTGACTATTATTATCATTATTTTGAATTAATTGCATTATTAATGGTACAATTACAACAAATATCTCAATGAAAGTGGGCATTGTAACCTTTACCCAATGTGGATATTTGTTGAGAAACTAAACCTAATTTTATTTTCATTTTATTTTGATTATAGCTAATATTCATGATTATGATGATGCTGACTTACCTGCCTCTGTGAAGATTTGCATTTCATATTGGTTTACTTTTAATATTTCCCATCCTGATCAAACATGCACAATATAGGATTTTGCCGGTAAACGGATATCCGCACGGATTGAACATTAACAGTAGTTGCTTTGCCTGTCGATGGAAGTAGTTGGTTTAAATATTGGCACTCATCTGCGACCGCTCCAATGCTCCTTTCTCGCTCTGTCACTTACTGCTGGGTCTCTCAGCAGCGACATGACCATTTTTATGTGTTAGCTATATCATTTTAGGTGTTAGTACCTCATTATTTCGGCTGCCAATTTGGGGGGGGAACATTTCCGTTCTAATGCTGTGGCTCCTCTCCTTTGAGACTGCACTCTGTGTTATTTGCTATAAATGTTTGTATTTCTGTTTTAACGCAACATGAAAAGACTGGTGTCACATCGAGGTGTGGTAAGGGGTATAGGAAGTTGTAAACACAGAGCATATTGTGCTGCCCTATTATTTTTACTTGTAGTGTTATTAATCAGTCTTACTTTAGATTAATAATACTAAATGCATGAAATACACCAAACCTGTTGTAACATTTTCATAATAATCAGCAAATCTACAAAATGGTATTTTCTTAAATATTATAATTTACATCACAATTCTGAGTTGGGTATTGACGATATTAAGTTGTTCCAATGTAATGTAGTCATGCTTCAGACTCTCTGACATAAAACGTCTACAGGTCTTTTTTTTTAAATAAAATCCTAAGACTGTGGAAAATGTTCATTCAAGCCCCAATCTACCTCCCACATTGGTTCAGTCAGAGGTGTGTTCTGTGCCGCAGTGTAAGAGCCTGATTTTAAAGAGGTTTGTCTGTGTGGCCATATTGATGACTGCCTATGAACACAAGTGGGTGTCGAGGAGGATCTAATCCCTTGCATAAATGATAAGGTCCTAATGAATATTTCAATGCAGCTAGTTTTTTCTTCATTTACTCTCCGCGCTAGCTCAGAGCAAGCATGTTTGCCTATGAAAGGTTATTCTAATTTTAAACTTAATTTGAAATAGCAAAAATTATTCATTAGCCGTTGTGTTGTTATCTCAGATTTCCCATGCCTTTCCTGCGTCAGCCATTGCTGTAGCTTCCTGGTGCTCACTAGCCCTTAGGCTAACAGGTTAACGGACAGAAAAAGACATAGGATGATTATAAAGATGGCAGAGCAAAACAAGGCACCGCCTGAACGCTTTCGCCTCTTTCTTCTGTGTTGCGGGTGCAAAATGTGGAGGAGGTAAGAGGAGCTTGTGTGAACTTTGCCTTTGCTGGTTTGTTCTGAGTGACTATGGAATTGCATTGGGAACAATGTGTATGGGTATTTGTGTTTAGCAGGCACATGTCACATTGTGTGTGCGCTTGTGTCTGGCACTGCTAGTTTAATAAGGTCTAGAGTCTGCTCTGCGCCGTGGGGACTCGCAGCTTAGGCGACAGGCTTACCTCAGAATGAAACCAATCTGTTTAGCCTGTTCTCTTCCCCTTCAAAAAGCTCAATTTTCTTTGTCCATAAAGTTAAATGACATGTTTCTCTTCAGTAAATTTTGAAGATATTTATCAACATCTGCACCTCTGATATAACTTTTGGTGTGCTTTGTCCCTCTTTCTTTTCTTCTTTTTTTTTTAAACATGTTTCTCTACCTAATAGGCCAGGCAAAATGAAATGTCGCAGACCAGGTCAGATGAAATAACAAATGATGACGCAAATATTGAAACATTCATATTTCTACTAACTGGCCCCCACAGTTTAACATTTGTATTAAACCGTATGAAACAAAACGCTGTAGCTGTAGTGTTATGTAAATTAGTGTCAGAGTTTTTACTCCTGTAACAATCTATAAACTATTGATAATAAGACTTCTGCACACTTTTATCCTGGTCTTTTTAGAAGCTACGGTGCCCGCCTTTACCCAAACATAATCATGATATTAGCTAAATCCGTATTCATGTGGCCTTACCCGTTCCTCTCTTACACAAACACATCCTCTCAGTATTCCTCCGCTTTTCCCATTACATATGCATTCAGCCTGTCCTCTCTACACATTTCCAATCTTCTCCAGTTAGCTACAACAAACATTACATTTACATATTGATTTCGTAGTTTTAGTCAATGTAAATATGCTGTCATTACAGTAAATTTGAGCTTCTGTTAACATAAGCTCGTCCAGATCTGCGCAGATTAAGAGTGTGATTGCATAATTAATATGAGTGCTACATATTAATACCCCCATCCCTCTCGTTCTCTCCGCTCGTCCTGCTTTCCGTGAGTTCTGAGCCCTGATTAAGTGGCTGCTACGGCCCTTAAGCCTCCCATTGATATTCAGTCTCACAGACCAAGACTTTGTTCAAAAACGTTACTTAACCTCACAGCTTATTATAAATGAAGCATCCAAAAGTTTACTCCTCCAAATTATCCCCTGGGCTCAAAATGGGTAAAAAGTGGATGGCTCTTCCTTGTTTGTCTCATTATGTGAGTATCTAATTATTTGAAAAATACCACTGGTGCATGTATGTTTATAAGGATGAGTCTTATATGGTGTATTTGATTAAAACAAAGAAAGGATGATTACGTTTTTCCAATAAGAATTAATAATATAATGGGTTTTTTTTCATTCAACTCTTCATGATGCTGATTTGTTAGCAGTGGGAGTGCAGGGATGGGCACCATGCTGTCACCGTGCAGGTGGTCATGGCTGTGCTACAGCAGCCTGCTGTGTTCAGCTATGGCCAGGCTAGTTAAGACACAATCAGTAAAGTGGGTGAGAGGGCCCCAGAGGAGTCGCTCGCCTCTCTCTGCCTGCAGGATACAACATCTTAACAAGTTTTGGCCTGCCTGTTATCCGATGCTGATCCTTTAATTGCTAAATGTTTTTGTACAGGATATCCTTTGATATTGTAATTTAAATTATGTATTCATTATTTTAATTTTTCTGCTGTTTTGCATTTTTTATTCAGTGCTCTGCCTGATTCGTTAAACCAGAACTTCCTGTTGGTCATCAGTCATCGTGAGGCTCAGAGAGACTACAGCCTGAACTTCCCTGGCTCCAGAACCATCCAGGAGGTATAACTTCAAACCACCTGCAGCCCCCACCCTGACATTTAGAATCATTGAATACTTTCTCATAAAAGCAGCAGTCCTCCCTCCCACTCAAGCCAAACTGTGCTAGTCTATCTTAGCCATCGATTCATTATTCATCACAAATGATCACATTTCTGAGCACATAATTACTCTCACAGCTGCGCCTTAGTACACCCCCCTCTTTGCTTCAGTCCCGGAGTCTGTGTCATTCTCCAATTCTCCTGACTTTGTACAGACTGGGACGCAATGTTACCGACTGATTTCGTCATTAAGCTTCATGAAGGCAGTCTATCCAAGAGTTTCTATACTTTAAAGATTCTGTTTTAATAATGGAACCAGTGTATGCGTCTCCACTTTACTATTATGTATACAAGTTTCTCCTGTTCCTCAGTATGCATTTATTTAGTCTTAATTTTTGTGCCAGTATGATGCGTTGTTCACAGCAGAAAGCATCCTGTTGAAGCAAAAATAACATCCCTTTGGAATAACTAGGACTATTGTGTGAAGTATACTATTAGTTAAACCTAGTTTCTTATAATATTCTCTATAGAGGCCATAATGGCGTGGCTTCTCCCAATGTGTGTGATGAGTGTCAATGATTAAATGACTATCGGCCTCTTGTAGAGCTTGTAATGGTGCTAATTGATCAGATTAGTTCGACCAGCATCATACGGCACCGGCAAGTTCCTTGGTCCTTTGCCTTTGCCGCCTCCGCTCTCACTCTCTTCTAAGGCAGATGGTTTTGATGAACACCCGCTGTGAACCTTAAGTGTTTCTGCTGGGATTACAAACACTGGGGAGGTGCCTCTGCCATGTGGGAGGGGGCACTGTGGATGTGGAAACACGACTAAGGACTGTTGGCTTGGTGGGGGTGCTGTAACAGACCATAGTGGAACAGAGCAGGGACAATATGGCTTTAAACAGGCCTTCTTGTTGCTTTCTTTTCCTTACGCATGCTTGTCTTTACCCTTCAGAAGACCCCATGCAGTGTAAATGAGGCACAGAGTTTTGCATTTAGTGTGTGGATCATACGCCAACTAATAATATCTCCGGATCAGGGGAGTTTCTGCAGAGCCGTTTATAATCATGCAAATGATATAGTTTATGTGACCAATCATTTGCACAGGACAAACTAAAACCCATCTGAGATAGCAACAAAGAAGTAACACCGTATTGAGCCAGCCACTGTGTCCAGTCACAGACACATATGGACCCGATTGCTGAGCATCTTTCTATCCCCATTCGGCTTTTGTCTCTCCTGTAGACCAGCGGATGGTCCCTGCTTGTGCATATCAATAGGCATAGAGTCCTGTCTTCTTGTTTGTCTTTGCTTAAGGCTCTAGATTTGCCTTGTGGCTCTCTTAAAGCTGCCCTCGCTCCTCCCTTTCTATCCTTCTATTCTCCATCTTAACTTCTTTCTTCTCCATTTCTGATGCACAGTGCTGTGTAGACCCTGATTGGCATTAACAGACAAGAGTGAGGGGTAAGTTGCTGGCTAGCTCCTCACATAAGCTGCAGAGCAAATGTTTGCCAGGCAAGTAGACGGTAGAATAGGCAGAGCTGCTGGGCCCAAGTTGTCCGTGACCAGACCAGTTGTCCTGGGGATTTCCCTCCTCTGCAGCCTCCCAGGCCGTCGCCCAGCCTCGCAGCTGGGTGACACTGGTACCAACGCGTAGCTGCATTGCTGAGAAAAAGGAGGCCGCATCGAAAGGATTCAAAGAACAGCATCTGGTGTGTAATAGAGGTGAAGAAAGGCAGTGAGAGCTTGTGACTCTTTAACGGAAACCTTTACTTCTCTTTGATTTGCTTCCAGCCAGGGATTACAGAAAATTGACCTTTATCAACTTCTGTCAATTTTTAGGGGTTCAGGATAATGCTAAGAATTAATTTTATTTTAACTTCAATTAAGCAAATAATTTTTGTATTGCTCTCGATCTAAGGTTTTATTTTGCAATTTAACTATAATTAATAATAATTTAACTATACATCTTTTGTAAAAAAAAAAAAAAAAAACAATAATAATAATAATAACAGCAGTATCTCTTTGTGTAGCACAAGATAAAAATGGCCATTATCCCACAAATTCTTCTTTCTTCTCTTCCTATCACTTATCAAAGGTCATTGATTATTTTTAACTTATTTTTTCCTTTGCCGCTGGATCAGTGAGATGCAAAATTAAGTTTTTACCTCCATTTCCAGTGTGACAGACAGGGGGCAGTATAAGACAGTACTGCTCCTTATATAGGTTTGTTTGGTAATTATCCACACTTAAATACTTATGAGCCAAATTCCTTTAAATGTATGTTTTTTTTTGGGGGTTTTTTTACATTCTTATGCTAAAACATATTTGATTCCAGTCAATCTGCAGCTTCTGCAGTGGGTACACTACGATTTTTGGATGCTCTGATGGCGTCAGGCCAGCAGACCTGTAGCTGTGTTTTCCTTCTACAGTGCGTTTAGTTTGCCTTCTGCCAGGTGCTTTTTATTGTCCTCGTCCTCCTGCAGGGCTCTCTCTGAGGTGGGTGTTAAGTTTGTTGTTTCTGTGATGCTTCTTTAACCTCTGACTGCAGACTGTTCATTACTAGTGTGTATGCCTCTCATTTCTCGCTTCTTGTGCTCTATTCATGGACCGGCCAGCCGGTCAGTCAAATCCCTGTTGTGCGGCTGGTCAAACAGCGATATTACACTCTGTAATAACACTGGCCACCCGCTCTGACCTCAGTCTGCTCTCCTGGCCATAGCTCCTCTTCATAAGGGCTGGCTCTCACTAGTATGCTGTGGGATTTACAATAGAAAGACAAAGAGTGCTCTGTGCCACTTTTTATTATTTCACTTTTTCCCAGTTTGTTTGTTCTTTGAATTGCTTTTCTCGCTTGCCAGGCTCAGCCCAAATGATTTCTTTGACTGGTAACTAACTAGAACATATTTATTTCTCCTTTAAATACCGTACATTTTGGACAATTAAGCGCACCTTACTAAAAGCCACGCCAGCTAAATGTGCAGCCTTGAACACATACAGGCCGCACTCGAATACAAGCCGCTGGTTTTTATAGTGCCGTGCATCCGCTCAGAGCGATGGCGCAGATGAGGAGGAAGAGACACCTCATCCCGGAGAAAGGTGCAGAGGGAGGGCGGCAGGGACAGCAGTGATAAACGCGTAAAAAAGGCAGAAATGTCCAGTGTAGCCGACCTCAATGTGGAAGTGTAGAGGCCAACGCACACCAGAACGCAGCGCGCCGCGTCACGGCACTTCAGAGGCTTTTCTCAAACCGTGCGGGGATTTACACACGTGATTTATACATTCATCATAAATAAAAGAAAACCCGTATGTCCGTGTTGTAAGAGAGAGAACAAACGTGGCTCTTTTTTGTAGGTTAACAGCGAGTTGGCGACAGACACGAGTTTTGCATGCTTCCCCTGATGCCTGAGCCCTGACGATGGTTTCTCTGTCTCCGCGGCTTCTCTCGTCCCTCCAAACAAAGTTCACGGCGCCCCCTGTCTGTCATGGCCAGACCCGCCTCTGTGCCTCTGCAGGATGGTTAAATGCCTGGGTTTTCCTCCGCGCATCACTGCAACCACGGTGTGCGTTCTCTCAGAAAGTAAAGGAGGCGGCTTTTTTGCCGCACGTCAAGGCGTTTCTGTGCGTTGGGGGGAGCAAAGCCCTTTGACATTTAGGCTAAAAGGAGGCTTCATTATTTTAAAAGTTACTCATCTATCGTTCCTCAGCCAAGAGCAGATTAGAAGTCCTGTCTCACTTTTGCGTTTACTGCTAGAGAGTGCCTCTAGTGCCTGTTGGCGGCTATATATTGGCCGCACCGTCATATCGGCCGCAGGGTTCAAAGTGTGGGAAAAAAGTAGCAGCGTATAGGCCGGAAATTACGGTAAATAAATGTTCATCAATAGAGCCTGCCATTATCTATTGTGCAGAAGTACATTAAGTAGAAATTAAAATATGAGTACTAAATTCACTCAGACTTCTGCCTGCACAACTTTCAGAGCCTTTTGTGCTTCCACTGATTTGTTGCTTCATGTTTGACACTGGCTTTGACTCTGTGTTTGTAGCGGTCTTAAAGTTTACACATCCATGACCCACAGTCCTGCTATGCTCAAGGATCCATCTCTTCTTAGTTCTTTTTTTTACAAAGACAGGATTTGACCCGTGTGGAGGGATCTTTGCTCTACAATAGATAGTTTTCTCAGCATCAGTGTCCAGCCGTGGACGCCTGAAGGCGAGAATTCAGCAGAATAAATGCACTAGATCCACGGCCGCCAGCGCTCAGACGCCGACGGTGCTTTGATCAGCTTTGGCTGGCGCACATCAGGCTGGCATTGAGGCTTTAAACCAACAACCCACTGAAGAGTGTAAAGCTGCGCCCGGCGGGGCAGGAGCTGCTGGCTGCTAACTGTTTAAATGGAGGGAATGTTATTAAGTAATGCAGATACAACATCTGTGCCTGAATGACCGAAGAGAAATACTGTCCATTTCAAAGTGTGCGGGTGTTTGTGCTAGGCCTTAGCTCTGGCATCTGGAGAATGCTGGCTTTTTCTTTTTTTCCTTCCTCTCATCTCAATTCTTCCTGATCAACATTGCTAACAACCAGTAAGCTCGCAATATACTGTATTTTTTAATTTGATTATGTCATGATAAGATGTGTCATTCTCTGTAAACATATGAGCAACCATCTCATTTTATTTGCATTGTGTTCACAGGTGAAGAGAAATGTTTCAGACTTGACCAACATCCCAGTGCGACACCAACTGTGGGAGGGATGGCCGGCATCTGCATCAGACGACTCCGTAAGAAGAACCTTTGATCTTTTTCACAAATTACACACTCCCTATAGTAGATGTTCACTTCATGTATTTGTTATATACAAGTATTTGCTGTTCAATACAATGAGGCTGACTACTGTTAAAATGCTACTGGAATAAGTTCAAGGTTTAAGTGGAGCTGTGTTTTGGTTCTCGAGAATGATAGATGCAGCATAGGTATCGTGAAAACCAAACATCTTTTTAAAGGACTGATACCGAAAAGAAAATGTAAAGGTACCCGGTTGTGTGTGTTCTGTGTCCGCTGACATCTTGGACTAGAATGCTGAAAGATTCATAGTGTGGCTTTTAAGTATTTTAATTATCACAATTGTCATACTGGCAAAGTAGAACAGCTTTTTTTTTTTTTTTATTGTGGGCAAAGCCAAAATCTCCAGTAACCATCTGACAAAATGAGTGAGACGCTTGGACGTAAGTTGATGGAGCTAATTAAGATGTCACTGGCAGTAGAATGCAGCGTCGGCTATCTGTGGACATTAAAGCTCTCATCATTGAGTCTCTCTGACCTCTCTCGTCCGTGGGTCGCTCTTCCCAGCCATTCATCCTAAACACAGTCAAGCTGATCTGAAACAGGCCTCATACTGAACCTTGGGGAACCTCTGACCCCTTTTGTCATGTTCTTTCTTTGACAGCATATGTGTTCCCATACTAATTGTATAGTATGGTTTATCAGGCAACACTGTGGAGCTGTTGTGCACACAGTCTTGTGTGAACCTGAAGCTGACGTTTTCCTTTTAGATCTATGTGAGAGTGCTTTTGTTTGAGCATTGCTTTTGATATAATACACTCTCTGTATTTCATTTTCTGCTTGACTAATTAGTATGGAGACCCTTTAATGTATAAAGGACATTGTTTGTTTTTTTGCCACAGATGGATGGTCAATAACTGCATCTGTTTCAACCCTGAGGATTTTTGAACTTTAGATTATATCAAATTTGCTAAGCTGTATCTTTCTGGATGGCAGACTAAACGGAGACCACAGTCCATAGTTTGTATTGTCTGAGAACTTGATAGACCTCCTATAGACCACAATCTAAGCAACCGAAACAGTACATTTTAAGATTATTATGTAAACAATTATGGCAGTTATTACTGGCTTCTAGTAACAAAATATCAAAGGCTTTGTGTTTCCCTATGGCAAGCAGTTTTATCTTGGATTCATTAGAATTCAACATTTCCTATGGCCCTGGTTAACCTTGTGGTATTAGGTTTTATGGTTTTGAATGGTAAACAGATTGCAGCTCATTGTGGCTTCATGGTTCTGGTCAGCACCTGGCTACACACATCAGCACCAGAGTGTGTTTTGTGGATGAGATGATATTAAAAAGCAGTGAGACAGAAGTGTAATAATGGTCTGTGCTGGAGCCGCAGCTTTCTTATTGAAACGTCTGAAGGTATTAACAGAGAAAGCCCATGGCTTGGCTGGCCTAGTGGCTGGGTAGAGCCAGAGTTGGTGTCCAGCTCATTAGCCCAGCCGCATCTCTTGGGGTTTGTGCCAATAAAGATGGCAGGGAGAGACCCCGGCTTAACTTTAGCTGTGCAGACGAGTCTGCTCTCCGAGGAATCTACTACACTACTGCCTAACTGTTTTATGATTTGTTAAGTAGTTTACCTGCTTAAGCCCTTCGCATCATTGTGCCCCATGAATTCCTGTAAACAAGCTTTAAAGTTGCCAGGGGTGTTGGAAATGACATATTTTTTAAATACTTTGTTAACCCTAAGTAAGTTCATAGTTTTTGCTCACCCATAGGTCACGTTGTACGTTTTCCGAATTTAAATACAATTCTGTCTTTCTTGCTACAATAGTTTTTGTTGGTGTTTGCACAAAATCCCTGTGTGTTTTGTATTTAAAATGAGCTTTTTGAGTTTTTTGTATTGTTTACCCAAGTGTTTTATTGTTGAAGTGAAATAAATTAGATCTCATATGTAATGAAAGTTTAGGGAACAGACATTGATGTTATGCACAAACCTCTGTTTGTTTAAATTCTTGTATACCGTGATTTTGGGGTCTTTTTAAGAAAAAAAATCTGATTGTAAGAGATTAAAGATACTTAACCCGTCAGCACAGTCGTGATGATAATGATAAGAACACAAAAATGCAGTGATGCTCATTCTGGCTTGCCAACTGCACATCATTTGATCTATGTGATGTGTTCCAGCTTTACTAACAATATTTTATATATATATATATATATATATTGAATATTAACTTTTAATTGGTTCTTGAGTTGACCCTGACAAAATACACACATGTTTTCACTCAATAATGATGTCTCAGATGGGATGCAGGAGCTGGGATCCCTGTATGGATTAATTAGGGACTGTACATTGGTAACAGACCCACCCATGTTTAACACCACCAGGCTTCACCAAAAACTCTGGGAGGAGGTCGTTTCATCTCATAGTGGGAGGGCATGCTCAGTCTCTGTCTCACGTCAACTACACAAACTAGGACTCGCAGGGAATTATGACGTTCGCCCCAATCTGAACACTGATTAATTAACTGACTTTTACTTGAGACTTAATTATACTTTACAAAGCCTCTGTTTTATGTTTGTTTGTCCATCCATCCATTTTCTTCCACTTGTCCGTTGCCTGGTCGTGGGGGCAGCTGTTGGCGCGGCCCAAATCACAGTGCACCAGCCCCTATGGCTCCTCCTGCAGGTGGTGGGTCCACAGAAGGACAGCGTCACGATTCTAACCGGGCCTGTTGGTATCTCATAAGGGGCTTCTGAACCGCTCTTTGTCTGACCCGTCAGGACCTGTTTGCCATGGGAGACCCTACCAGGGGCTCAAAGCCCCGGACAACAGAACCCCCAGGATCATTCTTGACACTCAAACCCCCTCCACCACGTTAAGGTGGTGGTTCCAGGAGGGGCTTTTTGTTTGTTTGTTTTATATACTTTATTGTCCCTGTAGGGAAATTTGTCCTGCATTTGGCTCATCCTTCGATGCTGCTGGGGCAAACCCGTAAGCAGCAGTAGGCGACAGCAGTGCCCCCCCGGGGACCCATCTCCAGATGTAGGGTCAGGTTGATGGTCAGAATCACTTGGCTGAAGGATTTGCCTATTATACACGTTTTTAATGGTAGGGGAAACTAGAGTACCCGGAGAAAACCTACGCAGACACAGGGAGAACATACAAACTCCACACAGAAAGGCCCCGTCCCTGGTGGGAATCAACCTGGCACCTTCTAGCTGTGAAGCGGAAGCGCTAACCGCTGCGCTACTGTGCCGCCCAGAGTTGCCTGAGAAAGCAACAGCATACAAAAGGAAGTTGTATGTTGTGTAATCACAGTGCAAGTCAAAGGGTGTGTTGGGCACATGTACACTGACTTTGGGTTTTATTTACACCTCGTTTACGTGTAACAGTGCATTGGAGACGCATAATTGCTACGTTCTCCAGGAGACTTTTGCTGTGTAAACAGCCCCTTGTAGCCCATTAGGGCAGGACATACAGTGTGTATGCCAGACACAATAATAAAAAACTATTTATATATGGTTTCTCACAGTGAAAAGGTCCATTTATCTGCTGGAATCTATCCAGTCACATCTAGATGGCTTTTCCTGTAACTTCAGCTGACCGGCATGGTTTCTTCACAAGTGTGACCCCACAGCTGAGTGACCATAGGGTTTTCACCTGCTAAGTTTCTGACTTCAGGTTATGTGAGTTGGCCATGGGCCGTAGGACCATCATATTGATCCCAAACTTGGCACAAATGTGCGATCAAACATGGTCCTCTGCAGCTCACAGCTCTTGAGCTCAAAAAATTGTCAGCCTTCTAGTGGCTTGGATTACAGGCGCACACACCACTCTACAAAGAACTGAAGACATTTTGATTGACAGTGGCAACCACATACCTGTTGACTGGCAGGTCAAAGGGACTGCCTTATTAGATTTCCCTTTCCCCACTGCATCCAGCTGTCCTTCACACTAGTAATTGCTGACATTTATGCAGTGTTTCTTGGTGTTTGCTAATGTATTAATTCTCCATATCCTTCAGGAGGGCTTGTCTTGTAGGCCATCCCCTCTTCCCTTAGTTTCTCATTGGTTGTTAGTTTCTATAGCAATATGGTTCTGTGGAAACCTAGGTCAGGTTCATTATCTCACATTTAGGTGAACTGTAAATGAAATGTACAAGACAAATTGGATGCTTCAAGCTGAAAGATGAATCAATGTTAGGTTACTTTTTTGTGAAGAGCACCTCATGTTCTTAATAGAAAGTAAAGTTGTGGGTATAGTTTTTCCAATAGTAATTATCTCACGCTCACAGCCAGTCAGCTAATCTAAACAGTACCGACATAAGAACAAGACAAAACAAACAAAACAAAAAGAAGAGAGTGATAGAAGAAAGTGGAGAGAGGAGTATAAAGGCCTGAAGAGAAAGGTGGTGAGGTCGTGGACAGAGAATTCCTTCCCTGTATTGGCCTCTGAATGCTCGAAGCCTCAATGCAAGTGTTAATTAAAAGAATCCAAAAAGAAGATGTGGGAGCAGGTTATTCGAAGGGGGTTAACCTCACTCCCCACTCCCTGTGCCCCGCGGCGCTTCTGCCTTGTTTCCACGTTATACCGCTGAGCCGCCAAGCTGCACTTGTGTTCCTCAACATCAGGGAAAGCCATCGGGTCAAAGCAAAGAAGAGGATTGAGAGGCACTCAACCAGTTTTCTTTTTTTCCACTTTCCCTACTTGCATCCATGTCAGCCCAAACCCTTCAGGCTGGCTTTGACAAGGGAAGTGATCAACTTTATTTATACACTTATTAGGCTCTTAGCCCAAAGCCCTCTCATTCAGCTCTGGCGCTGAAGGGCTTTATGGGGATTTTCTCGCCTGTTGATTCTCAAGTTGATTGCCACTCAAGTTGGGCAAGGAGAAAATAATTCAGCTTATTTATTCATATTGTAAAAAGTCAGCTCTAGAGGGAAATCAAAGTGGCTTTCAATAGGAAGCGTGTACTTTCCATGTGAAAGCTACATTGCATGTCTTTCTACTAGTATGTCTTATTCATAGAACACTCCACTGTATTTAGTAACTTTATTTCAGTTTTAATTATAATACATGAAAGACAATGGCGTTGGGACACCAAGTTAGAAAAGATCCAATTCTCATTAAGGAGCACCACAGAAAAATGTTACCAACAATGAAGGCTCTTATTTCAGTAGGCAGGGGTTTTCAAAGTTTTTGGGACCAAGGACCCACCTTAACTCCACTCCCAGTCAATTTGACCTCAAATATGCAGGACTGCAACGCTAAATTTACGTTGATTTTCCTTTTTGAAGAGGTTGTTTCAGTCAATAATAATGAACAGATTGTCATGAAATTTGTCATTGCAATTATTACTAGTGAAATATTTTTTTTTTTCAAGGGCCTAATTGGCTCAGTTTGAATGATGTCTTTAAGGCGATTCGCTTTTTCTGTGCAGGTGAATAAGAAATCTAGTCGTGTTAATAAGCTTTGTTATAGATGCCTTGCACATGCCCTTTTTTATTTTTTATTTTTTTACTGTATCTTTGGTCGCTCAGGGGTGCTATAAATCCAGCTGTAATATTTATTTATTGTTCTCCTTTATTCCCTTGCACTGTTAAAAAATAAAAAAAATAAATGGAATGATTGTTGCCTCGGTGGCTGAGTGGTTAGCGCCGGTCACGTGTTTCCGTATCGTGCTGGCAGTTTTCTTGTTGTCCCTGTATCTGGATAAGTTTCCTCTGGGTGCTCCCCCGATGATCGAAAACATGGTACAGTTGGTTTTACTCCAGCTGATTCTGAGCAGGACGGTTGCTCAAGATCTGGGGAAGGATCATTATGATAAGATGCCTGGGAAGGCATCTCATCATAATCCAAATTACTTTTTCTTTTCTTTTTTATTCACTGTAATGCGGATGTGATGTACTCGTTTAACCCCTCGTCAGTGTGTCCAAAAATGGCCTGTCTCATTTGCAGTGATGTCATCCTGAATTTGTATAGTTTCAACATTGCACATCAGTCTGGCCGCTGCTATATTTGAGCCGTTTTCTTTGCTAAAGACAACACATGGCGGGGCCTCAGCTGGATGTTGTTCTTTTTTGATTTATCTGGGGAGAAACTGCTTTTCTCATATCTTCCGTTTCATTATTGAAGTGCAGGGAATTGAAAACACAGTGGTCAATAAAATAACCCATTTCGCTTTCAATCTACTCACTCAACGGCTTCAGTATTTTATTTAATACTCCTTTCTTGGGTAAACATGTCTTTTAAATTTTGGCCAGTGTTTTCCCAAATATAAAATATATTATATTAAAATATAAAAAAAGCTCTGTAAATGAACCGACCACATTCAGCTTAGCAGCGATCGTGCCTGTGGTCTTATCCTCTTTTTTTTTTTTTTTGTCACACTTTCCAACAATATGCGGATGACAGATAGACCTTTGACGACGGTTTGTCAGACTATTTGCCTCTTATCAGTGTGTATGGTTCTCAGTGGGACTTGGTGCTAGTCTATGTTGTTGACAAGGTCTAGTGGTTACACTGTTCTCTCTGGCTATAGAAGTGAAGGCCAACGTGAAGGATCACTATTAAGGAAAGAAAAGAAGTAACTCTCCATGTCGCCCCATTCAAAATCAATTGGCGTTGCATGTAATCGTCTCCTGATTCAAGCATGTCCAGCTGCTCTTTGTGTGCCGCAGCACCTGACAATGGAGCAGATCATAGGACCTCTGCAGGGGACAAGCAGTTACTCTACTTTCGGCTGTTTCCTCATCCCTGTTATTCCAAGTTCACTCTCCCAGAAAACTATTTACATCTGGGCTGCAAACTATTTACATCTGCTTTCCTTTTAGTATGATAAGTTACAAACTGTTATGTTGTCCACAGGGTTTAGCCTTACTGAGACTGTATATGTTCATGTGGACATTATGAAACTCATTCAACCGTGCTTCTTGCATTTTATTTTCAAATTCTGAATTTCACACTTTTAAAAATGAGCAGAGGCGGTCCGACGCATGATCCAAGCATTCGCTGTGAAAATGAAATATCGACTGCTGCAATAGAGTGTTATGATCATCTGTAACATCTGTAAAAGTGGAGCCTAATATTGTGATGTTTTCAGATGTGAGAAGTTAATTTACACCAAAAAGGACACACACGTTGTACAGTACATGTGTTGTGCATGTCCTTCTTGATTTAGACAAAGATGCCTTCCCTGTAATGAGTCCCTGCTGACTAGTGGAATTTCTTCTCTGCTTTGGATTTGGAAGCTCATTAGTTTTCTGCAAATGCCATAAAATACCAGCTGACGAAATAAAGTAACTCCATTATTTGTGTGTTTTTAGATGACACTAGCTGTTTCAGGTATCAGTTATCCTTGCCATCATCTCAGCGTTTGTCGAAGGACGTCACAAGCAAATGCCCAGGAGCCCACAGAAGAGGTACAACTGAACACACCATCTTCATTTGTACCCCACGACTGCTCTAGGGCTTATTGTAGGACTTGTTTTGAACAGTTTTTGGGGTCAATTCATTGTTTTATTGTGCGTTTATGCCTTATGTTGCGTTGACACAATTTGATGTTTTGTTTACTGCTTTCCACTGTGTTCTTGAGTATTCACAAATGTAACTTTTGACTGTATTCTTAAGTGTGCAGATGTACATATGATCAGCGACAGCGAGGGGGATGACTTTGAAGATGCGTCAGAGTTCGGTGTGGACGACTCAGAAATGTTTGGAATGGGTTCTTCAAGTAGTCGAAAATCACCTATGAGTACGTGCTGCTGCCGATTGTTTTTCTCGTCACAGTCTGTCTCACAACTGACCAGGTAATTGTCTTCTCCACAGTGCCAGAAAACAGTGATAATGAAGCCGATGCCTTACTGCACTTTACTGCTGAGTTTTCTTCAAGGTGAGTTTTGTGACTCTGTACACTGGGCATGTGCAGTACACGCGCAGCAGTGATGATGTTCATTCATGGCAGGTATGGGGAGAACCACCCCATGTTTTTCATTGGTTCTTTGGAAGCAGCGTCTCAAGAGGCCTTCTACGGCAAAGCCAGAGATGTGAGTAACTTTTTTGTTGTTTTTTATTGATCTTTTATAGTAATTCTTTTAGGTATTTGTAATGCTAATTTACTCAATATATGGGCCATTTAGGCATATTTTCTCATTAAGTAAAGTATTTAAACCTTAATCTCAATGCAAAATATTTTATTTTCCAGTTTGTTTTGTTGTTTTTGCTTTTTGCTTTTTTAGGATATCTGTATTAACTGGCAGCTTGTGTAGATTAGTGGCTTCTGAAACCATGAGGACAGCAAGATATGTTGGTTAGATGTGTCGGGTATATAATATTTTACCTCTAGAAAATGAAGCATGTCACAAAAATTAAAGTAGTTTCATCAAAAATAAACGGAAGCAGTGGAGGGGAGAAAAAAAAGCGAGATCTTGGCGTTTTGCCTTGTTCCCAGCTGATCTCTTCTCCTAAGCCAGTGCAATATGGACAGAGCTTCTCTGGTGTTACACTCTCCACTGTGCCACTGTACTTCAGGCTGTGCAAGTGCAAAATAGTGTTCTTTTTCTCTGTAGTTCGCGTTATTGTGTGACTTAGCCCGCCAACTGTGCAGTGGTTAGGGTGGCTTTAGAGAATTTTGCATGAAAACAGAAGCTATTTGATCGGTTCTGTGTTTGTCCTGTTTTGTCACAGGCGCACCACGCTACAGGCCAAAACATGCTGCCGTCTCCGCTTTCATTACACAGTAGCATATGTCCACCATTACACCGGCCCTTTTCCATCCTTACTCATTACTCTCTCAGCTCTTATTTTGGAGAGCAGTGACGTTTGGTGTTCCTATTGTTAAACAGCCCACTTGATTAGAATGATATTGGAATACAGACGATTTGACTCAAGGAAAGACTATTTGGCGTGTCTTAAAACTTAGAAGTTGCTCTCACTCGTTCTCAAAGCCTGAGAGAGAGGCTAATCACTAAGCAAAACACTACATTTGATGAAGTGTTTCTGAAGGTGTGTGTTGGGGGACTGTGGAGATGGACTCAATCCATCCTTAATGAAAATGCTTTGGGCTCGGGAGCTGAGCTGAGCTGAAGTCTCTTGGGGATCAGTGGTTAGCCGGAGCATACAGAGAGATAGGCCACCCATCACTAACCACGATCCCGGCTAAATCCCCATCAACGCAGTGGTTAATCACTCTAACCCCTCTCTCCTCCGCTGCTCTCCTGTCCGCCACACACAAAGACACATCAAAATTCATAGCCTCGCTCGAGAGGGGACTTCAGGGATTTATCGCTGCCAAGTATCCGCTTTAACACCCACGGCAGCCCTCGAGAGTCAAGAGGGAAGAGCACGGACGGACCAGCCCGGCATATGGCACATAGATAGACTTAAAGCTTGCAGATCGCCGGCTGGAAATGACAAGCAAGTCTCTTCCGTGGACTGGCCTTCGAGTAATCAAAACAGTTTTCTTAGGTGATTTCTTTTTTTTATATATATATATATATATATATCTGTTCATGCAAGCTTATATTCTGTGGTTACATGATGAACCTTTTACGTCTTGTCTTCACTGTCGACTTGGAGCTCTACAAGTGACAGACTTTTAATTATAGGGGATGATTGCATTTGGATGTGCAGATAATTTGTTTCCGGCAGTGGGTGGGAGCAGGCTCTGTGGTTGGTCATCGATCTGAATCAGTTTTCCCACTATGTGTGCAGGGTCATTAGATCAGTCATTTGAGCTCTTCATTTTGAAGTGTTTGCTTTTGTAGACTGAGCCTGCCATCTGTAGAGCGATCACTACACGGACAACGATCCCTGCAGTCCCTGTTTCCATATGTGGCACGTTTAGCACAAGCCAGGCTGCACTTTGAGTCAATTAAGAATAAGTCTCATAATAAGACATAACATTAGTTTGAACCATCTCTTAAAACCATTCACTCATTTTAAAGATTTTCATTAACCTCCTACCCGCCCGCCTTAACCAAGTGCATTTTCTCCAGTTCAGCGTTACCAAATCTTAACGCTTCTGGACTGGAGTCTTTACGCCTCATTTGAAAGCTAAGACCTGCAAAACTGATCTAAACGGATCTTTGCACTCACATGGTGGCCGTAACTTTTCCATTGCTTTTCTGTGGCTCGTCACTTTTTTTATTTTCCCGTTGGAGGCATTTTTGTCACATTTCTTTGCTTTTTTTGGCTTTATTGTTGCGGTTTTGTCGCATTTTTGTGTACGTCACATGACAACTTTGTCAAGCTTTTTTGTGGCTAGTTTTGTTGCTTTTTCATCTTGTATTTCATCTCATTTTTGTCGCTCTTTAGACGCTTTTTTCAAGAAGATTTTAAATTTGGGTAATAACAAACTGTAGAAAATGTGCTCAGTTCAGGTGGGGGTCAAGAGGTTAAAACAAGTTCACTTGAGATGTTTTTAATCTATTTTGTGGAAAGGCAACAATCCTTTTGGTGAATTTAATTATGCGAATACAACATAAAACAATCAAGAGCTCAAACGGAGTACTGAAGTAGATTATAAATGATTTGCAACTGTTGATTTCTACTAGAGACATACGTTCTATAAAGATATTTGCCTATGGGCATATTGTTATTATTTACTCATTTTAAACTTTTGAACTAATTTTGTTAAGTATTTTCACTTTGCAGGTTACATGTGAATATAACACAAGACATATTTATAAACTTCTTAGAAATTCCCAGCACATTCACTTTAATGTTCTCTGACGCTTTCTCAAATCTCTTCGGACCCTCTATTGTTGTCACTGATAATACTTGTGACTTGATTTCTCATTTGTTCAAAGCGGTTTTAGGTTAAGGTGTGAACAGGTGTTTTTTGGGAGGACTGCGGGGTCACTATCCTGCTCAGGTTGGACCTAGTAATTTAGCTGAAATGAGGGATTTGCTGCTCCCCACAAAGACGGCCCTTTACAAAAGACTGGACTTGAAAGAGGATCTAGAACCAAGAGCTATGGATGATTTAACCTGAAGATGAAGGAGTTCAGTTGGCCCAAACACCCAGTCTGATTAATCTTTACACTTTTGCTAATTGAGCATGCTTGTTGTACGAGTTAATGTCCTTTGCTTGAGACCAATCTTTCCATGTGTTTGGACGTCTGCGTTTAAGCGTGTATCGGGTTAGTTTTTCTTTTTTCTCCATGTTGTAAAAAAAAAAAAAAAAAACGTTTCCCTCCCCTCATTCCTCTCCCGCCTGAATTTGCTTGTCTTCTCAGCATGAGTGTTTAATCTTTTCAGGCCGTTGAATTGGCCCAAAGAATGAGTCCCCAGCTCCTTCTCTCTAGGAGCCCTGGAGATTATTCTAAAGCACTAATCGTTGAGCAAACACAGCAGTACTCTCCCATTCCCATTCTGCACAGGCCACAGTATAGCGCAACTCCTTTTTCAACTTTCCATCATGTTTTACACCCTGCGTGGTGGATTTTTTTTTTACTTTTGGCATATGTAGCTGAGATTACAGGCTCCTGAGAAACTTTGACTCCCCCTTCGCAGCCATGGATGAAAATGAGCGGACTGAGTCCTGCGTGTTCTCCCCCCCCCCCCCCCTTTGTTCTTTTATAGCAGGAGAAGTGACATGTAATTTAGAAAGCATTATTTCCAACAATGTCCTTTGGAACCTTTTATGTTTGTGGGTGTGTTTGCTTTTTAATTAGATTGTCAGTGCGGAGATTCTGCCAGGCTTATATGGCGGTGTCAATATCCTTGGATTTGGAGCTTCGTCAATATTGTCTGGCCCTGCCGCTACTAACCTGAACAGGCTCCTGGCATTTGGTGTAAAATAAATAGAGTGATTTGTCTGTTTTGTCTTCTCCATACCTTCCTCGGCTTCCCTGAGAAGTTTTATTTACACCCCTCACCATTTGATTTTGTGTGGTATTTGTTTTTTTTTTATGCCCAGCTCTGGCCTTACATTGGTCAGCGAGAGTCCGGCAGATGCCGCACCTCACGGTCTCATATGTCGCCTCGCGGTCACTGAGCGCGGAACATGTCTTCACACAAATAAGGCGCAGAAAGGTCCCACTCCTGAGATCAAGCCAGATATCGGCTTCAGGCTTTCTCCTTTCTAAATTGCAGTAATCCTATGCACTGTCCCGATTTTAAAAACTAAATAAATAAAGGTAAGGTTATAATAAAGGTAAAATTATTCTGTCTGGTTTTGGATTCATGCACAAAATCATTCTATTTTTTTTATTATTTTTTTTGTTTCTGGCCTCCAACCTTTGCCTACTGTTTTCTTTAACACTAAGGAATCCTTCAGTAAGCAACAACAAATCGCCCAAAGAAAATCAATGATACCCTTTACTCACTCACTTTCATTTCTGTTCTCTCCCCCCCCCCCCCCCCCCCCCCCCCCCCTCCCCCCCTCAGAGAAAGCTGCTGGCGATCTACCTCCACAATGACGACAGTGTTCTCGGCAACGTTTTCTGCTCCCAGATGATGTGCGCTGACTCTATTGTTTCCTACTTGAGCCAGAACTTCATCACATGGGCCTGGGACGTCTCTAAAGAAGCTAACAAGGCCAGGTATACATATGCTGTAGCTAATGGCTAATTTGCCGTAATGGTATTTAAATTGGTGTGTCCCCTCTTACTGTAAATCTTTCTTTAAGGTGACTGCAGTATTCCAAGTAGTGTATTGTAATTTGGTGTGGATAGCTTTTCATCTGTGTTTATAACGCATTTTGTTAACCCTGGGAGCCCCTCTGGACTTGTGCGTAATCCTTATATTTTATTCATGTGTCATTTATTATATGAAGCCTTCGACTGTTTGCATAAATATTCAGGTGCATATTATTTGCTGGATAAGTAAATGTGTATGAGGAGCTTCTGTTTACACTGTGACAATCAAACTCAATATGCCTTGTGTAAAAAGCTGTTTTAAGCTTGTCTTTTTTTGTTTAGTTATTAGAAATCTGTCATCTAAAAATATCACAAAGTTCAATGTATGCAAATATATAAAGCACCACGGTAGTCTAATTAGTTTTCTACACTTTTTTTTCCTGCATTGCAGTTTCTGGCAGACGCCATGTATCGCTCTGTCTCATTCTCTCTTTAAGTTAAAGATAAACCTCAGAGGTTGCCTGCTAACAAAGGGAACCGTGTTTGCTTGGTGAGGCCCAAGATGAGGCCATCTTTATTCAACTGTCTGAATAGTGGGTCGGTATGAAGAAGCCTGTACAGCTTTATTTCCATCTGACAATAATATTTAGTAAATGGCATGTTAGTGCAACACAATTTTATTGGACTTGTTTGGTAATCTCTTGTGGCCAGAGGCAGAGTTAAGCCTGTACTCCGCTAACAGCTGTTGGAGACATATTCGCGCCCTGACCTTACCCCTCCATTAAGTCTTTAAAGGCTCCCTCCTTCCTTCATTCCACTTTCTTTTCTCTTATTGGCCTCCTTTGCTTTTTGCCCCAACTGAGCTTTTTATTTCGTATTAAAAGGCTGGCAACATCTGGAGCTTTTCATCTCACACAGCTAGTCACAGCTTTGCTAACGCTTACGTGCACGCTCGCTCGCTCTGTCTCTCATGCACAGAACATTCTCACGCTCCCTGATCCACAGTGACTGATTGGCACCAATTGCACATTGCTTTAAAGTTATTTCTCTCTGTACGGTATGCCACAAACTAGAATGTACTACCTTTGTCATTACTCAAGGCTGTTTGCTGTCACACAAAAAGAGAATTTTAGAAAGCCGGTCATAATGACAGGGAATTTGGAATAGGGAAGAATTTGAATTGTGACCGTCAGATTTATACAGTCACTCCATTAAAAGTAAAGTAGTTGTCTGAGTCATTGACCTTGTTGAGTCTAGACAAAGCTCTGATACAGGGCATTACATTGCACCGTTTTATAGATGAGCTGTCCTGACTCCTGTCTGAGTACACTTGATTTGACAACTTGACATTTTGCTCTATGAAAGTTCAACTGATTAAAAATACATTTCAGTTCATAACATGTCCATGTCTGTTGTGAAACAAAGTGTATGTGACACAGTGAGCAGTGGAAGCATCCGCTTCCCATCGCCACCCGGCCCAGGTGGTTGATGAAAACATTCCCTGCAGTGCCACTGTACAGCGCTGACTCATCACCTGCTCATTGGTGCAAATACCAGGACCAATTGTCACTCATCTTCAGTTTAATCATGAAATGCAATGTGACAGTTCAGGGCAACATTAACTTTTTGCTGTTTGCGTGTGCAGTAGGTGTGAAGGATGCTGGGTGTTATTGCAAGCTGTCAATCACATCAAGTAAATGATGCACACTCAAAGTAGTTGCAAATTTCTTGCAGGTGGTTTGTCTACATGTGTTTTGCCTAAAGGTTTTGGAGGCCACAGGCTCAAACATTCTGAAGTACATTTTTCAGCTTCTTATTATGGCTGAATGAGCGTTCATTCACACATTTATCTAACATGCCGTTTTCTCTTTTGTTGATGGTAACTCTTCTCTTTTAAGCATTGCAGCTTTTAGTGCCTTTGAGTCTCGTTTATAATGGCCAAATCTGGTTACTATGTGCTTCTTAGGCTATTTCAGATTGGGTTTCTCTTTAAGTTGGCGACCATTGTTGTGGCCTTTCATTACAGGTTAGTATTTCGTATTGTTAGGGGCTGGTCTAGTTGAACTGGGTCCAAATGATCACAAGAATTTTGTGTGCACGTTGGCCCCTGGGTCACTCGGAGTTCATTTTTGGGAAAAGATTGTGTTGCTTTAGTTTCAAAAGTGGTGTATTTTCATTTCTTTTATGCACTGTATCATTAGTACAAGTATATTTAGTTTATCAGTTTGAAAAGTCTGCTGTAGTTCCTGTGTCTTTCAGGTTTTAATGAGTTACAGCCCTTTTCTGATCATCCGTCTCCTGCCTCTGACCTCCTGTCCCTCCATCCAGTCCTCCTCTATTTTCCAGCCAGTTATTAAAGTAGATCTTATTAAAAGGCAGGAGAAAAAGCTAATCTATATTTGCATTCAGTCTATAGCAATTCATTAATATTATGACATTTACAGGGAGCCTGGCTGGGCCCCGTCTGCCTGCTACCCTTTTCCCTTCCTGAAATGTTAATTTAAAAAGTTCTGTCTTTGTAATGGAATAAGAAATCCTCTCTTGCCCTATCAATTCGGAGCGTCTGGTGAGGAATACTAATTCTTCTGCTGTTCCATTGAAAAAGCATGTCACTCTGATGGAATATGAAAATGCAGAATTGGTTTTAAAGTCCTTAATGCCACAAGTTGTGTGTATTTCTCTTTGCGCTTCAAATCTGAAAAGCTGTAGTATATTGCCTCTTTTCCCCAAATGCCAAAGAAATGTTATAGGATGCAAAAAAAATATTCAGCTAAACAAAAACAAGTGAATAAGTGTGTTTTTGTGTCTTCCAGACTACTCACCATTTGTACAAGGCACTTTGGCAGCGTGGTAACACAAACTATACGGACATATAAGACAGACCAGTTCCCTCTGCTCCTCATAGTCATGGGAAAACGCACATCTAATGAAGTTCTTAATGTTATTCAAGGTAAGTTAAGCCACAGTGTTTTTAAAGCCAAGTTGGATAATATTCTACTAATGTATTTGGCAACTTTTTCCTCAGGAAATACAACAGTTGATGAACTAATGATGAGACTAATGGGAGCCATGGAAATCTTCACCGCACAACAACAAGAGGACATCAAAGATGAGGTAACTTTTTTTCTACAGTAGCAAAACATGTTCAATAATATAATATACAAAAAAAATGGTTAAGCCGGCCGCTACTCTGTATATTCCAGTCCATCTTTACTTCCTCCATAACATAATAACATAAGCCTCAACGTGCCCTGGCACATCGGCCGACATTGTTACACTGTGGCCAATGCAAAAGACAAGCAGTGAATACTTAACCGTCTCACTCTGCTCACATTTACTTTTCCCATTGCTTTGAAAACTATAGGCTTTGTGAAGACACAAGGGCCACTGCTGGTCTTTGATGTAATAAACGGTAACCTCCCAGTACCTTGGCTCTTTGTTACTGTTTACGAGGAAAGTAAAACATTTCTTCAAGTATATATTTACTCAGTTGCATCAAACAAAAGTTCAAACCTTTGTCGTCTTAATGAGAAATGGCTGCTTTACTGTTTCCAAAATAAAATTTTAATGTACTTTTTATAATCCGCTTAAAGTGTTCAATCTTTCAAAACGGTCTGTCATTTGTTCCCACAGTTAGTCAAATTATGTTTCTTTGGTTTGTGTAGAGTATCTATTTTGACACATGTCACCGTGCATTAGGTTAAACTGTTTTTAACCTATTATTATTATTATTATTATCATCATCATCAGTGATTTATGAGTGTGTGACACACCTACAGCCGGAGGCTTTCACTTCCTTTTATTTGAATGTCACTTCAACTCCATTTTATTGCTACAGTAATTGTGACTTGAATAACAAGCTGTCAGACAGGGCTTGACACATTTATATCCACAAATATATATATGTATAAAAAAATCTCATATGGAGAACATGTACAATGCGCATTATAGTTGTTTTGCCCGAACTAGCGTCATAATCTGGGGTGAAAACCAGATGAACCCGACACATATTTAACAACATGGCGCGTAAAGCTCCACTGCTCTTTGCTGCCTAAGTGGATTACTGTATTCCCACAGACTTGTTTTCTCCTTTATCAGTTTTCTGCATGAGTTCACAGGGAAAGTCAGACATGTTCACGAACACTGACCCAGCCCAGACAATCCTCTGACAGTGTGACTTCTTTTCTGTCTGAAGTGAAGCAGCTGGACACGTAACCAACATCATCCATGACCACAGGCTTTGCTTTGTCTGTAGTTGGTAAACGGCTGACGGTAGCTGTTGTTATTAAGGGTCCCTCAGGTCAAGCCAGTAGATGCGTAATGATCGGCAGTGGCAATGTAGTCACTTACAAATGTTCTGTTAATCCCTATGCGATTTTGTTGGTCATGTTCTTGGTAAACTGTGTGTGTATGTATATATATATATATATATATATATATATAATATAAACTGTTATACAATTGGTATAAGCTAATGTTAAAATGAAACAGCTTGTTGTGCTGACTTCTGGCCACTGCAAAATCAAAGCCAACATCTAGATGAGTAGCCATCCAAAATATATAGATGCAAGTAAAAAAGAGAAAATGGAATTCCCTTCTGTGCAAAACAATCCCACCCTTTTGTAAATAAGTATTAAGTGGAAGAATCTGCTGTGTGTAGTTTTTAAACTCTCATAACTTCTCAATTAGGACCGACTTGCGTGACTTGGAGCCGGGTCATTGAATGCAGGCACTTTTGATGCCTTTGTCCGCTCCCCTATTCTTTTTACTGTTTCCTTTCAGCGTCCATCCTTTAAAAGCTCAAATGTATCCATTGCTTTTTCCTTTCTTTTCTTTCTTTTTTATTCAATACAATACAACAATACACACTGTCCTTTTGCGGCAGCCGTCGCTTCAGCCGCACCACGGTAAGCGCTCTGATGGGCACAATGAGCGTACTTTGCCATATCCGGCCAGACACACAGCATGGGCCTTCAGAAAATACAAAACTAATGGCTGCGCAGTGGCAACACAATGGACACTCGTATTTAGTTGTGGTCTTTGTACAACATTTTGTAGCCACAGCAGGTAGAAAGAAAAAGGCCGGCTGTCCCCTTCCCTCTGTACAAACAGGAAGAGAGTGGCCCGAGTGAATGAGGGCGGGAGGGAGGGTGAAACTAAGATGAGAGTTCGTGAAAGAGACCCACAGCCAGCCTAATGACGGCCTCGCCTCAATGAATGCCCCACCGCTGCTACGTTTTCGTTCCTAATGTTTGTGCATATAACCGCACGGCACAACACATTTTTCTGTAGCCCCTGTATAGACGTTTTGTCCTAACCCCTTCGCTCTGCCGCAGGATGAGCGGGAAGCCAGAGAGATGGTGAAGAGGGAGCAGGATGAAGCCTACCGCTTGTCACTTGAAGCTGACCGCAAGAAGGTATTGCAAATGTTTATCCTCTTGGTTGTTTAATATAGAAGAACAGAATCCAGAACTAAATTTAAATTCAGCACTAAATTTGAGTTTTTATGACATTTTCTCTCAGGCATTTACATTGTCACAACCTGCTAAGACAAATACAACAAAATACAATCCTCGCTGACGTGTACTACAGCCCAATAGCCATATAACTGTCTCGAATGGGAACATTTGGGCTTATGTTACTAGCATGACTGACCTGAAAAGATCTACAGTAAAGTTCTACAGTAAAGATGGATTAAAAAATGCTGCGATAAAAAGACTGTGAGATCCTTGAGATCAGTCCGTTTAAATTGAAGGACAAGTTTTTGTAACGGTTTGTTTGTTGTTCGATTTCCATATTCAAGGTTTTCTTTCAACAACCTTTTTCACTTATCCTTAACTTCAGCAGACTGATTCCTGTGCTGTGTATGTTGCAGCGAGAAGCCCAGGAAAGAGAAGAGGCTGAACAAGTTCGTCAGGAGCGGATGAAGAGAGAGCAGGAGGAGGAAAAGGAGGTACGCAATCTGCTACGTATTAATATTAAAACCTTCTTTTATCAATACAATACAAAGGTCTCCATTTACTCTACTCATATTTTAATCTCACTGTCACTTCAGAATAATGACCTCATTAGTTTGTGGCTTTGGTCGGGCCCGGTCAGAGGCTCCTATGGCCTGTCCTGTGTGGGTGAAGCAGCAATTTGAATCTTCTAATTACAGGAGGCTCAGTACAGTAAATGTCACCTTCCAAACACCGTTATTGTTCTCTTTTACTGCTTTGGGCCCATGTAAAACATATGGCTCATATTGAAATGGACAAAAGACTGAGGCAATTCAGGATCATAGGCTTAGCACCGGTGCACACAACCTAAGCAAACACGCACATTGACTTGAACACAATTATTGTATGTGAAGAGCGAGGCAAACACGCTCGCATATGCAGACGCACTGTCAAGCACAAAACCATTATTGTCTACAGAATTGGGCCAATGTTGTAATATAGTCGATAGTAATACAGTGCTCAGTGATTGTTGTTTGCTCAACAGCAGAGGCCCCCGGGCTGTGAGGTATTGGGTGACCGGCCTGATTCAGGTGATTTGTCACTTGCGTCAAACACACAACAGTCTCCTTAATTATGTCAGTCAGCTTTAAAGCAAACCGAGATTATCCTTGTGCATCAACAGACTTTTTTAGGTCTTGCACTTGTCTCATCATCAAAACATTCCTGAGGCTCGTTTAGTTTCTCTAGTTCTCTGTTTCATTCTTTATGCGGAGACTGACTTTTTCAAATACCTGAAGTATTGCCAAGTAGGACAGGGCGATATGGCCTAAAATCTATATCACAATATTAAAAAGAAATATCACGACAACGATATATTTGACGATATAATTGACAATGGACAAATTACTTCAAAATCCCAGCCTTATGCCTATTGGGAAGATTAATTCAGTGGTGTATATATATATATTTTTTTTTTATTTAATTACATTTTTTACGGCATACTAATTTCCTCATAAATATAATCTACTCAAGCAGTTTATATCTTTCATTTCATTTACTCTTTAATCACCTGTCCCCGTGTTCTACACAAGAGTTTATGCTGCTCTGATTGAGCTGAGCGGAACATAAATTACATCGTGTCCACAACGATTTAAAAAAATTATATCGCGATACGATATGGCCCACCCTTATTGCCAAGATGAACTTGTATTGTCCTCCTTAATCTGTACAATGTCATGTTGATAACCTTTTCAGCGTTCAAATTGCCTTCTCTGGGAAGTAAAAATGATAAAGGATTAGTTTTTACTTGCGTTTTCTGGAAAGTTCTTTAACAATTCTTTATAAATTAATTCACTCTGCTGATGTGGTTGTGCTATAGTCACAACAGCCTTGTGGCAGGTTGACAGAGGGGTGGCTGCAGGCATGTACCTACACTCTAACACTGTTGTACACTTTACCTACTTACTATTTAGCCATGTTTTACTGCTGAAGTTCCACAATATATTCCAGAGGGTTTGCGTCTGTTGCTTGATTTCCAACCCTTTCCCGTATTGATGTTTTACAAAACCTGGATAGGTAAGAGTTGTATTACCTTTTGGATTGTCTGTTACACAGTTTACAGTAACATTGTATATATATTGCCATGTCTATGAGGGAAACTTCAGGCTCAACACAAACACAGGTTGCCACCAGAGAGCAGACGATGCTATAGGGAATGTTGTGTGTGAGCCTTGGAGCAGGGAGAGGCTGGTGCAGTGGGGGAAGGGGGAATTCTCCGGGGTCTCTGCAGGTGCATTCTGCCCCACTCCTCATCTGTTTATGACTTGTGGTTGATTATTTAGGGATGTTCGAATGCTTTGATTAATGCCGGGGCTTGAGGCAGCAGCCGACGCGTGTCCTGTGGTTTCTTTAGTGACGCCGTCTCTCTCATGTTGGTGTTTGTGCTTGTGGTTGTCTGTTCGTCACCGCTCACACGCTCCACACTCATTTAAGTGTGTGTTAGCTTGTCCCCTGAGAGCCCCTTAACTCAGTCAGCATCAGCTCTTGTACCTGAGGGAGCGCCAGGCGGAGTGGCACGCGCCCGACCCTGCCCACCCAGCACCAGAAGCTGCTAATGAGCTACTGTTGTACACTCTTATGAAATATAATTGCATTATGGTGTGTAAATAAAGCTGGGGCGTGTTGTCACAGCATATGCTCACTGCCTGGCCAAACAGGAACAACAAGGAGCAAAGGAGGTGGTGAGCGGTAGCACAGGAGCTCTAGGGAGCAGGGAAGTGTGGCTGAACAACACGGGGCTGATTAGCTTCATGTGCAAAGTGTCAGTTTGCATTTCTGCCATTTCCAACTTGTCCCTCTTTCTACTTTGTACAACTTCCAAAATTAAATTTGGTGATTTAAGGTTGAGCAAGTACAACTACACTAGTTCTGCAGTTAATGTTAATATATGTTGAGCTTGTATATCTTCTGTGTAGTTGGTTGGTGTTTGACACATAATGTTTGTTAAACTAACGTGTGAGGACACCTGCCACAGACAGCTGTATGCAAAAACTTTCTAAGACACTACTGAACTGTTCATTGTGCATTCTATGTTTGTGACTGTCTTTCAGGCCATTCGTTTATCGCTGGAGCAGGCGTTACCGCCAGAGCCTGATGAGGATTCAGGAGAGCAGATTAGTAAACTGAGGATCCGCACTCCGAGCGGAGAGTTCCTGGAGAGACGTTTCCTGAGCAGCTGTAAACTCCAGGTCCTTTTCGACTTCGTGGCCTCCAAAGGATACCCCTCAGATGAGTTCAAGCTGCTCACCACCTTCCCTCGTAGAAATGTGAGTGCTCTGACAGATTACGGCATTAGTGTATTCAAATCAAGTTGTTTTTGTACAGCCCAATATTAAAACTAGTGATGAGTCCTACACATAAGCAGGTTAAGAGAGGCACCTCTAACAACTCTGTTGGACATGTTCACAACTCTAATTGCCCAATTTAGAGCTCAGCTCACCCACAACTGCTGTGAACCGATACCTGCAGGGCAGCTCTGAGAGCAGTGATTTTTGTTAACAAGTCATTTTTGGTTTTGATCTCCTTTTCTGTGCAGTTTCTACCGTGGTTGAAGAAGGTAAACCCTTGGTTTACTTTGTCACCTGTACAGATGTATAATTCAGTGAATATTAATTAGTAGTGTCCATTGTGAATAGTGTACTCTATGGCCATATAGGATACAGTTGTCAGCACTAACAGTTTATTCTCTATGGCTCTGCTGCTGCTCTCTGAGTGTTGCCAACTGTCTTCAGAGGGCTCACTCCCTGCGTTCAGTGGCAGTGAGCTAATGAGCACTATCTTAACCACCAGTTTAATTAGCCATGCTGCTGGAAACAAAATGGGATTTCCATTCATCAAGCCTAGCACATGAGGAGAGGTGCTTTTAGAGGTGTATGGTGTGTGTGCGAAGGCTTGCCCAGGCAGTTTGCCATGACTGTCCATAGAGACCTGAGGGGCACAAACACCTCACACACACATTAACGCATAGCTCACACTTTTCATTTCGTCACAATCACACACTTCAACACATGCACAAATATTTTCAGGCAAACACATGCCCCACTCACAACTTTGTCACTTAAAGGATTCACAGTTGTCTCTTTATAATCAAGAGTAAACATGTGTTTGAGACAGAGATAAAGATGTGTCTGCATCGCAGATGAAAGTCGGGCAAAAACAGGACGGGGGGATTAGAAGGGGAGAGAAGAGGAGAGGATAGTGAGTGCCGAACAGAGGAGATAAAAGCTTAAACAAAGAAAGATTTAATTAGAGAAACAGTCTGAAAAAGAAGAGGATTGAGAGACAAGAGAGAAAGATATTAAACTGAAGATGATGGCAGAGAATTCCAGAAAACAGAAAGAGGAGAGCTTTAGGGGAAGGCAGTAGGAAAGTGCCAGTGCGAGGCTGTGAACACAGGCCCCTGTCTAATCCTGCAGCTCTATGTTGTAATTAAAAGAGGAGCAGAGCAGCCCTCCATCCGTCCAGACGCTCCACTGTTGCTGTGCCAGGCTCAGAGGATCCACTGTAGACCACTATTGCATTTGTAATACGCCACAACTGTTGAAACCTCCCTCCAGCGCTTTGTGTAGTGTCACTCTTACTATAGCAGTTTTCAGCCTCCTCAAATGTCATCTTTCATTTAATATTACGAGGTCATGTTTGTAAATGAACTTCTTTCCTGCTTTGGTGTAATTGTTGGGAGGGGAAAGGGTTATATTTTCAATGGTTGACTTGGGTAAGCTGACAATTGTTGGTTTAGGGCTATTTGTGGATGAGTAATTGATGAAACTACATGAGAGATCAGATTGTTGTGACTCATGCGTTTACCACCTTCCTGTAGCTTAGCCAATAAATTCCTATTAGTCTCTGTTTTTGGACAGTCTGCATATCAGCATTTGGTATCGGTGGCTTATGTCTTCAGCTCTACAGCAGGCCTTACACTGGCATCATTTGTACGAGGCTTAGCCGTGCTCAGGAAACTAACCCTTGCTGTGTTTCTGCAAGTTTGAGGAGTCTTTTAGTGTTTCAGTTTTTGCTTTTCTTTTCCCTCCATCTGAGTTTTAGGGAGCACAAAGTGTTTTAAGCGCGGGGATCTGTCCTCGACTTGCTGCGTGCGTGTTTAGGCTGTTGGCGTTGTAGATCTTTTGCTTATCGACGTTCTGAGTGGCATGTTTTGGTCTCACCGTGCTACTGTACTGTCTTCCACTTTCTCTTAATCCTTAATCCAGCGCAGACGCTCAGTTGCCAAATAGTTCATAGAGAAAACCTGAGATGCAGGAAAAATAAACAGCAGGCCGGAGGAAGCCTTGTGCTGGGCCCAAATAGATTTTACATCTGCGACGGGAGATATTAGCCCTTCCATGTTTTGTTAACTATATTTGTAGATGGAAGCCAGTTATTTATTTTCAAAGGTGCATTTCGTCACTTGACATTTCTTATATTTTTTCTAAAACTCTCTATTATTATCATCATTTTAATCTCTAAATGTGGATAGACTTTACAGATGTTGCATTTGTGTGTGTGACTCCAGTTCTCGTTGAAGGCGGCAGTAATTCTCTGAGGACTCTTTGCCTTTCCCTCCCTCTGTCTGATTTTCCCTCCTTCCTCTCTCAGCACATTCCTCACTTTCATTTTTTTCCTCCTTCATTTTTACTCAATATGAATCTAATTGCTCATTATTTATACGCTCTGTGGTCAATATAAAAACTTAACATCTCCTGCTCAGTGTTTTGTGCCGTTTTTTTCCCGCTGCGTGCCCCTCCTCCCAGTCCAGTTTGTGCGCGGCTGGATCCTTTGAAGTGGCGTATTGGGCTCCGTTCTTTTCTGTTCACGCCTCAACTCTACGTGCTGTCAACACTCCTGGCAGCGAATAATGATCTCCCACTGCTTTTGTAATTGGCCAAATAAACACTTGACAACACTAGTTTAAAACAGACAAGTTATTTGGTTTTTAATTAACATAGTCGGGCCTGTAATGGCTTCATTAAAAATGCGTTATTTCAGCTGCGCGTTGATTGTGTTGGAAGCGGACATCGCGAGGCGCAGTGTTTGTTTTGCTTGTCTTTTCTTTCATTCTGAGTGTTGCCTCATTGTGGCCTTCCCTTCTAATGCTCGTCTGCAATTTAATATTTATTTTAAAATTTACACTTGAGTACTAATTATTTGGTTTTTAGTTTGCTAAAGTCTGCTGCCCAGTAATGCCAAATACATGGGGGTGATATTAACAGAATGTTTTATGTCATACAATTTTCAAAAGAAAGAAAGATAAACTATCAAACAGTGCCTAGAAACACCATCTGTCTTTCTGTTTGGTTCCAGTTTTAAAATTAGACTTGGTGAGGAACTCCCAGTGATTGTTATGTGTCTGTCTTCAGACTTTAAACTAAGTTCAGTTATGTCTTTGTTCTGTTTGAGTGGATTAGATATTTATCTACATTTGCAAAAGGCTTGGACATTAAGTTAATCTGAAGGCTTTCCCCCTTTACAGTACTGATGCCTTTAGACAAATAGAACATTGACTAAAGTAAAAATCAGAAAAGGAGAATGCTAGTGTGTGTCCTTTATACTCTATACATGCCTGCCTGCATGTATATTACTATGTATGTAAGTATGCATGGCGACGACTGTGGAGGGGAGAAAATGGCTTATGCTTATGCAGAGCAGAGGAAAACAACAGCTTTGTTTGTTGACAGATGCCTCCGTACTTATGGTCTGTTAATTGGATAACAATGTAAACAATCACCGATGGTGCCCGTCTCTTGTGTCAGTGTGGCATCTTGTTTCCCTACTTTCTTTTTCCGAGTCAGATGCTGCTCAGCCCCTGTCGCACTCCCTGGTGCCGATTGTGCATTGCAGGCACAGACTCCATTGACAGAGCGCACACACGCACCTGCTCCACCTCAAAGCCTTATTTCTTCACCTGATGCCACGGTGTCACAACAGCCTGTCAGGTTCATTAACATGGCAGCCGTGGTGATGTGCAGCTCCTGAGGTGGGAGCAGGAGGCAGCAGCCCTGATGGCCGTGTGCTCTACCAGAGGGAGCGAATATGTTTGAGGCAAACACCATTTTCTCTGTCTCTTCATGGTGTCTGGCTCCCTGCCGTGCTCCGACGCAGTCGCCTAGGTGAAGGGTGCAAGGTTGATGTAACAGCCCCTCCCTGCCCATACTGAGCTCACAGCGACCCGCTGAGAAGTCAAGAGTTTAAATGACATGTTGAAATGAGGACGGGAACATAAAGACGGTGAGTCAAAGACCACTGGTGTGTACATGGTGTGACATTTCCAAGCTCCCCTGGGAGACAGACGAGAGGTGCCTGATGCTGATATGTCCCAGTTACTCGCTCCTAATTTACTCTGCTCCCCTTGTCTTTTCTCACCCTCCCTTTCAACCCGCGGCAGTGTAGTTAGCACAAGTTTAAATGTGTAGATTGTTTTAATTACACAGGTTATTGGCCCAGGATCATCAGACGGGCCTTCACCAGCTCTGAGCCTCCTGAAAGCATTCGAATTTAGGCCTAAATGACAAATGAGTCAATAGTCTTGCTCTGGACTCTGCTTGCAGTAAATGAGTTTTCTTTGGTCCTATCACTTTCCTTGTTGTGAGAGAAACCTGTTTGGCCTTTAGTGTGCCCTTTGACCTTTTACAGCAGGTACAGGCGGAGGGTTAATTGTCCCGCCGTGGGCTCTAATCAGAGGGGCTGAGCAGCCGTCAGAGATAAGCCCTGGACTGGCTCAGTGTCACACAGGAGCTTCTGCCCAGGTGTGAGGCTGCCCCTGTAACACAAGCCTCCTCTGATTAGCTCACATAAGCTCAGGGGCCCACGGCAGCGTTACAGCCACAGACGCAGATTGTCCTGTTTTGAAAAAAACATAGGTCAGACGACCTAAATGTCGACTAACTCAATCAGTACCTTGTGGGTGGCGCTGCATTATTCCTCTGCTTTTAACAGAGTACAGCCTTTGTATTGTGTTCGTGATGAACAGTGGCATGTTTCCATTCCCAGGACCCAGAAGCTACAGTTATTAAAATACAGGCAAGAAAAAGATATAAGAAAGTGCTATGTACATTGTTTGAGTTATCTGGATATGTCGGCCACAGTATTGAGGCTGCAGCTTAGAAGCTTTATGGGTTTATTTACAATGTGAATCCCTCATGCCAAAACAACATTTTCCAAATTAATTTTCGTCATGCCAGATATGGAGCTGAACAGTCCAGCCCACTCCCTCAGTTCAGGACGTTAACCCGGTTCATTTTTGCATAGGGAGTCTAAGCAGTTACTATGTGGTAACTACTGACTATGAAATTGGAAAAAAGGAAAAAAGACATACACCTCCAAAAGCATGTGAAGTCGCTTGATGTTCGGGCCACAAAACGCATTATTCTAATTACAAGGTTTATCTCAAACTTTAAAAATCAAAAAGCAATAAAACATTTTGCTCAATTTTGAAGCATTTGGTATTTTTTCTTTTGAAATGTCCCCGCTACGGTCAGTATTACCCTCTGTCGTGTTTTAATTCTTCATGTATATATTTTGAAAAAGGAAGAACAATGAATGGTCTATTCAAATGAGTGGAGCCCCAGTGACTCTATTCACTTCATGTTGTTGACGAGCATTTTGTCCTCTTACAGATTACACAGTTGGAGCCGGGCTCGACGCTGATGGAGGCCAAGTTGTTCCCACAGGAGACGCTGTTCCTGGAGGCAAAGGAGTGACAGAGACTCTGGCTGGACTGGCTCCACACAGTCACTGAGCATGGACCACTCTCTCCCACTCTCTCCCCAAAGACCCACGTCACACTGGCATGCACATCCAGTGACACTGTGCAGATAAGCTCCTCTGCCCCGGGGTCGGGCCATGCTACGGGACGTCCTGAGTGGAGCACCTGCAGTATCACAAGCACACAGCCAAACACTTAATTTCCCTGATCTCCCCCATCCCTCTTCTCACATTGAATGACCATGGAAATTGCAGCACAGTGCAGCATCGAGAGACAGAGTGGACTTATAGTTGTCATAATAGAAAAAATATAATAAAAAAAAAAAAAAACACCCGAGGCTGCTTTTTTAAAAACCTGTTTTTGTGTTTGGAATTTTCAAAATGGTAAATAAAATAAATACAATAAAAATAAGAAGAGACACTGTCGAGCTTATCTCTTCTGCACTTGTGTTGAAACTTTTAATCATTTCCCAAGTTTTCCAGCCTGTTTTGCCATAAAGAAGAATAGACGGTGTTCTGCAGTGTTGCTCTGGACCGCGCCATCTCGGGGGTGATCATCAGCTGCTCCTATGTTCTGTTTTCTTTTCCCTTTTCTCTTCACCCCGTTTAAGTTTGATGCTGTATTAGTTTTAGTTTGATTTACATTATATAAAGTGTATGAATATTGACATCAAACTGTGTTGCCCCCAAATCTTTTCAAACACTGAACATTCGTCTTTAAGGCACTACTTTGTTCCACTTCTTTACTATTCTGCTGTGAAGCAAAACAAAATCACTTTCACCCGAGCAATGATACCGAATATTTTTTTAAATAAGTAAAATAAATAAACGTACAACATTCTTTATAACTCTATTTTATTTATTACAGTGTTCATTAATGCATCATTGTACAGTTCTTGATGAAAATGAGCGGCTTGTGCAGGCTGTGATTTGAAATATAAAAGACTTCTCCCTGTCACTGCAGACCTTTTTACAAAGTACTTTTACTTCTCTTTACTAATTAATGCCTTAAGTCTCTCCTTCACACACCACCTGCTATTATCCGCCAAACAACAGCTCAGCTCCAGTCTTCAGCAGAGAGATCACAGGGCTTAAGCCTCCATCTGTAGCATGGCTCCGCTATAACTAAAGGCAAAGTTTAAACCTAGGCCACGAACCACTCCCACAGAAGCGATAATCCATCACACAAAATGAAATGGACGTTTGTGGAACTTGTGCAGCAGGTTTTCCATTTAACACAGAACCCCATTTATTTTGGTATGATTAAAAATGTCAATGTGTTTATGAGCCTCTAGTAAGTAAAAAGCAAATTAGGCATAGATATTGACATGTCACTTTTCTAAACACAAACATATTTTCGTTTATTAAAATATTGCTACGTTATTTCACACGATTGCAGTAAATATTTATAGAATATTTTTAATGATCTCCTTTATACCTACAAAGTTGTCATTTAACATTGTTTATGCAACAGATTTGTTTAGTGGGCAAACAAATTGAACTTCAAACTTATTTCACAAATGGTAAAAAAAAGATTGAACCTGATTCACAATAGTAACTACAGTAGCTGTGATGATGGGAGAGTGTGACCACCGCACAAAGCCACGTCCCAAAGATTCTGAATGGGGTTCAGATCTGAACCCAATCCATCTGTGAAAATGATGTCTCTCACTCCCTGAGTCACTCTTTCACAACGTGAGCCCAATGAACCCTGGCCATCTCATCTATCAGGAAGAGGAATAACCTGGTCATTCAGGATGTTTAGTTCGTCGGCTCATTCTTTGGGCACATAGTGTTGCTGAACCTAAACCTGAACAATTGCAGCGACAGTTAGTTACATATTATTTATGTTGGCCTGGCAGTGTATAGTGTAGCTTCAGGAGCATTTGAGCATAATCTGTTTTGGGAAAGGAAGGAGCTCAGACGCTCAGGAAATGTATTTTAATAAACTTGACCATAATATAATAAACAGGCCTGTATATTTCAACCACAGCTTCAAAATAGGTTTTGAATGACAGACTCTTTGTGACTGCGCTTCTTAACCACAAATGACTCAAAATGTAAAAATATTGAAGGTCATTCCTGTGTAGTTGCATCCACTCTGTGTCACATTAACTGTGTGTATTGTCAAGTATTGCCGTTGTGGTTTGGAGGAGGCAGAACTACAATGTGAACACCATGGGGCTATAACATTAAATATTTAGGGTGGCACTTTGTTTTATACAAGGCTTGATACATTGTACCAACAGAAATGGTACAATGTATTGTGCTGTGTAACTAATTCCAACCACTTGTACCCATACGTTACACAATGTGTATTGTTTAAGTTAAATAATGTAATAAGTCCATTTAGGGTTAGAGTTTTATGGTCTTCAGTGGTGGGTATAGCCATAACATTTACTTAAGAGTAATGTTACTTTAAAATAATTGTACTCAAGTACAAGTAAAAAGTATTGACCCACAGAAATACTCAAGTAAAAGGAAAAAGGAAACCATTTTTCCTGAGTACATGTTAGTGCTGAGTAACTGTTTGAGTGTAAAAGTCTGATTGAGGTTTCAGTTGTGACATAAATTATGAGAAACAAATCTTGTAATAAAGTGAAAATCCTATTCTGAGAAAATACCTTAAAAATGTATTTAAAATATATATTGCTGAGAAAAAAAGGGCATGAAACACAAACTAATTTACATATATCTACATATATTTGAGGTCAACTTGAACTTTTTACTCAAGTAAGAGTAAAGATTATTTACAATATTACTCAAAGTAAAACGTACTGAATGATATAAGTACAGATTATTTAAAAGGTTACATAAGTACTTGTACTTGAGTAAATGTAACAGACCTGCTTCTGGTGAACTAACAAACTACTCAAACACATAATTCCATTGTGTATGTAACCAATATGTACAAGTTATTACACATTGTTACAGAGCCCATTACATTGTAATACGTTTGGTACAATGTATCAAAGGTAGAGTAAAATAAAGTGTTACCATATTTAGTTCATCATTCTATTTATATATTTATTTGTCTATTTAAGGAGAATTATTTATTTTTATACTTTATGTTCAGCCCTGACAACTCGCGTAGACTTGAAGTCTAGTGTTCTGAATTGTAATTGTTCCATATCAGTCATCTCTCCCTCACATTCTTGTCTTGTGTGAGCAGGAACCTCTTACATATTGAACTTGAGGGCAGATATGAAATGTCAGAGGTAAATGGATAAGGAGCAGCGTTGGGTCAGATGCTCTGTACACATGTTTGGTGCACACGTGCTGCTCAGGGTGAGGGTCAGGTCATGCCTGGGCCATTGGCTGACACTGGGACAGCAGACGGACAGGTGCAGCTCTATCTCCCTGTCAGATCTGATATTCTTTAGGCCTCATCGAACATAGTGGAGCTCCTCTCAAGTGTGACAATACAGTTTCTAACACAGCTTATCTGGCTTCATGCGCACAGGCATGTTCGTGGATGGTGGTATTTGTCGACCTGACCACTCAATGTTAGGTCTTAAAGTCTATAGTGCTTTTGGGTCTGGTGTTTTGTCCACATGATGAAGGACACTTTCAAAATGCAACACTGACTGACTCTTCTCTTGTGTTAAGATCATGCGTAAATTATATAATTGTGTGCAGACTAATACTCAAACATGGTCAAAATACCAAGTACAGCGCCATTGTGCTACAGCCCATTTGGGTCAATATCATGACCCAAAAAACGAAATTTAGGCGACTTGCAAATACCATTGTGTTGTCTCCACCTAATATCTGCCATGTGTCACAGTTGGATGTCTTCATCAGCATAGTATGTGGTGTGTCAGAGGAGGATGAGAAAGTGTTTGTGTGCTAATGAGCTTACTGCTCCTCCGCCTCTCACACAGCCACAGATCCAGTGGCGGGGCATCAGGTTTTTCTGTTTTGATTCTTGGATTACCAAAGAGAAGGCGTCCACGATGTTTAACCAGCTCCCGCCAGGGTCAAGAATGCACTGAATTCCGTCCGTTTGAAGTGTGGGCTGCTCATCTCCTCCAGCATCCCCAGACTGGGCTAACCTGGAGGGTCAGCCCGAGTTTACTTTCTCAGAGTACCCAAAGAAACAGAATCGTGGAGGCTTAAATCTGTTGGGATAGGTACAATGGCAGGGCACTTTCTGTGGGGCTATCCAGACCTATTCATACTACTGTTTGTTAATGAGACAATAGTGACTTCTAATCAGAGGAAAAACTTTTTTTTTAACCTTTGTATACAGTGTTTCCTGAAATCTAGCCTTAAACATGCATGTCTGAACATTTACTGCAATGTAGAATATTTGTTCCATCAAAAATAAAGAGAAGTTAAGAAAGTAAAAACCTTAGAGAACTTTTTTCTGTCAGGCAGACTGGCAGGGGAGAGCACAGATTTACGGATTAGCTGGAAATTACTCGGAATATTGATATCCATATTAATTAGTGTGACACAAATTTCAATGTCTATATCAAAAGTTCAATTTTAAACATTCCAAGGTTTTCTTCATCTTCTGTTTTTATTTATTTATTTATTTTAAGAATGTCCCGCACTGAGATTGGCCGAGCACTCTGAACCACTAGGCCACACATGTGCATCTGTGTGTGTGTAAGGTAAGTGCTTTAAGGCCACATGGCCTGAACAAAACAACTAGATACATGTGATCAGTGAAAAATAAGAGCACGTGGGTAAACATTAGCCCAATTTGAAAATTGAGTGGCTGAAAAATGTTTTGGCAAAAGCACAAAGATTGATTTATTCCAGGTATTAGGCTGGAGCTTTATTTCTTTTGTTTCTTAATTTGATAGCATTATTATTATTATTATTATTATTAATAATAATCATTATTATTATTGTTGTTGTTGTTAAAATATTAATATTTTAATTACCCCAAAATCATTAGCCTATTGGCTACAACGGTCTTTAAAATATTATTTAAGTTGTAACCGCTTGTTATCAATAGGCCTTGCGTATTGTTCAATTTAGCAACTTGATAAAAAAAAATACCATTGCAATAACTACATTTCTGATAATTAATTTGAAGCTAAAAGTTGTAATTCCAGCTGCTCATTACTTGTTTTACAGGCGCAGGCTCTTAGCTGCCATAGGCCAGGCCTATTTTCTGGTGCCTTCTAAAACCTGTGGCATTCGGATTATGAGCCGCATGGGCCGGGCGTAAAGCAATAAATGAGCCAGAGGGGTCCTGAATGGGCGCAGAGGCGTGAAGGGGAGTAATTACTGCTCCATATTAATTGTGTTTTTTCCCCTTTCTAAGTCACACACTCTGGTACTGAGGCAGAACCGCGGTGGTGCTGACATCTAGGAGGGCCAAGTCTTTGTACAGAACACTTCAAGTTTCAAAAACAAGGCCAATTGAAGCGGCCGAGCTCAAAGCCGGAGCTATTGTGGGCGAACACATTGAGTTTTGATTGAGGACAATGGTGTTTCTCAAATTTCTCGCAAAGAGAAAGCCATACTCCATCTGTGATCTCAATGAGCGCCTATTCATGAGCTTCCTTCTTTTCTCCGCCATTCGTTTGCTGGAGAAAAGGAGGCAGATGTGGTGGATAGGCTCAGGGAGAGTGCGCTTTAATTGGCTGCGCGGTGAGGTCCACATAAAAACGCGTTCACATTGGATTTAGGGCCCTGCAGAAGGAGAGCGAGGTATCCCAATAATCTCGCCGTGTTGATGAATACTTGTAGCCCATTCATTAAACAAAGATAATCCCTGCCAACCTATCTCGGGGGCAGAAAAGCGGTATTTTTGGTTTGTTTGTGAGAGAGGGATGCTGACTGCGGGCCAGCTACAGCTTTAGCCGGAGGGGCCTCTCACATCCTTAAGATATTACGCCATATCGTCTTTTGAAATGCTATTAGCTCTCTTTTGCGCGCGCACAACTTTACACGTTTTGTTGTGGAAATATAGCTTGTATTATAATGAACTGCGATTAAAGGAAATAAAATGACGAATACCATAATTTATAGGCTTTAAAAAAGTAATTTATAGCAAGCAACGAGAATCGTGATAGGCCGGGTGCAAATAGGCTGTGCGTAAAGGTTAAGGAATTGCCATTTTGTACTGAACTTGTATTCGTTTATTAACACAAACTGTGTCTGTATTTAGCCCATGCAGCACATTCCGTCTAAATTGAAGTTTTTCGTTGTAACTGAAATAATGCCCAAACTATTCCCTCTTCTCTGTGAAGTGGCCTATTGGTGCGCCTGTCAAGCGTGTAAGACAGTTGCGTGAAAAGGCCCGTGCGTTGCTTTTCTCCACTGCTCCTTGTCAAAGTGCTACTCTAACCTGTGCCTCTGTGGCGGGAAAGCGCGGGAGGGGAGCCGGGCTCCAGAGGGCTGCAGGCGGGGCTCGGGCAGTGGGAGAGGCCGCTAGAATGGCGCACTGGGGCGGCAGGGCAGCGGAAACATGCTGCTACATATGTAGGGTCAAGCATGGCTATTGTTGTCGACTAAAAAGAGTGTAAAAACCCACGGGTCTGTAGCCGTCATCAAAGGAATCAAAGCAACTCCTAGTGTTTGATGCATAGGCCTAATGAGGTGCGTAAAAGAATGTTGGATTTTACGTGCGCACGGGCACGGCTAATTGCGCACGGGGTAGTTTAATTGGTTCTTGGGAATAAAGATAGTCCTCTATCCCGAGGAATAGACTAAATCAATTATATATATATATATATATATATATATATATATATAAACATATTCTCAACCAACTGATAAGAAGCAATGAGCGCTGTCTTATTTGAAATCTGTATTTAATTTCTCTCCTTGATCTTTTAGTGGTTTGTTTTAATAGAACAAAGATTCAACAGGAAAACTGTGAGGAGATGAGGGATGCTGTTTTAATTAACTGTAGTCTTCCTCTCTTTACTTTGGCTCTACCTGCACTCCACAAACACAATCAAAATGTCTCCTGTAATGAGACAGGACTGCGCCCATCACGCCTGAGGTGGAAGTAGACGCATCGTATGTTTGTTATGCCCGTACGTTGTCATGCTGCTCTTACCCGCTCGTGCTTATAATTAGTCTGAATGTCAAAAGATGTAGTTTTAATATTGCGTCTATTAGCCGGTTGGCTTGGTAATTAAAGTTCGGCTGACAGCGGCGAGGGAAACAGATGGCATTTGCTTCGAGTGATGGAGAAAGTAAACAAAGAGGCTGCACGCTCACTCTGCCGCCGCGCGCAAGATGATGCCGCCTTTGTCCCTCCTTCATGACCTGTTTGAAATGCAACCAGTTTAACCAAAGTACTTCTAATAATAATAATAATGATAATAATAATAATAATAATAATAATAATAGTAATAATAATAATAATTGTCTTCTTGTTATATAGCCTATTGATTAAACATTGTACTACTACAACTACTACTATTACTATTACTATTATTATTATTATTATTATTATTATTATTATTATTCTGTGTCAGTATGTAGGCCAAACGTAAGGCTATGTCTGATGCTTATTGCAGATAAAGCAGCTCAAATCTGAATTAACGCGGAAATAAAAAGTAGATCAATATGAATAGATTAAATATTTCTAATATGATCATTATTATTGGTATTATTTTTGTCACAAACACAGTCGGCAAAATCGTGAAACAGCCCAGCTCTGTGTCTCCGTAAAGAAGAGAACTAACCGTTTGCTTGGACATTATTGCGCTCGCGGCGAGTCTTACTCCTAAAAACACCAAACCCCAGTCAGTCCAGCAACGCTACAATGATTACATACAACATTAATACAACTAGAAGGCATGATATAATCGACATGTTTGTGTGCGTGTGTGTGCGTGCGTGTGTGCGCGCGCGTGCGTGCGTGCGCGTGTGTCGGTGTCTGTGTGTGAATTCAACAGCCCAATTAAAAAAACAGTTAAACGATGTAGCGTATCTGTTCAAACTATGACCTAAAACACATTTCCAGGAACGAATAACACGTTTGTTCCACCATGCAGATAAACGCACGCGGGTTTACTTACCTCTGGGCGCACATGGACCGTTCAGGTTTCAGTCCGCTCAAAAAACAAACAAAAAATAAATAAATACATAAATCATACTTACCTTCCACGAGGTTCATACACCAGCATTGAAAAAACTAGAGTCTTTGAACATTTGCTTCATGTGCTTTATGGGCAGATAGAACTTTGTAGAAAACTATATTTAAGTCGACAAGAACAGGCTATAGTCACTTAGAAGTCCTTTTGGCACTAACACTTTTATGCCAATGTGTTCATTTAATCTAATGAAACAACATGCTTTGTCTGTAAAAGTCTGTTATATATTTAAGGTGGGCTACTGAGCATCGATTTGAGCTTTCAGGGACCTCCCTTCACAATCTTAACACTTGATATTTGGAAGGGAACTCAGGTGGACACAGTAGAAACAGACAAGCCAATCAGGTTCCTCCGTTTCGTCGGCCAATGACAGGCGCCACATTGTTGTCAAATTTGTCTAATGAAAACGTAGGAGCAACAATAGAGAGGGAGCGGGTGATCTGTATCCACTGACAATCTCTAGAGGAAGTTAGTGTCTCAGGCTGCACCGAGTAACAACCTCAGCGCCTCGCGGACACTCCAAACTTCACTTCAAGAAGGAGAGCTGCTCCTCACTGCGGATTCGCTTTGACTCAATATCGCACGCGCCAAGAGTCCGCTCTTTTTGGACAATTTCCCAGTCTTTGCCCTAGATTTTCAACACCTGAACAAACCTGCTCTGCACCATGACCAGTGCGAAGTAGACAGACCGCCGCCTCGCTATCTCTCGTCTTTTAGTGTGCGTAAACTTCATACAGTCAGACTTGACCAGGTATGGATCTGAGACAGGAGCTTCCAACAGTCTCTTCGGCCTCGCAAGTGCATCCCGGGGCGGCCTCCATCCCGGTCTCCATGGCAAGTAGCCTGCTGCGCGGCCCGCCTCTTCTGTTGCGCGCTGCTGACAAATACCCGCGTACCCCAAAGTGCGCTCGCTGCCGGAACCACGGGGTGGTGTCCGCGCTGAAGGGCCACAAGCGCTACTGCCGCTGGAAAGACTGTATGTGCGCCAAGTGCACGCTAATCGCAGAGCGGCAGCGTGTTATGGCAGCACAGGTGGCCCTGCGGCGACAGCAGGCGCAGGAGGAGAACGAGGCCAGGGAGCTGCAGCTGCTCTACGGCACCGCAGAGGGACTGGCACTGGCCGCGGCTAATGGTATCATCCCTCCGCGACCAAACTACGAAGTGTTCGGCTCTGTGAGCAACGAAAGCAACCCAGGTAAGCACAATCACCTGCCCCGACTTAAACGAATAAGGGTTTAAATATAGTCATTGCAATTTATTTTTGTGATTTATTTGAACACGGGTCTATAAGTCGCTTCAGCTTTTCCCCTTTGACATTTCAGACTCAAGCCTTCAAAAGTATGAACTCTTTTCCAAAAGTCAGCTCTCGGCCCCTTCCACACCGCAGCAGAGCGGGGCCAAAGGTGCGTGCTCTGAAAGTGACCCCGTGCCAGGTATGTCGTCTCCGGATGGCCGCCACGCGGGATCGGGCTCCGAGAACGGCGACAATGAGTCCCTGGTTAATTCACCAGTCTCCAAACCGGTGAAAGACGGCGAGGACACAGCTGGGTCCATTAGCTCCCTGGGCTCCGACTCTGGCTCTGACACTGATAAGGACGAGCACGAGCCATCTCCGTCTGCTGCCTCGCGCCACATGAACGCAATTGATATCCTGACGCGCGTGTTCCCCAGCCATAAGCGCAGTGTACTCGAGCTGGTCTTGCAGGGATGTGGCCGAGATGTGGTGCAAGCAATTGAACAGATTCTCAACAACAAAGCGGGTTCCGGGGAGCCATGGGCAGCTGATAAAGGGCTCCAGAGCGCACAGCTTACCCCGTCCACAACCGCTCCCAACGCGCCAACTAGACCGATGCTGCCTGGTGCCATGACGCTCAGTACCCGCTCAGCCTTTTCCCCGCTTCAGCCCAACGCGCCGCACTTTGGCGCTGATCCCAGCAGTTACTCGCTGGGTGCACCTCTGGGACTCAACCCATTGCGCCTCGCGTACTCCGCGCACAGCCGCGGCCTCGCTTTCATGACCCCCTACTCCACTGCAGGTCTCGTGCCTACACTTGGGTTCAGACCTCCCATGGATTATGCTTTCAGCGACCTGATCAGAGACAGGACAGTATTACACAAGGAGCAGGGTTACAGTGGCCTTTACGGTCCCCTGGTCAACAACACGCCGGACAAGCAGTAACGGGCCTGAACGCGCCTCGCAGACACTTGTCATCCTGAACTGTAGTGTTAATGCGCTGGCAACGTGTGTGAAGTGTATTTGCCACAGGCTAATGTAAATAATATGATTATCAGCCTGACAGTAAAAAAAAAATAAAAATAAATAACCTACTGAAATAATTTAATTTTGTTCAACTTTTAATTCCGTAAGACATTCCCATCTCTCAACACATTTGTCAATAAAATCATAATGATGCCAAATCCTGCAAGCTGGCGAAGTGAAGCGCAAACACAAATAAGCCACTCAGAGGCTATGCATTTATTACAGTTTTCATGTGAATCTGCGGGATTTATCGTTTATTTGAGCATTCCCTTCTCTCTGAATGTGGCCTCGCGGAGGCTTAAGTTATTATTAAACGTGTAGCTCCCGGATGTTAACCCTATATGAGACTGTTGTTGTACAGTGAACTAATGATGTGTGATTGTGATTCTCTTTGTTTTGATTATTTCATCTGTTTTAGTAAATTCCCAAATGCCTGTATTATAGCTTCTATCAGATTTGCTAAAACTATGCTCTGGCTTTCATATGTTGTTGGGTCATTTAAAAAAATATTGTGACATAATTCTGAATGCTGTCTGGTGTTCTTCAAATGTTTAAACCTTTACAGTCACATTGTATTAAATCACTAAAATACTAAAATAAATGTTATTTTACAAACTATGAGTTTTTATTAATTTTCATCATCTGAGAAGAACTTTAGGCCTAAAGGCCACACAAGGCCTTGCACATTCAGATGGGCTATTTATCCTATAATGGTATTGACAGAATTATAACAAAAATGCAAGAGTGTGAAAGTAGTACAACTTTAATGTTTTGTGATTAAAAAAATAAAATAACAGTAAAAGTGAGCAACGCACAAGCTCATATTCGCGATCATCACAATTTTAACAGGCCTTCTGCTGAAGGTACATTTTCCATCCTGTTTTGATGCGCCTAATGTATGGCTACTGTAGCTACATTGAGGAATATTTTTGTCTTGAGCCTATTTAAGCATCCTACAATAAGACATTTCTAACTAAAGCGTTTGAGGGACTTCAGCACTTCGCAAATCCATCTTTCAGAGTTATGGCGCCCCTTGCTGGACAGTGCCACTCAATGTTTACCCAAATGACTGGCATTGGCACACTGATGCGCGCGAACCGAACTAAAGACACGAGCTGTATGAACATCTAATATACATAATATATTGACTTTCGATATGCAAAAGAACACAACTGGAAAAATGAATTAGAAACCACACGTGCATTTAATAAATCCATTACAGCAACGGTTCCTGTTGCGCAGTCTTGTCTACACCACTAGATGTCAGTATCACACAATAAAGCTCCAGGAAAAGCCTCAAGCGTTGCCTGTTTAACTGTTAGCAAAATGTCATTTTGAGCGGCCGTCAGTCACATAGTACCACGATGCTTATGCGTGAAATAATGGAGAAATTCCCTTAGGCGCATTAGTCTGCGCCATTTTGACAATTTAGTGGAGACGGGCTGGTTGTCACTCCTTTTTTCTTTTTAAAGTCCACTGCTCATCAAAAGAGCATGCCACAAAATTCATTAAATTAAACTTCAAAGCCTTGACTTGAGGTAGGCTTCTCTTCCTTTTTTATATATTGCAATAAATAGTAATAACAATAAATAGCAAAATGGCTGTTAACCGTCAAAAACAGCCAAATTAAAGTTGCCACAAACTGTGGGGCTGATGACGCTATTAATATGGATTAGGTTTTCAGTGTTAAAATGAATTGCTTTGAACTAAGTCTTATTTTGAACTATTTTGAGGCTATTTATCATTTTGTGAAACTCCTTAATGACAGAGAATAGGAATTTACCCAATGCTATGAGCATAAATAAATGTTCAGTAACAACATCAACCAGCCCCGGAGAAAGTTGTTTGCACCTGCACACTGATCTGGTTATTGCCATGCCTGAGTCTAGTTCATGTGTACCTGCCGTCAGTGACAGTTAGACCTTAATAATATCTGCATAGTTGTGTTTCGAAACATTATTGCTGCATATTATCTAAGCAAATTGATTGAACAAAAGAGGTCCCAGGAATGACCCCTGAGGAACACCACAGATCAGCGCCATTTGGCCTGAGACCGTAGTTAGTACTGTCTTTGATTTCAGAACTATTTGAGAGTACAGATCCCCACCCTATTGATAAACACTAATACACTGCTGTATCTAAAGCAGGGTTGTCCAATGTTTAGCCCGGGGGCCAAATGCGGCCCTCAGATCAATTTTTGGTGGCCCTCTTGCTGAATCAGCACACATCGCCAGAGATGGTCCTTTTCATTTCAAGTTTAATAATTCTACAAAATGTTATTGTGAGACAGAACTGGCACTTAAGTTTTAAGCATAAATGAGTGGAAGGTTTTACGGCACTGACCACCGATCTGTGGCCCTTCACCCTGTGTTCGCTTTAATATGCTGCCCCCCATGAAAGAAGTTTGGACACCCCTGATCTAAAGTAACAGTAGCCCGGCAATGCATAACCTTTTCTTCTATTAGCATTAACATTTTGTCATTGTTAGAAAAGGGTCAGAATGCATGAGTGCACTACAGTATTTTAAGGTCCAGCAATTATTGCTCGAGGAAAAAAAAAAAAAAAAGGCATAGAACATGTAGACTCAAGCCATTTTTGGTGACATTTAAAAGTTGGATAAAAACTTGAGTTGGCACATGGACCACAATAACAACCACAATGACAAAGCTGTAGCCTGTAAGAACAATTAATGACATTGTGTGTAACATGGAGAGCCAGTGCAGAGTGTGAACTGAAGAGTAGCTGCGTGAAAGTGGGTCAGGATTGAACCAAGGAAACATTATTGACACCCCCGTCTGCCACGCGCTATGACCAGCAATTACACACCCACCAAATTATTATCTATGCGGTCTGAGTGGCCCGACAGTGGCAAGAGGCAGAGTATGAAGACAGATGGAGCTGAGGTACCTGGTCGCGGCCCTTGCAGAATGATTATTGATCAGAGGGACAGAGATGGATCGGGTGGTGGAGAGGACACTGGCCTGTAGTGAGGAGGCGGATATACATGGATATACAACGAAGCACAGCACTGCAGTCGCCACTAGAGGGAACTATTGAACAATGTACAGACTATGTCCTAAATTCTAATATCCAGACTGTCCAACTCCACGTACAGACTACACCCCATGCAGTTTAGCTGGATGGGGTCACAATTTACATTTTAAAAGCCTGTCAAGAAAGTCACTCTGACCGTTAAACTATAGTAAATATAGGTATATCACACAGAGTTTGAATATATAGCCGCCAAATTGTGGTCAATAATGACTTAAAGAGATGCAAAAAAGTATTAGGAGCCAGGAACTTCTGAAGCCAGCCGCCATTTCCTTAAGGTTTCAGGAAGAAGTAGGCCATAGTTAGTCCATTCTTATTTTACAGTCTATGAGTACTGTATATTGGACAATTATTATTATAATTATTTTTAATCCTACGTGGTTTGGCCCCATCACCATTGTGTAACTTTGTAAACCTGACCAGAAGACCAACTAGAGCCGCTACCTCAAACAGCCTGATAGTCGCCCTCAGGAAGAGTGCGTTCAGCCAGTCGGTATTTTTAGTTAGGGCAGTCCAGTTCTGGAAAATAGGCTAAAATCATGATTACTCAACAATCAAACGTCTGTCTCTTATATTCTCCTGCCGCTTTTGCACCGGTGTGTAATTGTTCATGGTGTTGATGACACTCTATGTTTGGCGCTTGTGCGGAGTGTGGCCTTATGGTTGTTTGTGAGATCATATTAACACATTGTTTTACTATATATTTCAAGTATGCTTGTAGTGAACTGAACTATACCATTAGCTTTTATCAGTAGAAATGCCCAAAAGTAGTACATTTCCACATAAGGACACGCAGATAAGGCATTGAAAGAGGACAACAGGTTCCAAATATTAATTTATTTAGTATAAGTTACTTTTTTGTTGTGGTTTTTGTTTTCAAATGTTAACAGTTCAGGAAAACAAATTACAAACAGTCTGCCAAAAGCCAATAAATTAAGAGTTAATGTTTGTTTGTAATGTGACTTAAATGTGACCCATTTGACGTTTTACATACACAAGTCCGGCATCTGTACTGGTGCATGGGCTCAGGCAGGACTACCTACAAATGGAGGTTTCAATTAAAACCTATACCATACCGTGTCAAACCCAGTACATTACAATATGAGACATACACCACTCCAAGATCCGTAGAAGGGATACCATGATTATATATATATATATTTTTTTTTCCTTGTTTTTTTTTTTTGAGAGCCTTGGGCGTGGGGAGAGAATAGGGTATTATGTAAAAATAAAAGATTGTTCTGTTTATAATTATTATGAAACTGATAGATAAAGTTAGATAACTGATAGATAACAAAAAAAGAAAGGATACCATGCGATTCCAGTACCGGAACAACTGGGACTTGACACACCCAATCTACAGTCACTGTCACAGTAGCATGCGCCATGGCGCGCTCCCCCGAATCCATAGTAAAAGCGGTACTGACAAAAAAAATGCTGGGTAAGGACTAAAACAAGTAGTAATTGAGCTGAAACAGAAATTGTAGTTTCTTTACCTGCTCCCACAGAGCACCACTCCCAACAAGATGGAGCCAGGAAATTCAAGGGCCATAGGAAAGGAAAGACAGGGGGGTTTTATAGGGTGGGATCTAGCACCCCTATGTGACAGGTGGAATTAACAACCCAAAACACTCAATCTGTTACCTAACAATGATTGCTGTTGTTATTGTGTACTGTTTGCTTTTGGCAATCAACATAACTGCCTAATACATAGAAACATTTGATTTGGTGGCTTCTGAATTCAAACAAAAATCCTTTAGCCCACATTGTCCATTGCTGATTTATTTTTTTGATTTCGAGGTCACTTTGCTCACAGTTATTCCATCATGGAATAAATAAACAAAGGTGGCAGTAGTTAAAACAAAGGCTTTCCTTTTTCTGTTTTTTTTTTTATTTCTGGTTGATCCTGTGCGTCTTGTTTGAATGTGAACTCTGCTGCCTTATATGTCACAGTGGAAGTGCTACTTTTCCTTTGCCCGGTGTGTGGACTTGTGTGTTTGTGCATTTGCTGCTCACTGCGCTCTGTGAATATCAGAGAGTGATAAAGGAGCAGAAGGAGCGGCTGGCCACAGAGCTGCGTGTGCTGGAGTCTGATACAGAGAGAATAAATGTTTTGCAGAGCGCTGCCCAGCTCACAGTGTTCGCTGATGGCTCTACTGATGGCTCTCCTGACACTGTGGCGCCAAAAGACATCATTTGTCTTGAAACAATTATATTCAGCCATAACTAACTGAGAGAGTCACCAATACACAGCACTACTGCAAATTCCTTCTACAAATCATGTTTCCGTCTTTAGGGTTCATTGCCAAACAGCATTCACACAGCTAACAGGAGTGGCTCAGTTGGAAGAGTAGGTCGTCTAATAACCAGAAGACTGGCAGTTAAAATCTCAGCTGCTGTAGCCACCTTGCCTATGTTAGTTGTGGTCTTGTGTGTCTTTAACTCTCCCTAGAAGCGCTCTATAAAGTCAATGCATTTGTATTAAATTTGGAGACATGTTGGAAATGAAAAAGAAAAAGGTGCATTTTCTTATTTATTTAGAGTCCTAGCCCCAATCACAGTTGTATTTGTACAGGAAAAAGTGGACAAAATATTGGCATACATACACAGAATCTAAAGACAGAATCCTCATCACCAGCAGTGTCTATAATAACACGACACTACACCTAAATGCTCAGTATTTTCGTCCAGGGCAAAGCTAAGTCAAAATTTTACTCCCACCATAAAAACTGCGGACAAATAACAAAAAACAGCCAAAACGTATTCCTCAGACTTAAAGGAATAGGCCATTGCTTTTAAATACTGAGTTATGTTCTTACCTGAGCTTAGGCGAGTTGATGCGTAGCTGTCTGGTGCCCTCAGTCACGCAAAAATACTGCAGATATTGTTAGCATGTAGCCTCTCCTCCTCTCCCCAATGTTGTCAAATAGGGGTGAAGTTAGAAGCGACCAAGCTCTTCCACATTTTCCCTATTTAAATACGGTTACGTGAGTAGTTACACGATCCAAGTCTAGTTACGCAAAATTCAAACATATTGATTTCCTAAGTGGATAAAAAGGGGAACTATTTTGTAAGGCGTAATAACATCGACTTTACTTCGACTTTACTGTGTGGACGTCAAAGTACTCCAGGTGTTGCTACACCTCACGATATAGTTCCCCTTTTTATCCGTTTAGGAAATCAATATGTTTGAATTTTGTGTGACTATATTTTGATCATGTAAAGGCTCATGTAACCGTATTTAAATAAGGAAAATGTTGAAGAGCTTGATCGCTTCTAACTTCACCCTCGTTTGGCGAGAGGAGGAGAGGAGGAGAGGGTAAATGCTAACAACATCTTTGGTCTTTTTGCGTGATTCAAGGCACACGTAAAAACCAGACAGCTACGCATCAGCTCGTCGAAGCTCAACATAACTCAGTATTTAAAACAGTGGCCTATTCCTTTAAGTATATATTTTGGTTTTTACTCTGAACCAGAAGAGAAGAACATCTTGAAGCATATTTAAAATGTTCTGTTATGACGAACTCATAAACCCCCTCCCTTTAGCAACCAAACTCATATTTATTCACATAATCAGTTAAATATTGCAAAAATCTCCAAAGTACGCCAAAGAATCCCTGGCATCCACTGCAAAACCATCCCCTCTTGGGCGAAATGACAAACATTTACAGTAGGGAGTCCCTTAATAACAGATGTCTGAACCTTGTTTAATAGTGTATATTGTTGGTTACATTACATTTATTAAGTGAATACTACAGATAAAAAGCAACAGTGGCTGTTAGAATCAGCATTAAGGAATTGGATCTTCAGCCCAACACACACATTGGGCCTATTCTGTTCCTGTTCTTTTCTTTCTTCTGGCAGACACTGGTGGAGCATCTCCTCCTCATTTATCTGTGGCGCGTAATAAAGCCTGACGTTTAGCAACTTAGTGTTTACCACGTTAAGAGGCTCCTTTCAGCCACATTACACATGCACATCTCCAGGACCGGCTACATGGCACTGAGGTTAATGAAGTCTCTCTCTGTTCCACCACGCTGCAGAATTATCTAGTGAAGCACACGAGACGGCTGCCTTTCTTTGTGATGACAAACAAGCAGCTCCCATTAAAGACCAGACATCGTGTTGGCAGCAATATTTCCACTGTTTACTCAGATATTATCGACGTCGCAGCGGTGGAGATGGAGCTTAACACATCTATCATACATGAGATGAGTGGGAGAATACTTAATGACATGCACTTCCCCAACACAACAAACATAGGCAGATAAGCACAGACAAATAAGTTTGCTGTAGTGCTCATGAAAGGTTCCCAGTGCCTCAGATCACAGTTGGGGGTGCACAGCTTTAGCCGACAGTCGCAGTCAATGAGACACCAACTTGTGCAAATGAGGATGGAGTGTGTTACAGAATGCCAGTATAAAAGCGGGTGAGATTTGCTCCAGGGCTGCTGCGGTATCAAAGTGCAGGCCAGAGTGTGTTTGTGTGAAGTACACACAGACACACAACTATTGCACTTTCGCTGCCTGGTTTTTCTTATTCTCATGTGTGACGATGTAGCATGGTGGAGACGAAAGTACTAATACACCTTGGACCTTTGCACATTTGGTCAAGTTTAAAACCATAAACATAAAGATTTTATTTGTATTTTTACTGAAAGTTCACACACAAGTAACAGACAACTGTGAAGTGAAAGCGAAATGATACATGATTCTGTTTGGTTTTTTTTTAAACGAAAAGTCGTGCGTGCATAAGTATTCATACTTCTTATACTTAATACTTTGTGGAACCCCCTTTTGCTGCAGTAACAGCAGCCAGTCTTTTGGGGTATGACTACAAGGTTTGCACATCTAAAGACTGACATTTTTGCCCATTCCTCTTTACAAAACAACTCAAGCTCTGTCAAATTAGAAGGAGAGCATTTGTGAACAGCAGTTTTCAGGTCTTTCCACAGATTCCATTGTAGATGTAGCTTTGTGTTCAGGGTCATTGTCCTGCTGGAAGGTGAGTCTCCGCCCCAGCCTCAATTCTCTTGCTGACTCCAGCAGGTTTTCCTCCAAAATGTCTTTGTATTTGGCTTCATCCATCTTCCCAACTATTCTTACAATCTTCCCAGTCCCGGCTGAGGAAAAGCAGCCCCATAGCATGATGCTCCCCCACCATATTTGACACTGGGGATGGTGCACTCAGGACGATGAGCAGTGTTCGGTTTGTGCCATACATAACGTTTTGCATTTGGGCCAAAAAGTTCAATTTTTGTCTCATCTGACCAAAGCACCTTCTTCCACATGGTCGCTGTGTCCTCCATATGACTTCTAGCAAACTTCAAACGGGATTTCTTATGGCCTCCTTTCAATAATGGCTTTCTTCTTGCCACTCGTCCATGAAGGCCAGATTTGTGTAGAGTACGACTTATAGTTGTCCCATGTACAGATTCCCCCAGCTCAGCGGCAGTACGTCGCAGCTCCTCCAGAGTTATCTTGGGACACTTGGTTGCATTTCTGACCAGTGCTCTCCTTGTTCGGTCTGTTAGTTTAGGTGGACGCCCGTGTCTTGGTAAGTTCGCAGTGGTGCTATACTCTTTCCATTTCCGAATGATGGATTGAACAGTGCTCCGTGAGATGTTAAAATCTTGGGAAATCTTTGTATAACTTAACGTTGCTTTAAACCTCTCCACAGCTTTATCCCTGACCTCTCTGGTGAACTCCTTGGCCTTCATGATGTTGCTTAGTGACCAATACACTCAGACCATAGCTCTGAGGACCTCACAGAACAGCTGGAATTATACTGAGAGTAGATTATCCACAGGTGGCCTCTATTTAATGGTTAGGGCAAGGTGTGAACATTCTGCAGTCATTAGGAATGCTATAAAGGCAATTTAATGCACTGCTGTATGAATACTTGTGCAAAGTTTCACTTTTCTATTTTTTGGAAAATAACAGAATCATGTATCATTTTACTTTAACTTCAAAGTTGTCTGTTACTTGTGTGTGAACTTTCAGTGAAAAAATTCAAAATTAAATCTTTATGTTTAGGGCTGTAAACATGACAAAATGTGCAAAAGTTCAAGGTGTATTAGTACTGAGAGGCACTGTATGTGGCAGCATCCTCACAGGTCTGACTCCTATAGTGGAAACCCTGCCACTTTCTTTATTTTGACTAAATGCACACGTCCGCTTAATGACTGCCCCCTGTTGTGCATCAAGAGCCTTAATTAGTGAATTTCTCTTCCATGAGATCTATTCTGTGAAGAAAGGGGTGCTAGTACCTCTCAGTAGGTAAGGGTTTAGTGTACACAGTACACTAAAAATTGTTAGATGACCATAAAAATCCTTCAATGCAAACAGCACAAGTGGGGCCTGCAGTGAAGTGAATTTACAGATGTGTGTGACATTTACTGCTTCAGAGAAAATGTCCATAATTAATGACTTCTCTCATCTGTGTCCTAAAGTTGTTAATGATAAACGTCTTGTCTGCCACAGAAGTATTGCCTCAACATCTGAGTGGTGTCAATAGTAAAGGACAGAGAGAGAGAGAGAGAGAGAGAGGGAGGGCAGTTCTGCTTCAAGCCGCTTTCACTCATTGTTATGGAGGAAAGCTGGTCCTTTATGTTGTAGATTCCTCAAAAAATGGAGATGAAATAACAGGAATACACAAGAAAACTATCAAAGAAAGGTTCAAAAATAAATTGTTAATTATACACAAGTTCTAATATGTTATTGGACCACCTTTAGCTCTGTTTACAGCACACATTCACGGTGGCATTGTTTCAATAAGCTTCTGCAATGTCAAAAGATCCAGTGTTGCATTATTTTTCCCACCAAGATCTAGTATTGATGATGCGAGAGTTTGATCTCCAACACATCCCAAAGCTTCTCAATGAGGTTAAGATCTAGAGTCTGTGGTGGCCAATCCATGTGTGAGAATGATGTCTCCCTGAACCCCTCTTTCACAATGTGAGCCCCATAAATCCTGGCATTGTCGTCTGGGAATATGCCAGCGCCATCAGGGCGCTGGCATATTCCCAGAAGGAATCTGTTGATGGAATAACCTGATGTTCAGGTCGTCAGCTGATCTCATTTTTTGGGTCCATAGTGTTTGCTGAACCTAGACCAGACCAACTGCAGCGGCCCCAGATCAGAACAGTTAAATCCAGGTGGTGACTTCTTCTTTGGCCAGGCAGTGTAGATGCTGCTAGTTTCCTAATGCTGTGTTGCTTAACACGGGCCTAAGTCCCTCAACATCACTAAAAACTTCAAAAATTTCGCAGTCGAGTAATCTTCAGATTTAATAACCTTAAGCTCCCCTAGCTCCATAAATCTGACGTTCTTCCGCCTTGCCCTCCCCACGTCCTCCTTTTTTTCCTGCTTCATTCCAAACCTTGGTGCATTTTATCTCCATAATAGCACAAAGCGGCGTGAGCTGCCTTCACACAAGAGATAAGGGAAATTCCTGCTCGTATTTTAATAGCTTTGCTCAGCTATCTCTTCTTCCCAACTCCTCATGCGCTCACCTTGGACGCAGCACCCAGAGGAGAATCCTGCTGCTGCTGTGGATCTCTGTCACAAATACTGTCGGTCTGAAGGCATTTCCCTGTTTGGCAGTGTGTGAGAGAGAGAGTGAGGATACACGGGCTCCAGGGCTGCTCCAGTTTGTTACAGTTGAAGAACAGGGCTGTGTTGGCTGACCATAGTTCGGTCCGGCATCAAACATTGAATCAGAAACTTCTGAAGCAACTCCAGAGCCAGGGTCAAACCTGAGACCTTCTAACCATTGTGATGGATAGTGTGGAATAGGTTTCCTTAACTACAAACACCCAAAAGGACGATTACCATTATGCACCTGTTATCACTCTGCCATGACAGACCATGTTGCGTAACCACACTGTACAAAGGTTATTATACACCAGATATGACACCAGCCAATGTCAGAGGAAAACAAAGGCTGTTCTAGCTGTTTATTTGAAATGAACATATCAATTGCATTGGACAAACCAGATACATTGTTATACATAAGTGTTATAGCAAAACTGCTAATTTGAAATATCTGTCCATAATAAATAACATGCACAAAAAATGATTTATTTTATTAATTATATGCTTGGGATACTTATTTATTTATGTTTACGTCTGATTTTGTTGTTTCAATGCAGATGTTCATTCATGTGACCTGTCTCTGTCAAATACATAAAGCAAAAGGCTACATGGCTGCAGTTGTAAGTCTTCCTGCATAGTTGTCCTCTTCCTGCAGGAGTCACCGCCATCACCGTGCAGCCATGTTTATCAAACGATCATACTCAGGTCCATTTAAGATGCAATCAAAAAGACTGGCGCCATACAGATTGCAGCCAATCAAAGGCAGAATGGTCTTAAATTGTGGGATAGCCTCACACTAACCCACATTGGAGAAAACTTCAGAATGAGCCGCGTTTCTTCCTTTACTATAGATGGATTTATTTACCTGCACTAATTACCTCTTCAAAGGGAAGCGTCAGTAAATCCTATTACACTGTTTTGACGTGTGGCTGCCAGAAATCGGCTCACCGCACAAAACCCCACATGTTCTAATGACTTTAAATCCCTCTCAGAGTCAATAGCCACGAAGGTGTTTAGGAAAATTACCCTCATATTTAAAAGACAAACAAACAAAAAACACAACTATTTGCGTTCGTTTGGAAAGTGGAACAAAAAAAAAAAAGGACATCACCACAAGGAGAGAGTTCCACACACCAGGAAAACGCGGGCTGCTTCATTCTGATAGGCCGCGTGCCAGTGCTCCACAGTGAGGACACAGAATCCAGAGCCGACCGGAAACATAGTGTCTTTCCCATAATGTTCACAAGGATCAACTGGAATCTCCACTGTACTCTTTTGTATCCAGTATCCACACGACTAATGCCCCTCAAGCTTTTCATGCTTAATCGTGGCTCTTTTAATGACTTGCCCAGAACTGGTGAAAACCGGAGTGCGGTCCAAAGCAACACAGAAGCACTAGCTACAAACAGATCTTGTTCGTCCGTGAGCCAAATTTAAAGGACATGGGAAGCCAAAAGCACTCAAAGATACTATGTCCTCCTGTAACAAGGAAGGAGGTCCATCTCTTGAGAAAAGTGTCAAAATAGTGACAAAAATGAGATGAAAACAAGGATGAGAAGAGTGACAAAAACGTGACCAAAAATGTTACAAAAGAGCCACAAAAGAGCAACAAGAAAGCAACATAAGAGTGACAGAAACGTGACCAAAAAGTGAAAAAAAAAAATGGTGATAAAAGCGCAACAAAGGAGCCACAAGACAGCAACAGAAAAGTGACGAAAAGCGATGCATTTTTTTTTTTTTATCTGACTAAAACACAACAAAAAAGCAATGGAAAAAAAGTCACAAAAGTTACAACAATGCAAGGAAAAGATTATACATTTTGCTATTAAGTATATATGAATTACTCTTGTCTATGCAACATTTGGCCTGCTGTGATTCAGCCTGGTCAGTGGACAGTTAGCTGTAGTTCTGGACATAAACATGAATTGACACGGGAACGTATTGCTGTGATTGGAGCGGCAGTGCAATGCGACCCACTTGGAAATATCCTCTTTTCCCCCTGCAGGACTCCAGAATGGGAGTCAGTGGTAGAAAGTTGTAGACCGCAGTGAATGAATAAGAAGAGCATAAAACTGTGGCACTGTGGCAGGATTATGTGCAGACTCTATGTACTTCCCAGCAGCAGAAATACAGCATGCTCTCCTGCTTCGGCATCATGCTCTGGTGGCTTTGGACTGAAGAGGATTTGCTCCAAAGTCCCTCTGCTTTTTGATGTAATAACTTCCAGAAGGCATGAATGGTGATGTGAGCGGGACCACTAAACCTTGAGTGGCCCACGGAAGAAGTGATGTGTCAGACTAAATTATCCTGTAATCCCAGTCTGCTCAGGATGAAAAAGATAAAGGGGTCATTGGGTCAGTCAAGAAATTATCAAAAAACTTTTAATGATGGAATACATATTTCACCAGGAGACGTACAGTGTTACGTAAAACGCTTTGTTATTTTAAAATTGCTACTACATACAATGCAAATGATCCTCCTATTACTGATTACACTGCAGAAATGTGTTTCGATAAATTTTAATGTAAGTATTTCTGACTTGCCAAGTGAAAAATAATTGCCAATAGAATAAGATTTAATTGTTTTAATTCAAATCTTATTTTATGTACAAAATTATTATCTTTTTTTCTTATTTTAAGTGCAAATAAACTCTATCTACTCAAATCAATGTCAAACAATATTTTCACCGGTGCATTACGCAACTTTTTAGTTGAAACGAAAAAAGATATTGGAGTGTATTTGACCATGGCACCTTTACTTTCGATCACGGGGGTCTCTGCAACGTTACAGGATCAATTGTTTTGCAGGTTTTCTGGTGAGAGGGTCCGTCAGCGGAGAAAACCTTCCAAACGGTTGATCCTGGAGCGTCCTGGAGAGCACTGTGATGGGACGTAAAGGCACCATGCTGACCACTCACACAGCCACTCGGCCACTACAAGGTGAAACACACACAAATATCAATTTGTCACATAAAAATAATGAACCTTTAACTCATTTCCATATTAGTTTTTGTTGCGTGACAATAGAGTTCAGGATTGTGATGCTATATTGCTAAGCGTCACGGTATTTGCAGCAATAATAAACTGATGGAGATTTTAAAGCTTAAATACTGGAGTTATTGTTCACATTAAAACACTTGGACACCACAGTGTGTTAGATGTAATGAAGCTTCTGCGCAAATTCAACCTGGAAGACCCACCAGCTGCATTCATTCATCACCTCATCACCAGCAGCTCTCTCCAATCATCCAATCACAGACCCTGCTCAAGCCGCACCTTCACGACAGCCAATCGCCGCATCCCCGCCCCAGCCACTCATCACTCAGGACCCCCCTTTTAAGCTCCCTGGTCAATCACTCAGCCGTTTCCCAGCTGTGCTACGACCCTCCTCCACCCCTTTCTCCGTCTGGCTTCTCCTCGGCTCTGCTCGTCGTCGACCGGTGCAGGCTCAGTGGAAGATTCTGGCTATCATTCATCCGCCTGGGTCCGCCTGGGTAAGAGCCCCAATAAAGATTCATGTTCGTTAAAAAAACACTCATAAGACCATTCTGTCTCTCTGAGTCTTTTCAGGCTGAATTTACCAGCAGTGGCTCAGCGGCTAACAGAGTTTTTTCCACAGTCTTTGCTACACGTTTTATACTGTTTTTAGCTAATGTCAGTCTATGGAAAATATATGCTAGTACAAACATGGCGGATCTCCATGGTAACAGTGTATTTTCCCGGACTCTATACATGCGTGTGTTGGACAAGGACGATATAGGCCCACTTAAGTGAATTCTTATAAATGACTAACACTCACCCAGTTTATCACAATCCATACACAGCTATCGCAGCAGTTTTAGGCAACACTTAGTTATTTTCAAACTCCTTGGAACAGGACAAAGGCTTTTTCTCAGCCTGTATTCACCGTGTTTCGGCTTGCTGTGCTCGATCAAACCTTTCCCAGAGGGCCAGAAGCGTTGCCTTCAAAGCTAAGTGCCAGTTCTTTGTGTTTCTTCTGCTGTTGTGCTATTTGATGACCCAATTACAGAGAATGTCCAGATAGCTGTTTACAAGCTGGAAATCCATGTGGCAGGAACAGAGTTAGCGGTGTAAACTCCAGACACACGCTACAAAGTTTGTTTTGCTAGAGCGGCGGGTTAGTGGCACTGATGTCACTGAGCCCGATTAGACTTCAGTGATGCATTTAATTTACAAATGTTTGACACAATGTTTAGACATAATTTAGTCCATTAAAGTCCTGTTTAAGACACAGTTTAGTCCTGATTTGACCTTGATGGAGGATCTGGAAGGTTGAATATTTATGATGTGACTAGTTTCAGTTAACTTAACGTTTTTACATAGTGCTTGATACTGTATTAGTGGCATAACCGTAGTGATTTGTATGCTGTGACCACACACACACCTTAATGAAAATTGCAGTTTGATCTCCAAGGAGCAACATCTGTTCATTTTCTGCCATTAAGAAAGAAGGTCAAAAAGCTTTTATGGTTTTACAATAACGTTTCTATTGATGTGCCTTTAATCACAAAGTAGTAGCCTTCTTTTGACATTTCCTCGGCTTGTACAGCCTCTTGACACTTTGCTTGATGTAGCACCCGAGTATCTGTTTTAAAAGAGGCGTCAGAGCAGTCAGGCTATGATTTAACAATCCAAGATAAGCATTTGAAGCGCTTTTCGGTAAATTGTGTGGCAAACCGCTCCAAGGACAGAGCTCTGGTGTCACGACAATCACGTTAGCGCGATTGTGACCTGTCAGTGTAAATATGATGGATAGCCCGGGGAGTGATGGCAAAAGAATGCATATGAAAGCTGATTCTGCTCATATGCTCCATTAGGCACTTTCCTGCTTGTTTTTATGACTGGTTTAATCTTTTTTAATCTGTCTGAAAATCTATTTGTTCACATCGCTGCCAGGTGGCTGAGCGGAGCACTCCAACACGCATTTCCACAGAGCTGACCCGCCTGAACATGGCTTTGTTCTGGGTGCTGCAGTCATCCCAAAGTGGCCCACATAGATAAATGACCAAGCAGACGGATAGATAGGATGTTGTTCGGGCTTTGCAGGAGACTGACAATCATTACACATAAACATGAGTTATGACATAAAGTCTAGTCCGACTATGCTAATGTGCTTTTCCGATAGAACCAATCAAACCCGACTTGTCTCTGTTACATGACAATTACCCATCCAAATTTCCTTTGGGAGCAGCAGGGGGCCGCGCACATGCTGGCCGGCAGGGGCCAGAGGGTTGATGACGATGCGCACCATTACCAGTTGACCTTTGCCTTCCAGCTCATGTTTGTTGTGCCAGTTATCCTCGATTAACCCAAGGTGCGTTCAGACCGAACTGCTGTTTTGGAGAAAACTGATGTCCTACGAACATTTAACAGTACACCCATGGTCTATATCAGGGTCTCCCCCAGTGTGTAAGCTCAAATCCAACTAAAACTATTGAACAGCAGCCGATTATTTGTGTTTCAGTGCTCGCTGCTGCTATGCTACACCAGGCTACGGCTCTTTGTTGGTAAGAAGTGTGTGATAACTATACATTCAACAGTGTGCAGCCATTTTACGTAAAGGCTGCTTTATATGTAGTTGGTGGTTTTATTGACTTTAATGGTGCTTATGTAGCAGGCTGGACTTGCCACTAGATAGCACCAGCCCTAAAATATAAATAGCCCCTGCTTTCACTGCTACCGCCACCGTGGTGAAGTTGGTTTCACGTTGGACGTTGGATATTCGCCTCCAGCACTAAGATCGTTCGAACTTAGGGACCGTCTATGAATTACTGTCTGTGTAAAAAATGTAGTTTAGGTGTAAATCAATAATATGATACAAATAAACAATTTTAATGAAAAGAGATAGAAAATACACCTAAAGATTACATTTAGTCTACCACATTTAATATTTTATTGTATTTCATGGTTTTTTCAAAGACTTTTGATGGAAAGTATGGGTTTTTCCTCAATAGCTTTTAGAGCATTTGACCCAGTCACCCTAGAATACTTTACAAAATTAGTACTTCCTCTAGGCTATGGGGCTCAGGCAATGAAATTATGCTTAATAGATTTGGTGTATTTTTCAAGGATTTTTGATTGAAAGTATGGGTTGTTCCTCAATACCTTTTAGAGCATTTGACCCAGTCACCCCAGAATACTTTACACAATTAGTACTTCCTCTAGGCTATGGGGCTCAGTCAATGAAATTATGCTTAATAGATTTGATGTATTTTTCAAGGATGTTTTTATAGAAAGTATGGGTTTTTCCTCAATACCTTTTAGAGCATTTGACCCAGTCACCCCAGAATACTTTACAAAATTAGTACTTCCTCTAGGCTATGGGGCTCAGGCCATGAAATTATGCTTAATAGATTTGATGTATTTTTCAAGGATTGTTTTTATATAAAGTATGGGTTTTTCCTCAATACCTTTTAGAGAATTTGACCCAGTCACCCCAGAATACTTTACAGAATTAGTACTTCCTCTAGGCTATGGGGCTCAGGCAATGAAATTATGCTAAATAGATTTGGTGTATTTTTCAAGGATTGTTTTTATATAAAGTATGGGTTTTTCCTCAATACCTTTTAGAGCATTTGACCCAGTCACCCCAGAATACTTTACACAATTAGTACTTCCTCTAGGCTATGGGGCTCAGTCAATGAAATTATGCTTAATAGATTTGATGTATTTTTCAAGGATGTTTTTATAGAAAGTATGTGTTTTTCCTCAATACCTTTTAGAGCATTTGACCCAGTCACCCCAAAACACTTTACAAAATTAGTACTTCCTCTAGGCTATGGGGCTCAGGCCATGAAATTATGCTTAATAGATTTGATGTATTTTTCAAGGATTTTTTTATATAAAGTATGGGTTTTTCCTCAATACCTTTTAGAGCATTTGACCCAGTCACCCCAGAATACTTTACAGAATTAGTACTTCCTCTAGGCTATGGGGCTCAGGCAATGAAATTATGCTAAATAGATTTGGTGTATTTTTCAAGGATTTTTTTTTATATAAAGTATGGGTTTTTCCTCAATACCTTTTAGAGCATTTGACCCAGTCACCCCAGAATACTTTACAGAATTAGTACTTCCTCTAGGCTATGGGGCTCAGGCCATAAAATTATGCTTAATAGATTTGGTGTATTTTTCAAGGATTTTTTTTATATAAAGTATGGGTTTTTCCTCAATACCTTTTAGAGCATTTGACCCAGTCACCCCAGAATACTTTACAGAATTAGTACTTCCTCTAGGCTATGGGGCTCAGGCCATAAAATTATGCTTAATAGATTTGGTGTATTTTTCAAGGATTTTTTTTATATCAAGTATGGGTTTTTCCTCAATACCTTTTAGAGCATTTGACCCAGTCACCCCAAAACACTTTACAAAATTAGTACTTCCTCTAGGCTATGGGGCTCAGGCCATAAAATTATGCTTAATAGATTTGGTGTATTTTTCAAGGATGTTTTTTTATATAAAGTATGGGTTTTTCCTCAATACCTTTTAGAGCATTTGACCCAGTCACCCCAGAATACTTTACAGAATTAGTACTTCCTCTAGGCTATGGGGCTCAGGCCATAAAATTATGCTTAATAGATTTGGTGTATTTTTCAAGGATTTTTTTTATATAAAGTATGGGTTTTTCCTCAATACCTTTTAGAGCATTTGACCCAGTCACCCAAGAATACTTTACACAATTAGTACTTCCTCTAGGCTATGGGGCTCAGGCAATGAAATTATGCTTAATCGATTTGGTGTATTTTTCAAGGATTTTTTTATATCAAGTATGGGTTTTTCCTCAATACCTTTTAGAGCATTTGACCCAGTCACCCAAGAATACTTTACAAAATTAGTACTTCCTCTAGGCTATGGGGCTCAGGCCATAAAATTATGCTTAATAGATTTGGTGTATTTTTCAAGGATTTTTTTTATATCAAGTATGGGTTTTTCCTCAATACCTTTTAGAGCATTTGACCCAGTCACCCCAAAACACTTTACAAAATTAGTACTTCCTCTAGGCTATGGGGCTCAGGCCATAAAATTATGCTTAATAGATTTGGTGTATTTTTCAAGGATTTTTTTTATATAAAGTATGGGTTTTTCCTCAATACCTTTTAGAGCATTTGACCCAGTCACCCCAGAATAATTTACAGAATTAGTACTTCCTCTAGGCTATGGGGCTCAGGCCATAAAATTATGCTAAATAGATTTGGTGTATTTTTCAAGGATTTTTTTTATATAAAGTATGGGTTTTTCCTCAATACCTTTTAGAGCATTTGACCCAGTCACCCCAGAATACTTTACAGAATTAGTACTTCCTCTAGGCTATGGGGCTCAGGCCATAAAATTATGCTTAATAGATTTGGTGTATTTTTCAAGGATTTTTTTTATATCAAGTATGGGTTTTTCCTCAATACCTTTTAGAGCATTTGACCCAGTCACCCCAAAACACTTTACAAAATTAGTACTTCCTCTAGGCTATGGGGCTCAGGCCATAAAATTATGCTTAATAGATTTGGTGTATTTTTCAAGGATTTTTTTTATATCAAGTATGGGTTTTTCCTCAATACCTTTTTAGAGCATTTGACCCAGTCACCCCAGAATACTTTACAGAATTAGTACTTCCTCTAGGCTATGGGGCTCAGGCCATGAAATTATGCTTAATAGATTTGATGTATTTTTCAAGGATTTTTTTATATAAAGTATGGGTTTTTCCTCAATACCTTTTTAGAGCATTTGACCCAGTCACCCCAGAATACTTTACAGAATTAGTACTTCCTCTAGGCTATGGGGCTCAGGCCATAAAATTATGCTTAATAGATTTGGTGTATTTTTCAAGGATTTTTTTTATATAAAGTATGGGTTTTTCCTCAATACCTTTTAGAGCATTTGACCCAGTCACCCAAGAATACTTTACACAATTAGTACTTCCTCTAGGCTATGGGGCTCAGGCAATGAAATTATGCTTAATAGATTTGGTGTATTTTTCAAGGATTTTTTTATATAAAGTATGGGTTTTTTTTCTCAATACCTTTTAGGGCATTTGACCCAGTCACCCCAAAACACTTTACAAAATTAGTACTTCCTCTATAGGCTATGGGGCTCAGGCCATGAAATTATGCTTAATAGATTTGGTGTATTTTTCAAGGACTTTTTTATATAAAGTATGGGTTTTTCCTCAATACCTTTTAGGGCATTTGACCCAGTCACCCCAAAACACTTTACAAAATTAGTACTTCCTCTAGGCTATGGGGCTCAGGCCATGAAATTATGCTTAATAGATTTGGTGTATTTTTCAAGGATTTTTTTATAGAAAGTATGGTTTTTTCCTCAATACCTTTTAGAGCATTTGACCCAGTCACCCCAGAATACTTTACAGAATTAGTACTTCCTCTAGGCTATGGGGCTCAGGTCATAAAATTATGCTTAATAGATTTGGTGTATTTTTCAAGGATTTTTTTATATAAAGTATGGGTTTTTCCTCAATAGCTTTTAGGGCATTTGACCCAGTCACCCCAAAACACTTTACACAATTAGTACTTCCTCTAGGCTATGGGGCTCAGGCCATGAAATTATGCGGAATAGATTTGGTGTATTTTTCACTGATTTTTTATATAAAGTATGGGTTTTTCCTCAATAGCTTTTAAGGCATTTGACCCAGTCACTCCAGAACACTTTACAAAATTAGTACTACCTCTAGGCTATGGGGCTCAGGCAATGAAATTATGCTTAATAGATTTGGTGTATTTTTCAAGGATTTTTTTATATAAAGTATGGGTTTTTCCTCAATAGGGTTAGAACCCATACTTTCAATCAAAAATCCTTGAAAAATACACCAAGTCTATTAAGCATAATTTCATTGCCTGAGCCCCATAGCCTAGAGGAAGTACTAATTGTGTAAAGTGTTTTGGGGTGACTGGGTCAAATGCCCTAAAAGCTATTGAGGAAAAACCCATACTTTATATAAAAAAATCCTTGAAAAATACACCAAATCTATTCGGCATAATTTCATTGCCTGAGCCCCATAGCCTAGAGGAAGTACTAATTTTGTAAGGTATTCTGGGGTGACTGGGTCAAATGCTCTAAAAGGTATTGAGGAAAAACCCATACTTTATATAAAAACATCCTTGAAAAATACATCAAATCTATTAAGCATAATTTCATTGCCTGAGCCCCATAGCCTAGAGGTAGTACTAATTGTGTAAAGTGTTTTGGGGTGACTGGGTCAAATGCTCTAAAAGCTATTGAGGAAAAACCCATACTTTATATAAAAAAATCCTTGAAAAATACACCAAATCTATTAAGCATAATTTCATTGCCTGAGCCCCATAGCCTAGAGGAAGTACTAATTTTGTAAAGTATTCTTGGGTGACTGGGTCAAATGCTCTAAAATGTATTGAGGAAAAACCCATACTTTATATAAAAAAATCCTTGAAAAATACACCAAGTCTATTAAGCATAATTTCATTGCCTGAGCCCCATAGCCTAGAGGTAGTACTAATTTTGTAAAGTGTTTTGGGGTGACTGGGTCAAATGCCCTAAAAGCTATTGAGGAAAAACCCATACTTTCCATTAAAAATCCTTGAAAAATACATCAAATCTATTAAGCATAATTTCATTGCCTGAGCCCCAAAGCCTAGAGGAAGTACTAATTGTGTAAAGTGTTTTGGGGGTGACTGGGTCACATAACCATAAACCTATTGAAAAAAATATTGTATTTTTTGGTGATTTTCCAGGATTATGATTTTTCTAAAGTTTCAAAACATGAAAATAGGAAAATAAAAACGTATGGTAAATATTATTTACTTTGCTGGTTCACATGATTCCGAATATAGGCTTATTGAAAATATATAGGCTACATTCAACAGTAGGTATAAAATACTATAATATTAAATGTGGTAGAAAATACACCTAAAGATTACATTTAATCTATCTCCTTTCATTAAAATTGTTTATTTGGATCACATTATTGATTTACACCTACATTATTTTTTTTAAACCAACGCCTTTTTACAAAGACAGTAATTCATAGACGGTCCCTAAGTTCGAACGATCTTAGTGCTGGAGGCGAATATCCAACGTCCAACGTGAAACCAACTTCACCGCGGTGCTACCGCCCCCACGCACACCGTCCCTCTTCCGGGTAGTCGCGGAGCGTTAGCGGCGGGCGGCTCACAGGTAATCCATACTCTCTTTATTGTAACTATCGTGTCTTAAAATTGATTAGGCGACTGTATCACGTTTAGCTCCGGCCTGGGCCGCGGTGTTCAGAGGCCGGCTATGGTGGCCGATGGCCTGGCTTTTGGTCCTCTGTGGGTTCCCCCGGTTGCTTGTGTCCTGACAGTGCGTGCCTCTGCGCTTGGAGGAGGTGCGTGTTTGTTTTGATCCACACAAGAGTAAAAGGGATAATTTCGTAGCCTAACGTTTCCCTTTTAAATGGGTCTCCACACAACACCATGGCTGTCTCGCCTTCACGCCTTTTACCTCTTGCCTTGTACCTATGTTGCCTGCGTTGTTTTCCTCCACTGTGATCAACTGGGATACTCTGACAAAACTAAATGAACAATTGTGCACACGCTGGTCACAACCAACGTGAGAATGAACTGAAACGTAAACCTGTTTTTCATGGTACTTGGTACAATGAAATGTAACTCATTATTTATTGAGCTTAACACAAAGTAAATAAATGAAATGTAATATATTTTTTTTGTAATGGAACTGTCTGTCTCTTATTCAATTTCGAACCTGTGTGTCCTTTAGTGCTTGTTTATTCAAGTCGTTGTTGGTACTTTAGTTATTTTTAAGTATATTATGTTTAATTTCCAAACAACCTAACCACTCGCCATGCCACACTTACTTCTCGTTTTCATTTGATTGACTGGAAAAAGAATCTTCTGTCTGTCGCATGGCCCCAGAACACATTCTCGGAGACGGGGCTGATCCAGCCACTAAAGTTAACTCTCGTCATCCTCGTTCGACTAGCAGTGCACGGCTTTACTAAACAAGGACATTTGTGTGTAGCTAACATGATGTGCTGTTCCTTTCAGCAGCCTGACCTTGAGCCTCCGGGGCAGGGACAGCATACTTACAAACTTTGAGCCAATTCAATGTGCTTTGATTTGTTACATGCAGCTCTAATGTGACTACAATCGGCCCAGGCAGGTCCCCGATCGGCTCAGGCAAAAGTCAAAGCAAACCCCACAATCGAATCTCCTGTTCTAGTCCAGTGAGCTTGAAGCAGATTTGTTTTATTTAATTTTTAAACTCCACGGCACCCAGGCTTGAGACCAGCTCAAACATCCCACTGAAAACAAAAACAATTGAGTTAATTTTAAGTAAGAACACACAAAAGAAGTAGTTATTGCTTTAAATGAACAAAAACTATGGCATGGTAAAAGATGTCACAATTGGCAGCCTAGCTTCCGTTGATCTACCTCAGGGCAGCTGTGGCAACTAAGGTGGCTTACCACCACAGAGTATGGAGTAAATGTAAAATTGTTCCATGAAAAAAGTACTTTGTGACCATGTTTGTACAAAGTCCTTTCCTTTCCCTTTCCTCAGTAAACTCTCACACATGCTCCCACACAGGAGCCATAAAGCACCTGCTCTACCTCTGCCCATCGCTCTGACACACCTCCATGTGCAGTAATTCTGGGGAAGGGCCTTTTAACTTTCGAGACCATAAAAGCAGGCACTGACGCAGCCATTAAACAACTGCTGCTGCTGCTGTGGGTGCATCATCGGTAAAGTGCAGCACAAGTGTAACGCTCACATCTGTGGACAACTTCAACTTCTTTGTGATGCAAATGCACTAAATGAAGGGGTGTGGGTGTGAGATTCTTCACAGAAGCAATGTCTGAGATGAATGAAAAAGTAGAAGATAACTACAGTAGCATTAACGAGTTTGGTTCTAAAGAAGGCAGTTGGTTAAGGTCAGCTCATTATTGCACTTGATGCTCAGCAGCTCAGGTGTTACCCTGTTACATTCATCAAGAAACATGAAAGAGATGAAGTATTGAGCAAACACTATTTGACAGTTATGTAAAGCCTCATCACCTTGGCCATTTATTATACTGTACACAATCGCCATTTTTCGACTCAACTTGCCATTTGAATGGTTGCTTTTAGCAAATATCTTCTCTCCACTGAGTTTTATGTATTTTATTATTGTATCTTTAATGTTCTAAAATTGTTCTAACGATCTAACCAGTTCTAACTGGTATTGTGGTCAAAGAAAACTAGGGTTTGATTATTTTCCAATTTGTCTGTTACCGGAGAGGACACATAAAAGCTTTTTTTGTTTCATCGTCCAAACCAAGGTCAGACACTTGAACAATGCAAGGCAGCTGTCGCCTAAGTGAATCAACAAACTACTGACCCCTTCATTTTTGGGCATTTTAACACAAAAAAATTCACACACATTTTGTATATAAACTTTGTGGAACTCAAATAAAATGCTGGACAGTTTGAGCTGGGACTGAGGTAACATAAGGATATCTGAGCCTATGATTGTGAAACAGAGACTAGTATCACATTTATATTTTCCGTTATGTCAAGTGTCCTGAATGCAGTATTTGTCACTGACCAGGAAAATGCTCCACTGCCAATTCGTGATTAAAGCTACGGTCATCAGCTGAGCTGCACAATCTCATTTTACTTTTCCCACGCTTAATTTAAAAAGCCATTATTGGCAGTATTTATAGTGCATGATTGACATTGTATTAAATATACGCCGTCAGTATTTTTGGGAAACAGCTGACTGCTATAACTACAAGACCAAATGTACTTCTAAGATTGACGAATCAGCACAGCATTCAGCAGCCAGATGTTGTTCCCCTCCTGTTCGCACAAAAATGCCTACGGTGTCCTGAACGGGACATTTGGCATCATTCATCGTGAGAGAGTTTCAAATAACAAGGGCAGACGGGGCACTTTTTAGCACATTATCCACATAGTATGCCTAATACATAATGCATTGAGCTGCCACGGGGCATGCTAGACGCTGAGTGACCCCTGCCCAGTGTGACCAAGGCTGGATGGATGAACTGAGATTCGGAGGAAAGGCAGAGAGTGTCCTTGGAGAGATGCCATTATTTCAAGAAAAAGCCTCTTGGATGTCATGCTGTCACAGTGTTTCAAGTTGGATTTTTTTTCTGTGAGTGGGCACAAACATATGCCAGGAATCTCATTTAGATGTCCACTTTTTATGCTGGTTGCTTCATTCTGCTACTGCCTTTTTGGAAAGAAAATACTGTACTGTGGCAATGTCAAGGGAGTGATAAAAAAGCAATTGCTATTCACAATGTGTGTTATAAAAATGTAAGAGTTTGTTTAGACATATTCTCCTCCTTCTTCTTCTTCTTCTTCTTCTTCTTCTTCTTCTACTCCTTCTTCAGCATGGACTGTATAAAAAACACGCTGCAAATTATCACAGACTGAACACTTCGCCTGTCCTGTGGGAGAATGTAAATAGTTCACTTAAGTGCTTGAACTGAAGCAGATAAAAGATTGAGAGCGTTATTAGTTGAGAAGAGGTGCGTGCTGGGAAAAGTACGCCTCAGCACAGATTTCCTTCCATCATCTCCACCTGTCATTGACTGGCACAGAAAAGACTGCGCTGAAGTACACAGCTTTATTAAGGATTGTCACATATTGCTCCATAATGCCTCCAGCCTCAAAAGTATATAACTAAATTCTGCACTTAAGTTGATGATGGAATGAAAGGCATTTCAGTTAATTAAATCAAATACAGACTTTAACATGACACTTTTGTATTCTACATTATTATACAACTACTGCTAGAAGGTCCCGGGTTCAATCCCTTTTCTGTACACCTAAAACATGTACAATAGGTGAATCCTCCAGCCAGGTGGGCCCTGAGGCGCTGCACTGCGGTCGCCCACTGCTCCTTACGGGCAACGGCATTCCAAAGACGGGTCCAATGCAGAGTACAAATACCTCAACCTTAAATTATTTTAGTTTCAAAGTATTTCAACTTTGTTTGGACACATTCTCTTTTTATCAATAACTAGGAGTTTTAAGTTGACCACTGCAAAGAAGTGATGTGTTTGTCTCAACTCCATGATAACTATGAAACTAACCAAATGAAATCCCCAGATGTATTTCCCCTATAGGGTCAATTGAAAGCAGTTCCAGACCAAAACATCACAGTGCAGCACATTTCCTGCAGTTTCTCATGCAAGTTTAGCTATTGGCACATCAAACATGAATGAACCTTGAACCGACTACCCAGTAAATAATTCCATTCATGTAACTGCTGTAAAGATTTGAGACAAAATGATACAACCATCTTTAACACGCAACTTCAGTACTTCTGCCTTTATTCGTTTGTACTCTATCTAAATGTAGCATAGTCCCAGAGAGTGTGCTTTGACATTGATGACTTTGTTAAAGGTAACATATGTTTGAACAGATCACCTCTGTATAAATATAAGCTTGTTCAGTCCCCATGGCTAATAAGCTGCTAGTACAGTGCCTCTGAATGACATTATGGGGTATAGCAGAGGACAATGCGTGTAATGTCCAATACAGACGTAATAAGGCTGCTGAGTATTCATAAGAGACCGTATGAGAAATAGTAAAAAAATATATGTATATGTTATATCCTTGGATAGATATTTCATCCACCTTGCCTCGAATGTCTGTGTTAACTTCTGTACAAACGAGAATGTTTTTGCGAGCTCGAATGCAGGACGACGGATACAAACTGGCCCTTGGCTACAATCTTGTGTGGCGTGTTGCAGTCTCCCTCCTCCAGTGGTATCCATCAACCACTCGGAACAGTGACTCAAACCATTGATCTTTGGGCTCATGGACAAATGCTCTATTCACTGAGCCACTGGAGCCCATATACTATATCACAGACACTTTTACAATCTCTCCATGAATATGACTATGGAGCGTTTTAATAACTTCGGTCTGTTTGTCGATGGGCGGTAAATGGCGTCTTGCATGTGGACAGATGGTGAGCGATGAAAAGCCTGTTGACTATGGAATCCTATATGTTTTCACACACCTACAGTATGCGCACATGGAGCTCAAGCTTTGAGGCCTAATTGGTACCCAAAAGAGTTTGATGGAGACAGAGGAGCAGAGGGAGGCACGAAACAGGAAATGAACATCAGAAACACAGCAGCTGGTCAATCGTTAACTACCAAAGCTCAGCACGAATACAAATGTGGAGTTCATAGAGTGAAATAATGGCGTTCAGTGAGAGGCAGAATGTGGAAAAAGTCATATATCAGCAATACAAGGATGTCATTATGAAAAACCGCATATGACACAACCATATTCACCTTATTCCAGAAGTTCCCATGGGTGCCGCCGTGAATTCAGAATCAGAATGTTTTTTATTGCCATTGTTACGGAACCGGTTCACAAACTAGGATTTTTTTTTCGGTTCAATTTTGCAAGATGAAACATAAAACATAAATAACTTAGATAAATAATAAACTATAAAAACTTTAAAACTATAACACTATAAGGGCATGCCTAAAGAAGACTCTGATACAGTTACTGGATCTTGTTATTGTTCATGAGTCTGATGGTGGAGGGGAAAAAAACTGTTAATGTGGCAAGAGATACAAGTCTGGATGGACCGGAGCATCCTGCCTGAGGGGAGAGGGGTGAATAGTCCGTGTCCAGGGTGAGAAGGGTCAGCTGTGATCCGACCTACACGCCTCCGGGTCCTGGAGGTGTACAGGATCTTGAGAGGTGGGAGTCTGTAGTGCGGGGTACCACACGGTGATGGAGGAGGTGAGGATGGACTCGATGATGGCCGTGTAGAACTGCACCAGCATCTTGGTCGGCAGCTTAAGTTTCCTCAGCTGCGGCAGGAAGAACATCCTCTGCTGGGCCTTCTTGATGAGGGAGCTGATGGTTGGCTCCCATCTAAGGTCCTGGGTGACCAGGAAACGGAAGGAGTCCACAATGGAGATGGGGTGGGGGAGTCTGTCAGGGCGAGAGGGAACGGTGCGGCTGTCACTTTCCTGAAGACCACGATCATCTTTCTCTCTTCAGGGCGATCAGCTGCAGATTGTTGTGGCTGCACCAGGACGCCAGCCGGTCCACCTCTCTCCTGTAGGCGGACTCATCATTGTCCGAGATGAGCCCGATGAGGGTGGTGTCGTCCGCAAACTTGATCAGTTAAACGGACTGGTGACTGGAGGTGCAGCAGTTTGTGTACAGAGAGGAGGGGGAAAGTACACAGCCCTGAGGGTTTCCAGGGTTTGTGGCCCGAATGTCCGAGACAAACTTCCCCAGCCGCACGTGCTGTCTCCGGTCTGTCAGGAAGTCAGTGATCCACCTGCAGAGCGAGTCAGGCTCGTTGAGCTGGTAGAGTTTGTCTTATAGCAGTCCAGGGTGGAAGGTGTTGGAGGCAGAGCTGAAGTCCACAAACAGGATCCTGGTGTAGGTTCCTGTACTTTATATTTGATCATTCTCCACTTAGTAAACATATTTTTGCGCTCTACTGGAAGTGTCAATACAACAGAAGTGCCGATCCGTGGCAAAAAGAGGCAGAAGTGGGTGGTGCGGAACAAGGTGAACTGTGTTTGAACACTATCCGGATCTAGCCTTCTGTTATTTCAACTAATCTTTCTCGTCATTTGGCTTAGTTCTCAAATCCATCCCCTGTGGCTTCACCACTGTTTCTTTGTCAGACCACTATAAGATCAGTAATGTCCCGAAATGGCAGGAGATCCTTCTGAATTGCAAGATGTCAGAGTTTGGTCTTAGTCATTTGCATCCTTATGTTGTTTCACTTCTGTTTTTGCTCTGATCTCATCACGGTGTCTCTGTGCATTCAAAATGCAGCTGTGTTTGTTGTCCATAACATAACACGTCTGCCCAGCAAACTGTCATGTACTGCCAGATTCTCTGAAACGCCTTTGGAGATGGCTTATGGTTGAGAAATGCACATTCAATACATGAGTAACAGCTCTGGTGGACATTCCTGCAGTAATCGTGCCAATTGCACACTTTCTCGAAACTCGTGACATCTGTGGGATTTCAGAGTGTCCTTTTATTGTGGCCAGCCTGAGGCAACAGTGCAGTATTCATGCTGTCTCATTAGCAGGTGAGATGGATTATCTCAGCAAAGAAGAAGCGCTTATAGCACAAATTTAGAGAGAACAACATTTGAAAGAAATGGGACTACTGTGTTTGTGGAAAATGTTTCATGTCTTTTAGTGAAAAATGTGAGCAAAAACCAAAGTGTTACGTTTACGTTTTGTTCCATGTACATTTTGTCATCACTTTGATATTTCATGGTGTTTTTTGTAAGGGTATGGTTACTACAAAGTGTCACTGACACCAAACAGGTGAAAGCAAGCATGCACTTATGTATTGCTTTCTACTGCTTTAAATTTATACCAAGCGGATATCTTTACTGAGTTTTTATGTTTATTAGTTTTTTATGGTTCTCCGTTAGGTTATTGATACTGCATACAACCACTTCTGGCTGTGTCTGCCCTCTGCCCCACTGAAGGCAGCAGCTTTATGACCTTATTTTGAGCAGAGGAGGAGGAACAGTTGTGTTTGTTTGGTGACCATATGGCCCCATTAGTAGAGTAACGACCCCGCAATCCCACCAGGACACGCCGTGTGTGTGCTCCCCATAACCTCGTGGACCCCCAGGACACTATACACTGCCCCCTTGTGGCCACTTACACAAACGAGTCCTTCCTCATGCACCATTTGGCCAAAGACTTCGACGTTACAGGAGTTTACAGCAAACCTCCAACTTTAAGCCATATTGCGGAACATTCCAAACCATTGGTAGTAATAAAATACTGCGGGATGTTACTGCTTGGATCATTGCGGCCACATCTTAGGCCAATAGCTTGTAATTTGCAAACTTACTGTTGAAGTTGTATGAGTCAGTCCGCAAAAGTGGATATTTTCTCAGCTGGTGATGAACATAATTTGTGGTTGTCTTTCATGAGCGGCAGTTGACACAGACACATCAAGTTATATTCTTAAACCCAGTAGTTGGCCTGATTGCTCTTTGACACGCTCATGGATCTTAAACTGCTGTGTGGTAGAGTTCTGTTCAGCGGCAGCAGTCTTTTAAATGATAATTACTCAGCTCAAAGCAGGCTGTGAATGTGGAGGACGACTGTTATACAGCAGCTGCACTAGCTTCTATGGATCGATTATGCAACACCAAAATCAACATTACAGCTCAAACATACTACATTAAATTGCTTGTGATTGCACTGAAACAGTATAGTTTAATTTTTGATTGAAATTTTTAATTTGACTTCCAAAAAGATCTGTCAGTGCATGTATAATAATATATATAATAGTAAAGGCCTGGAAACTTCCTAAGCTATTATAGGCCGATATAAGGTAGCTGTAATGTATAGTTAACAATTGTTTGCACATTCACCTTGTTTTTCTTTAATTAATGCACATGGACCTTTCTGTGAGCTGCTGTAACACATTCATCTCTCCACTGAGAATGAATTATGTCATATTTATCTTATCTTATCTTATTTGATTAATATGAATGGTTCATTCATGGATATGCGGCTGATCAAAACAGAAAGGAGATTGTATATGATGACATTATGTATGAAGATTTTAAACATTTCTATTTTCTCCAATGAATCATTTTTGAATGCAAGGGATTTCATTATTTAGTTAGTTATATACTGGATTATAATTAAGTTTTGTGGTGATAGTGAATCAGTCAAAAGGATGAGAGGGTATTACACACCTGACCACTGGGTGGGGTTGTAGGTCCAGTTATTGTCTTCAGGTGAAAGGGCACACAGTGGTTTGTTTGGATGCTTCCCTCACAAACAGCCTCGGCACAAACATGGTTCTGTTGTCTTGATGGGAATTCGGAATTCCCACAGAACCATTGTTCTCTTCCGAATTCCCTCACTTCCTCTCTTCTAGTTTCCTCTTATTTTAGTGGATTTTTGTGTTCTATAGTTGTGTTTGTTTAGAGAGTGAAAGTTTGTATGTTAGGACAAAGTTATTGGGCAGTACTTGAAATCATCTCTGTTTCCAAAAGAAGGCAAATCTCAAACTGTCCCAGTTCTGCAGTTAAGCCAGGACAAATGAACCCTGACTGAAGAAAAACACGCCACGGTTCTCTGTTCGCATTAGAATTTAGCGGTTATTCTGTGCAGCAAAAACAAAGTGACTAATCATAATAATGCCATAGGCAGACTTTAATAGATACATTAGGATTGATATACCCCTGGGGTGAATGGGTTATTGCTCATAAAGCAGAATCAGCTGCACTGGCAATTAAATCAGATAACATTACAGGTTCATTTAAGAGACTTCGAGATAATGTCGACATGGAGAAAATGGCCAAACAGTAATTGTGATAAATTTAAGAGATGGAACAGGAATACGTTAAAGACATTATCAAGGAGCTGTCTGTGTCTGGGGCACCGGGAGGAGACTGCCTCAGCTTCCTGGCATTTACACTTACATCCAGACTGTCACACCTTCGCACGTTACAATACCACTGCTCCTGTATTTTTGTCAGTATTTGATGAATTTTTTATGTTATGATGGTTCTCAAATTTTTACCTTTGCAAGATTTGGAAAATCAAGTCGATGAATCCCTGAAAGAACAAACCTTATGTTGTTCTCTGTTGTGGCCCAGACAATAAGTAAAGCAGGTTTTCATTAAGATGTGTAATGCCTTGGTGGTGGTCTGGCTCTCTGACGAATTATAGTATCGATGCTGGTTTAATTCTGTGCTATTGCAATTCAATATCAGTCTACTACATACATATGGCCTTAACTGATATAGGCTGATGTTAAACTCAGAGGTCTTATTTTCAAACAAATGCACCCTACACACAGAATCACTCTGCATCACACTTTTGAAAAGCCATATAATTTTGATATGACAGTAATGATGGTAATGATAGTAATGTTGGCGTGCCATCTCTCCCTGTGAAGTGGAGTGAGTTTGTCTGTCCAGATGATGACAGTGTGAGTATGTGTTGCTCCATGTGCTCTTAACCTGTCTGCACACGAGTATGCCAGTGTGTGCTCTCTAGCTACTGTTTCACACCAGATTAAAGCCTCCTGTGGTCAATTTGCTCTCCCTAATGTCAGGTCCCCTCCAAAGACTGGAATCACCGTCTCCTAGCAACGGTGGCCATTGCACCGGGAAGCTATGCCATGCATGCAAAATCCCACCTGCATTTCCTCCTATATACCCATTGGAAGACTCGCACCGCAGATACAGACTTGTGTAGCAACGATCTGTGCTTATCGAATCTAGCTATGCATCTGGGCCAAACACATAAATCGGAGGGCTGGATAGCTGCAGGCGAATTTGTGGAACACATCCCCAGAAAGCACATTAAATCAGAGCTAATAGAGAGGGCTGCAGAGTAAGAGATTTTAAGTTTGAGCACACACTTCAATTCAAGGCGGATAGGCATTCTTATTTCAAGAAAGATTTACTTCACCTTCCGCAGCATTTTTGTGTACAAATTTACGCCAATAGGGAAGTGTGTGAGGTGGGACAAAACACTAAAAACAAGACGAAAGTAAGCCACAGAAATGTCTTTCTAATATTGTGCTCCAATCAGGCATAGCAATGTGGCTACTAACAGATGAAGTGAATAAGTTTGTGGGATATGCTCGAGAATTTCTGCTTGTAAAATTATTTTTATGATACCTTCGAAAGCATCAACAGTATTTCGCTTGTGGGCAACACACTCAGCATCACCAATGGAGCTCAACAGTCCCAACCACATGCAATCCTCCTCTTGGTTCAGGAAGAAAAAAAAATCTCTTCTTTTAAAAAGAAATGTTGACACGACAAAGGCTAACCATGCACATGTTAGCTCATGGACACAAACCACGCCATTTTAATTCGAAAATGTATCCCAAACTTTACAAAGCATTGTGCTGTATCCTTTCTTGTGAGCTGTCTAGCCTCTGTTGTGCCTTTAAACTTGATATTTGTCAAAGTCGAAGGGGATTTTGAATGGGATCTTTACTTCATGCTGGGAGGTGGGACTGTTGAGCTCATAACAGCCAATATGTCTTGGCCTGTTCTAAATGAATATATTACTGAAAACTAACATTTACCAAAAAGCAATCAGTCCAAATGTCGTTCATGAAGCTTAATGTTATAACTACCTCTTGTCAGTGGTTGATACAAATGATTTTCTAAAGTCACACATTGGCGACCAGTATAAATTGAAGAGCAGCTAAGTGATAGTGTGTGCTACTGACTGTGCCGGTGCAGAATGAGAGATTGGTGAGGGACATGAGCCAGCAGCAGCAGCAAAAGCACTAGATTACATTAGCAAGGCATGAGGCTGCAAGAAGGTCAGTGAATCAGTGGCTAGTTCAATATAACGGCGCTGCTGTGAGGGCAGGAGCTGAGCTGGTCCTCTGTTCGGCAGACTGCTGAGGAAGCCATGTGTCTCCGAATGTGTTTAAGGAATTTGAGTGTGCCGAGATGGGACAGAAGAGCTGATCCCTGCATCCCGTTTCATCGCACAGTTTGCTGCCGAGTAGATATGTATTATACACGCAGTAAGAGCTGCTCGATTTGAATCTATTTCCAACTATTTTGCTTTTCCATACATCTCCACTTGGTGTAACTTTTCGCTGATCTTGTGAGATGCGAATAACCTCCATGGAAAACCAATAACCTGCGTGAATGTGATAGATTATGGGATGAAGGGGACTGGATTGCAAGAGTAAACGCTTCACATTCTGCTGATCTACAATTTGTAAAAGAAAAATATAAAAAAATCTATTACCAACACCGAGAGCAGTGCAGTGAATGACTCTACATTTTTGAGAGCCTATTAGGTCTCTCATAGATCACATCGGCTTAGATATGGTGCCTGTAACTTTTAATGGTCAGCACTTATGGTGGATGAGTAGTCCAGCACTCTTGGCCCATTATACAGTTAGTGGACACACAGCGCAATCAGGGGGGTCAGAGAGTTTAGTGTGCTCCATCGGTTAAGTGCACTACTTAGTCCCGTTCTAATTGACCCGCTGTGAGAGGAGTGCGCGGGCTGCACCTCTCCTGTCGAGACCGCTAGGAATCCCTAATTGTCAAATGTGTCAGCAGCGGAACCTGTCCCAATAACACGGAAAAAATGTGTGGCCCTAAGGCACAAAGGTAGCCACATACTAAGCAGTTGTTAGTCATGCAATGTGAAGAAAACAACACATCCCTGTCACGGACCCACTCCCACTGTTCAAAACCCCAAACTTCTCTGCTTAGACTATGATGATATGAATTCTTTTACATTCTTGCTTTTTATTGTTATAAGGTTACTTCAGTATCTAGAAAGGTCGCTGGTGGAGAAAACGTTTGGTCTGATGAATAAAGCCCAACACAAACCTTGAAAACCTGCTTCTGTCCCGAAATTATGACTGTGTTTAAGATTAAGCTAAATATTTCAGATACCTTTCTCAAGCTGTTTAAAAATACCAATGCATAATTTTCTCCAATAAGATATGAAGGGTGTTGACAAAATTATATGCCGCCCACACAATTACTTTGAAGCGATTAAGCCACAAGCCACAGTTTAAACACTGCGCTTTAGGAAATGTTAGGTCTGGGAGCACTTTATATTGAGTTTCTTCATCTACAATGAATGGAAGGCATTGTCTGCATTTGATTCCGTTGAAGGTCGTAGGTGGTTTTGCTTCCCTTCCCTCCGGTAGATTCTGACAGCTGCTGCCACTTCTCCACTCTATCCACTTCATGAGCGTTTGTTGTTCTGCCCTGTATACTCCGACACTCTGTAACTACAGTTCTTCTTCCTTCAAACTTCAACTCTGGCCAGTTTTGAGGCAGGGTGAAAACAAATATTGTAAAAGAGGGTCCAGAAAGTCTGACTGGCCTCAATTAGGGCATTATCCTCCAAGGGTGTCCGACGATACGATCAAAATACAAAAGGTTGAGGTTGGAATCATCAGTGTGGTGAGTCAACTACACTTTTTTTTGTCCCCTGTGTTTGACCAATCGTAAATATATATATATAAATAACAAAAACATATACCCAACCCCATGTCTTCTACATGTCTTGGGTCGTTGAGAGGAAAACAGCACCTGAAGGAAAGCCACCCAGACATTGGAAGAACTGACCAGTTATACATACGCTTGAAATTATCAAATAAAACTGCCAGTGAAACGGTGCTAATGTTTTACTCCACTGGCAAATACAATAACTCTGTGGTTCCCAACCTTTTTTCCTTCAAGCCCTCCAGGTGCAAACATAATGGCCAAATACAACAAATAACAAATCTGCACCTGTAGCCCTTTCTCAGTCATAATAAGGATGTTTTACCATTAATTTTCTCAAGTATTGAAGTTAATATTTTCAGGAGCAGAAGCCTCAAGCAGCCCATTGTTCCCAGCCTTCACCTAACCACGCCAATAATGACACAGATGCCCTATTAATACCAGCCAAGTCCCTTCGACACTGTTTGTCTGACACTATCGACCCCACCCTCACTGCCTCCTGTTTTATCTTTCAGCTCAACATCCCAAAATAGGACCATGGTCAAATTCACAACTGTTAACTCAAAGTAACAAACATATTGGTTGTTTAACCCTTTATAGGGCAAGTGACTATTTTTGGTAATTACCGCACCATTTACATATGGCCGCCCTGCTGCACATCAGTCAGGTAAAGAAGCACGTAGTCCTCACTCAGCCAATCAGAAGAGATCACAGATCCCACTGCTGTGGCATTTGACCAATCAGCAGAGACCGGTCGCGCTCTCAACTTCCTGTTTTCTCCGAAACCTGAAACTCTGGCTAAATTCATGGTACATTTCTTTACATAACTGAAAAACTAACCATGGTAAGTTGATGAAACTCACACATTTTATTGGTGAATAATGGATGTGCTAAGTGATGATATATGTGTTGGTTTTGGAGGATGTATTGAAATAAGTGAAATTAAAGCATGAAAAAGGCAGGCTGTTCACCTAAACCTATAGTTTATTAGTTGTATTCATATTTGGACATGCTCATTGCACCTATTATTCATACTTATAGAATTTTCTTGACAAAGGAACCAATAAACCCTAAGACTATGTTTTTATGTTGCCAAAGGTTATTTTTTAGTACAACTTTCAGGCAAACAATATTGGAGGTGACTGACCCCTCCCACTGCACTTGAAGCACAATCACATTACAGAAACTCTAGCCTATGACAGGTGTGATCACTCAAATATCAATATCACAAAACACAACGCCTCCTGAATACAGCACCCCGGACACCTGAAAGTGTCATGATCCTGCTTAGTTAAGTCATTGTTTACGTTCTGATTCACTCCCTGCTCCTTGATTTTGCCCGTTCCTGTTCCTGTTTTCCTGCCTGCCCAGTTTTCCTGCTCTCCACAGCTGCTCCCCATTCCCTCGTCAAGTCGGGGGAGGGTATATATACTCCCTCAGTTCAGTCAGTCTCTTGCTGGATTGTCAACCTGTGAAGAGAGACTTTCAAGCCCTCTGAAATTATTGAGAGATTCTGATTCTGATTTTGGATGTCGAGTGATCTGTTTTCTGTTCCTGACCTATAAATAAACAAGTCCTGTTTGGGAAACCTTGGTTATCCTTCTTTGTTTTGTTTGGTGCCCGATTAATCAGGCTTATTCGGATATGTCAGTTTCCTTTTCCTCCATCCTGTGTTGCATTTGAGTTCATCTATATTGGTGATAGTACAATCCAGCCCGCTATGAACTCAGCATCACAGAAGGAGAGCCCAATGGAGCGGCTAGAAACACTAGAGAAGTGTATGGAGCGACAGCAGGCGCAGTTAGTATCTGCTACTTCTGAGGTTCGTCAGTCAGCTGCAGCTAATGACCAAACCATTGCTGCTTTGTCTGCTCAGATCCAACAGCTAGCAGTAACTGTCACTCAGTTAGTCACTGCTGTTGCGCCCAGTCCTGCACCAGCTCCGCCCCTTACTGGTCTTGCTCCTCCATTACCTGTTTCTGAACCTCGAGTGGGTACTCCAGAGCGCTATGGTGGTGATCCTGAAGGATGTAATCCTTTTCTGACAAACTGCTCCATACTGTTTGCCCTACAACCACATACATTTTCCACCGAGAGAGCCAAAGTGGCTTTTGCCATTAATCATCTGACTGAAAGGGCTCGGTTGTGGGGAACTGCAGAGTGGGAGCGTCAAACACCTGCTTGTGCCTCTTTTCAGGCTTTTGCAGATGAACTCCGTAAAGTTTTCGGCGAAACCTCTTCTGGTCCTGATGCCGCGGGAGGTCTACTGGGGGTGCGACAAGGGTCCTGCGCGGTTTCTGATTATTCTATTGATTTCCGGACCCGGGCCCTTAAGAGCCAGTGGAATGCTGCTGCCCAAACTGATGCCTATCTCCTGGGTCTGAATGACTACATCAAGGATGAGCTGGTTTCACATGATCTTCCCTCATCTCTTGATAAATTGATAGAGCTTGCCACCAAATTGGATCGTCGTATCCAAGCCCGGCAGCAAGAAAAGAGGCAGAAACCTCCTGAGCGACCCCCTTTTCCACGACCACGTCCTCGTGTAGACATTGTAAACCATGTTCCGGCTCCTCACGATGGGTATCCAGAGCCTATGCAGCTGGGCCGAACCAGCCTTTCACCCGAGGAGCGAGAACGTCGTTGCCAGGGAAATCTCTGTCTTTACTGTGGACGGGCCGGTCATTACGTTTCCAGATGTCCGGTAAAAGGGACAAGCTCATCAGTAGAAAGGGGAGTACTGATGAGTCTTTCCTCCACACCATCCTCAGTCAAACGACCCCACTTTCAGGCTTGCCTGATGCTTAAAAGCGGTACTCACACGGTGGCTGCCTTAATAGACTCTGGCTCTGATATTTGCCTTTTGGATGAAAGCCTGGTCCGGCATTTAGAGATCGAGTGCGTTCCTCTTCCAGCATCTGTTCCGGCTAATGCTCTGGATGGCAGACTTCTGGGTACTATTACGCATCGTACCGTTCCTGTTCATCTGATACTGGCTGGCAGTCACCATGAGACTGTCCAGTTTCACATCCTGCAGAGTCCACAGCATCCCATTATTCTGGGTTTCCCTTGGCTTCTCCGACATAACCCGCATATCGACTGGTCTACAGGTTCCATTACCAGTTGGAGCCCCTATTGTCACCAGGTCTGCCTTAAAACAGCTATACCAACGCTGCCATTCAGTGACACCTCTGGCTCTCAGTCTGATTTACAAGGGGTGCCGGAGGAGTATCATGACCTCCGAGAGGTCTTCAGCAAGACGAGGGCTACCTCACTTCCTCCACATCGTTCGTATGATTGTGGTATTGACCTCCTACCTGGAACATCACCGCCTCGTGGTCGTATTTACTCCCTGTCTGGACCTGAAAGGGAAGCGATGGAGAAGTATGTCAATGAGTCTCTGGCTGCAGGCTTAATTAGACCCTCCTCGTCTCCCGCTGGTGCCGGCTTCTTCTTTGTGGAGAAGAAAGATAAGACGCTCAGGCCATGCATAGACTACAGAGGGCTCAACAATATCACAGTTAAGAATCGCTATCCTCTTCCTCTCATCTCGTCAGCTTTTGAACTCCTGCAGGATGCTGCCATTTTCACGAAACTCGACTTGCGCAACGCTTATCATTTGGTCCGAATTCGTGAAGGGGACGAATGGAAGACCGCGTTTAGCACTCCGACGGGACACTACGAGTATCTTGTGATGCCATTCGGTCTTACCAACGCTCCCGCAGTTTTCCAGGCCCTGGTTAATGATGTTCTCCGTGACATGTTAAACCAGTACGTTTTTGTTTACCTCGACGACATCCTGATCTTCTCTAAGTCCAAGGAAGAACACGTTCATCACGTCCAGTCCGTCCTGCAACGCCTGCTTGCAAACTCCCTCTTTGTCAAGGCGGAAAAGTGTGAATTCCATTCCCCATCTGTAGCTTTCCTTGGTTATATCATTGGCCAGGGAAGCATTTCCATGGACCCCTCCAAGGTAGAAGCCGTTAGATCTTGGCCTGTTCCCGAGTCCCGTAAGATGTTGCAGCGCTTCCTAGGGTTTGCAAATTTTTACCGAAGGTTCATCCGGGGTTACAGTTCTGTGGCTGCTCCACTCACAGCACTTACCTCCTCCAAAGTACCCTACAAGTGGTCTTCCGAGGCGGAGGAGGCCTTTAAGTCACTTAAGGAACGGTTTACCTCGGCCCCCATTCTCAGAGTTCCAGATCCTGAAGGGCAGTTTGTGGTGGAAGTCGACGCTTCCGAGGTGGGAGTGGGGGCAGTTTTGTCTCAACGAGCACCAGATGATCAGAAGCTACACCCCTGCGCCTTCTACTCTCGACATTTAACATCGGCAGAGAGGAACTATGACATTGGTAATCGGGAACTACTGGCAGTTAAATTGGCCTTGGAGGAGTGGAGACACTGGCTCGAAGGCAGCAAGGTGCCATTTCTGGTGTGGACGGATCACAAAAATCTGGAATATCTTCAGTCTGCTAAACGCCTCAACTCTCGGCAAGCCCGGTGGGCTCTGTTTCTCACTAGGTTCAATTTCACTTTGTCCTACCGACCTGGTTCGCGTAACACTAAGCCGGATTCGCTGTCCCGCCAGTTCTCCACCTCAGAAGACTCCACTGCAGAACCCGAGACAATCCTGTCCAACTCCCACATGGTCGCCATCCTCACATGGGAGGTGGAGGAACGTGTCAAGGCTGCCCTGGAGGAGAGTCCTGGACCCAGCACTTGTCCTGACAACCTTCTCTTTGTTCCTCGGCATCTCCGGTCTGATGTTCTGCAATGGGCCCACAGTTCTAAACTCGCATGTCACCCTGGAATCCAGCGTACTAAAGAGTTCCTGCAGCAGAAGTTTTGGTGGGCCTCCCTGGATGAAGACACCAGAGATTTTGTCAATGCCTGTCCAGTATGCAGTCAGTCAAAACCTACACACCAAGCACCTTCTGGGCATCTTCATCCCCTACCTGTTCCTCATCGGCCTTGGTCCCATATTTCCCTTGACTTTGTTACCGGCTTACCTGCTTCTGACGGACACACCGCCATCCTGACAGTCGTAGATCGTTTTAGTAAGATGGCTCATTTTATTCCTCTTCCAAAACTTCCATCGGCCAAGGAGACTGCCCAACTTATGTTGCAAAATGTTTTTCGTCTGCACGGGCTACCGACTGATATCGTCTCGGATCGGGGCCCACAATTCACCTCAATTTTCTGGCGGGAGTTCTGTTTGCTTCTAGGAGCCACTGTCAGCCTGTCATCAGGATACCATCCTCAGTCAAATGGCCAAACCGAGAGGATTAACCAACAGATGGAAACCATTTTGCGTTGTATGGCTTCCAGAAATCCGTCCTCCTGGTCGCAACAGTTACTGTGGGTCGAGTACTCGCATAACACTCTGCAAAGTTCTGCCACAGGCCTTTCACCATTTCAATGTGCTTATGGGTATCAGCCTCCCTTATTTAAATCCCAGGAGAAAGAAGCATCTTGTCCATCTGTTCAGGCCTTCATCAAACGCGGCTATAGAACCTGGAAACTGGCACGGAAAGCCCTGCTCCGTTCAGCACGTCGTTACTCTGCTAATGCTAATCGCCGCCGTTCTGAGGCTCCTGCATACCAAGTTGGCCAGATGGTTTGGCTTTCCACGAAGGATCTCCCACTTAGGGTAGAATCCAAGAAACTTGCTCCGAAGTTTATTGGTCCTTTTGAAATTGTGAGGATGGTCAACCCAGTGGCGGTGCGTCTCAAGTTACCCAGGGCCATGCGTATAAATGCCACTTTCCATGTCTCGAAGGTCAAACCTGTCCGTGAAAGTCCTCTGGCTCCAGTCCTGCCTCCTCCACCACCGACTCGACTGATTGATGGAGGACCTGCTTACACTGTCCGTCGCCTTCTCCGTTCCAGGCGCCGTGGCAGGGGACTCCAATACTTAGTTGACTGGGAGGGGTATGGTCCGGAGGAGCGTTGTTGGGTGCCTGCCAGGTTTATCTTGGACCCTCTCCTCATTCGTGCTTTCCATGAGCAGCATCCGGACCAGCCTTCTGCGGCCGTCACTGCTTCTGGCCAACCTAGTCCTAGGGCACCTTCTGTCCTTCCTCCGGTGGCCTCGAACGAACAGCTTGATGACATTGGTTCTGTGGAGGGATCGAGTAGTGGTTCTTCTGTCTGTCCTGGAAGTGGTTCTGTGGAATTCTGACCCTCCGCCATGTCCCCCTCCTCCCTCCCGGGGTGGTTGTTGCTGTTGGGACGGCAGGTGCCGTCCCTTGAGAGGGGGGTTCTGTCATGATCCTGCTTAGTTAAGTCATTGTTTACGTTCTGATTCACTCCCTGCTCCTTGATTTTGCCCGTTCCTGTTCCTGTTTTCCTGCCTGCCCAGTTTTCCTGCTCTCCACAGCTGCTCCCCATTCCCTCGTCAAGTCGGGGGAGGGTATATATACTCCCTCAGTTCAGTCAGTCTCTTGCTGGATTGTCAACCTGTGAAGAGAGACTTTCAAGCCCTCTGAAATTATTGAGAGATTCTGATTCTGATTTTGGTTGTCGAGTGATCTGTTTTCTGTTCCTGACCTATAAATAAACAAGTCCTGTTTGGGAAACCTTGGTTATCCTTCTTTGTTTTGTTTGGTGCCCGATTAATCAGGCTTATTCGGATATGTCAGTTTCCTTTTCCTCCATCCTGTGTTGCATTTGAGTTCATCTATATTGGTGATAGAAAGTACTTTTGTGTATTTTATATATACACCTTTTGTATTTTTTACCAATGAAAGGGCAATGGACTAAATAATGAGAGCAAAGTTACCATATTATGGTCACTTCGCTCACATTGATTTTCTGCATGATATTGAAAACATTTAAAAAATGTTAAAACAGAACTAAACTTGTGTTATGTCCCCCAATAACACTCTTATTTCAATGAGTGCCCTATGAGGGGTTAAACTAATGATAAATATGTTGTGGCCTACTTTTGTAAAGAGTAATACTCAGCTTTGAACTCACAACATACATGAGCTAAAGGGCAGTCATGGTTCAACGGGGAGAGGAGCCTCTGCAGTCCCACTTATGTGTGCTCCTGCTGATATCTCGCTCATTGTTTGTGTGAGTGTGAATGCTTGGCGTGGCGCGGCGCTGTTGGAAAGGCCCGGTGAGGATCCTCAGTCAGGAGCGGCTGGAAGGAGATGATTGGCTGCAGAAGCGGGTGGCCCCTCTGTGACAGATGGTTGGCTCCTGGGTGCCGCGCAGCTAAAAATCAACCCACCCGCGCATATGTGGACTCGCACATGCCTACACACAACACGGGCCCCAAAAAACAGTCTTTGGATGATTGCAGATTATTATCACAAACCGAATCAGGAAGAAGTGTCAACCGTAGGACAACAAACACAGCTATGTAGAGACAGCTGCGCGGACAAACCTTGTGAATTTAGCAAAATGGCAGAGAGACAATACGCGCTGCAGCCGGTGCCAGTGTTGTGATGGTTGTGGCAGGTTTTTGGTGCGTTTGGTGGAACACAGAAAAGCTTTGCGGCGATTGTGTGTGAACAAACGGGAGGGGATCTGGTGCCTGCTGCTTGTGGAGGCCAAAACAGCTCTCACTGTCGGCACCACCATCATCGCTCCCATCACAGCAACAGCTCATAACAACACATGAGGCTGCAGCCGTAGTGTGTGTGCGGCGACTGGAGCTTCCAGGAGAAGGCAGTGTGGAGGGAACAACAGTAGTGTGGAGTGAGGTGGAGTGCAATACTCAAAGGTCTGCCGGAATGGGCATAAAGCAACAGGCAGATGCCAACAAAGTTTTAAAATGTGAATAACTTTGTTTGATTGGTCCATTTAGAGAGAAAAGATAATCTCTCCTACTTAATTTGTACTAATAACAAGATTAGAACTCCAGCTACATAAAAAATATCATATTGATGGAGGATGATGCAGTTAACATTAAAAATCTCTATTGGCATCTAGTTTAGTGCAGGCCCGAGTATACCCCCAGGGTTAAAATAGCCTAAGCCAGACAACAAACCTCCTGGCTGGAATATGAAGTAGCCAAATCTATCGATGTCCCCCTTCAAAATGATGTGCATCAGATGAGTCATAATCTGTGACTTCATTTAACAGTGCATTTTGGATGAAATTTCACTTTGTTACAATGACATGACAAATATTTGGCACCATCTGTGATAAACCAGTCACAAATCAAGGATATTCGATATTAGCTTTGCTACTCCCATTCCAGTGTGTCTTTAAAGCAGAACTAAGTAACTATAGAGGCCACGAGCGCTACTGCAGCTGTTGTGGCATGTTGTGGTTTTATTTGTCGGTGAGACAAAGGGAGAGAGGGATATTGTACATTTTGCCACAACTCAATTATACAATGGGGATAATTTTTTCTGCCCACAGTTAGCTTTGCCCGTTAGCCTGTTAGCTTCTTTTGAACGTGATAAACGTGTCTGTGTGTGCGGGTGGTGGGTGGTGGGGTTGTAGTTATTTATGTATATTTACTGGTGGGGACGATTTTAATGATTTTTAATGATTTTTAAGCACTGTAAAGCACTTTGTGTTACATTTTGTATGAAAAGCGCTCTATAAATAAAGTTTGATTTGATTTGATTTGATAAACCAAATAATGACGTTTTGCAAAAATGTTCATCAACAAAATGAAAGCTATAGACTGAATACAGTCAGGACTTGCCTGTACCATGTTATAAACCTCAGAAATGTGAGCCAAAAGTGATTTTGTAGACAACTGAGAGAGAACAGTGAGGGAGATGTTTTCCATTAGTGTGTATTGGGGCTGCTGGGTCAGAGGCAGGGAAAGTTGCAAGTGTGGTTTTCTGGCCAGACACCAGGGGAGATGAAAGACCCCCCAGTCATCTCATTAACACTTGTGTTACTCTCAGAGGGACTACGAACATGATTTATTAAGGTAAAAAAGTTACTTAGTTCTGCTTTAAGTTTTGGCAAAAGTCACCACAAAGCCTTAACATGCTTCAAGTATGATTACAGGTGCTTGTCATATAATTAAAATAGCATAAAAAAATTCATTTATTTCTGTAATTCCACTTAAAATGTGAAACTAATATATGATATAGACTCATTACATGCAAAGTGACTTATGTCAAGCCTTTATTTGTTATCATTTTGATGATTATGGCTTGCAGTTCATTTTCAAAATATTCAAATTTTCTGAGATTATAATTTGGGTTATTTACAAGATGAGCCATAATACTCAAAATTATAACAAATAAAGGCTATACATATGTCACTTTGCACTTAATGAGTCTATCATATATTAGTTTCACAGTTTAAATTGAATAACAAGTGAATGCACTTTTTCATGATATTCTAATTATATGACGAGCACCTGTGTATATATATATTTTTTTTAAATGAAAGTAATTCTTACATATCACTCAACACCACTTATATGATGAGATATAATCTGGTGGGTGCAGGGGTCGGGGGATATAAAATGGCCTGGACCACAATATACTCCAAGATTAAACCCCAAGTCTAGACAGAAGGTAGGCCTACACGACATTTATGTATGTGTTACTCTAAGGCTTATAGCAACAGACGTGTGTGAAAACAATTATTATTGGCTAATTTGCAGATACATAATGTTAATGACAATGCCATAAATGGACAAAATGAATCCAAGTTAATTTATTAGTATTTAACGTTCTAGAAACAAGCACAAACACAGTTCTCTTTCTGTTTGCTCTCGTTTGTGTTTAAGCCCGCCAAGTGTTATTTTAGCCCCTTTTTGCCAATCATCATCTCTGCACGTAGACAATATGGCTCCTTTCGCCTGAGAGAAGTGGGCAATATGTTATCTAATCCTCATAGCTGCTGCCACTGCCGTCATTATCGCAAACCATCAGTGTTGCAAAAACAATGGCTGGACTGCCAGCACTATCAACAAATATACCCACCATCAATACCTCTGCATTTGCACACACCAGCTACTGGTGGGCGCATTGAGTTGCCTTGTGTACGAAATGCGCGGTATAAATAAACTTGCCTTGCCTTGCCTTACTGCAATCACAGTTACTGATCTGGACTCTCTCTCTCTCCGACAAGTGGAGGTCAAAGCTTTGAAAGTGGTTCGACGCATTTAAGTGTAAAACAGGAAGTCTGTCTGAGACCAAAGACGTTGCGATGTTGTAGATCATGAGATTTTTTTAGCAATCGCTTAAGGCCTGACCCTACACCCAAAGCAGAGAGTCGGTGTCCTGATGATGCTTGTGAAAAATATCAAGCATCGCAGAAAGTTAGAGTTCTGACACAGGCTCACAAATAGCTTCTTCTTTGCTTCTTACAATAAAGGCAAATTATTGTAAGAACCATCTCTTTGTTGCAGATTGGTTTAAATCCAAGAGCATTTTGGTGAATGACTTTAAATAAATAAACCTTTCTGTTAAATAAAACTTGATATTTACTGTGGGACAGTACAAAGTTGGTAATTAATGCTTTGGGTTCAGTCTGATAAGTGCGTGAGCGGCAGAAAATGAAATGGCCCGTGCAATCATGAGAGTGCAGCCCCAACTTTCACAAAAGAGGGAGTGTGAAAGCTGAGACGGGCCAAGGAGAGCTGTCCCGTCCGGAGGGAAGTGTTCAGCAGCTGGACTTCTCTTTAAAAGGAATGCAATACTTTTTCACGTTTTTGAGTGTGGAGTTAGTGGGATTTGTGATTAGCAAAGGTCTTGTGATTAGCAAAGGCCTTGAAATGACCACTGCGGTGAAGTTGGTTTCACGTTGGACGTTGGGTATTCGCCCTCCAGCACCAACAGATCGTTCGAATTTAGGGACCGTCTATGAATTACTCTCTTTGTAAAAAGGTGTTGGTTTTAAAATTTTAGTTTAGGTGTAAATCGATAATATGATACAAACAAAACAATTTTAATGAAAGGAGATGGACTAAATGTAATCTTTAGGTGTATTTTCTACCACATTTAATCTTTTATTGTATTTTATACCTACTGTTGAATGTTTTCACATTTATTACAGCCTATATTCGGAATCATGTGAACCGGCAAAATCAATAATATTTGTAAAAAATACTCCTAGTCCACCACACGTTTTTATTTTCCTATTTTCAGGTTTTGAAACTTTTGAAAAATCATAATCCGGGAACATCACCAAAAATACAACATTTTTTTCAATAGGTTTATGGTCATGTGATTTAAAATAAAAAGATTTGGTGTATTTTTCAAGGATTTTTTATAGAAAGTATGGGTTTTTCCTCAATAGCTTTTAAGGTATTTGACCCAGTCACCCCAAACCAGTTTACAAAATTAGTATTACCTCTAGGCTATGGGGCTCAGGCCATGAAATTATGCTTAATAGTTTTGGTGCATTTTTCACAGATTTTCAAAAGAAAATTATAGGTTTTTCCTCAATAGTTTTTCGGGCATTTGACCCAGTCACTCCAAACCAGTTTACAAGATTAGTACTACCTCTAGGCTATGGGGCTCAGGTCATGAAATTATGCTTAATAGTTTTGGTGTATTTTTCAAGGATTTACAGAAAGTATGGGTTTTTCCCAATGGTTTTTCCGCAATAGCTTTGAAGACATTTGACCCAGTCACCCCAAACCACTTAAAACAAATTATGACTACCTCTAGGCTATGGGGCTCAGGCCATACAATTCTACTTAAAAGCTACTACAATTACTTATTTTGAATCACTGAAGAGTGACCTCCTCGTCTCTGATCACACATATTGGTATCTTACTGTATATTCCATAAATAAAACTTTTCAATTATCTAATAGCAATAGTCCGGGTGGTGTGACTGAGGAGAGGTCAATGGTCCGGGTGGTGTGAGTGAGGAGAGGCCAATGGTAGAGGTCAATGGTCCGGGTGGTGTGAGTGAGGGGAGGTCAATGGTCCGGGTGGTGTGAGTGAGGGGAGGTCAGTGGTCCGGGTGGTGTGAGTGAGGAGAGGTCAGTGGTAGAGGTCAATGGTCCGGGTGGTGTGAATGAGGGGAGGTCAATGGTCCGGGTGGTGTGAGTGAGGGGAGGTCAATGGTCCGGGTGGTGTGAGTGAGGAGAGGTCAATGGTCCGGGTGGTGTGAATGAGGGGAGGTCAATGGTCCGGGTGGTGTGAGTGAGGGGAGGTCAATGGTCCGGGTGGTGTGAGTGAGGAGAGGTCAATGGTCCGGGTGGTGTGAGTGAGGGGAGGTCAGTGGTCCGGGTGGTGTGAGTGAGGGGAGGTCAGTGGTCCGGGTGGTGTGAGTGAGGGGAGGTCAATGGTCCGGGTGGTGTGAGTGAGGGGAGGTCAATGGTCCGGGTGGTGTGAGTGAGGGGAGGTCAATGGTCCGGGTGGTGTGAGTGAGGGGAGGTCAATGGTCCGGGTGGTGTGAGTGAGGGGAGGTCAATGGTCCGGGTGGTGTGAGTGAGGGGAGGTCAATGGTCCGGGTGGTGTATGAGGAAGTGGCCAGCGGAGCTGCGGGGCGTAAAGACGACATCGTGTCTGAAGGGCATGTGACCCGAGCTTTGGAACTAAACCCAGTTGGTGACTCATGTCCAGAGATGAAAGCTCTGAGATGTGTGGGTGTACAGGTACGTATGTACATATGTATATATACATAATAAAAATAATAATGTGTCAAATATAAGCAAACAAATAACAAAAATAGAACAAATGTTTATAGACTCAAAGACATCTGAAATAGCTTTCACATTAATCACATTAAAAGTGTCACTCAACTGGAAACTAGGGCTGAAAGATATATCTTTATCGTATTAATATATAAACATTCAAGATACTTCATATCAATATATATATATCGATATATCAATAAAAATGCACTCTTTTGTATTATTATATCTTTATTTTCACTGAACCCGTAGTAATATCGTAATGTATCGATAGCTGGCTATCTGGCATAAAAATAGATATGTTGAAATGTTGCCCTACGTCTGCCCTCTACGGCAAACCATGTATGATTCTGTCCACACGTGGATATCCAAAAGAGGGTGGTTGTTGTGGGAGGGTTGTCACCATGAGCTAGGGTTTTAATTTATTTTACATTTATTTTTCTCCTTGTAAAAGGAATGTATCTTCACATTTGTGTGTAAAGTACAAAATAAATATTTGATCACAAAAAATGGTCATGTTTTGCTTTATTGTTGAGAGACGTTGCTCATGTCCATTCCATTCTATGTCCTTCCTGAAGAAAATAAAATAGAAAAAGTGACTATAAAAAGTGACCAAAACATGACTTCTTCAAAATTGTTTTGTCGCCTCTTTATTCTTTATTTCAGGATCCCCATTAAGACTGATGGGGATCCTGAAATAAAGAATAGAGCAAAGATTACTCTTCCTGGGGTCCATTTCATGGCGTTGTTGAAAAATGTACAAATTGTTTAGGGTTATGATTATAATTTAGGCTGTAGTCCCCTCAGCTGCCACATAGGCCTATAAATACCACCTTCAGCGCAGAGGAGTGGTTACGCAAAGCTTTGGCCTCATTTTGTGCACAGACAACTTTTAAATGATGAGCCTTCACACAGTGCTCCAGAGCCTGACAATCGTAGATTTAGGCTTCTACTTTTTAGTGCTGAAAAAAATACTTTTTCATGGCCTGAGCCCAGAGGCAGCACTAATTTTGTAAACTGATTTGGGTCCACTGGGTCAAATGCCCTAAAAGCTATTGAGGAAAACCCATACTTTTCCATCAAAGGTCTTTGAAAAATACACCAAAACTATTAAGCATAATTTCATGGCCTGAGCCCCATAGCCTAGAGGTAGTACTCATTTTGTAAACTGGTTTGGGGCCACTGGGTCAAATGCCCTAAAAGCTATTGAGGAAAACCCCATACTTTTCAATCAAAAGTCCTTGAAAAAAACATGACAAACTTTTAAGCATGATTTCATGGCCTGAGCCCCATAGCCTAGAAGCAGTACTAATTTTGTAAACTGATTTGGGGCCACTGGGTCAAATGCCCTAAACACTATTGAGGAAAAAACCCATACTTCATAATTCATAGACGGTCCCTAAATTCGAATGATCTGTTGGTGCTGGAGGTGAATATCCAACGTCCAACGTGAAACCAACTTCACCGCGGTGAAATACCGCGCACAAGCCCGGTGAGTCCGAACTTAAAAAGCACACCGAGGATCACCACCTCATGACATCAGCAGGTGCGGAGGCGAAGCGTTTTGTGCGTTTTAGAAGGAAATGAATGTGCTGGGGATTATTCAAACACGCATGGATGAAACAAAACAAGGTTAACAGCTCTGAAGTTCGATTTGTCAGAAGATTAGCTCTTTAACACACTGAAGACAAACCTCTCCTTTGGAAAATGATCAGTGTGTGCCTTGTGCTTGTATTTGGCAGAGATGCAGTCTACATGGCGGCACGGCAGGAAACTGACATTCACACTGAGCGGCGGGTGTGATCAGCTCTCACCAGACTGACGAAAAGTGGTTTATATAGAAACTGAGAGGCACAATCATATGTTTGCACCTGGTAACACATTGTGGCGTGAACACAGAAATACTATCAGCCCGGCTCCTTTCACGGACACGCTTTCATGCCTAATAACATAATAAACACTATAACAAACCTGACCAACTTCACACTTGGCACGAAATGAATCTAAGATGCAATACCTTTTACATTAATTAAATAAACTTGTTATTTGGTTGCAATCTCTTTGTACGCTCACTCGTGTGGTCATTTTGTTGTATAGACCCTCATTTAGCTGCTTAGTTTCACTCTCATTTTTGTTTTTTATTGTATTCAGTGTAATTTTGGGAACATACTTTGGAAAGTTTTTTTTTTTTTTTAACATGCTCATTTTAGAGGGATCATTGATACCTGTAGCTGTTGTGTAGATGCTGAAACTCGTTTAAGGGCCATTCACTTAAATCTCCTGACCACATATGTCAAAGCTTGATGACCATTTGTTGATCTGCGTTGCATCTCTTATGTATGATGATAATGATGTCAAAGTGATGTTGAAGTGAAAACAAGAAACTTCCGAGCTCTTAACACCTCATTTTATTGTCCCAACATTCAAAAGTACAAATAATTCAAACACAACAGTTTTATGAAAAAGAAAAAACAAACATTTACAGCAAGATTTTTATTTTTGTTTCCAGTTTCAGAAATGACCTAAACTAGCAAGGATAACATGAAGTCATTCATCGCAGTAATTGGATATAATAATAAGAATAAGAATACTAAGAATAATAGCAATAATAATAATAATAATAATCATTGTTGATAATTGTTAAGTAATAACATAAGCAGGAGAGATAGAGCGAGCTGCGGTCGAGGAGCTCGACAACCTTTTTTAATCTCTTTTTTTGTAATTAACGCTTTGTTTATAGATTTTTCAGATAGTAAACAAACACATCTCAGGAGGATAAACTCAAATCTGACAATAAGGATAAAAGAGCCGAGTTCCTCTGTTCACCGTCCCTCCTCCACTACAGGCTGCTTGTTCTTACTGGCACACTGCCACTATAAGGCGCTACAGGGAGATGTGAGCCATAGGGGGCGGCCTAGAGTCAGCTGACACAGCCCCGAGTTCAGACACCCAGACACACATGTGGAAGAGACGCACATATACTCTCTGTACAGTATATGTGAAGGTATGAAGCACGCAGACAGGCACGCACCAGAGGTCAGAGGTCAGACAGTGGAGGAAACACCCACAACAAAGAACATTCTACTGGGGTCGTTGCATAATTCAGCTCCCGGCACAGCGGGGGCGTGAAGGGGTCTGGTTTATGGTTTTAAATCTGGTACAGATCACACTGTGAGATGGGTCTATGAATAGTATCACATGACTGAGGTGTGACAATGGAGTGTGGAAGTGTTCGAGATGCTCTGCACACCTCTTCATGTTTTCAAGTCTTAACAACAAACGAAAACTCCAATTCTGTATATTAACTTCTGGAACCATTCCCTTACCTATACCATTCAAAATATATAATATATATCATATTAGAGTATATAAAATATAGAATTGGTACAATCCTTTTTCATACCATCTATATTTAAGCAGCAACTGCTGTAAAGAACAGTTGGTGTGCAATTATACAATTTAAATATTTGTTGGTAGGTCATTTGAAAACATGATGACGACATTTTTCAAAAAATATGCTTTGATCGACCTTAGTCCAGTGCAATGAATGACCCTCATATATAACAATGGGCTTTTGCTCCTTTAAAGTGTTCTATAGAGCTCAATGGTAAAGATAGAAAACTGAAAAAGAATGCTTTCAGACCCACATTTTTGCATAAGGTTTCATCACAAAGCGGTAGTAAGTGGAGGGAGGGTGTGGACGAAGTGGCTTTTTAAACTACACGAACTTATCACAGGTTATATTGAACCAGAACAACTGTTTAACATTCTATTAAGACTAAACTTTATTGAAAAAGATCTTAAGATATTTTAACAAGACAAGAAAAAGCAATAGCAAATTGAACTATTAATAACTAGGTTATGCATAGCGAGTAACTGTTTCTAGTAATAAGGGAAGAGCGTCCCCCAACCCTCCAGACATTTTTTTCAGTTTTCTTGACTTTTAGGTTTTTTATGTGGTCATTTTGATATATTGGTACAAAGCACAAACGTACTAAAAGTTCTCTCAGTGCAGTGGACTACTAGAAGAGCCTCTCCACTAGTCGCTTTGTTCCCTTTTGCTCAGAAACGCCCCCCTCCATGTACCAGAATACGCAATACACAGACAATGAACCAAATAAATACATAAATATACACACATAAATTAAGTCATAAATAGAGAATAAATACAAATAAATAGAAAAATAAATAATTTTTCCTCAGAAATCAACAAGTACAGTAATAGTTGAAGCTTTTGTTTCTTTTGCCGCGGAAGTGAACTCAAAGTCGATCCAAAACGTTTTTTTTCTCCACAAGCAACATGACAACAATTGAACAGTTCCTCACAAGTTTTTCTAAGTAACTGAACCACCACTTCATAATAAGTTGTCATATGAAAAAGACAAGCTCAAAGGAAAGAACAGTGACAACTCAGATAGTACAGTAGATATTGTAAAACAAATGCCGACTATATATATTTATATATATCATCTATTTGTACACAGCAAAGAAAGACACAGTTGTCATAGATCCTTTAAGGAAACAAATATCTAGACTAACAGAACTAGCTAATCATCAAGAAGTTTAGACAAACGTTTCACGCTCAGCAACAAACCAAAGAGTCAGCAAGCCAAACAGAAAAACTCAAAGTTCAGTGATTCTACAAGGCCCTCCGCAATCATCTGGTTCTTAGCAAAGATATGGTCTCACCAGATTTGGGCCCACAATAAATGAATACTCAACAAAGAACAGCAGCTCAATTCAATGCCAACATTGACATATTTTTTTCTTTAAACAACACAGAACAACAAAGTTGGATATTTAAGATATGTGAGTAATGTAGTATAGCACCTACCATTGATCGCTAAAAGGAAGTTCTTTTCAAATGCAAGTTTAAACCACACAAACAAGAAAACAAATTGGTGTATAATATGCCTTCCCAATGAGAAACATCTACATGTATTTACTGAGATTCTCTATCGATGGATGACAAACAGGAAAACGAGTGAACAAAGTCTTCTTGCTTTGGGCTCTGGACTATAGGATGGTTAGGCCTCGGACTAAGACACCTCTCCCTTCCCTTTTGGGTATCGCTGTTGAATAATTACGCACTAGTACATGAAAAATACCAAAATCACCAGCCTCTGGATCACCTCCCCCTTTTCACAAAATCTGTCTAAAAAATCACTGCCATCTTTGATTCCCCAAAAAACAAACTGAGCGTTTATCCTATAAAGTACCACAGCAGAACGACAAGACAAGGTGGTGCCCCCCGCCCCCTCCCACCCGGCCCCCCATAGTTAGCCAGTCAAAATATTTTTCTCTTTTTTCAAATCCAGATTCTTGTAAAAATTCTTCAATATTATTATTTTAATTATCATTTATAAAAATAGATCTTATTTCTCTTTATTTTTATCTTTTTTCTAAACACGTTTTTTTTTTTTTCAAGCAAAGAGATCTTCTCTTTGGCAACAGTTATATTCTTCTTAAATTACTGAACGTGTCATCAGGAAAGCTAACCCATCCCCCCGCGCCCCATCTCCCTGAACCCGTGAGGAAAGACTATGTTTTGTTTGCGATACAAAACAAAGACATGTTATAAATTTACTTTTTCTACAGTAGAGTAAGCGGGATGGCACTGTCCCGTCCTCGACTCGATAAGGGAAGTTTTAATACACAATAAAAATGAGAGATGGTTCACTAATTTATAAAAGAGCCCCCTCCCAGTCACCGACGGGAGGTCAGAGTACTAACGACAGTGGATCCGGAGTTACAAAAGAAAAACATATCCTGAATCAGGACAGAGAAAAGTTTTCAATCTAAAAAGGAAATTCTCTTCTCTGAAATAAGGGAATGGGGTTTGCTACTGTTTACACGGAAGAGAAAATCATCAAGAACAACCACAACAAACAGAATATACAACAAAGAGAAGCCTGCGTTATAACAGGAGCTTCTAAAACGTATGGACATTTTCATAATTTTTGTAATACTTAGGCAACATTGGCTTATAGGTCCAAAGTTATAGTATAAGCCATAGAAGAGTTCAATTGATTGGTTGGTTTGTTGGTTGAGTTGTTCCCGTTTGGAGATTGCTGTTGGATGGCTGTTTCAGTGTGGTCGTGGAGGGGCCTAAGGGATCGGTGGAGGTCGACCCGAGTCGTGGGGTCACTGCTCGCTCCGCTCAAAGTTCAGGACTTGTGTGTCTTGTTAGTCTTGAAGGAGACTTGCAAGACGCGGTCGCCCAACCTGTAGCCGTTGAGACTGGCGATGGCCATGGCCGCCTCGTCGTAATTCGTCATGGTAACGAAGCCGAAGCCTTTGCACTTGTTGGTGTTGAAGTCACGGATCACCTTCACATTGTTGACGGCGCCGAACGGGCCAAAGAGCTGCCACAGGACGCTCTCGTCTGAGTCTGGGGACAGGTTGTAGACAAAAATGCACCAGCCGGTCCCTGTGTGGCCCGGGATGTTCATGCCCACCAGGCTGGTCATGCTGTCAATGGTGATGGGGGAGAACCTGAGAGAGAGAGGAGAGACGCTACGTTAAATCAGATATGTAGAAGAATGAACATATCCACACAGCTGCAAACCTACCCAAAGTCCTACATCAATAAAATGGAATATTGTTTGTGTCCACTATTTAATTATAGCACATGTGCCGGTCCCAAGCCTGAATGAACGGAGAATATGCCTTACGGTGCCAGTGACTTTACTCTGAAGGGGATAGTTGATTTGCCTTGGTAACCCCAAGCCAAAAGCAACGTCCCATCGGTTCAGTTGTCTGTAGATACAATACAGACAGAAAATACACTGAGGAATAAGTATTATATGACATTTTCCATTGTGTTTCTGAACTTACAACAATAATGAACAACCATATTCTACTTGATTGATGTAGGACTGTAATTTAGCTGTTGCTAGCTCCAAAAGTTTGCATCGCTAATATCTTGCCTAAAGACCTGACTGTTTACATTAAGTAGTCCAAGCACAGACACTGATCTCTAAAGCAAATAACAAATGAGTTAGAAGGCATGCACAGCTGTTTGCTCTGTGCATGTATGCTGGAGACGCAGCCCAGTGTTGTGTCTGTGAGAGCTCCTCGAATCCTTCCTGATCCTCTCCCTGCTCAAAGCCCTCCTGTCGCGACTGAGGACAATGTGCTGAGCTGTATTTCTGTCGGAGATGTAGACGGGACTTTTTTTGTTTTGTTGGTGGTGTCCTTGAGTTACTCTTTTAGAGGCTAAATTGCGGGAAACTGATGAATTAAGCAGTCAATGGTAGAAATCATCAAAGATCATGCACCATCCTGCTAAATCTGTTCTCATTCAGATCTTAATCTGCAGTTATTCTTCAGATGTGAGTGATATGGGTCCTCAGTTGGCTTCAGTTAATTGCTTTCCTGCTCAAAGCTACAGAAAAAGTGAAAAATATCCCCCACTTTTGAATAAAGAGGTGAATGAGATAAAAAGGTTCATCTTTTATGCCACATCCCTACAAGAAACAACTATGGGCATTATTGGGCGTGCTTTAATTGGGATTTTCACTTTGCTGCAGCTGTCTGGGAGAGTGCTTTCTTAAGGGAAGGAAGTGGAGGGCACAGGGAACGAGCTCAATGAAAAATGGAAGCACTTTACAGCCCAGTGGCATTAAGGTACAAAGTGTATTCCTCCCACTCCTCGTGCAGTCAGCAGCCTGTTCTGTTCTCTCCTATTCTAGAGCTCGTGGCACCGATCAATAGTGCTGCTCGCTGCTCAGGCACTCACCCTCCTCCTTCCTCCAGACTATATATGGCCAGCAGTCACTACGACCTTCCTGTATGACTTTGGTCATACACAGGCTTTGTGCAAAATGAGGACTATTAGTAAAGTACAGGCCAGTTCACTGTGGCCTCAAGGGCTTCCTGCATTAACACATTCAGGAGGGATTTCAAATTATCATCATGGGTGTGTTACACTGCATTATTGTACACCATGTTTACAATGTAATGGAGGCGGTAGCCACTTTTCCAGGTCCTTAAGGTTTACTGGTAAAGGGTTTGAGGATATCCTCTAAGTTCACCCGTCTATGGATGCATACCTTTGTGGGTTGTTAAGATGATTTGAATATTTTCTTAAGCATTCAAATCTTTCTGGCCTCATCAAATCAGGACTTTGTCTGACATGCTCAGCTGCATAGACCGCTCCTGCTGGGCTCCATAAAATGGTATGCAAGAGCAGAGAGTGGGACATGAGAGTACGCAGGGGGCAGTTTGGAGGTTAGCAGCAACGTGAGGATGATTGTCTCTATACAAGTGTGAGCACTGGCTAAATGCACACGGCTGTACCTATCAGAGCAGGTCCAAACACTGACCAATGTTACGGACAGGACCAGAGGTTGCATAGCAACAGTGTAGCTGACCAGATATCTATTCTTCCTTTTAAAAAGCCAACCATTTCAAGCTTTTACTCTTTTGTTTCAACCTAAAATTAACCAGGAAAAAACAAAGTACCAAAAGGAAGTGCTATGAAAACAGCTCTAAAACATTTTTAATGTAGGAAGTAACTTACAAAAGATGCCGGTCTTCAAATTAATAGAGAAATAACATCTATTTTGAGGGCACTGTTAAAAGCTTCTAACTGACCACTGATAGTCTCCCATGTGCTTGTACCATGCTCTATGACACTGTTAGTATATGGCATCTATAAGTGGCTGCTGGGGTTTATGTAACACCTATGGCAGCACAAAGCAAAATGAAACATGGAGGTGAGCGGAAAGAGCTGAAGCAGAGCAGTGCTGAGCAAAGCTGGAGCTGTCTGCATTGAAACAGTTTTCCGTTTCCAGCAGGATTCAAGTTCATCCAGCCTCGTCAATGTCCCAGCCAAACACCACGGCTCTGTATCTACAGCTGCAACACATTTAGGGACACTTTTCATTTTTGACAATTTTGTATTAAAATTGTGGAAGTTTACAGTATCTGGTAGGATACATCACAAATAGCATAGTACAACTGATCTTACTGTGTGTTACAGCTATACACAAATATATTTTACTCCAAAGGATTTATAAACATTTATAAAAAGGTTTTGCAGAAAGAGCATTCACAGATTAGCTTAGTGTGACAAGGCAGGAGAACCTGTATCCAGAAAGGTACACCTAAAAATTAGAACTACAACCAAGAACTCAAGTCCACACAAACCCCACCACTAGAATCAAAATAAAGCAAAGTCACCACCACTGAAAGTAAAGAGGTTGCTTTCTCTCTTTACACCTGATATGTGTCGGTAAACCGACTCAAGCTGACGAGGCAAAACAGAAGAAATCAAACAGAAATAACGTTGACCTTGAACAAACTGTCAAACGCAAAGAGACTGCAAAAATACAAGGCAACAGAAACTAAAACATAACCACAACCAAAGAAAACAATATTGAAAAATCATTGAGTCAACATGGACATCTGGCATTGGGTGAAGTTTTTAATTACCTCTTTACGCCATAGGCCATATTAAGCAAATTGTCCAGCCTGTAAAGAGAAGGAGGGTTCTGGGGTTAATGGTGGGCAGATGGTTTCGAGTCACTCAATGGAACTAATGTTTAAGTCCCTGAAGGAACTTCATGGTCTTCCTCACTCAACAGCAAACAAACACAGTTGGCCCATTACACTGAAGAGCCCACCAGAAACTTTAGGATCATCAATGTAGTTGACAATGTGTAGTCACGCACCACACAGTCACTATAGCCAAGTTTTGCAGCCTATTTATTGATACTGTTTCGGTGCTCACTGTTATACAATGTCATACAAAACTTATAAAGGCTACTTGCATAGCAGTGCAAGCTTGTTTGCTTGGCTCTAATCAATAATGAAATCATAGTATAATTTGTGTCTATGAGCAGATCATCTAACACTATATAGCCATAACATGCATATCATCATGAGGTCACTGCATTGATCGTGTGATAAACAATAAAAGGTAATGGGAAATGTGCGTAGTAATTTGTTAACTCAATAAACTGATTAACAAATTGAGAACATCTGAGATGATGGAAATGAGGGAAATGCCCTTCCTCAGAGTTCTGTCAGCGTAATGGCTGGTCTTGAAAAATGGTGAGTGAGCAAGGAACGATGGCGACTGGCATTTTGATGAGGCAACCCAACAGAAAAAGGAGAACTAAATGGAAATGCTCATTTAGCTACACATCATGAATCTGGTAGATTCAGTAAGATGTCTGACTTCCCAGACAGAATTAATTTCCTTTTTTAGCTATAGCTAACATTGCTTGTTTTTAGAATAGTTTATGTGGGCAGTCTGAAAGATTGGCCTTCTTGTGTGAACGCAGTCGGCTCAGTGACTCAATGACCTTCATTACTCACGCGGGTCTGGCCTGTCTTATGTCTTATTAACTTCTCTGGCCTAATGGACCAGGGCCACAGCTTACTGAGCCAACAGCTGGCTACTGATGTGCCATTCATTCTGAGAATCAAACAGATTTGGAGGTGACTTAGAGGTTAACAGTTTTGACAGGTGTTTATAGTTTAAGTTCATAGTATGGCACAAAAATGTATTCTTTAAAATGTAATTATTTCCAAACTATATTTACAATGAAGGGAAGCTTGACCTGGTCTGGCTTCATGATTACAGGACGGCTCCATGAGCACACATGTCTTAACATTATGATCGTAAGGTAAGAGCAAAGGGTGGAGAGGGGCAACACAGTGATCAAAACAGTAATTAGTCCATGACAGCGAAAGCAGCAGAACAAGCAGAAGCTCTGTGGGTAAATGAGTCAATTGGAGGGGCCCAGGAGCAGTCAGACATCTGCTGGCCGCCGGGCCGATAGGCTACAACAAAACAACCTTCTAGTCTCTCACTGACTTCTCTCTCATGTACCCATGCGCTGATGCACGGTCACCTGCCAGCTCTTCACACTGCCTCTCCACGCTCCACATCCACAATAGAGCTTTTTACCTTCACAGTACATAATGGAGGAATAGATGTTCTTTGTCTTCTTTCAAAAAATCTGACTTCAATTAAAAATGGATCTGCTCTGGATATAATGAGGCTAATTTGGTAATTAGTATCATTAGTTAACGGCAGAGTATCGGAAACGAGTGGTAACTCAGGCTGGGTGTATCACTGGTGTTGATTATGTTTGCTGTCCTGGAGTGGGATTATGTTTGCTGTCCTGGAGTGGGACAATAAAAGCATGTTGTACATAAAAGTTTCAACAGGCCCACATGATTAAGTCACACAGGAAGATTAGGTGTAAATAGAGATGGAGGAGGACTTTTAATCTCGATGTGAATGTCTTTCTTCTGCAGCTTTAAACAAACTGCCTTCAACGATTCTCAAACAAGTGTCCTCTACACTGTTGTATGGTTGAGGACATTTACAAAAGGGGAAGTGTACATAACGCACATTTGTGACTTCCAAAAGTGAGCCTTGGTTCAAGCGGGGCATCTGGGGAGCAGGGGAACACTGAGGAAGTGTCCTGTGCATGTGAGCTGTGATGAGAAGCGACAGCACTCCTGCAGAGTCTGTAAATTGGCTTGGCGTATCACAGACTCACAGCCACGCTACATCGCTCAGGTGTCACACCAGGGAGGCTGCTCCACAAGGAAAAATACTCTCTAAGCTTTGACTTTGATTGAGAGTAAACAGTGTTGCTAAAGGAGAGGGAGAAATATATAGGCGCAATTCTGATGCAGTATATGCAACATAAAGATTAGTTTACAATAATGATTGACTGGTACGAAAGTATCAGCCCTATTTTTGTGTAATTTTGTGTAATTAAGAGCCAGTTATTACCTTCTGTTTTCTCATGTACTTTCATTTTGGTCATATTAGAAATATTAAAAATCAACAACAAACACATATTACATTTTAAATGTGAGATTTATGTTAAAAATTGTATGCATGATTACAATATTTTATACTAAAATCCTGTGAAAAATGTAGTTCATATTTCTGATTTTCTTATTTAAATTTTATGGCCTAAATACAATAAAATTACAAAATCTGACATTTATAGCCTCAATAAGGTTAATTAATTGAGTTTTTAAGTTACACTGAATGGTAAAAATATAATTTTCCCTTAATCCATGAAGACTCAAAGCCAGTTTCTTAATGTTACACTACCGAAGTATACATTATGTATCTTTTTGCTCATGCCATGGCAGTGAAAGAGCAACTGTGATGAAATGAAGTGAAATGTAAGGTAGTGAAGGACAGAACCCCACAATCTCTTCTGAACACTTCCTGTCTGATGTGGGCGGGTCGTCGCTCACACCTGTGCCAGGTGCAAAAAAACACCTGTCATTCTGAACATCTCTCAATGAATGCACAGTACAGAGGAGAAAGTAACATCGTAACTGATCTTCTGCAATAAGGCAGTACACTTAACGGGCTAATGCTGTAAGACTATTCCCAATCTTAAAGTCATCTATGAATTTAGTCAATTAAATATATGAGTTTATGTAGGTTCGTGTCTACATCCAGGTCAGGATTCAAATGCTAGTCCTAGCATCCTAGCTGGTGATGATAGTTGGATGACTATCAAAATGTGAAAAAAATAATTAAAAAAATAACATCAAATCTAAAAACGGTCTAGTTAGAGATTGTTGTTTTAAACATTAAACTAGATGCTTTGTCGCTCATTCAAAACGCTGCATTTCGATTGTAACCGTCTCACTTTGTTGCATCATATTAGAATCGCATAAACTTGGCTGAAATGTTGGCAGTTCAGTGACTTTTCTGTCAAACATTTAAAAATAAGACGTGGTGCAAAAAGCCTTTTACTTTACAAGGATGAGCAAACACAAAATACATTTCTCATGTCTTCGAAAAGAGAACTTTCCCCCATTAGCCAGACTTTTGTTTCCCCTCCCCTGCAGAGTCATGAGTGAGGCACTGACCTGAAGCGCTGGGCCTGGTGGTGCAGGGGCCCGGGATATCGGCGGTTGGGGGACTGATAGAGCTGTGACAGAAGGGCCTGGCTGGTCTTCTGACTGGGGTTATTGGCGAACTTCACAGTGATGGGCTCAGCGGCTCCGGACGGCTTCTGTCCGTTCAGACCCTTGATGGCCTCCTCTGCCTCTATCCTCTTGTCAAAACGGATGAAGCCCACACCTCGGGAGCCACCTGAGGGGCCAGCACATCACAAACAAAGAAGCGCCCTTTATTTTACAGGGTTTATCAATTTATAAAAGAGTTATTTCAGCAGTAATGCTAAGCAGAGTGAATAACATTATGGTCCAACAGATGTTCATGCGTAGTGCTAGTTTATATAAAAGGTCAAATATATAGTGTTTCAAATTGGAGATGGTTAGGTGTTATTTTCTGGCAACACCGTGTGTCTACAGGAGACTAGTTATTGTATCTTTTGAAGCCGAACCGTCCATTCTCTTCACGCATGCTGCACATACACTTGAGCATTTCTCTTGGTGATATTCTTTGACTGCCACCTGAGATGAGCATTTAAAGCCGCTCTTCCTGGGAGGTATTCCATTGGAGTGAGTGCTCTACATGTTACTGACTGTATATGCATGTGTGTGTGTGTGTCTATTAATGGATGTGGTGCCTTGTTTTAATGAGGCTGCCTCGATAGCCCAGAGGATGCTCGCTTGGTGACAGCGGCACTCTGGTGAAGAGACTATTTACATAATACGGTGTGCACACAGGCATGTCTGTGTGGCGCAGACTGAAGAAAAGAAGCCGCTGAGAAAAGGGGAATTTTGTGTGAGCATCATTCTGTGCAGTCTCTCTCCCACATAAAAAGCTCTCCTTATTGTTATTCCACATTTTTGTACATGCAAGGCCTCTCCCCACCTCTTTTTTTATTCTTGCTGCTGGCTCGTCTCATGATGCGTGCCCTTCCTGAATTTTGATTTTAAAAAGCACCTTGACCACCTCTCACTGCTCTTGTCTTTTTACTGTGGAAAATGAGCAGGATTAGGATTTTAAATTCTGCCTAAGCACCAGCATGAAATAATTCTTTGAAAGCAAAGGATTCAGGCAAAAATACGCTGGCATAACCAGAAACAAATTGAAGCATATTTCGGTCTGAGATGGTTATATCCTGTGACTACCCCTGCTGAGCTAAGTAGACAATTTTACTGGCACCGGTTTGATAATAGGTTGGGTTTGCTGATTGATGATTCAAGGGTGATGATGATCCAAATAGTATTAAGGTTCTGGCTCAACGGACTGAGTATCCATTTAATTTCCAAACAAACCTCTGGCATGAACATAGCTCTGGGCACATTTACGACACAAAGGGCCAATACTTCACAATTTTAAGTGTAGTTTTATTTTGTATTGGAATATATAAAAAGTTAAATGTACTGGAAAAACTCAAATATAATTATTTCACTCACATTCAGTAATCTTCCCTCACCACTGTAGTGCGCACAGCTGAGCAGCAGCATGTATCTGTGGCTGCCGGAGTTTCTCATTAACAGCTATTCAAAGCCACTGCTTCTGTTTTACTCACAGTTTCACCTTTCTGCGTTCGCTTTTCCCATATCCCACCTCCTGCCTCGCCTCATGCCATCGCTGTACCTGTACATTCTAATTAGCTGCTCACACGCAAAAATCAAAACAATTCAGCTGGGATGTGTGAAGCACGCAGCAGCCTGTGCGGTTCCTGTGGCTCTCTGCATCTGTTATTGTAATTGTCATGCATGTGCGGTTATGTGGGGGAAGCAAGGGTAATCTACCACCGTATAATGTGGTTTTCTACCACCAGTCATCGTTTCGCTAATTACGGACCACTTCAATGGTCATGGAGGTATTGCGCCCTCTTCAAACTCGAGGGTCTTGCTAAAGGGCACCTCAACACTAGGTTAAGGGCCGGAGAGTTGCCTGTTCACTTCCTCCATGGGGGCAACACGCTAGGGAGAGAAGAAGCTTGTGCTCGTCCTTTACTCCACACACTTGTTTGGCCTTGAGCGCATCCTAAGCTGGTATCTTGCTGGAAGGCCCCTAGATAGGTGCTTGGCATACAGACGAAGGCTGGAGCACACACATTAACAGTGACTTGGAGAGGCAGACTATCGAGAATGAATGAGGTGTGAAAAAGCAGCGAAGACGGCCGTGACCGAAGTGTGTCTGAGTGAAAGGCAATGAAAGGTGTGTCGGCTTGTAGAAGGCAGTTCAGATCAGGTGCCCTTGGCTCTGGATAAGAGAGCTAAGGTGGCAGTTGACCCCCATCATCACTCGCTATAGTTGATGATAAACAATCATCATTTGTGCCTCAGGGCTAGTAGACACAATGCTGAGTAGACAGGCTTTTGACCTTTTGTCCACTTATGATAGCAGCAGATATAAAAGAACTGTGTTTAGAGAAGAAAGAAAATAGGTAATGTGGTGATAGTAAGTATACTAAGTACTCAGTAACTCATGCCCCTAGAGGCCATACGCACCACTGCAGGTGTCGTAGCATGTTGCGTTTTTTTACTCATTAATTGTCCGTGAGAGTAAATACTACGCTGACAGAAAAGACAAAAGGAGAGAGGGATATTGTACATCCAATTACACAATAATTTTTTTCACTCAAACTTGGCTGTAAATACTGTTTAAGTGGCGCTAGCTAACAGTTAGCTTTGCCCGTTAGCCTGTTAGCTTCTTCTTCGTGATACCATTAGTATGTATTGCTCCTCCGACCCAGTGGCAGAGACACTGGGGGCATGAAAGACCCCGCAATCATCCCATCAACACCTGTATTACCCCCAGAGGGACTACGAAAAAGATTTATTAAGGTAAACAAGTTACTTAGTACTGCTTTAATTGAGCTAAAGGCGTTAACAATTTATCAAATATAAGTGTTTTTCTACTTATTCAATGCTGTAGTCAAAGTGAAGTTGAGTTTTTAAATGCAATATATAGAAGTGACTATGTAAGGGGGACTCATTTACTTTTTGGTTTGTTCGTCTTTTAGATTGTGCAAGTTACATTTTGATTATATCCTAAAAACTTCCTACACCCTGAACATTTAGGCAGATGTCATTGCAAGTTAGTGTCAAAATAACTTGCAAAGAAACATGCTTTATTGCAATGGAGTCTACATTCTTGAAAGTGGTTACACTCTCTAGCTGCCGTCAGTTATTAGTCAAAATCAGTAAGCCAGTTTTGACATGTATAAATAATTAATATGTGGCACTTTTCATAGACTGTTCCACGCTGCTAATTTATATAAACAACCACATGCTGCAAAAATAATGAAATCACCGTATGAAGCCAATATCTTCCATATTAATGAAGTGCACCTGACAAGAGCCTGTTTTACCGGTTCAACATGAAAACAAAACGCAACCTGTCATCTACAGGGGAGCTGCCAGTCAACCGAGTCCAACCTAATGACTGTCCTCCGCAGCAGCCCCACAAGCCGGGGCTACTTATCAAGCGCCAGCACGCCACACAGCCAGCATTAGAGCACATTGTACTTAGTAAGGTACAGCAATCTGTCTCTCTCACTCCTGTCCCTCGTCTCCGGCTCGCTCGCCCCTCTGCCTGCGCCTCTCCTCCACAGTAATCAACGCAGGCTTATGTAACTCTCCCTACCTGCGCTTATCTGCGGCTAACACACACAGACAGGCACATTGGCTGCCTTACTAATAACGCGGGGAGGGGGTAGGGTCTGAAGCGAGGGAAAGGGAAGAGTGGAGGAGTAAAGAAGCAAAGGACAAAGGGAGAGTGGAGGATGTTAGGAGGGAGAATGATGAAAGGAAACTAGGAGCTATTCTGGTGTGCCCCTGCCCCGAACAAAGCAACTCTGCTTTTGCACTAAAACTCACTATCATTTCCCCAAACACTGAGTGAGACGAAGACGGCTTAGCGAGGTGAGCAAACTGACTGCAAGCTGAAACACCACCTGCAATTTGTAGCTAGTACAACATATTTGAAATGTGTTTTTAAGTGGCATTAAATTATCAAATTTGTATATGAAAAAACAAACAACTTTCCAACAAAAGCAGGAGACAAAACAAACCATGTTTTTGGTCCAGTGTTGACAACAGCCACATTTGTTGTCTGCTTTGAAGAAAGATAGCTTTATTATTCAATTTCTAGATTTATTTTTAAATGGTCAGCCAATACAGTAACTCAAGGCGGATATTAGCTTTGTTCTTAGCACGGTTTGTCAGTTACTACACACAGATGATATCTCCAGCCACAGTTGTTAGTAAAGTAACAAATAATGATTTTCTGTCTTTTAAGTGGACCACACATTACACACCACCCTTTCTTGTTTGTATCTACAGTATGTGTGTCTTTTGCAAGCTACTGTATTGTTGCTCAATGGATACGGCATTCATCCCTCATCTAAAATTCCTAGTTCAACTAAAAGCTCGACTATTTTTACAGCAAGGGGTTTTTATCTCGGCCCTTTTCTTATTCCATTTCTCCACTCTTCCATTCTATTGTGCAGCCCTACTTTATCATCTCTCTCAGCACAGTGGCTATGTGTAATTCACTTAAATCTCCTTTGCTTTATGTATTTTGGAGGATCATTTATTGCTGCCAACTGAACGCGCTGACTCCGCTCCCTTTCATATCCCGGCAAAGGCAAAACGAAAACAGCTTTCTTGCCATTTCCTAATTAAAGAGACTTGAGCGCTGCTGAAAAGAGCTATGTCCTTGTTTTACGGAACATTAGTGTGCGCCGCTACATATGGCATTTGAAGCGGCGATGAGACGAGAGTGGAGGAGACTTTGAAGAGCGGTAGGTGCCCTGCGCTTTAGCCCCTGTCAGAGCCCAGATCCAACCATCTGTCTGCTATATTTGTGTGGGTGCCTGTTTGGATGTGCATATTGCAAGCAACACAAAGATTACAGCCATAGAGGCGCCGAGACAGGAGATGATAGCGCGAGTCAAGGCTGCAGTCACCTCTCCTCTAGTCTTACCTTGACCGTTCTTACAAATGAGATTCACTGGGCTATTGCTACGAAGGGGAGTATTTATTATTCAAGCCAGCAGACGGAAGGAACTATATAGAGAAAAGAGGGGAACTCATTTGAGAAAAAGTCTGTGTTGTTGAAATTCATGAGCGCACCGTGCTTACATTTAATGATTTGGTGGAAATAAAACTAGGGCCAGGAGCCATGCGGCGAATAGGAGAGATTTGTATGTCCACCACAGCAGTAAGAGAGGTGTTTTTATGACCTTGGATTTCATACCGCTTTGATGTTGCCATGCCCAAAACAACATGCCTGGAGCAAAGGCTGAAGGCACAGAATAGGGTATGTAACAAGATGGTACAATGGTAAAAGTGGTGAGTTAGTGGCAGAATAAACAACTGTAGCGGGGTTGCAATCATTCTCTTTTATACTTTTGAAGGAAAAGTATGGGCATGGGCAGTACAGGACAATCCAGAAATCATATACATAGGGGGACAATGATAAGTTTAATTCAACCTTTTCTTGCAATTTACCAGAAACTTTAACAAACATGGGAAAATTCCTAAATGAGAAGTAACGTGTGCATGCAAGTTCACTAGAATACTGAAATAAAGTCTTTGATTCAGTTCAGTTCAGTTCAGTTCAATTGAATTCAAGTGTGTGTTAGTGTTTTACAAAAGAGTTGAGTGAAGATTTCACAATCTTTTGTTTCTCAATGAATTTCCATAGTTGCTTACTAGTCTGCAGAGAGCACTACAACTTGTACCTAGTAAAATGAAATGTTTTTCCCTAAATTGGCGAAATCCCCACAGGCTATTGCACACACCACGACAAATGTGTTTAATCAGATACTTTTAAATTGAAAGGCTTGTGTGCACACATGAGATTAGTGGCTTACAACTTCTCAGGGACCAGTCTTTTAACTCACACACTTCTAAAAAAAATACTGCCAACAACAGCTGCTTGCTTTGTGACATGTTTTCCAAATGATCTGGGAAATGTGGAGTTTGGCTGCCATGACGGCATTGATATTACACAATTATCGGGGTGCAATCTTTTTCTGTGGAGCGGATTTCTTTACCTAAGATCATCTTGCTAAACGTTTTGGGTGATTGGATGGCAGAGAGGTAAAGGCATAGAGGTAAAAGGTTTTGCCTCAATGCTTTGTAGTGTTTAATAGGTTACTAGGTTTTATAGGTATAATGCAGTGATTTTTATGGCATGATGGCATTTTTCGAATGGCCATTAAAGTCCTAATGAAAATCCTCAACTAGCCTGTTTTACTATACCCTCTCTACTACGAGTACATATAATGTTTAGTTCTTGTTCGTGCCCCTGTAAAGTTGAGCAGAATTCCAGTGCAGTGCAGCCTTCCTTTTTAATAAGACATCCCGGACATTTCTACCCACAGTTACAGTACATGACGCACTACAAAGTTGCCATGAGAACCTTCCCCGCTGCTGTCCTCCATCCCACATGAAGGAAACGCAGCATCAGCCTTTTCACAGCAGCCGTCCTTACACTCACTGAGCCGCAATTAAGTTTCAACACAGACCAGCGCTGGCACCAGTCCAGAGAGCGGAGCCGAGATATTTGATCGACTAACTATTGACCTTTGTTCTGAAACAGGCCTGGGATGTAATAGCAGGAATAGCTCACGGAAAATTCAAAGCACTTTTGGGATATTATCTATTTAAACGAAAGACTTCCCAAGTGGTAGATGGGCATGTCTGGAATATTGGTGCAGCAGGTTTTTCAAACTGTTGTACGTGGTAACACATAAAGGAGGCCGTTTATCAAGACTGGTGCTAAATAGCAAGTGCAAGCTGGAAAAGAGCATATAGCTATTTGTGGGCATGCTGCACCTAATTTATCTTTTGAACTGTATTACAGTATTAAGGCTGTGATATGTAAACGACCTGAGACAATGCTGCATTGGTAGAAAATGTGCTCAAGGCTTTTGCAGGTGCTACTAGTTTTGCACAAGAGCAAACACGTCATTATGGCTACTGACCAGCACTAAAGGCCGATAAACAAATGAACAAATATCTACTACGTGTACAATGGAAACTAGAGCACATCTTGCAGACCCTTGGTTCCAGTCTTAACTCTTGTCTCAGCGGCATTGTACATGGAATCAAGAGTTCAAAATCCAATACTTACAAAAACAAAGCACAGACACAATTATTCATTCAGAAGAAATTGAGGAAAAGGCACTGCGCTCTCCCCTTGGGACAATTTGGCACTATTTGTGAATTCTGGCTTGACTTATGCTAACAGTGCAGTTTTTCTTGTCTTTGTGAGCACCGGAGTGACTGGAGGAGGCATGCTGCTGATGAGGAGGACGAACACAACAGACTTGCCGTTCCCAATTTAGCCTAACACGATCTGGAGACAGACTTCTCCATCTGCCCTTGGTCGCCCAACAACATCCATTACATCAGCAACTTTATGTGGATTTAGCCGTTATGCGCCGCGTGTGGGAGACTTTCGCTTCTCCTCGTGCTTTGTCTTGCATCTGAATCAGATGTTTGTACGTCAGTGATTGAATAAAAACCTGGCAGCACTAATGAGTCACTAATGTCAACAGATTTCTACAATGTCACATCAGCAGCTTGCTTTCCATTATTTATGAACACTGACTAGTATAAGACGCAATTAAAAAATAACTGTGAGATAATTGTGCATTTTCTTCCATGTGAGCTGCTTTTTTCAGACATTTAAGAGTTTGACAGAATACTGTTCACTGGTCTGTCATGCAAACAGTGTGACAAACGTGTCTTTTGGATAATAACAAACAGACTAGCTCAAGCTTCCTGTAATGCAGCTTCACCACTGATACAACTAACTTTTGTTAAATAGCACTGCCCACTGCCCACAAGAAACACCTCCCAAACATTAGGCAGCGCAAATCCTTCCTTTGCTATTCTACTTTTAATACTTTACATCACAGGAAAAACATACATTTGCAGGTTAATATAACAGATGCCACACAGTATAGTCAGTGTCATAATGAAGATATCTATTGCTTGAGAGGCAAATGATGGGTAACTTATCCTGGGCTCTTTCCAATGGATTTATGCAATGTTATAAACATTATTTATGTGACTCTAAATACACTAAAGAGGTAGAAGAAATACAAAGGACTTTCGACTATCAGTTGAGACTATAGGTCCATTTTCTTCCAGCAGCTATTTCGGTATAGTAACTGCGAGCGGCTGGACAGTGGAGCTGATTCCCTTGGCGCCGCATTTCTTATTGAACCAGGGCTTTGTGGAGCACACAGCACAAATCTATCTCTGTCTCTCCGTGGGCCTCTGCTCTCTTCCCTTGTTCTGTACTTACACTTTTGCAATCACAGGAGAGTTTTAATTTGCAGCCCATTTCTCTCCTAATAGCGGTGAGCGTGTGGGAGTGTGTGTTGTGTGCGCGATTATACAATATGAGGCTCACAGACTGCTCTCAGAGTCAGCCATGTTTTTAATCACCACATATTCTAACATCTAATGAATCATTAACATTTCTCCTGCCGATCCTTAACCTCAGGGGTCTGGGGACACCAGCTCCTGCTCTCCACATGTTGGACATGCATAGCATCGTATTGTTCATAAACTCTGTTATGAAACCAATTTCAGCCACGCAGAACATTTTGTTATGTTAGTGTGATAAACTATTTTTAATCAAATTGTTCACTGAAAATCTGTTCCATTGCTAGACTTGTTCAATGCCTTTGCATAAGTCTGCCCCCTGTACCGTAAAAATATGTTGCTTTGATGTTTGATGGAAGCTGTAATAATATTACACACATTGACACCTGATGTTTAGGTCTAAGTCTGTGTTACTTCTCCTTTCAATCTTCTACTGCACAATGGAAAGAACATTACTTAGTGTGTCTTGCCTTGACCACACTTGTGAGACCTGCCTTTCACGATGAATGATTGATCTATTGTGAGTTGTACTGAATGCATGAGAGCTGTGGCTGGTGCGACCGGTGCAGCATGTGTCGTTATGTTTTATTCATTGCATGTGGCCAGAGCCAAGAGGGCGTGATGAAGAGCAGCGTGTGCTTGTGCACTGAACAGATGTGTTTTTGGTGGCCTTGCTGAGACTTGGGTTTACAGTGTTGCGTGGTCAGGAGTCTCCTGGGTGGCAGTAGAATAGTGTGCCACATCTGTTAATGCAAACAGGCTGCAGTCATGATAGCTCCACTTATAAGAGAGCTGATGAGGGTAAAATCCTGCTCCCTCTTCTCATTTGATTGTCTTCCCACGTTGTGCTTATCAACTCCTCGGTTAGGGCTTTCTCTTTGTTTTCTCCACTTCTGCCACCTCGTTTCAGTGCCTTTGTCTCCTTTCCGCCTTGGCTCTCACACAGACACCATGCACCTCACTGCCAGCAGTCATTTACTCTGCTTAGGCAAATGAGCGTGCTTTACAGTGAGCATGTGCGTTTCTGCTTCATCACAACACGTTGCACACAACACCGGAGCAGGTTGGAGCCTGGAGGCTCACACACCTGCCTGAAATGGATCTAAGAGGGGCGCTGTGGGCTACTTGTGCACAACATGGGCTGATGTGACTTAGGCCTGTGTTGTGGATGAAGTGGAAGGTGCAGTTGAGCATGTACATCGCACAGCTTAATGGCTCTCGTGTAATAATTGTTTTAGTACAGCAGCACAAGAGCCCTGGACTATTGTGGTCACTAAGCTTTGGGCTTGAAGACCTCTACATGCAAACACATACAAATTATATATGGAGCCACAAACACACAGGAAAACCGTTAGCTCATGCTTCATAAAAGAAATCAGTAAGACAAAAGAATGTATAATTGGAAATTTGCTCAGTGTTATGCTTACTTAAGCATGTATTGTGTTTTTCACTGAGTTACTCCAATTTAATCTAGCAATTTAAAAGTTAATGATGGAAATACAACACAAATGCATGCCTTGTCTAACTGTGAATGTGTGGAGAGAGACGAGGCGCTGCCCCATGGATACCTGTGACCTGGTCCACCAGGATGCGAGAGGTGATGATGCGTCCGTACTGAGAGAAGAGCTGCTCCAGCTCCTTCTGGGTCATGGTTTTAGGCAGGCCGCTCACATACAGGTTAGCATCGCGGATAGAGGCTGAGCTGGGCCGTGCGTATGACACCTACAACACAGAGTTTAAGTCATTTACTACTGAAATGAAGCCCTGGTGTTGACCTTTTAATGTCCCTGAGGTCTACTCTGATTCAATATGAAAGTGTGTGTGTGTGCAGGTCACAGCATTCAGCAGGAGCAGACACGAGCATGTCCTTAAACAACAAGCCTCAGGGATTATTGTCATCAGGAAACAGCACAGACAGCTCCGCAGTCATTTGTGTGAGACACAGAGAAGACTGTGTTCCCTGGAGTGAGAACCACAGGTGTGTGACTTAAAGAGGGACAGATGATGTAGCCAGGGGACTAGGATAAAAGACATCAGCACCACATAAAATACATAACTCCTGATACAAACTTTTAGATATAGTGGTTTAGATTGGAAGGTGTTTGTATTAATAATAACAGTGACAAGAGCAAATAATAGTTAGTATTTTTTGCTAGACTGTGTACAATAAAGGAGCAGCTTTTAGATTTTGTTCCATTTCGGTTTTCTAGGTAAATTGCTTCTGTTTTTTACTGCAGCTCCTCACAGAATATACTGCACTGCTAACGTACGTGATCAACACTGCAAAAATTAAGTTAGTTCCAGACGTTTTCACTGTGACAGTAGTCAGTCACACAGGAAATGGCTGCTTATACACATTTGTACTGAAATGACTTGTTCGCTCAAACTATGATAAATAAATGTGGACGGCTGTAGTTCTTACGGTCAAACCTCTGCTTATCAACAGTAGTTCAAGCTCTTTTTTATGTGAAACATGATCTAATTGTTGTGCACGCACAGTAAGTAAATCTAACTACTGTCACACTTTGTTGTAAAACCAAGTTTCCCTTCATGTTATACTTAATTACTTCTGACATCTTACAATCGGGTCAGACATAAAGATCCTGCTGAGGTTCAATGAGCTTTAGCAAAACTGATCTGGGACTAGGGTGGCCTCACGTGATCATGTCAAATGTAGCTGTAATCTGTAAAATCATCAAGTTCCAATCTAAGGAGATTGTCATTTTGTGATTCAGGTTTGTTCTGTATAACCTCATCATAATCTGAGTGACAATGTGGGAGATCAGACTATGTATTTACTGTCTAAAAAGCAAGTTTATAATATAATCTTGTTTTTATGAAACCAAAAATAAAACAGATACACATAATGAAACTGGTAAACAATGGTTTGTTGTGGAAGCAATAACCTTTTTTCTCCCTCTCTGTGCTTTACTGCTTTGAGGGGGGTTTGGCAGGGGATGTGGCTTATCCAAATGAGATGTAAATGAGCCCTATTGTCACTCCCAACAGCAGAGAGGTGAGAATGGCCCAAAACTTCAGAGGCCGTTTAATCCCCTTTGGTTGTTTGGGAATTGCCAACTTCAAATCACCGCTACACCTCCAAATATTATCAGATTTCCATGTGTGACACATCATTGGAAAGCTTGGAGACTACACTTTCACAATCTGTTATTATCTCATAATGCCCCAAACCCGACTTGTGTCTTTGGTTCCTGTGACTGGTCACATATATAGTTTTTGTAACATACATACTTACTTAACCTTAAGAGACAGAAAGATGTCCCTGGAACATATGCTGCACAAGCAAATTAAAACTGTGTTTGGGAGCAGGTGGCATTCCCAAATCTTGCCGTTCTTCCTTCATCTTTTTGGCCGCCAAAATGTCTGATTGCGCAACATCCCCATCTCCCCCCATCCTGTCCTGTCTCTCCTTCTCTCCTCCCTCCTTTTCTCTCCTTGCCAGCCAAGTCCAGATGTCTAATCCATCAACACCTCCTCAAGCTGCGAGCCCCATTGTGTGTGCGCTGGGGAAAAAGTTCTCCGACTGTACGTGTGAAGATGAAAGTGTTTGTGAGCAGGCGCTGTATAAATGTATCTCAGATTAGGTACATCTGTGTCACTGAGCTCCTTGCACCTTCCCCCTACCTCACACCTCAATAAAGTAAGGAAAAGAGGTGTCATAGTGCTGAAACCCGCAGCACCTCTACAGACACTACGTTCAGAAAGGTTGCCCGAGAGCATGTGCGGCAAGTCGGGTGTGACCTGGACTTAATTTCAGAATGACTACTTTTTAATTTTCCTCGGGAATGGGGGCGATGCAGTGAGAGATGCCGAAAAAACAGTGCCTTTATCTCAACAACTACATGAGGCAATCTTGTGTGAAAAGAGTAAGAGTTTATTTTACAGCACCAGACCAAATCATTTTAGATTGTGTATGAAAATTATATTAACTGTGAATGTACATGCCTTACAAAATATTACAGTTACCAAGGCAAGGCAAGGCATGTTTATTTATAACTCACTGCGCCTTACAAAAGAAGATATGCGAAATTACTATCAGGTTAAAGTTAAGGCAAAGCACATACATAAAAAAATGGGTAACGCTTTATATTAAGGCTGCTCATTTAGTATTAATAAGGTACTAATAAGCATTAATATAATGCATGTAAAGTATTAACACACTGCTTATTATACTTTTATCTGTTAAGATACTAATAGGCCATTAATAATACGCTTATTCATAGCCAACCCTAAACCTAACCCTAACCTTAACCCTTACTCTAACCCTAAAATGATTACTAATGCTTATTAATACGAGCACACCTTAATCTAAAGCGATACCAAAACCTCAAGACATGGGAAATACAAAGTACACGAGGTCACGTGCGGAAGGGGACAGGAAGGACGACTGGCCATTGACCAGGGGGTGGGGCTGAGGAAACGTGTTGAGGCAGACGCAGAATGATGGGGGCGTGGGTGGGGAGGGGGTATGTATGTGCAGTTGTTTACAATCCGAAAGTCAGTGTTATGCAAAATATGGGCCAGGAGCTCAGTCCGTATCTGGTTTAGCTCCATGGCTTGGCCTTGAAGGGAAAATGTTGACGGCGTAGGAGAGATAAGCGGTCCAGCTGCTTCAAACCTCCTCTCTACCAAAATATCTTTTCGGTCTATCTTTATTTTAGTGTTTAGTTTAGTTTGTTTGAGCTGTTTACATTCATTTTCTTACAGAAATCACATCATTACATGTGCTGATACTGAAGCAACTGGGAACACAACTAATAACTATAGCATCTGACATTAACATAACATTGAAATAGACCAGTTCCAATGAAAATATGCAAAGTTCAAGAATACAATTTTTCATACTCAGGCACACATAACCACAAGCGTGTATCTGTTTATGAGTTACATTTTCTTGGGAGCTCCACTTTATTGGTCTTTATCTAATAGCTATTCCTTATTCTATACTCTTTTATGAGTACTAAATAGGGCTGGGTATCGGATTTTCCGATTTGATTTCGATGCAGTGTTAATTTTTACAACCTATTTTAATTTAGTTTTAGTCTTTTAAAGAAAATGTCCTTTAATTTTAGTTGAGATAGTGTCAAAAAATTCTCTTTAATTTAAGTCTAGTTTTAGTAGACAAAAATTAAGACAAATTTAATCGATTTTGCATTTATAATATTCATTATAATCATAATCAAGGTCCTCTGTTTCATGGAGCTTGTCCCACATGAACAAAACTCAGTGGGAAGTCAGTGGAAGTTTGGATGATTTTAGTCTCTTCTTTTCATTTTTATTTAGTCTTATTTTAGTCGACGGAAATATCTGGACATTTTACGTTTAGTTTAGTTTTAGTCCAATTTTAGTTGGCAAAAATCTAATTTTGACTGAAATTATGACTAAATATTTCGGTCGACGAAATTCAGAAGAGACATTCAGAAGAACTAATGCTGCAAATAGTAGAAACTAACTCTAACTTGGTAAATTAGTAAAAAATATGAATATTTACATTAAGATAAACATGGCTGCCACAACAGACATCAGACTGAAGCTGTCCATGGCAAGATTTTTGGAAATAAATCACTACGCTTGGTTTGGAAGATATGCGGAACAAAGAAACATGTGCGCAAAAGCCGATATTGAAATACACGACCGTAGGATTGATTTTAGTTTTTGTTTTTTTTATCGATATCGGCCTATTCAAAGGAAAAGCGATTGAAATAGATTCATTAAACCCAGCCCTAGTACTAAGCACCAACAGAAGTTTAGCCTATTACGTTAAGATACTTAAATTATATAGTTTTTTTTTAAATTGATGTAAATTTACAGCACTTTTTAAGTCTTCCTTTAAGCCATTCCATAAGTTCACACGTCTTCGAGTGATACATTGGCTCCTGTTGGATATTACTAGAAAGTTCGTTAGCTCTAGTTTTAAATAAGATTAGACTTTTAGTTTGACAAGATCTTAAAGGTTTAGTTTTATTGATTTAAGAAGACAAAACGACGGTAATCCAGAGGTAATGTGTGGAAAAATTTAAAATCTACCATAAAGTTCTTAAAATGTTATAGTTTGTCATCATTGGGTTTTCATTTCTTATAGAATGGTCATTTTATTTTGCAACCATAGTCCCAGATTTTAAACGTAGCAATTTGTGAAAACAGTGGTAAGAGCTAAAATCAGCACATTTATTTTTATTGCACCAAGATTCACCTGGTGGACTGATCAAGCTGTACACACGCTCAACAACTGCATCTAATTAATTTCCACAAACAATCGAAATGAGCTCAATAGGTATTGGGAGCGCTAGAAATTAGATGGGGCAGCATCTCTCCTATTTTGAAAACAGGAGATTAAGATACATCATAAAGTTAACACAATTCCTGAGAAAGCCTGATACTCGTTGTTGTAGCATTGTAGGAAATCCGTTTTCTAAATGAGCTGATTCAGAAATAGATCAGAGTCGAATTGAAACATGCAGATGTCCAACAGAGTTCCTCCCACAGGGATTCCCCTTTCACAGCTCTCGGCTAATCCCATCCTATTAGATTAGATTAGATCAGATTAAATGAGATGACAGCGATCTGAATCCTGGATTACCACCACACAGCAGATTACCGAGGCTACTAGTCATGTTTAAGGCAATAACAGTTTTACAGACAGGGAGCAGAGCAGAGAGATGCGCTGATGGAGTCACCTAAAGGCATTCAGATGGGACATGTTTGGATCATACTCCCCAGACTCTTCTCTTCACTGAGGCTGGGTATTAGTCATGCCATTTAAAAGCAATAAGAAAGCCCGGGCTTCGTGAGGAATATGCAGTGATGGACGTGTCTCTACCTTTCACTCACACTTATCTATATACTGTACAATTTCACCTTTCATTTCTGACATTTGAGAATAAATTATCATATTCAAAGGTATTAAATGTGTCTCTTTGAATTCGATGGTCTATATATCTAAGGCTCACGTATGCTAATCCCAACCACTGGACAGCATGTTTTCAACAGTCTTTGATTACATTAGGCAAAGAAAGAAATACATTTTAAAACTTAAGTATCTTATTCATCCAGTGGATTTATGTTTTATTGTTTGTCTGGTGATTGGCAGCTCATGTTGTAAATCTGTTTTGTTGTGGGAAATGAGTTACCTTAATTGTTTTGGTTTGAAGTCTGAGTCCATTTAACGTGTTGATGGCTTTCTCTGCATCCTTTGGGTCAATGTAATTGACAAAGCCGTAGCCCAGGCTCTGTCCTGAAACAACACAGAGAAAAACATTTTATTAGAGAAGTATCAACAGAATAACATTATTTAGATCACAGCCTGAAATTTGTATCAGCCACCTGCTGTTTCAATTTAAGTGCAAATCTTCCTCACAAACTACTTTACTCTGGCCAAGGAGGTGAAAATACTGTGAGAATACATAGAATGTCTTAGATCTTGGTTTGTACACCTGTAATTATGCTGCAGCTATTCATTAATGCTTTCATAAATGAAACATTTAAAGTGTGATTCTAGGAGCTCCAACAGAACTCCAAACACCATCTCATTTGCTGCCATCCACAAAGTCTAGTCCAACTGTCTGTAAGATCTGGAGTATGAAGCAGTGTTTCCCCGACAGAGCGTCTCTCACCACCCTGGGCAGACGCCTTCAGCCGTCAGGGCCTGACTTCAGAGGGGCTTCTAACAAGTCTCTACCCTGAAACGTTGTACCACACTGATGCAAACAGACAGCATTTAGCCACACACAAAGTGAATCACACAATATGAATCGCAGCTTTTTAAGGAAAGATAAATGTTGGGTGTCTCAGCACAGACGCGGAGCCAAGAGGGACTTGTAGCCCTAACTTCAAACAGCTGATGCTTTCTGCTCTGCCCTGGATTAACTCTGGATTATCAAGCACTTCCTATTGTTAATTAAAAACCTGACATCGCAAAGAGACCACAGCTATTTATAACTATCCCCTCTTTGTTCTTTCTGATCTTCTGCTCTGACTCTGCTTCCACACCATGCGTGTTTAAATATAACAGCACTCACACTTTTGTTTTTGATAATATTTGTTCTTCACAGGGCACAAGAAAGAGCTCAATTTCACTTCTTCAATTTCAGGCACTTAACTACAGTTCATAGTTTATACTATGAGTTTAACATCTGTTTGTACTGATTGTACTATGTAGCTGTATTAAATACATTTTTTTATGACATGAGAAAAAAAAACATGAACATACATCAATAACCATGTAAAATGTAGTAAATAGTTGTACACTAATGCTTTACCATGTGAGCTATTTCTAGAATCAAACTAGGGCTGTGCAATTAATCAAATTTGAATCCAAAAATGGTCATCTCAATTTGCAAAGTAAAGAGAGGTGCACAGGACGAAGAGGAAGGAGGAGGTGGAGCTGACCAGTGCAGGACACCACGCTCTGAAACAGAGACAAGCCCAGGAGGCGCTGCACCGTTTCAGAGGATCAGAGGAAACTGAAGGCAGTCAGCCAGGTTTCCTCCGGGTGCTACGGTTCCACTACCTCCAAAAACATGCTGGTCAGGTTGACCCACAGTGGCGGCTCAGTGGCAGCGGCTCAGGACTAACACCTGAACACGTTGTACGGTTGTACAATGACAAATAAAGCACTTACTTACTTAAATTGTTGTCATGGGGCTCTTTAATCGTCCAGTCTAGTTTGGAAGAGACAATGGAAAAAATGTGTGTGATGAATTGTCCTGGAGTGGAAATCAGAGGTTTATTTTAAAGATGTATCTTATTTCACAAATCATAATAATAAAAGCTATGTTCATATGGTTTATAAAAAAAAAAAAATTATAATAATTTTAAATTACACTTTTTTTTTTTTTTTTAAATCTAGATGTTTTTTTTTTTTGCTATGTCGAGCAGCCCTAAGTCAGACTCATTTTTCCTTTGCACGATTATGTTGCACATCTAAATTTCGAACCTCGACTATGAGATTAGAGAGGTATGAATACCAGAGGGTTAGTTGTAAGTCGTGCGTTGGGGGAATATCCTTGATCGCTGGGAGGATGGACTAGCTTATGCTAATGCTGCAGAGACATTAGCATTCTGGGCCAAACAGGGCCAACAGGCAGCCGTGTCTGACAGAGAAGCCGTCCCCTGTGCAGGTAGATTATCTGCTGTAAATGCATGTGTGGGTGCGACCGTTGTAGGCACAAAAACATGAGTCAGCACTGAACTACAATCTGAACATAATGTATTTCACTGCACTTATGACTGCAAAATGTAAATGATGTGTTTATGGAAAAGACACGCATTGTTAAATTTGAATACAGTAGAACGATTTCAACAGTTTGAACACGCAAAACTGACATGTATAGTAACTTTGCACACGCCGCATACACAACAGAAAAAGCAATTATTGGCATTTCCTTTTGCCACCCGCCTCACATTGACCGCTTTTTGGCAGGACTTGAGCGCCTACAGGGTTTGATGGAAGACTAGACAGAGAACCTGGCAATGGTCCCTAGGTGAGGCATCTGCTGGCGGCATCGGGGGAGCGCCATGTGGGTCTTTCCTCCCACCACTTCCAGCCCGCCACGGAGCCAATCGCAGCGGGGAGCCACCGGGAACCTGTCCTACCTCCTCCCATTCACGCGCTACGCCTCGCCAACGCACCACACCGCCAGATGCAAACACACGCACTCGACTCAATCACCCAACCGCACACAAACAAAAACAAGGAGTGAAAAAGTAGAGCTTAAAGACGTGGCAGCGCTCCTTTTACTGGGTCATTATGTAGGAGGGTTTGTAAAGAATGTAAACACGGAAAACTGAAGGAACTTGATTTACTATGCTACTAAAATTGTAATGAATAAAAAGAACCAGAACTGCACCTGTTTAAATACGGTTTGTATGCACCTGAATCACAAACATATATTTTAAGCACTTTGAGTTCAGTTTTCATTTTCAAATTTAGACTAATTTAATAGGGTGGGGTGTAATGGTTCAGCTATCTAACGGTTCAGTTCGATTCTCGGTGCAGGACCCAAATAGCCAAAATGTTCATTATTAGGCAGTATTTATAATTGGCAATGCTTTCTAATTTTTCAAAGCTGCTTTATAATAAAATGTGTCCCTGGGTTCATGATTTAAAACAAAATCGTAGTGTTCTAAAGTAAAAAAAAGAAAAAGAAAATTGTTTCAGGACAATGCTTGGTCTTTTTTGGAAACAAAGCTTTTGAGGCCATGATTGGATCTTACGCATTTGTCTGCCCCTCTGACAACGCGCAGTGCATTCTATTCGATGCAAAGAAGAAGAATGCAAACAACATTATATTGGAGAAACTAAACACATTTTACAGAGAAGACTTTATCAACACCAAAGAGAAAGCACAAGTGGCCCTCAGTCTGCGGTGCACCTCCACCTCAAAGCCTCCAACCACTCCTTTGAGGACGGGGAGGTCAAAATTTTAGCTAAAGAAGAACGTTGGTTTGAAAGACCCATTGGTCTATATATTCAGCTGCGGCCAGAGTGGGACCTTTGCCGCTGACGAAGCCTTTTGGATGAGAGGCGAAACGTTCGAGGACTTCAACTACTGAGTACAGAAGATGAATCAAGTACCCTCATTGAAGATGGACAACTCCTGTACGACTGAGAACTTACACAGACACTGGCTCTATCATTCACGGCAGCCTGGTCATCAGTAGGAGAAGCCATTACAAAGCCGCAGACTTCATGTGGATTTGGAGGATGTTACTTGGCAGGTCTGGAGAGTCTACAGCCTTCAGTTTAGCGGTTGGTGATGATGACACACATGCGCTCTGTTTGGGTGCCCGCATACAGGCGAAATAGGCGCTGTGGAGCTTATACTTGCTAAATAATTAATTAATAATTAATACTAATAGATGATTAGCTATATGCACGGTTGCTAAAATCCAGTAAATAAACATAACACACAATACAGCATGTGGGGCAATATATATACAGTAAGCTATTAAAAACTCATGATAAACAGACTCTAATGAGGTTGTAGCTCACAGAAAACCAGCCTTGTGCAGATCAATTAGCCTAATGGATACATTAACTTATATGTTTTAATTGACAATTAAAAAGGGATCTTAAATGATGCATTGCTCTTCATAATGATCTTTTAATGAGGTTAGATATTCATTTGCCTTTGAATCCTTCAGCAGTGCCACTGTTCATACAGCACCCATAACTGCACCAAAATGCTCAGCAGCTTTGAAGATAGACTTAATGAAATAATAGGCCTTCTGCTACAACTGCCCCATTTGGGAAGGGTGGGGAAAATGTATGAGAGCTGTGCAAAATCAGAAAAAGGGGTGGAGCAGAAGTATTTTGTTCTTCTCAATGTAAATGTGCCAGTGTTGTCTTTATGCTTATCCAAAGTGAGAGTAGGAGGTTTGGACAGGGCATCTGGTCTAAAATGAGATGTTTAAAGGTTATAAAAGCAAGGGATGGAAGGAACCTTACAAGGGAGCAAAAGCTAATAACTCCAAATGAATGACAGATAAGTATGATCTACAGGAAGATGAGTCTAATGGTTGGAGGACATATTGTTGCTATTTCTAGTGCACAGCTCTCACTTGACTTGTATTTGGCGTGCTCGTGAAGTGTTATGACTAAGCCACTGTTTGTTTCCTATGGAGCAGCAGGTCGCCCACTGTGTGAGAAGAGACTACGTCACATATTGCTTCTCTATGTCATTGCAGAAATTTATAGTAACCAATACACAAGGACCACAGTGCTACTATAGCAACTAATGATGTGTAATTTTGTGGAAACATATGTACTGTATACGTCATGCTCTGAAATGCCCTTTTGGAAGTACCATGCCTTGTAGTGTATGTCATTATGGTGAACTATATGACATGACTTATGAGACCGGTGCTAGAAACATGAAAGCGTCTTCTTTGTCTTTTATCAGAAAAAGCTATTGGCTTTGATCTCATAGGAAGCTAAAATGCATTATCCTGATGTTTTTGTTATCAGTTTTCAATGTATGGTATTATTTTTATAACAAATATGCCAGTTTCAACATTTGTATTGTGCAGAAAGCAGTGTTTAAAGAACAACTAAACACCCCTTCCGGCTAATTGGCATAATTGCGTAAAACTGGGTTGTTTGTTTAATAATTAACAGGTTCAGTGTGAATAGCGTGTACATTATTATTTTAAATTGTCTAATTCATAAGTAGAATATCCGTACTGTATTCTCTCTACTGCAGCTTTTTCTTGCAAGAACTCGTGTGTGTGTGTGGCAAATGTGAGAACCTGGGTGCTTGAGAAAAGGATAATCAGAGCTATGAGTCAGCGACACTTCAACTTCTGTCTCCCCAGAAACTGGCGAACCTGTTGGTCCAACTTAAATTTAGTGACATTTTGTGAATAGGAGAAGGCTGGGGAAAATATTTCAATTTGACACAATCTGTAGCGGCACTCTTGTGCAGTTCCCTTTCTGCCCCCTGCTACTGCTGCTGTACTGCCTTCAGGTACTTCTATTTTTGATGGGCCCAACATTTAGAAAGGTGCCCGACTGGCTTCATGTCAAAATACACTTCACTTAAACCACATAGGGGTTACAAATGGCAAGAATGCTGCCCAGAACCACAAGGACTATAGTCAGTGTACATTGTGTCTCTGCCGAAATAACAAAATTCATAAACACGTCCCCCACATGCATCCACTGTAGCTCCCACTCGCTCATTCAGATCATCTCCGTCCTGTGTTGCCAAGGTAGCAGCCACTGTTGCACTCTGGAGGCTCCCACTCTCCGTTCCCAAGGCCTGCTTCGACTAATACACTCGCAGTAGCCCACATACGCCCAGGGACAACTGCATCCTGGATGTATGTAAACCACCCCCTCATGGTGGTGGCACCCAGGGCCTCGAGGCCAGTGGACTGCAGCCGGCACTGTGTGGGCTGGCCGGCTCGACTGGTACAGCTGAGAAACTAGACTAAGAGCTAATATAAAGGAAGGCCTGGGCATACATGTGGCAGGTTGATAGGAGCAAAGATTTAGAATATTTATTTAAATGAAGACAATAAAGGTAAGAGAAAAATGGACTTAATTATGTTCAAGTTGTAAACTTTGCTTAGAGATTTAAATGAAGTATACAATACAATACAATAATTGAAATAAATTATTATAAACCTGGATTTGCATTATAAAATGTTTAAATCCATGACCATGACACATGGGGAAAGCACACCACAGCAATTATGGCGGCACAATTTATCACCAAATTACCGAAACCTTCAATTTGAGCAACTTCCCATTTCCAAGTTGTTGTTTTTTGCTAAAAAATATTGCAATATTAATGTTATCACAGCATTTAAGAGGCACATTGTGTTGCACTAACCCTGATGGTAGGAGACGGTGCATCAGCCCTATTGTTCTGTCAGTTAATGAAGTCTGCTCTCTGAAGTCCGGTTGAGTACACAGTGACAGGCTCCTAGTCCCCTGCCCCATTGCGTAGCTCTGGTTCAGGTACACTCTTCAGAACAGCTGGTCAAAGGGCAAGTGGGGGGCCCTGAGGCGTACGCTGCCTTGGGAGGAATGCCCTGTCACATGGGACAGTCACAACCCCTGCACTCTGTTTAAAGGGCAGTGGAAAGGCATGGACAGGCAATGTAAGCTGAGGTCATACAGGGTAGAGATCTCACCGGACATTCTCTTATGGGACCTAGGAAAAGGGCCTTGGGGTTTGGAGGGACATTTTGAGACCTCGCACATTGAAACTTTAATGCACGCTTGTCTCCGGGTGCACTTCTGAGGCTGGCAATCCTCCAGCATACCTGGCACTGCATACGTCAAATCCACTTCCAATCTCTGTCACTGTCAGCTTTGTTCATGGGCCGTGCTGCCTTCAGTACATTTCAGGTTCACACAAATGTTAGGAACAAACTGCTTCAGATTCTCGCAGATAAATGATGTCAGAGGTTAGACTGATTGGACTGATTTGTGCAAATTGTTACTCTTTTTTTTTAAATGTATTTGGTGATCATTTCAAGATATTATCTTGATCGCTATCTTACATTTTCTTGTTTAAAAAAATCCTATATTGATCTACTTACTACAGACTGGGAGCTGGGTGGGAGGTCGACAGAGAGCTTCCGGGTTAGGGCTAATTGTAAAAGCGATGTGTGTAAAAACAAAGAATGGCACCCAGGCACATTGAATAGTTCCCGTGGGAGTTTCAAAGGTCACACAAATATGACGATCTGTTTAAGATGGGAAAGTGTTTGAAAGGTGTAAACACTTACTCATGAAATACAACATGAGGGTAGGACCTGTGCGATATCTAAATTTTGTTAAGGAAACATTGCACAGTCAAAGGTTTGGGATGACGCATTTATGATTGGTGTCTCCTGTGTTGGACTGACTTACATGAGTGACCTAGACTCTGCCTGCTTGTCCTTGCAGTTCAGGGTTAGATGCATATTTTATGTTTGCGGGGCTCAATGTTCCCAGCCAGCCTAGGCACAACAATGAAACTAATGGACAGGGCAGCCTGCAGAAGTCCATGCTTTTAGGCCCAAATTGGAGACACAAGTGAGGTGTAAGGTTCTCCTTATGTAAGACGCAGGATATTTATATGGTACACAAGCTCTGAAGCTAGAACGACTCCATGCCTTACATCATGGTCCATCTAATTTTTATAGGCCACATCTGCTTGGCTTGCTACCTTGTCACTATGATTTGCATGGGTCTCCCAGATTGCATGTACCAAATGATTGCACAGAAGTGACATGAGCTGTGTATACAAAATGCTGGAGTCCATTTGCTGAACTACTCTGTTTTTATGTGGCTAGATTACTATTATGTGTTTTCTTTAATGAACATTGGAAAAAACCTTCAATACAGTATGTGGGTAACAATTTTACTTAAACAAGCAATAAAATATCCTCTTGCCAATGCATCTGAATAATCTCTGGCACCCCGTGAAAATGCAAAGACCAGGCTGCCACATAAATATAAATCCTCAGCCCACTGCAATCAATTTGTGTTTCCGTATGAAAAGCTATTTTCTTTTCCTCCATGTCATTATGAAAACAAATGGCTTCATTTCGTCTGCTGAAATGCAGCTGATGCACACACAAAAAAAGTGATTCTAAAAAATTACTAGGTGAAGTATCAGCCAATTCCTCTGTGTATAGCTGTGCATGTGTCCGGGCATGTGTTTCTTGTAGCATCTCTGTTCACAGTTCCCATAAATTTGCTCATTTCAGTAGTTGATTTGACCAAGTTTATCTACTTTGATAGTGTTTGTAGAGTGTGTTGCTTGTGGCCTCTATAGTGTTCAAATTCAATGGATTTGGCTAAACAAGTTGACGTAAAACAATCTATTTGTAGCGTACACTAAGCATACATTCATGCCCTTGAGAACACGTCCTGCTTACTATGCCTGGAATAAAGCAAGCTGGATGAAAAGGCATCCACACTATAGGCGCTTAATTTAAACAACAAAACACCAATGATATCTTTGCTGCTAGCAAATACAGAGACTGACAGAAGCATTCACAGGTGAAAGGCTTATGCAAAAGTGTGTGGGCAGCATCAAGTTGCATGTGAGATCGTCTTAAATAAAAGATTAACCTATGTCCCCAGTGTCTTATGAGAGCAGGGCTACATTTAGTTGTGCAATCGCGTGAAGGAAGGCAGTGCATGTGGGGCAGAGAAGTCACCCAGTGGTGGCTGTAGTCAGACAGACAGCATGCACCCGCTTTTCGCTCACACCACACGCCCGTCATTGGAGCTGACAGGAGCAGGAACAGGAAACTCAGAGGACGGCCCGGACCTGTCTGTCTTCTACCAGAGAGCGAGGCAGGAGCTCACACCTTGTCACTATAGTCAGGCTAAGATAATGAAAAGCATGTTAGAAGACGCGCATAGTCCGACATATACATACGTAACTTGTAAAGTGGTATAGAAAATCTTGGAATAAAGCTTTCTTAATTACGTTTAGATCTGGCAATAGAGGTTCTCGTTGCAACCATCACAGTTTAAGGCCGGCACAAGACTGGTCTGGCTTTGTGACCCTCTGTGGCTGAATCAATAATCACATTTGACTTAATTTTGCTCTCCTTCATATTGTGGCATTACCAGTTTTATTAAATGCCATTTTATTAAACTTGTATTTTAAATATCAAAACGACCAGCAGATGGCGCTAGCACTAGTATAAAAGCCACCCTGGTTCACACGCACTTCCTGCCTCCTCACTGGCGTCTTCCAGCCTGGTTGGGCTGGGCCCAGGGGTGTGCGTGCTGTCCCACGGGTCCAGGTAGCTATGGTACACTCATTCAATCTTTAATTTGGTACAGCTGCTAACGCAAGTTTTATTGGGTTGGCTGGTTGGGAGCCTAAAGCACACCACTCCATGGCGTCCCTTGGTCTCTCGGGTCGGGTTCGGGGTCTGCTGGAGCCGCTGCGTAACCGGGGCTATCGAAGCACCGTGCCGGCCGAGTAGGGCTAGATGAGGGCGTACGACGGTAGGATTGGCCTTGCCTCGTGGTTTTACCAGAGTTGATCCGTAGCTAACCTCTTTATTTACGTTTAGGTGGAACCGCGCTGCTGTCTTGCTTTCCCCTGTCTTGCTTCCTCCTTACTTTGTTTTGTATAAACTGAAATTGCTAATGGAAAAACAAACAACGTGAACTGTGAACCAACTAAAATGTTTGTCAACTAAAGTCCAAACAGAACAAACGTAAATCATAGAAATAAACTAAAATGATATGTACAAGGAACATGCTGCTTCTGTCCTTATGGTCGAACCTGTGTGCCGTAAAGCAAATTTTTCCAGTTTACACTGGATGGCGTTGTCAGGCTTTTATTTATTTTGTTTAACATACCACTCGTCATGTCACAATATGTTTGTGTTTTGTTACCAGTTTATTCTCTCCTTTTTCTAAGTCAAAACACACCAATGCAGATACAAGCTAAATAAAGGTAGACTCCAGTTACTGTGAAAACATGTACTCCTGATTTAAATGAGAATATCTATTCTATTATGAATTTCCTTGGCATTCCCTGCAAGAAGAAACCCCCCTGTGCTTTGTTAACATAAAAGTTTGCACAGGGAAATTGCACCCATAGGGGAGCCAAACAGGTAAACTCCACAGCAGTGGAGCGAGGACGGACTTATTTATAACTTTTTGCTTTAAAGCACAAGTCATGTGAAAGACCTGATAGAGAGTAACCACATAAGTCTCCTCCTTAGTTTGTGTTGAATTGTTGCTACATTTCTTTGACACATTTAAAAATTGAGGCTGCAGAACATGAAAAAATTGCTTTTTCACAAAGTTATGTCAAAACAAGACTAAACAACCCCACTAAATTAGGAGTAAAAGGAGGAGGAAGATTTAATTGGGAAAATCATTACTAAAATGTAACTTTTGCAATTTTTTAAGTTACCATGCCTTTGTGTTTTGGGCTGTATTAGCAAAAACAGGTGTACATCTCAGTGCGATTGATTGTGGCTTTTTGTGGTTCGGATGTTGCGTCCCCTAGCACTGCGAAATACACATTTGTGCTGTTCTATTTCAAATTACGGCCTGATGGGGGCAGAATGACTAGACCAGTAGCCAGACCTGGCGGTTGCCCTGGTGTCATAAAGCCCTTCTGGTTGCAGATTATGTGCAAACAGCATTACATCTGCTCTCCTATGTGCAGCATGTGCTTGTTTACTCTTGTGCTGCTGTGTGAGAAAAGCCGGGTGCTCTCAGCTGCCTCTGCCTGCCCGCTGCTCTTTAATGAGATTATCAGGAGAAGAGTGTCAGTAAGTAGGATCTAAAATGAAAGCCATTATGGAGCATTATCACAGTGCAGCACCCCTTAGCACCCCCCCTACCCCCCTCACATCCATCTGCTGTACGGCCACCCACACAACGCCACTACACGCCCAGATTACAGCCACGATTAGCGCCACCAAGTGCTGCTCAAACACCTCTGGAGAACAGGTGGGACTTCGCCGACTTCCAGTGCTTGAGTGAACATAAATGAGTTGCTGCCACGCTACACATAAAACAATTATTTTTTCGAGAAATATATTCAGAGATCTTTTAGAGCAGTGAAACTAATGAGCAAGTGCTAAAAATTGTTTAGAAAATAAAATAAAAATCTGATTGTTGTATTCATGGTTTGCAAGTATACTTGGATTTTACAGTCCTAGTTCTTACCTGTAATCTTGTCGCGGACCAGCTTGCAGGACTCAATTTCTCCGATGGATCCGAACAGGCTGCGGAACTCCTCCTGGGTCATGTTCTGGGGCAGGTAGTTGACAATGAGGTTGGTCTTGCTGTCGTCGTTGGTGGGGCCGGTCTGCATGGGCGAGGGGCAGCCGCGGCTGTTGGAGGTGGGACCGTTGGCCGTGTTGCCCCCGCCGCTCGGGCCGTTTGTCACTGGAGCTTCCATGTTGCTGATGATCTGCGCGCAAAACGAACCTTTTCAAAATATGCATATCATTTCAGAAACTTGGATTTTTTGGATAGTTTTTGAAATACCTCCAAAATGAAATTATTTCTTACGCATATAATGGGATCACAAACTGAACACAACAAGCATGCAGTAAAAAAATAAAATAAAATTAAAAATCACTTGACAGAAGAGGGACAAACAGCTAAATATTTATAAGGACATTAAAAGAGTAATTTGGTCTAATGGCTAATGCTTCTAGCGTTGAAGGGAGAGGTCAGTAACTGTGGTGGGCAGTCTTTCAGCTGGCAACTGCTGCTGCTGTGACACAGACATTTGATTTGCAAACATCTGTAAATGTGAAATAATTTTTTGGGGATAAAAGTGAGATGACACGAGAACAGGTTGCACTTTGATTTTCTGAGCACTCTACAGGAATGCACATATTTCAGAAAATCTGGTTCCCATGCCAGTAAAAACAGTACAAAGTGGAGGTATTTGCATAAAACCTTGATCAAATTAATGGCTTTGTTTTGAGTGTCATGAAAGTGTGGGTTTTGGTGGAAGTATGCTATAAATGTACAAAGAATATATATAATAAAAACAAGTCGTTGTATTGCAGAAAAAGACCAACTATTGTCTTAGATATGCAAGTACAGTAATTCAGACTCTAATCTAAATCATGACTACAGAAGAAACTATTTGGACCCAATGCACTAAAACTCAAATTGACACTGAAACGCTCTTTAATCCTCTCCAATCTAAAATTTAAAGTCATCACTCAGATCTCTGCCTTTTCCCTGCTCAGTCATTCAGCTCTATTTTTAACTAGCAAGCGCACAAGCTCTCAGCTCCCTGGAAGATGCGCCGTATGAACAAATACAAGCAGCACATGTGTTGCAATGGGACTGCTAAAACACTGGCTCACGGTGGGCAAAGAGTTCAAAGTTACTTATCAATACTGACTGCCTGTTAATGAAATATTTACCTGTATACTGTAAAGAGCACAGAGTTACAACTACTGTCTATGTACTGTTGTGGTAGAAGTAGCGTTTTTGCCTGGGTTTAGGCGCCAGTCTTTGTTCTGCTTTCTTTTTCTAAATAAGGCGGCGATACTTATTTCCTTCCCTCTTTCATCAAAGCGTTTAGGAGCAGCAGCATCAGAATGTCAGCAGTACATCTTTCACTATCTCCTCATGTGCACACAGTCCTGCACACTCTCTTAATGTGGACAAGCACACACTCAAGCACAAGCAGAACAATGGTGCACGGCTGTGAGAGAAACAAACACAGAGATGTCTAAAAGCTCTCCAGATGAGAGCTGCATGCAAATAGTTCCTTCGACAGTATCCTTACGGCTCAGTCACCGCTCTGCACAACTGCGACTCAAGCGCACATGAGTATCTAGCTCTAACACACTTGATTGGAAAGAGCCTTATTAAATCTGTTTACATTCCCTGCTGGGTTCCATTCTGTCAGAGAGACTTTCAACTCCATGGGACATTTTCAGTAGAGTTTTTACACCAAAATGGCTGCCTCTAATTAACAGGGACCTGCCGAGTCCCAGCGGCCAATTATCTTCCTCTCCTTGTCCCTGCCCAACAGCATTTGTGCTTCTCAGCAGTCCACTTCACGAGGGTAGTGCACACTCGAGCCGTCCTGCTCTCCCACTGTGGCGCTCAGTGCAGTGGACACAGCTCACTGCTGCTCCTGCGGACTGCATACAACAGCCTCTTCTGCTGTTCTTCTTTGTACACACTACAGTACAAGCACATCCAGTTTACCTTCACTATAGCTATGGTGCAAACTGATTTATTCAGCACTGAGTGTTTACGTTGTTCACAGCTAAACACTATCCGGGGCATCTTTGAGTTCGTGTTTTTTTTTTATTCATCCATCACTGGTCAATCCTGTTGGAGCTAACCACTTAATTGCAAACTGAAGTGAAATCTAACTAAAACATTTTATTATGTTGGGTTGCTGTTAACACCTAAGCTAACAACACAAACAAAACAAAACGGTATGTCCATTCATGGTAATTTCTGAAATTAGTATTAAAAAAATATATATAATAAAAAACTTGCAATGTTTTTTGGCTTTGTGAGGTTAAAAGAAGCAGTCTGCAGCTTAAAGTACAACACATTGTCGGTAATGTCGCAAACAAAATCTGTTCCTGTATCCACATCCATCAATGTTCGCTCCTCCTCCAACGGTCTCCTCCAGCAGCAGCAGTAGCAGTAGCACAAGCGTTTGAAAACATTGTATTATTGGATCACATTCATTTCAACTTTTGTGGTTGTGTTCGTTTTGGCAGCAACAGTCTCCTTACCATCTTTGGCTGTGTCAGCAATCCTTTCTCTGCCCAGCCCTGGAGCTGCGGGAGCTCTGCCTGACGCCACTGTGTCTCTGTCGACCCCTATGGAGCACAGCCGCCGTCAGCATCACACACCACTGCACAAGGTTAGGTTATATACTGTAGTGGAGGGGTGTGTATCGGGGGGAGGGGGGGAGGGATCGGGAGGTGAGGGGGGGGATGGAGCTCTGACCAGTTCCGTGGCTCAGACTAAAACACGCAGGTGGATCTAGTCATGACAACTATTAGCCTCGATAGAGACCTGGCGCACTATAGAATGTGTGTGAAAGCTGTGATATCTATGTGACTACTGCAGTGACCTTGGCCGAGCTTCTAATAAGGGCTTCCCCCTTGCTCGCGGTGGGTAAACAAGCCCGTGGTTGAAGAGCTAGAAGGCCACAAATGAGCAGAAAGCCTGTTCACTAGCTCTCCAGCCTGCAGCTATCTATGGAACCTACAAGCAGCCAATTTAGTGGGAGAGGAGGGAAAGAGGAGCGCTGACCTCTGCCTTCATTTACTCCTCCGGAGAGACAGTGAGACGGATTATAGGAGGAAGGGAGGCGGAGGAAAGCAAGGCCTGAGTAATAGGGAAGACACTTTCAATAGCGCAAAGAGAGCTACTACAGGGAGGGAAGGGCGCCTGTACATGCTATGTTGTCAATGTGTCGTGTAAACTTAGGTACGGATGCATAATGTAGGGCTAAATGAGAGTGTACTGTCAAGGTGGAGCGGTAAAGAAGATACACATGAAGGGTGGTCCGCCTTCAGGAGAAAATAGAGTTTGTATCTCAAATGAAACACTTGAGTAAATTGGAACATTTCCTTTTGATATATACAGTATATAGGTATATCACCGGCGGGCTTACATAAACAACTTTTTTATCATGTGCATTCAGGTGCAACTAACAAATTAGACTGGGAAAGTGAATATATTTCAGTAGTTACATTTCAGATTGGATAGACGCAATAGTGCTGGCCAGTATTACAATATATTACGCACACAAGAATTCCCTTCATAAACATCCAACTATTTGATTGTTGTGAAGGAAGTAGGAAGGTAGTGTAGGTTAATTAAACGTTGCCCTGAAAAGGAAGTGTTAGATTGAGGTGAAACATCAAAAGCATTTTCACCCAATTCTGCTCAGCCATTTTTTTACATACTATAATTTACATATAATGCTGTGGTTGAACGCAATGGTGTGCATCAGACAGTCCAGGGTTATCAAATAGCATGGTCAAATGTGGTGGTGAGAGAAGCAGCAAGCGGATGTGTATGATTTGTAATTCTAGCGACATACAGTCCATGTGTAAAAATATATTTTATATAGTTTTTCAATATCAATTTCAGTCTCTCTATTGTATTCAATGCTCAACCATTCTTACAGTACACACGTATACACCCACGCCAGCAGCATACACGCATGCAAAGGGGTACAATTTATATACCTCTAAAAGTGCTGTCTTTGCATTTATCACATGAACACACACATCTTCTCTGGATACAATCTCAAATAACACACAAAAAAGTCAGACGCAATTACATTCAGCCAGCATTGAGATGAGAAAGCGCTCATGGATAGGGTTTCAATTATTCAGGGAATACATTTCAGTCAGGGCTCTGATGCTGGGAAAAGTTATTATATAATCAATACACTCTATAAGGCCATTAATATTTGATGGCTTAAAAGTGCTTCCTGTCTCCTCAGGCTCCAGGCCGGTGCTGTCTGGTTTGTACAGTTTGCCGTCTTTAGCAAGAAGGTTAAGTGTGTACAATGTGTATTTTATTTTGCTTCTAGTGCTCCTCAAGCGCAATGCTATCTATATTTAATTGCCACTGCATTTTCATTATTATATTTTTTAGACATTCATCTATCCACAATCAACCTGATCATCTCCATTTGACATAAGTTGAGCTTTTATTTACATGGACCAATTAGGAGAGCCTTTCCTCCCTAAAAACACCGTTAACCTTTATATGTAGTGCTCCTAATTTACTTCAATGAGTGCTCCCAATCAATCTGTCTAAAGATAGATGTGGAAAATGAATTTGTAGTTCAATCACATTTTACACTGAGTTCTTAGTTTCATTTCATGAGGATACAAAGATGAACTCCAGAGTACAGCACGAGACCACTACAAGCTAGGAAAGGCAACGCAGCTAGGCCTATTGGACAACGCAATCTCTACTTCTAACAAATCCAAGTTCCCTGTGAATCTTTCTGCACTATTGATTTATATTTTTCCTTCACTCCTCTTGTTTTTTTGTTGTTGTTGTTCTTTCCCTATTCATCTTTTCACCTCCAATGGCATCTTCCAAGCTCCAGAGCATCCGGTCAGATAGATGCTGAGTTGGATCAATTAGAAAAGTAATCTGGAATGTCTCACTTTCACCTACACACATATGAGGCCCTCTGTTGCTCTCTGGCCTGCCTTCCTCCAGTCCCATCGATCTGCATCTACTTTACTAAATGGATTCCTCTCCTCTTTTCTCACTCTCCACCCCTTCTCAATGTGATTCTGAATAATAAATGTCTGCTGCCTGCATGAGACATGTATGTAAGCAATTTCATTTGACGTGGGACCTGCTCTTCAGAAATTGTGATACTGTTTTGAGAAGGTGGGTCCATGATTGACGTATTGACAAGCAATATACAGTAACTCAAAATGATGCCTGATATATATTCTCTCATTGGGTACAGTGTATGACGATACAGTTTTAATTTACAAGTTTTAAGAAATTATAATGATTTTTGTAGCAGTTTATTTATACTATAATAAAAACTTACAGTACATGTACAGTACAATAATGATGTTTTATCATTATTATCTAATAAACATTACCTGTGAGCATCTTCAGATAGTCTAATCATGTTTAAAACCTCTTTAGCCCTACAAAAAAATCTGCAGCTTCCTCACAGTTGTATTTATCTCAATTCATTTCAAACGTACACATTCATGTGTTCACCAAAAAAAAGCACAATAAGTGAATCCGCCAGCCAAGTGCTTCTGACCATTAGTCTGGCTCAAGATTTGAAATAAGTCCCCGAGCGCTCCACTGCAGTCACCCACTGCTCCTTACGGGTTTCCCCAAAGGCATTGAAGAATGGGTCAAATGCAGAGGACAAATCTCCATGCGGAGACAATAGACACAGACGGCAACCATAGATTTAATATTTATAGATGCATTAAAGCCATTTTGCTGGTACGTCGTACTGGTCCTGCGTTTTTGTGAAAATGAAATGACAAATTACAGTAAAAGGCAAGAGTCCCGATAAACTTTCAGTTGTCATATGCACGGTTAAAAATAACTGTTTTCATCCCGGATTGGAACTTTGTCAGAGTTGAGGCCTTTCTCACATTCTCATGGAGACTGTTCCAGATTCCTTGAAATTGAAACGCAGCCTCACCTTCAATCAATCAATCAATCAATCAATCAATCATTATTTATAGAGCGCTTTTCATACACAGGTGTATCGCAAAGAGCTTGACATTTAAAAAGACATTAAAAACATTCTCGCCTGTCAAACCCTCCCAATATATACAGTTATCACAATACACACACACACACCTACACCCCCTACCCTTTGCTCTACACTCAAACTCACACTCAGACACAGAATCAAAATCAAGCACGAAAGGCTGGGTACAGATGACCAAGGTGAGGAAACCCCATCAGAGGAGCCGTCCTCCCCGGGAGCAGCAGACCAGCCCGGGCACCGACACAAGGGTCCCCATAGGAGGCGTGGCAGAGACACCACACCTCCACCTGGTCACCAACAGGACAGCACCCACACAGCCACAGCCAGTCACCGCTCTCGAGGCAGAGGGCTGCTTCAGAAGAAACACTGGGGTTCTAAAAATATAAGCAGTATAAAAACATTGATTAAAAAGTTTAAAGGTCCTATATCATGCAAAATCGACTTTTTGGAGCTTTTAACCATGTGGTTATGCTATTATCTGTTATGTTATGCCTTATCAAAAACACCCCCAGATTGTTTTCTGGCTTCATTCATGCAGTTCTCTGCAATCCTCCTGAATCCTGCTCTCTGAGCAGCTGCTCCGCCCTCTCCTGGTAAACGACGGACTTGTTCCGTTGTGTTGTCAGAACGGAACGGCTCGATGTATGTAATGTAATGCCTTACGGTCTGATTTTTATTTGTAAAACAGCTTGTTTAGTCCTGACTCTGGGAACCACCAGGAGACCCCTCCCTGAAGTTCTCAGGGTGGGGTCATATGGCTCTAACGGGTCAGAGATGTAAACATTGTAAACAAGCAGAGCTGTTTTAAATTCTATTCTCTGAGTGACAGGAAGCCAGTGCAGACCCAGAAACTGGAGCACTGGACTATTATGGTCATATTTCCTGGTTCTTGTCAGGACTTGAGTGGCAGCGTTCTGGATGTACTGCAGCTGAATAACAGCTGGTTTAAAGAGGCCACTGAGCAGGCTGTTATAGTGGTCTAACCTGCTGGAGACAAACACATTGATAAGTCTCTCTAAGTCTGGTTTAGACACTATTCCTCTGATCTTAGCAGATCGTAGCCTCTGATCTCTTGTTTTTTAGATGGTAAAAGGTTGCTGATGTTATTGCTTTGATGTGGCTACCAGCCTCCACAGTGCCATAGAGCCTGCCAATCAAATCCTCAGGCTTAACAATTTTATGCAACAACAAAAAAATCTTTATATTTTATTTTTGTGACTCAGTGGCTGCATGGGTGGTTAGCATGACCCTTTGACTTTCAATCATGTTGGCCTCTAAAACGCTCCAGGGGCAGGGCGTCTCCCCGTGTCTGCGTAGGTTTCCTCCGGTTTCCCCTACCACTAAAAATATGTACAATAGGCCAGGATGAATGTGAGTATGTTTGAGAGTGCACATGGGGGATGACGGATAGAAATTAGCCCAAGGCTACAATCCGGTATGGCTTGTTAACATGCATGTATGTTCATTACCATGCACTGTCCTGCCCACTGCTAAGAAACTCTAAAAACAATTGATCCTAGAGAATCATTGAGGCCACTCTGATGGAAAGTATAGGCTCCCTGCTGACCCCTCATACTGAAAAGTCAAATAAGAAAAAAAATCACATAAAAAGTTCCATAATAAAAAAAAAATCAATCAAACCAATGCATTATTATTATAATGCACCTTTAATGCAAACTTTTTAGTTCCATATAACATAAACCAGCGTGGTTAAAAATATGATATTAGCATGTGGCATGAAGCTAACATTAACATTATGGTAAATTTGGGCTGTTGAACCACTTTGTTTTTCTCCATTTCTTAGAACTTTTATTTGGTAGCAAATACATCCATAAATCAGCATTTATTAAAGCTGAGTTGTTCCTTTCCCTTTTTGATTGAGATTCCTGTCTGTATCTATAAAATAGAAAAACACCATAACCATTAACATTAAGTGATACATCCATGACTCAGACACGGAGTAACATTTCAGCTAAAACTATTTCAGGATAACATTTTTCCTAAGATTTTTACATGCTAATACTAATGTCACTTGAACGCAAACATTAAATGTAATCCTACAATATCATACTCATTACTCATGCACCAAAACTCAAAGCAAAGAGTTTATCACTAAAACTGTTTACAATAAAGATTAAACAGCAGTAAGTGCAGGCCTTTATTAAAGCTCATGAATTTTCAAGGTTCTGAACTTTTAAACAGAGTATGGCATATCCACATTAAGACTAAGAAGACAAACATTTTAACTGTAGTAAAATTTAAATTTAAAACATTTGCAGTAATCAAGTAATTTAAAGCAGATTCTTGGACATGGTTCAAAGCTCTCACGCACTAGGGGTATTTGTGCAATGGCTGATCCCAACAATGCATCATCGCGAGCTGAAAATTGGTGCGCATCTCCACTCTAGAGATGACACTTGTGTGTGCAGCTCTAGTGACAGTTGCCCTGCTGCAGTTCATCTCTGGTGGGGGTGTGAGATGAGCTGGACACCTGCCTGGCTGTTTGGCCGGAGCTCGGAGCATGGGGAGTGGGCCTTGGAAGAGAAGCCTTGGCCTCTCTTGTCAGGTCTGTTCCTCTGCCTGGCTCCCCAGCTCCCATCACAGCTCCTCTAGGTCCCCCCACAGTGCCACAAGGACTCCCCTGCCCCAAGTCTTCGACCCTTAATACTCTACAGCCAGCTTTCCACAGCTCATCAGCTCAGTGCTATCAACTTTACAGTAAGTAGGCTTTCCCTGAAAACCATCAACGCCTCATCAACCGCAAGAGTCAAGCATTGCCCAACTTTTAGTGACAGTAAATGAAGTAATTGTTATTATACTTTTTTTTTTTTTTTACAATGTAGCTTTGGAGCAGAGAGCCCTATTCATCAGAGTCACCAGCTAAAGTCATAAACAAAGAAAAAACACAAATTGTGTAAAAGGTCCTAAAAAGTAAATTCAGCAGTACACTTTATTTATTATGCTGAACCAGGATGTATTATACAAAATCTACAGGTTAAGTACAGTACACAAAATGTGCTTGTAAAACATGTGCAATAGGTGAATCCTCCACCCAGGTGATTCTGACCATCAGCCTGGTTCCACATCTGGAGATGGGCCCCCGGGCGCAGCACTGCTGTTGCCCACCGCTCCCTATGGGTCATCCAGTGGCATCGAGGGATGGGTCAAATGCAAAGGACAAATTTCGTTGTACAGTTGATCTATAATGACAAATAAAGCACCTTTTCTCTCTCTTCTCTTCTGTCAAGGGCTATAATTGTAGTAATACCAAATAAGCACAGAAACTAGAATGTACTTTAATGAAGCAAGACTGAAGTATTCAAACAGGGCTTGCAAAATCACTCGACTTCCAGGCCTTCCAAATGACATGGTAGTCCTGGTTATCAAAATTTCACAGAAATAATTCTAAGCAATAAAAATGCTGTTTGTGTGATCTTGTGACAATGTTCATTTCATGAGCTATTGTGTTTCATTGTGGACTACCAAAATCTGAGGATGGCTTCTCAAAGGGATCCATGTATTTGTTGAAGTGTTGTAAGGGCTGTAGTCACGACTTTGATTATCAAAATAGTAAAAATAAAAAACAGGACATGTAGCAGTTTTACAAACAAAGTAATATTAATTGAAAAAATTGTTTCATGTTAGTAATAGCGATTCATCAGGAGGAAGTTAAGAACTGCTAAGCGCCTCAGGCTATAAGAACTGGACCTTCAGCAATGCATTTACCCCGAGAACCAGAGAGGAGGAACAGGAGGCTGCTCTGGCTAATCTAATCACTGCTTTCCCATCAGCTGCATCTCACTGTTTAACCGTGTATGTAATTGTGTGTGTGCCTTGCAGCAAAGTCACCGAGCTGATCACATAGGCAGCAGCAGAGCTTGGCTATAGTGGAGAATTCATCCCTGTGCTCTGTGTCCGTGCACTTACCCCTAATCGGGTTACTGATTGGACTGGAGCTTGTGTAATTAAATAGTGAAAAGGACAGTGGCCTATCATCTGTCGAAATAAGTAAGCGTATGCAAAGGTAATGCTGAAGATGACATGTTATAATATCCATATATGGGAACTATTTAGGAACTATTGGTTGTAGCAGCTATAGCATAGGACTGTGCAGTGAATAAGATTTTTAATTGATTCAGAATCAATTGGAGTAAAATACTTTATTTTATGTCAAATGATCGTGCAGTGGGAAGAATCATGTTTTGGTATAAGCTGTGGTTAATTTAAAAGGTCAATCTTGTCTAGAGTAAAAGTTATTTCCCTTTCTTTTTAATTCAATATCAAAAAGAAAATTCAGAGGTGAAAAAAAAAACATTAACTTTTTCATTGTGCACCCCTATTGTAGCAATAACTGAAGTGATAGCAGCATATTGAAAGTATTGTAGTAGTGGTATTATGAGTAAAACAGTTGTAGACATAAGATAACTAACAACAGGAGTAAAAATGTATCATCGGTATTTTTACAGGAGAGGTTAGTAGTTGGGATCATAGTCGTGTTAGCTTTGGAACTAACAGCAGTAAGCTGAACACTGCAGTAGTTAACACAATCAGGTTACTTTTACTGAAATGATTAGTGTCTATGTCAGTCAATTTCCTTTTCTGTTGCACGAACTGTGCTGTTGACACGGGAACATATTGGATCTTTTAAAGATGCTGCCATCTCAGTTACTGGAAGATTTTGTCACTTGGTAAACATTATTAACTTTTGTTACGCTAGTCATTTCAGAATGACAAAAGAATTGTACGTTGATCCCATCTGCTGTGAAACTCCAATCTTGGTGAAAAACTTAACATAAGACTGGCGCAATCGGAAATGTGGTAGAAAAGCCTAAATGTGTTATATCATCAGATCTAACAGTCACGGCCGCCGGCACACAAGCAAAGACATTAACTGTGGCGTGCATTCAAACGAGCAGATTACTCTCCCCTACTGTGGTATGGCAGAGAGTAATTGAAAATACCCACAAGACATTTTGCTCATATACAGTGGTAAGTGTGCTTTAGGGTAAACACAGGGGTTAGAATAAAGAAGTCAGCATTATACTGCACTATTTCATGTGTCAATAATAGAGTGTGTCAGGATAAAATGGTTGTGTCAATCATTTTGTATAGACTACAATAATAATAATAAAGCTTGTATTGCGCTTTACAAGCTTGTGTTACCAAGTTTCTCAAAGCACTACACTATAGTCAATTCATTCACACCATATTCAGAGGTGGTAAGCTACTATTGTAGCCACAGCTGAACATGAGCCCCAGGAGTAGACTGACGGAAGTGATGCTGTCAGTCTGAGCCATCGGCCCCTCCGACCACCATCGACCACTCACTCACTCCCTCATTCATCCTGGCCTATTGTACATGTGGTAGGGGAAACCTACGCAGACACGGGGAGAGCGTGTAAACTCCACACAGAAAGGCCCCCACCGACCAGGGATCGAACCCGGGACCTTCTAGCTGTAAAGCACGTGCCAAATGCTGCGCTACCGTACCGCCCCGTCTATTTGAAGCTGATCGGAATATCAATGTATTTTTTGTGCTGGTCCCAAGCCTGGATAACTATATGTATACACAATATTATATAAAAAATCACTGCACATTACAAGGAGTAGGGGGTCCCAAAATGAATCAAGTATCTCGATCTCTCTACAATTTATTTATTGTGTTATTGTATTATTAATTTACATTGTAATAACGTTTTTTTTGTGTGTCAAATGCGCAACCTTGGGAGCAATGGACAGAATATGTGTTTGATTAAAATGGAAGACCCAGGGGATGACAACAGGAGACTTGTGCATCTAAGAGATAACACGCAGTTTCTTCCTCTTTTGCACACACCACACGAGTCCGCATCACAGGTACCATTTGCTGCTGACACTTATCTGTCACCATAAGCCCTGGATTTTAATGCCATCTCCTTATTTTGTGTAGAAAGGGACACTATTCCTGTGGATGGAAGGAAATGTACTTTGACTGTGTAAATTCATATTTCTGTTGGGGACAAACACCAACATTATCTGAATTACCATCTCAAGCTGTGGCCTGATAACTGCCAGTGGCTGTTAGCTTTTTGGCGATGCACTAAGTCAAACAGCGGCTAACCGACAACAGAAAATTGTTAGCTGCAATCTCCCTCCGCTACCATATTTTCTCTAATAATTCATGAGGCTTAGGTCAAATTTGTCACCTCCTGCAATATGATTTTTATAAACAGCAGTCTTCTACCTGATTGTGGGAGATCTGACTTCCCTGTGTTGCAGAGACATTCCGGCAACATCTTTCTGGTTGCTCCAAGACCGCCAAGAACCGTCACCTTACATGTCATAACCCAGTGCTTTAGGAAAAATGTAAATACATATTCCCCAAGGCACCACTACAGGAGTGATAAAACAGAACCATATGAAAGGTGATTTGTCAATGGCTGATTTTCCAGTGTCAATCGCTTATAGATCAATATCTTTTAAGTCACGCAAAATGCTATCACATTGTGCCTATTAAGAGTTTCAACAGAACAGACCCTTTTGGAGCACGTATTTCTGATCTATAATTCATCTTACTACAGAATTATATCAATGTTTAATATGCGAGAAGTGGGAGCCCTGTCGAAAACATGACCTTGAAACGTCCTTTTGAAACATCACACGCCAGCAGCTCTGGGGCCAGTTAAGCCGAGTTAAACAACAGGCAAACACGCACACACACTGATACCATATACCGCCTGTCTGCCCGCTTTTCCCTCTCCCCCATTTCCTGGTGATGCAAAATGCAGATGAGACAAGTCTTGTGCATAGTCTCTGGAGAAACTGCCACTCAAATCCAAACATCTGTACGAATACCAAAACACACTGAGACACAGCAGAGAGACGGAGGGAGAGGAGATGATTGTGGAAGACTGTTGGGATAGAATGAAACGGAAAGGGAGCTAACAACGGGCTTCTTCTTCTTCTTGTATCTTTAACCGAACAAAGCCCTATGTACATGAATGGCTCTTTCCTCCCACTGTATTTTCCATCGGGATATTTATTCAGAAAAGCGGCAATGCTCAACAAGGGCTCCGGTCGTGTGTATGCTAGCGGGGCTGAGGCGCTAATACTCCCCAGCTGATTATGTGTCTGTCGGTAGCAGTTTGAGCCACTGCCAGAGGAATTAGGTCTAGCACACAGCCACTCTACGATTTCTAGCATTTTGCAAAAGGAGGAAAAAAAAAAAAAAAGGAGAAATCTTTTAAATAAATGAAGGAAATCGCCGTGGAAGCCTATTAAATTTTAAATGTGACCGTTTTGTGAGTCTTCATGTGTGTTTAGGCGCCGCACAAAACGAATATTTAAAAAACCAAAGCTAATTGGGACAAAGATTGTTACAGAAGCGTCTTATTCAAACAGGCTTTCGGCTCATTAGCTGTCTCCATCCCCCCTTTGTTTAAGTGGCAAAGACATTAAAGACGACGCAATATTTAATAATGTTTGTACAAGCGCACATGTGATAAAGGAAGCCTAATGTATTTACAGAAAACATGCCTTGGAAGCATTTTTGACTGCTGTAACATCACCAGCAGAGTATGAGCAAACCGTGAAAAGTTTAAACTGTTTCACACCGTTAAGATGCTTAGGTTGGCAGTCCAAACCCATTTCAGTGTGTACTGTTGTTGTGTCCTTGGGCAAGACAGTTCATCCATATGAACTTAATATGTGAATATGTTTGTGTGGCTTTGGAACTGGTGGTTTGAGAGCCCAAAGGAACAACAGAGTTGGCTATCTGACTGAAGAGAATGAATCAATGTCAGAAAGTACTGTTACTTTAATGTGGAAGTCTTACTACACTACTGCTATTACATTATGATTCAAAAGATTTGTATTAGTTGATTCATTTGTCAGTGAATTGAAATGATCGTGGTCTCGTCCTTGGTTGTGGAGTGGGGGGTGGGGAGTGAAGGGAGGGAGTTCAGCTTCCTGACAGCCTGGTGTATGAAACTGTTCTTCAGTCGACTGGACCTGACCCGTGGATTTCGCAGTCTTGTGGATTTCGCAAATGAACTATTAGTACTATAACATTTATATTGCATTTACAACTACCGCTTTCTTATACTGATTTTATATTACTATAGGAAAGTATATTTTCTAGTTCACTCTTCCTAATTAACTTGTTACATATCGTTGCCTGAGTAAAAACAATAGGCCGAGTAATTTTTTGACCAAATTGAGATTTTTGTTTTATTCAAATCTCCAAACGTTTTTTTCATCTTTAGATGGCTGACTCAACCAATCACAAGGCCTGATACAATCCAAAAAAAGGATCTTCAGTCAAGTCATCTCTATGATGAGTGTTTTTTTTCCACTCAAAACTATTATTTTAAAAAGGTGGTTTACCAATTACACCATTATCTATTATTATCGACTATAAAGACAATGTTCAAAATACTGTATGCGATATGTGTATGGTATCTATTATCTATTTATGTCTTTTTATCTAAAGCATTTAATACTAAACTTACTTTAATGAAGTCTCTTAGTTTGTGTTTTGGATTGAGGTGGAAGTATTACATGGTTGCATTTCAGAAACAGTGCCACTTTGACAGTAGATGGAAAAATGTTTTCGGAATAATACAGTGTCCATATGGCTTCACATTAATCTGAAATCTTCCATTACGAAGCAGAGACAGATGCACAAGATAAATTAAATTCCATGATTCAAAGTTTGGAAGTTTATAATGGTTCATTTGGTACACAGAGTCTATAAGTAGGTCTGCATTTTGTGCCTTATAACCCCGTCCAAATGCAATGTAATGAATATATTTAATTAACTGATATAATACATTCTCCAATGTATGCCTTATGGATGTTGTAGCATTAAGCAACACAGCAAAGCAGATTAACTGTCCATTGTTCCCCTGTCAGTATCCCTTCTGACTCATCCTTCTTCTCTCTATCCATTTAGCTTTGGTTTAATCAGCCTTTAGTTAACTATGTCACTCCGCATCTGGACATATGTCACTCTGCCACTAATGTGGACAAATACAACACACTCCATGTTGATACAAACAAGCAAGAGGTCAAAATCCTCAAACATCTCCAAATGTAACCTCAAACGTAGTATCTGGTCACTCAGATGGTGCATGGTTGCTAAGAAATTCTTCTGCCCTTTCATATTAGAACAGCATGTAACCTTGGCGTTTGTGGTGTTGTGCCACAGGGTGGGATAGGCACAGCATGCCAATGCCAAATTAAACCTGCTTGCCTCCACCCTGGTCCACTCGTTCTATATCTATAGCATTGTCAAAATGTTCTGTCCATCTTTTTGGCTTTTCTTTTGTGCTGTTGCTTGTGTAAGTTTTTGCTTCTCAACATGGGGATTTGTACAGTTTCAGTATGCTTGGCACTGTCCAAGATGCAACACTCTTCATTAAGCATGTTTGGAACTGGCACAGAGAATATATTGACTTTTATATATGATATATATATATCTATATTATATATATATCATATATGATTCTTTGTTGTTCCAACATATTTCCCCCCCCCCCCCCATTTAATTATGTTAAGCAAGAGTATGTTTCAGTATTAATTGTAAGAAAACTGCATACCAAATCGTACCAACCGAAGCTGAAGAATCGCCTTTCATTTCAATTAGCATTTTGATTAGATCCAGTGAACTAAAGCCAGTGAGCAAACATTTAGCCTACTGGTCTACGAATGAATAATACTTCCTGTGAGTCAGTCTTTTGAAATGGTCAGAGAAGCATGAAGACAGATGGAAGCTTTACGAATGTAAAAATCATGCCTATAAATTAATGGTCTCAAAAGTAGTTGCAGAATTTGCAACAAACACAACTCCTAAATTAAAATGGAAAACACAACGACTGATAAATGGAGAGTACTTGCTGGACTTAATAATGTAAATAGTGAGGACGCAAATAGCAGCTTCTTGACAATAAAGGGTTATATTATAGCTAATCCTTCTAAATGCACAGCGTAGTAATCAATTCACCTACTCCATGTTCCTGCAGCAGCACACACCTCCACAACAAGCATGGCACAAAAACGTATCTACTCCCAAAGCACATGTGCTACTTCCAGCCTTTCGTTCAACTAGCAAAACACCACAAAGTCTATTTTAATCCACAACACTAAATTCCACCCTTGCTGCAGGTGAATATTTACGAGTGGTGCAAGCTGATAAAAAGGGGTAGACGTGTACATTTCAGACTTCAGCATAAAATGGGTGCTGTTTCCTAGTTTAACCCTTAACTCCCTTTCCTACTCTCCATATTCCAGCTCCTTACCTATGGTCCACACACCTTTGCTTTACTGTGGAAGATTTACACATTTTTTAGCCCATTCATCAAGATGCCATTGCAGTTTCCCCTTCTGCATCTGGATGAATGAACTTAATCTTGAATTGCTCCACTGTCTAGGTACTACTACTGTATATGTTAGCCCCCCCCCCCCCCCTAGGTACTGTGGTCTATGCTTTCCCATGTGCGTTGAGTAGCGTTGCTCTTCTTACCATCTTAAACCCATTCCACTCCATTGGTAGACGCCGGCCGTTGTCTCACCACTGCCTCACTCTCCTCAAGAACGGCGTATAGTCCTAGACTGAATGACACCCCCCGGTCCTCGCTTTAGGACTGCCTTTCTTTTATACTTCAGTGCTGGTGGCGGTGAGCAGAGAGCAGCGTGGTGCTAGTGGCGCACGGAGCGTGCATTGCCGTCTTTCACAGATGCTGAGAGGAGAATGCTGGGCTGCAGTGTGTCTCTCCTCCGAGCGCCCCCTCCTCCTCGCACCGCACAGCCACCCGCCCAGTGCGCTGCTCAGCTGGAAGGTCGGAGCCCGCCCACTCCCCCCCCTCCTCTCCACCCCACACTGCTCTATCCCAGGCTGCGATTGGCTTTTTGGCCTGTTCGTCAGACCTCAGCCTCACCTCCCCCTCCCTCAGTGTTAACACCTTCGCTCTCTGGCTGGCTCAGAGCCCTGGTCGGCACACGCCAGCTTCAGCCTGCTTTGGCAGTGAAAAGGCTTTCTGAATCCCAGCAAAGCAATCAATGGCTGCTGAGGTGTGTGCTTGAGGGAGCCGGCTGAGCGTGGACCCCAGTCTGGAGAGTGATTGCAGCCTCAGGCACTATGGTAATAGGATGCCTGCGCAGCACTGTGTATATAAATTAGCTCTTTCTGGGCTCATGAAAAAAAAAAAAAGAAAAAAAATCTCAGCTACATCTACAGCTCTGAACACTTGTTACTACCCAACTTTAGATTTTTATCACACAACACAGAATGTTAATAATTCAGCAGCTAGTGAGCACATATGTGAATTTATAATTAATGTGATAATGTGGAAATAGTGACGTAAAGTAGAAAGAACAATACATTTAAAGTAGCCTAGCAATAATTATACAGGCTATATCTAACAAAACAAAAAAAAAGGAAAGTTTAGGGATTTTGAGGAATATATAAAAACATGACCCCAACCCCAAAACTTCACATAGCCAGTGATACCTAAAGATGCAGCAGCCATTGGAGAGTAGAATAAATCTCAATTTGACAAAAAAAAAAAAATGACATTGGCAAATATGCAATGATGCTGCCATATATAGCATGCAATAGGTTCACAATAGCTATAACTAATCTACATGCTAATATTACTGACTTACTTATTACTCTAAGCCAATTCAATTGAAGCAGAAAAAAAGTAGTCTAAATGCCTATTATTCCCTTCTTGAGAAAGCCCTTCAAAGTCACACACAACTGTCCAATCTGGCGCATCAAATGGTTTCTTTCAAAAACGAAATTCCCTTTGCTCAAATAAAAGACACTTCCTGCATGAATTAGCTATAGGCTATAAGTAACAGTCACATGGCTTCGTGGACCTGCTGCGATCCGTCCACTGCGGTATCCAACGTGCGTAATCGTCATAAAAGACACAGAGAAACACATGTTGGACACTCAATCGAGATCGTACGCTTTTACTCACCATGACCATTCTTGTGTGATGCAGTTGTTGTTAGTCAATAGAGATGCTGGAAGCGGACAAAGTGTAAAAGCCGGTTAAGTGAGCGCGGATAATCGGACGGACAGGCAGCAGAGTGCAGTGCGCGAGAGGAATATATCGAGGCAAGAAGAATACAAAAACAGCGGAGAGTATGTGTGACGTGGAGAAGGTACGGCGCCCCACAACAGATATAATAAAGAAAATGGGAGTAAAATCAAAAGGCACAGAAGCGCCCCGAAATCTCTCATGGAACCGTGCACAGAGGGACCAGTCATCCCCGCTGCGGGCTCCGATTGGCTGAAGAGGAGGGGGAGGGGCACATACGGATGCAAGAGGAGGGAGTCTCCCTGGGACCGTCAGCAGGTGCACAACATAAAAGTGTGCCTCGAATTCAAACGATCAATTACTACAAAACTATTAATTTCAGCCAGAAATGCTTACTCAAAGTATCTTATCCAGAATGTATGTCCATTTACATTTAGCCTACTCACTTTCTACTATCAATGTGTAATTAATAAATCCAGACTGAACATTAACTTTTTGAATTTCAGTGGAATTAACAATTCAAAAAGTGTTTATTTTATGCTCATTCATTTGCATATAAATTATGGAAATCTTAATTCAATTTGCCCAGCAGCAAAACGGCCTCAGGCTGCTTTGCTTTCTACACAGCTATCTCAGACAGACAAGAGCAAGAGGAGGAAGCTCTTGCCTCCTCAAATGCATGCACGCACCTTTCAGCAGCAGCTAGACAGAAGCTGCAGGCATTCACATTGTACTAACATGTAAGTACACGTAGGCCTATATGTTTACAACTAAGAACACACAGACAGCATCAGACACATTAGATTAGTGACTCAAATCTAAATGAACATATGACAAGATGGACAGCAAAAAGAAGTGTAACTGTTTGGGATCTGATCCTATCATATTGACACACGCATGCACACACACACACACACACACACACACACACACCCACGCACACACAAAGTGCATAAATATTGTTTATGTGCACAGTAAATTACGCACAGGATAATTAATAAAATTGTACCATCTTCACTGTGTATTTTCTTATAAACAGAGACTTACAAAAGTCAGGATTTAATGCAATCTTCTGCTGTGTGTCCTGGTTCGCTTGAACCAACATATTTTATCTGAGAAATTGTTTGGAGTTAATAACTCTATGGTAACGGTGTGAAGGTTTGTCCCACATAACATATGTATGAAGGACTTGAATATGCAGCATCAAGACAGTGATAATTGTGGATGCTCTCAGTTTGAGTCTTGTTAACTGTCAGACACACTGTTTCAACACCTGTCTCACTCTGCATAATAAGAGTTCTATTTAAAGGGGGGGAGAGAAGATGCCAACTGAGGTGTTGCAGCAAAGTGCAAGAAGAAAATACCTTGATTAACTGCAGAAAATGAACTTGTTTTGGCGGTATCTATGTCAGATTGAAAGTTGAATAATTGAAACCAAGTATAGTAAAAACTAATAGCTGGACCTGAATATTCCTTGGTGAATGCACTGCTAAGAAAGGACTAAAACATGTACAATAGGTGAATACTCCAGCCAGGTGATACTGACCATCAGTCTGGCCCTACATCTGGAGATGGATCCCGTCGCCCACTGCTCCTTACGGGTTGTCCCAGCGGCATCGACGGATGGGTCAAATGCAGAGGACAAATTTCCCTACGGGCACAATAAAGTATACCTTAACCTTAACTTTATGTAGCCAAAGTTAGACGGACATTGTGGGGCGTATATGGGCAATGAACAATGTGTCACAATTTAAATGCAGTTGCTGGTGCGGCAGCAATGGAGCTGGTGGTCCATAACAAAATATTATTAACAATAACTGGTCATGTTGTTATCCCTGATGCTGTTTGACAACAACACAATGTGCTTCAATCTTGACTACAGTTGAAAATAACCCAGCAGTTTGTAGGAGAAGCACCTAATATATCTAATAGGGTAAAGCTTGCTGCTCAGCATGCTGCAGCTTACTTAGGCTCTTTTTGATTCGCCCTTGAAGGATAGATTTAGTTCTTCTATTGAAGTTCTGGCAGTATAGCATCTCACTGTGCTACTCAGACTGATGATCGCCTTCTCCCTGGCAGGTATCCAGTCTGTGCCGGTAACAATCAAACAAATGAGAATCACAGCAGCTCCAAACCCCGCTGCATTTCTGCCCAGCGACAAAGTCAGACACACCACTGCCTCTCAGACTCCAGACAGCTATTAACACAATGTGACTGCATCCGGACAACAATGGGACGCTTTGGACACATGATTTACTGTTTGCTTTTAATGTTAAGATCAGAGGCTTTATTGAAATAATCAATGTCACACTCAAAGTGGATACTGATTTGGGGGTAATTTCACCGTCCAAAGCACAAGGAGCACCTTGTAGCTGTATTTTTAATCAAATAACATATTTTCTTTCCCTTCAAAGCAAGCTTGGCACACTCAGTTTAGCTACGGACAAAACTGTTGACACTGCTGTTCTTCTCCCAAACAAAGAATAGTCTATAGAGAAGAATAACCAAGGCTGGAAATAAATTATGGTTTATAAATACTCGAAGGCTGGTCGGATTCTGAAAAAGAAAAAATCTAAACTTCTCATATTGAAAAGAGTGTATATTGTATATTGAAAAGAGTTTAACCTTTGGATAAAGGGCTAAAGACGTCATCTACTTAAATAACATGCGTTTGGTAACGTTTCGTCAGATCGCTCCTCCAAGCCCCCCACTCCCATGTTCTCCTAGTATGTCAGTGGGTATGAGCGTCAGTCATCTTAGCACTGCCTGTGTCACTCTGCCGTCTCAAAACTGCTCCGATCACAAATGAATTCTTCACGCTGATCCCAGAACAAGTTGGTGCTGCATTTGTCACAGCCACTTTCTGCCACTTTAACTCAAAGCTGTTTGCTACAGTTCAGGCTTTTCGCGCAGTGGAGATGTGACAGGGCTCAGTGTGCAGAGTTAGCGCCGAACGCCTGATCCATTACTGAGCATACAGCCCAGGGGTTGGACAGATGCACAAAATGTCTAAAAACCTTCTTCAAAAAATAGCATTACTCCTTGCGCCTACTATCCATCAATCTTTCTCTCAAAAGAACAGATATAATTACTGCGAAATACTGCTGGCAGCAATTTGCTATGACTGTGTAAATCAATGCCAATGTAAAACTGTTGTAAACGTACTTAATTTAGCGTAAAGTTTTATACCATCACTTGGGGGGAAAATAAAGCTGCTACATATTCACTGTCCCAAACAAAACTCTTAAGAGCAAACGTGATAATTGATGCATGATGTGTGGGAAAGTGTTTGCTGTCGTGACCTCAGTATGAAAAGCAAAGTGAAAAATAGGGATACATTTTTTTAGCGTGAAGTTAGTGCTCTCACGGAGTGTGCCTTAAAACTTCACGGCACATTTAATTAATAATACATTTAAAAAAAAGGTATTGAATTTGCCACATAGATAATGGTGGTCTTTGAGACAGTGGGAGAAGGTTTGTGGAGGTGCCCAGAGAGGCTTAGCTATGCACTGGCTCTGCAGGCTGGCACATGCTCTGGCATCGGGCATGTATTCTCAACAGGACAGCAGCGGATTAGTGTCCATTTGGACCAACAGCGTAGGCCTCAGCTTGGGGTGACATTCAACTTGAGCAGCCCACCAGCTTCATCAGTGTAAAGACCATAAACTCATGAGAAAACACGTTTGCACAATAAGTCGATTCTCTGCAGGTGTGCAAGTGAAAAACAAGAAAAGGTTCTTGTTGACATGGATCAGGCATAACACTGAATAAGAGACATAAACTCTCCCTCATGGTATTGATTTTTGGGTACATTAAACGTACTCAGACAAACACGTTTTTAGAAAAGGTCAGGAAAGTACTGCAAGAAGGGTTAGGGTCACATGACCACTGAGTAGCTTTGGAGGCCGTGGGCTGTGGGGACAGGAGCCCTTTTGCGCTTGATCCCAGTTGGGAACATGCAGCTCACAGGGCGACCGCTGTGGTCCATCTGCTTCAGGCTTTAATCACTACCTCACACACATAAATACGAGCACTCGAAATGTCTTCCACTGCTGCTCATCTCTCAAACCTTTTATTCCCATTATTGCTTTGTGCACTCACTGTACTCTTGAACACTACATCCTTTTTTCCCGAGTCAACCTCAAGTGAATATTGTCACTAAGCTGCTATCAGTAATAATAATGTTTCAAAACAGTATCAGCAGAGAGATCGGCACTACGGCTTTTGATAAAGAATAACCTTTTCGGAAAACAAGACAGATTTCTTCACAGCATTGGCCCGCGGCGCAGTGGACACAAAAACATGAGCCCACAAAGCACAAATCTAGCTCTGGAAATGTCACTTCATGCTTAAGCGCCCTTTTCCCCACGCTCCAAGAGAAGCAAGCGGGCAATGCAAACAAGAGGCAGCTCTGACGGGTTCCTGTCTAAATGCCTACACGCTCACAGACACGTTCAACTTGCTTGTGCAAATGAAGCATTAGCTGATTAAGAAGAGTAATAATAATACCAGCATGCCAAAGCCAAATGAATAACCGCGATGTGTTGGTTTACAGTTCATAACGTCACACTAAATTAAACTAGCCGAGGATAAATATTTCCTCGGCTATACACTGTGGTAGGAGCTTTTCTTTATGGTCTTGTCAGTAATGTACTCAGTAATAAATGGAAATGGAAATCCTGTTAGACTACATGTATTATTAATGAGAGCTAAACTCTGCGGATGATGCTGCAGTCTAACCATTGGTTTGTGTTCAGAAATCCAACACTATTCTCCTGCCGCTTTCACCCCAAAAGGAAATGGATCTTCGTACATACACGTATGGCTTCTGTATGTTCTCTCTTTTTTTCCCCTTCAAATACATGCAGTTGGAGCATGTCAAAGCGAAATATTAAAGTGTAACAGTACACATACGGTGTAGTATTTAATTGAATTGTGGAATCTTTCAAACCTTGATACTACTGTACACGTGTCCAAGAATACAGGTACAGAAGTAGCCCTTTGGCGAACTAATTGGGCTATTTCTATATTTTTGTAAATACATCAAAGACTTGAAATCTGGAGCAGCTATCGCTTTATAATATAGGATGGTTTTGTCCTATTAGCCATTTAAAACAAAACAAATTATTAAGGATGGATTTGAAATTAATTCAAACACAGATCACTTTTTTTGTTAACTGGAAGAAATCCAATTCTATATTATTTTACAAAAGGAAACTTTCTTTGCAGACATTAAGTTATTCACACACATCTGCATTGATGAAGAGATATATAAAACACAATCGGAGAAAAAAGAAAATCTGAAAGCCTACTTTCTAGTAGCCTACAAATTACAGTTCCTAATGACACGTTTGCCAAACATCATTTATTAATAGTCATAGCAGATACTTTGTCTCATCCACAGCAATTAGTGAATCAATAAATAAAACATTGGAACTGGAACCATCCATTCTGAAAGAGAGGAGTAAAAAAAATCTTACTGTTACTGAAACAATTTGTCAGTGCTGATACAATAGTCTTAACGTGCAATGTATGACGTTCTTCCCGCTCTAGCTCCTTGTTGTGCAGCATATGGTATGGGTATATTCCAATACAATGGTGTTTATTCAGAAGCATTATGATCACTGGTGTGTATTGTGAGAGGAAGACGAAAGTGAGGCGTCTGATTGGATTATTGCAGGTCAGACAGGGGCTTGCTCTCACTAATACCTCTTTTGTCAGCTTATACCAGGCTGACATATCTGTTGTACAACTTCACATCGCTGTCACTTTTCTAATTAATTTAGTCTATCTGCCGGTTATTGTGTTGCATAACATCTCTGGCTACCGTTTGCTGATAATGTCAACCTGAAATGACAGTTAATATTGTTTAAATAGCTTGTAATATGACTTTATAAGTGGATTTATCACTGAAATTATTTGCCCTTGCCTTGTCAGTGGTCCCTTAAAGCTGAAGCCTACAAATGTTTAGTTTCATTACTGAGGTGCGTCTCTTCTTCCTGATATATCAGCACTAATCTGGAGAAGTAAAACTAAAAGTAGATTTAATAGTAATGTAATCAAAATAAACAAATATATATATGAATGAGTATATTTTAAGCACCAAATATGGGGCATAAACTATTGGAGTGAAAGATTTTCTTATATGGTCTTAGTTAAAATAGTATCAACAAACCAATAACATTTGATTGAATGATTTTTTTCTTCAACTTTATCTTAATTTTGACATATTTTCAAAAACATTTTTTAAATCTTAAAATATAAAATATCTTTTTGCAAAGGTTGTTAAAATATGGATAATTACTTCAATTTCTAAGTATCAAAATGCTGAAAGCCGGCCGGACTGTTGTTAAGAGCTATGGTCCGGACCTGTGTTCTCTGTTGACTCAGTGGGTATAAAAAAAAAAGGTAATGATCAAAAACACACTAACATCCAAAGAAATCCACATAGAAAGGCCCCCTGCAGTCGGTCTAAATGAGCAGGCGAGCAGGCTGGGCGTGTATAAAACACACTGGTAGGGTTTACAATGTGGTGTGTGTGCAAAGACACCTGCTCCATTCTGAAGTGATGGCTCCCAGCGGGACATAGGCTCAGCTGCTGATCACTAGGCCCTCCCTGCAGCACCAGTGGCTGAAACACATGTGCACACACTCACACACGTGCACGTACCCAGCTCTTCCAACAAATGTGAACCCTTCAGGCCCCCCTCGCAGTGTCTCTTAGCCTCTCTGTGTTCGCTGCCACACCACATGTGCTCATATCGAGAGCAAACATGACATGATGTAGACACGCACAAGCCACACTCCACATAATATTGCATGGAAATACTATTATATGGGCGAGGACCCTAATGTGTTATATTTGGTGTGTTTGCTTGGATGTAACTGTATACAACGCAATGTAAACTGCCAATACCAATATCCATAACAAATGACAAGCATCGTATCTGACTTGCAGACAAACAAATATGAACTGTATGGCTATGGTTTGGGAGGGGTAATGGCAAGAGTAAGGATAAAGTGTTTTGTGACCACTGAATATAGCAAGAAAAAAAAAAAAAGTCCATTGATATAATGACACTAATAGATATACCTTACGAAATCACTGAAAGCTACTCTAACTGTACAATCAAACCAAATAGAGTGAACTCAATAATCCCAATACCCAATTTTTGTTAGAGTTAGTATATTGCCATAACAATATTCTGTCTCTAAGAAGTAGCTGTCCAAATAATCAGCTCTTATTGTACATGTCTGTCTGTCAGCTCCCTTTCGCCTTCACTATTCTCCCTGGTGTGGCAGGCTTTCTGCACCTGTTTGTATCTCAGTGACGGCGCAGACGGTTGTGGGGCCTAAATGAACTAATTTCCTGGATATTGAGGATGCCGCAATCAAGGAAACGGAGGAAATGCGGGGAGCGGCAGATGTCATCATTGTTATGAAATAGAGATGACCTCTAACTATCTGCTGGCTCTTGATACGCCAATTATTAGCACACACTGACACAAACACACACCTTTTGGGTTTGTTGTGATGAACCCAAGATTGAAATGCGACAGTTTTTTTTTTTTATTATGTTGAAGCAGAAATTACTGGAGTTGTTAAACAAAGCCGCGGAGAATGGCAGCTGCCTGCAGTTGGTAATCAGCGAAGCTTTCTACAAATTAACCACATTCAGATCTGAAGCATTGCACACTGCACATTTTTTTAGATGGATTCCCGATGCAGTAACGCAATAGCATTTCCAATTCATTCTAAGTAACATAACTGAAAAGCCTGCGTGGCCAATGCTGCAAATAGAGGGACGATGGCTTAAACATCATTAATTGCAAACTGAATGTATTCTACGTTTGCTCAGCTTTGATGGATTCTGAATTTAATTTGGTGAAGGCTCTTTGAAAATGCAGCTAGTTGCAAAATGAGCACAAATGAGATTCTACCCATAAATACTGACCACCACCCAAAACAGACGTAACACATACATAGCACACGCTGAAATACATTTGAGTGTTTGTTACTGCCACTATAATGCAAGTGAAATAACAACCAATGCCCAGATAGTGTTTTCATATTTATTATACCAATAAATTAATACATTATATGCAGATCTTTTCAAGATTAAGGTGAGAAAAGGATTTTTAGCTTCAATCAGAAGCCAACCGAATCTTCCAGCGCATTTATCTAATGTATGCAAATGATTTGGCTGTGCTTAATGAAGGCACCATTAATCACTATAACGATGCTCTTTCTTAACCAGGGTAACCATGCACACACACAGCAGCAGCGGTAGCAACACACACCAGTGCACACACAGCAGGCATATGGCCCGGACATACACACTCGCCTACACACCCAAGACGCCATGCTCCTTCACCAGCTACATCCCATGTGCAAACCATGCAAAATCCATTTTCCATTTAGACATCTAAATATATCATTCCTACTCAAATTTTGAGTTATCTTGGCATCACTGTAAAAGAGACTGCTTAACTAATCATAAAAAAGAAAAAAAGAAAAATCTTATTCTCACATCAAATATGTTCAAATACCAATCATGTTTATGTAATAAAATCAGCTAATTGGATCCATTGGTAGCTACAAATAATTAATAGCCCAGCGGCTTTTTGCAAATAGCAGATAAGGATGGATGTGAATCAGAATGCGCCAAACATTTATCTTACACGCTCTACAATGACAACAACACGATGAACAAATTAAAAAACACACTTTTTGAAGCCGACTCCTGGTGGACATATTTCACTCCTTATCCGCACATTTGCATACAGTTGTTGGGGCACCCCTGGGTACAGTGAGCACATGACAGGGGGACGTGGAGGCTTCCGGGGGGCTTCAGGGTGTGGATCTGAGCCAGTTTGAAGACAGCTGAACCAATGCAGAACCCTACAGCAGATTAGACACCCACTGCTCTGTGTTGCCTTAATGCAGCAAGGCAGGGATTTTCTGACAAAGCTTTAGCCTAAATGCTCTGGGTTTTTCTTGTCTTCTCTTCTTTTCTTTTCCCTTACCCGTTCAGGTCTTCTTTCCTATGTAGCGAATAATGGTGACTCCAATGCATTTACTTTTAAGATGGCCCAGGTGTTTTTTTTCTCTAAAATAATTAATATGTAATTAATTTGTACTTTATTCTTATTGGTCCTGGTATTTTTAGTGTAGATATATATACATTTTTCATTCTAACTCAAAGTTTTATATCTCTTGAGATTTTGCTGTAACAAAAATAATTTCCCCTTTGGTCAATAAAGTAATTCTGATTCTGATCATCTTTATGTTGTTCCTAACATATATTCAGAATTCAGTTCACTGTTAAACATCTTCGCTTAGAGGATAAAATGAGCCATTATGATATTGGAATTGAATAAATAATAATGCAATTAAAGCTAAATTTACACAGAAAATGTACACACATTACACATACATACTACAAACACACACACACACACACACACACATACACAAGTATAAAATAAATCTGGAATGTGCACTCAAGCAGCTCACATCCCCCTGATAACAGTCTGACTGGCAGAGACTAAAGATAGAGTGGGCGTTCATAATTGAACAAACATAACAAAGTAAATATTTACTAATACTATCCGGGAAAAGAGGATACTTCTCATCAACACTGAGTTAGTCTTTATCTGCTCTTTTGCCACACGCACTCATTTCTGCCTTCGGTCTTCCAGCGCGTTTTCACATTGGATCAAGGTTATGTGATTGTAAGTCTGTTATTGTTTTTTAACAGAGGTGAACTGAGGCAAAAATATTCGATTTGTTAAAAGAAAAAGCCTGGAAAAGAAAAATGAGTGTGTCTCAGAAACGACATGGCGCTGACCATACGATGCCAGCTTTTTAAGATGCTGCTCACAGAACACACACTTGGACACAAAACCAGGAGCATCGGGGAGGAGAGTGGAGCAAGTGGAAAAGATTCAGGGCACAGTAAAGGAACTGATAAGGGTAATAGATTTTAATTAGTAGTAGTAGCAAAATTAGTAGTATACATAAGTGGTTATTTGTTAAACACAAAACAAAACATTGCGTAGTAGTAGTGCAATGAAAACTTGCACTCAGACTTGAGAAGGCGCTTTCGCCGGGCACACACAGGTAGTTATGAAAGGCAACAAAGTCTAATTTCATATTCATGAGGATGCACGTGCGCTGCATAGTAGTTGGATTGCTTTTCTTTCTAATGTGTAAAGTTCACAGACGGGTGCTTTTTAACATATCCCTGGCATCTGGTGGCTACGAGCGCATAGAGCAGTATGGACACACAGACATCACACAAAACCACCACACATGACAGAATGGTTGGCAGCAGACAGACATAGCTGACATGTGGAAGAGGAGAGAAGCAAAAGCAAGTGTCTTTACCTCATTGCTCAACAAGGCGGCGTTGAGTGTTCGGCTTATTTCAAACATATTCAGTGATTCAGGTGGTTCAGTCCTGTTTTTGAAATGTTCAGTTTCTCTGTAGTTCTTTGCCTCCTTCTGGTCTCTGTCTCTGCAGTTGCGGAGTCAGTCCCAACGATGGAAAAAGAAAGAAAGAAAAAATTAAATCAATCGAAAAAAAAAAGAGGGTGAGAAAAAATCCTCTGTCTTTCAGGTTTTCTGAATTGTATTTTATTCAGTCCTATTTTCTCTGCCCCTTCAGTTTGGTTCACCGCTATGGGCTGTGGCTGAGGTGGCGTCTGCCCGGGGTCTCCGCTCACGTCTGTAGGAGTCAATATGTTGCTTTTTAATCTCCTCAGAGTCAGCACATTAAAACAGGCACTCAGGCAGGCGGTGGCTCGGGCTGGATGGCTCCCTTATCTGTCCTCCGCACACTGACTCGCACAATACGCTCCGATCCTCACACTGCTCGCTAGCAGATTAGCCTGTCCCAAAACATAGCAGTTAGTTTAAACTGCCCTCCCTTTAGCTCTTTCTCTCTCTCTCTCCTGCATCACTCCTCCTGGCTCTTTCCTCCCTCTCTCACTTCAGCGCTCCCCACATCCCTCTCTCTCTCTCTGTCACTCCACTCGCCTCCCTCCAAGTGCTCACGCGCTTATGCAGCTGCAGTTCGCTGAGCTACCACAAGGTGGGAAGACTGTTCCAGCACGCAGAGAGCATCGCCACTACACAGATTCAGACCTTACTTGTGTATCTTTTAGATCTTCTCATAATGAAAACATGTTAAACAGAAAAGGAATTAATTATCCCTCACTTGGATGTTTTTTTTCTTCATATTTCACAATATATGTTAGATTTTTTTTATTAATTTTTTTTAGCATTAAGCATAAAACTATTTTGGTGGTGCTTGAGGTGATGATATTAGATACCGTGTGAAGACATAATGCAGGTTCAGGTGATGAAAATCCAGGAGAATGCAACTGTGGACATGAAGGTCAGGTGGAGGTCCTCTGCTTGCTCTCCTCGGCAGGGTGTGGCACTGTGATGACGAAGCAGTAAGTCACTATCGTGGCAGGAGATCCCGGCTGCACCACAAGTAAACAGCCAGTAGTCAGCATGTGCCAAGAGAATGATTCACTCTATTACTGTAAAGTGTAGGGGTCTCCCACTAAACACTGTATCATTTCTATGCTCAAAATGTATCTAGCAAGTTAGTCAAGCTCTATACAAGGGTTCAGTGATATGCATTTTTATTCATACTGATTAGAATGTGCTTTTTCTGCTCTGGGATAAAAATGGGAAAAAGAAACAGCTAATCACAGCCTATTGACACTGGACCATCTGCTTAGGTGGACTGAGTCCAGCAGAATAGCTAGGGAGAGAAGGACAAACACACAGGAAGTGACACATTAATTTTAGACAAAGAGAGAATGAAAGGAGATGGAAGAATATCATAGTATTATAGATGATATTTTGTATCATTTAAAGGCATGGGCAAAGACAAAAAATAGCTAAAGCATAATAACACCCAATCAAATTCTAAAGCGAATCATTGAGAATTTGTCACCCCAAAATGATGCAAATGTCAATTATTGTTGTGAAAGATTAGTTTCTGTATCCAGCTGCATTGCCTCCACCCTCCTCAGTACAGTGGTCTCTGGGGGCGCTGGAGCCTTGAGGGGAGCTGTCAGTTGAATGATGCAGAGTGAGGTCTGATTCCTCAGTCAGCTGCTTCTCAAGGCTCCCTCTCTGACCCGTGCTCTCCCCTGAGCCCTTGAATGCTGTCACCATACTGATCCTCTGTGTACGGCCCCATGTTCCCTGCACCAGCCTGTCTCACCCCTCAGCTCCAGCTCTCTGCTACTTAGACTTTGATTTGTGCTTCACTTCCTCCTACACTGACAATGAACTCAAGGCATGGAATAGCTTGATTGGTCAAAAAAAAAGAAACATCTATACATAGACTTATTTTGTCAGTTCACTTACATTGATGTGACACCATTTAAAACACATAAACAACAAAATGCTGTTGTCTATCCACAAACGGTGGTTTACATGATCATTTTGCAGGAAGGGGAGATCAAATGATATTTTGCTACCCTTTACAAAACATTTAAAGGGTAGCACATCGATGAGATACTCAAATAGTTCTTTATTTGGCTACAACATAATGTAAACGCTAACGCATTTTGGCATAAGCCTTCTTCAGAGCGTTTTGAGGCTTTTAATGTGTTTTGCATGACTGATATGCCCTCCAGACAAAACTACCCTTACTGGGAGTTTTTGAACGTCTTAAAGTTACGTCTCATTCTGCATTTATTTTTTAACCACTACAAGAAAGTGTCTGACAAATATAAAACACGCTTCTATGTTCAGAAACCGTTTGAGGTCAAATTGCTGAAGATGCTGCTTTGATAAACGCATAAGCTTCATGGTTCGGGGCAGTTTAAATGTGTAAATGCCCCACCAGAGAAAAGAACCCATTGGATCACTGTTACACTACAATAAGCCCCGTGCTGCCCTCGGACTTTCAGATCACGTGATTATTCACCTAATCCCCTCATACAGACAGAGACTGAAACTCGCTAAACCTGTAGTCAGCACAACTAAGAAGTTCACCACTGAGGCTGCGGAGGAGCTATCCCATGCAACAGATTGGGAGGCGTTAAATGCTGCTACTAAGAACCTGGACGAGTACACGGAGACTGTGACCTCATGCATCCACAATGAGGAGTGCATATTACCAACGCACACCAGAGTTTGTTACACTAATGACAAGCCCTGGTTTACACCTCCGACAGCTACGGGAGGAGAAGGAGTCCCTGCGCAGGAGTGGGAACAGGTGCCTCTACAGAGAGGCAAGGTACCACTTTAGCAGGGAAGTGGGGAAAGCTAAATCAGTGTATTCGGACCGTCTCCAGCAGCAGTTCAGAACTGACATGGCTACAGAGCCAACATGTCTGTGGATGACGCAGTCAATCTGGCCCTCCACTTCATCCTGGAGCACAGGCTCCTCAGGAACCTATACGCCAGGATCCTGTTTGTGGACTTCAGCTCTGCCTTCAACACCATCCTCCCTGGACTGCTACGAGACAAGCTCTACCAGCTCAGCGTGCCCGACTCCCACGGACTTCCTGAAGGACCGGAGACTGCATGTGCGGCGGGAGAAGATTGTCTCGGGCACTCGGGCCACAAACACTAGAAACCCTCAGGGCTGTGTACTTTCCCCCGGCTCTTCTCCCTGGTCACAAACTACTGCACCTCCAGCCACCGGTTCGTTAAACTGATCAAGTTTGCGGACAACACCACTCACATCGGGCTCATCTCGGACTGTGATGATTCTGCCTACAGGAGAGAGGTGGACCGGCTGGCGTCCTGATGCAGCCACAACAACCTGCAGCTGAACACCCAGAAGACAGTGGAGATGATTGTGGACTTCAGGAAAGACACAACCCCACCGTCCCCCCTTGCCCTGACAGAACACCACTCACATCGGGCTCATCTCGGACTGTGATGATTCTGCCTACAGGAGAGAGGTGGACCGGCTGGCGTCCTGATGCAGCCACAACAACCTGCAGCTGAACACCCAGAAGACAGTGGAGATGATTGTGGACTTCAGGAAAGACACAACCCCACCGTCCCCCCTTGCCCTGACAGACTCTCCCACCCCATCACAATTGTGGACTCCTTCCGATTTCTGGGCAGCACCATCACCCAGGACCTCAATTAAGAGCCAACCATCAGCTCCCTCATCAAGAAGGCCCAGCAGAGGATGTTCTACATGGCCATCATCGAGTCCATCCTCACTTCCTCCACACCGTATTGGTACCCCGGCGCAACAGACCGGGAGAAGCATCGACTGCAGCACATTGTGCGTGCTGCTGAGAAGGTGATCATAGAACTATTCTGATTCTGATTCTGGAAAAACAGACCTTGCTGCATTGTCTTCTACTAAATGTTTATTGAGTGGTGGAAGATAAAGTAGAATCTAAATTAGTGCAATTTATTTTGGGGATGGTCCCCCTTACCTCACTTTGCCACTGCTCAAAGCTGTACAATTTCTTTCTTGAACAATTCTGATGTGCAGGAGGTGTTGTGACAGCAACAAACGAGTTTGGGCCAAACAAGGAATTTCCCAGTTTGAACTGGAATAATTAGGAACCCAGCTTTAACCTCAGCAAACAGTGCAAGGGCCATAGCCTGGCTAACGCCAGACTGCTGTGTGCGCTCGAATCCTTTCGACCTTCACAAGAGTCTGGGGACCATAGCCAAAATCTTCGCATGGATTTTGGCTATAAACCACACCTCTCCTACGAGAAAATTAATTGGTGGTCTCCAGACTAAATATCATATGTGATTTAAGTCTGGCGGTAGCCAGGCTACTCTTAGCAAGGGACCAATTCAAATTCAGATTTGACTTATCAACTCCTGTTTCCTCATCTGTAAGTCCTACTTACAAAAGACACAACCCATCCTGCTTCTCGGCTCTTAGTCATCCAGGATCAATTGCTAAGGGCTGTCCGTTCCCTGTATGACGCAGCAGGAGCATGGTTCGCATTGCCGGCAGTAAGTCAGACGTGTTCCCGGCTGGTCTCCGCCAGGGCTGATCTTTGTCACCGATTCTGTTTATTATGGACAGAATTTCTAGGCGCAGCCAGGGGCCGGAGGGTGTCCGGTTTGGGAACCTCAGGATCTCATCTCTGCTGTTTGCAGATGATGTTGTTCTGTTGGCTTTATCAAATCAGGACCTTCAGCACGCTCTGGGGCGGTTTGCAGCCGAGTGTGAAGTGGCCGGGATGAGGATCAGCACCTCGAAATCCGAGGCCATGGTTCTCCACCGGTAAAAGGTGGCTTCACCTCTTTGGGTCGGTGGGGGGTCCTAACCTCAAGTGGAGGAGTTCAAGTATCTCTGGGTCGTGTTCACGAGTGAGGGACAGATGGAGCGTGAGATAGACGGATCGGGGCGGCATCAGCAGTGATGCGGTCGCTGTATCGGACTGTTGTGGTGAAGAGGGAGCTGAGTCGGACGGAAAAGCTCTCGATTTACCGATCGATCTACATTCCCACTCTCACCTATGGTCATGAGATATGGGTAATGACCGAAAGGACAAGATCGCGGATACAAGCGGCCGAAATGAGCTTTCTTCGCAGGGTGGCTGGGCACACCCTTCGAGATCGGGTGAGGAGCTCAGTTACCCGGGAGAAGCTCAGAGTAGAGTCGCTGCCCCTCACGTCGAAAGGAGCCAGCTGAGGTGGCTAGGGCATCTGTTTCGGATGCCTCCTGGTCACCTCCCTCGGGAGATGCTCCAGGCATGTCCTATTGGGAGGGGGCCCAGGACACCGTGCCAGTTCCCATGTTCTAACTGTATGCTCTCGTCCACATGGTTCCCTACCACAGGGAGATGGTGTAACCAATGCCCACCTGCGAGGAGGGGCTACAGGAACAGGTTTAGCAGTGTCCGAAGGGGTCCATGAAGATGGACCACCAGATGCTGGTAGATAGTTTAGACCATGGGATTAAATTAATGATTGTCGGGATGCCAATTAAGAACTCGGGGGCAGAATGTAGTAGGACAGGGTTTTGTGTCCCTGTGGTGTTGCCGTAGCTTTGGTGGGCGAGGTAAGCGTCAAGCTTCCACCCGGCATTTGTGTTTAAAAAGCACCACCAGGTAACACAGGTGACTGCTTGGTGCTGCACAATCTGCGGTCCTGTCCCTCTCGATGCTCTGCCCTTTGTGGGGTTTGTGCATGCTGTGCATTTACAGACTCTGAATGCTTTTTAGTTGCAGTGGAGCCTGCATGGTAGCTGCATATGCCTGTGCCTGTTAGTGTGGCTACGGAGTCAATCCACCCGGTGTGCTCGTGAATGGAGCTGTGTCAGCTTACTGAGTGTAAAATGCCAGCTATCAGGGTAATCATCTGATTTACTAATACAACTGTAATTATGTGAATGCTGCATGCTAAAGTGTGTTTACTTTGTTTATAGAGTGCATGGTTTGCTACTGTTTTTATTTGGGTCTATTGTACAATTTTTAAATTAGATTAAGTAAAATTTAACTAATGAATTCTGGGCCTCTGTCTCTGTTTTGACCACACAACAACCCACACTTACCTGTGTTCTTTGTATTGGTAACGGTAGTTAAGGTTAAAATTGGGCATCTAATTACTATCTAGGGGACCCCTCGCCCCACCCGGTTACATGTTCACCTCCAGGATCCGGAAGCGTGTAGGTGGGATCACAGCTGACCCCTCTCACCCCCGACATAGCCTATTCACCCCTCTCCCCTCCCCTGCACTGCTCATATTATTAGCTGCAGCCAGAGTAAAAGGAAAAACTTGATTACCAATATGAGACTTGAATTGGCCGTGATGACATCCAGTTTCCAAGTAGAAACCTCCATCGCTTATTGGAACAGAACAACTAAGAAGAATGCGGGTGTAATATTGTGTTTTCTTAACAGACAAACGCTAGCTAGCTGTGTTTTAGCGACTCTTGTCGAACACGTGTGGGGGGTGTGAATTTCCACTTGTTTGTTTCTTTGTTTAAAATTGTATTATTATTATCAGGGCATTATTATTATTATGATGATGATGATTTATTATTATTATTTTATTCCTCTGTAATGGCACTGTTAAATCCGTCCATGAAAAATGTATCTGTTTTACGTGTATGTGAGGTTGGTATCGGATGGCGCTGTGCTGATGGAGAGGACTTCGCCACTGCATGCTCTTCCTCCGTTGTCTTGGCAACGAAGACACCGCTTCGGCTGCTGTAGCAGAGAGGAGGAAGATGGAGGAAAACCCTGTAAGAGACGGCGAGACTGGTGTGTAATAACTGAGTTTAGACAACGTTATTTGGGGGCTTAATAAAGCTAACGGTGCCCTGCTTTCTAACATAAGATCCATGCATGTTTAGATATGTAAATGACGGTACAATGCGACTGGGGCTAACTCTAGCTAGGTTAGCTGCTTCACAGATGTAAACAACCTAGCTAATTTCAGCGGTTTTGTGACCTGACGTTTACCCTCCTGCCACTTTTGTTTTCATAAAAGAAAAAGTTGCAATGCGTTTCTCACGATACTGAGAAATCTAACAACAATCTCTCAAAAGAGCGCGTAAAGTGCAGGTGTGTTTTCGCTGTTGTTGGTGAGTGCTAGCTAGCTCTATTACCTGGATTAGACAGATCAGCTGTCCTACCTAACTCTTCATCACTCACATTTCTGCGGAGACTAATGTAGCACAGGTAATCCTTTTAGCTAGATTTATTTTATAGATTATTTTCGTGTTTTTATGGCAAGCACTTTGGTCAGCCAAGGTGTACTTGTAAAGTGCTATAGATATCAATAATCTTTGATTTATTTTTATTTTTGAGTAAAGTGTCATTCATTGCTTCAGTTTTCCCTTTTAAACTCCTAAATTCCGCTTGTTTTGATATGGGGTTGAAATTATGACAAGGGGTCACCAGTCTCTCCTACACATAGGCCTATATATATCACTACCTCTTGAAAAAATGCCAAATACCTTGGAGATGAAAAAATAAATATTTTTTAATTAGGTGTTTGGTTTGATTTATATGTTGGACTGGATACAATACCAGTATGGTGTGTATATATATAAAATAAAGTGTAGGTGCTATTGGTGTTGAAAAATAAAATTATCAAAAGCAGATATCGCAAAAAATGGTACTCGTATATCTTTTGAGACCCAGTTTTGATGCCTGTCTGTCCATAGCAAGAGAGAGCGGGAATCTTCATCAGGGCCCTGACAAAGATCCTGCTACTCCATCGAGATGCGTAGGCATCCCTCTTAAATAAAGGACTTTTAATTTTACCATCAGAGTGCCTTGGATTTTTGCCCACTCTACACATTTTGTAAGGGCTTTTAGCTTTGTTGTTATTAAAGGAAATAACTTGATTGTTTCAACTGAAATAAATGATTCAATTTAAAATAAATGGTATTTTATTGAATAAAAGTACATTATTATTCTATTTTATGGTTCTATACGACAAATATTTTAGTATAGGTAGGCTATCGAAACAAGTATTGTGAAAGTACCGGTATTGAAAACATGTTACAGGCCCCAGCTCTGCTTATAGGCCTACAGGAATGTGTTATTTTAACTGGATGGTGAGAAAATGTGTAAAAAAATCAATTGTGAATAAACAAAACCCCCCCCTTTTTATTCTATTTAGGTAGTGAAACTGGAGTGGAGGAGGCACTTGTGGGAAATGTCAACAAGCTGACCGTGAGCCCACCAGGCTTCTCAGGACCTCCACGGAAAGGACATCTGGTCTTTGACGCTTGCTTTGAGAGCGGTGAGTACCACAAGTTAGGATACGCAGATGTATAAAACCAAACCAAACATTATCCCACAATTTTTTATTCCAATATTGCCAAACTTTAAACTTTTTTCCCCTTCAACTCTTCAACTTCTTCTATGTCAATTAATATCAGTTTTGTTTGTGTTTTTCGATTTGGGTATACAACAGGCGTTTTGTGTAACAAATAACAACAAACAAACGAACAAACAAACAAGCAAAAGTATGCCTCTTTTTGCATTTTTTTAGCAATGAATCAGTGTAAATTATAAATTAACATTCTACCTAGATAAAAGGGCCATAGAAACACAGACATTGATTAATGAGCACTGAGGCCCTCATGGAGATCAGCTAACATACCAGTATCTCAGACTCCGGATGTATCCTCTGAATTATTTATGAAATTGATATTAATCTCTTTCCAGTAAATGCTTTACTAAAGTTAGCAAGTAGACGAGGGCCTGTTTAGCATAAATGAACGTCCTTATACAATTTTTAAGGCATCACATATGATACATTACTGTAACTCCTCATACAATTGTGTTAATGTTATTATGTTTTTAATTATTATTATTATTTTATGATTAAGTCATAGTACCATCCAACCGTCTTCTTGTCTTTTTCTGGACTGGATTGTAAGGCTCAGATAAAGCGGAAGTGTTTCACAGAGGTTTACTGATTTGGCTGGAAAGATATGACCACAACATGTTACACTGACATGCTGCCAGAAAAAATAATGTGTTATTTTACATCAATTTATTGTTGTTTATACGTAAATATGTATGTAACATATTTTTACTGGCTTGCCTTAAATCACTGATTATGTACTTTATTTATTGATTTATTTGGAACTGCATTAGTTTCCACAAAGTGTTCCAATAGTCTTCCTTGGGGTCATACAATACAACACTGCAAATTAAAAAATCTTAGGAGTACAATTCTTGTATTTTTCCATATGTTGGTGTAATATTTTCCACTGTTAATGATCCAATAGACCACATCTAAATTTTTATTTTTTTCTCACTGAATTCAGAATTAACTTTTTATTTTTTTTAGGTAAATTAGAATAAAAAAAAAAAAAAATCTATTTGTCAAATGCCAGAAGAATGAGAGATAGAATATTTTACACATTTTTTTAATTACGTTTTACAAAAAAGAAAAGTTTAAATACATTTCATTAATATTTAGTAGCATTGCTTTTAAACTGTATAACTTGGGTCAAACGTTTTGGACTTCCTCCCACAAGCTTCTCAAAATAGTTAGCAGGAGTTTTGATCCATTGCTTCATACAGAACTGGTGTAACTGAGCCAAATTTGTAGGCCACCTTATGTGCACGTGCCTTTTCAGCTCTGCCCATACATTTTCAACTGGATTGAGATCAGGACTTTGTGATGGTCACTTTAAAACATTGACTTTGTTATCCTTAAGCCACTTTGTAACCACTATTGGCCATATGCATTGGGAATTGTCCATTTGGAAGACCCATCTGTCCGCAAGCTTTAACTTCCTGGCTGATGTCTTGAGATGTTGCTTCAATATTACCGCACAATGTTCTTTCTTCATGATGTCATCTATTTTGTGAAATGCGCTAGTCCCTCCCGCAGCAAAGCAACAGCAATGGTGCTGTCACCCCCAATTGTTTCAAAGTTGGGATGGTGTTCTCGGGCTTGCAAGATTCCCATTTTTTCCTGACATGGCGATGGTCATTATGGCACAATTTTTTTTGCATTTGGGATGTTAATAGAAAGGAGTGACTTAGCCATGGTCTTTATCTGGACTGCGGGCTCAACTGAACTTTAGTGCGCTGACAAAGCCTTTTGTATGAGAGACGAAATGTTCGACACTTCAACTACAGAGTACAGAAGACGATTCAAGACAAGGGTTGTTCCGATATCATCGTCCGACACCATCGTGATGCCACGCCCCCTCAAGTCAGAAACACTAGCTGATCGTCTGTGGGCCTTGTAAACCTACAAACTTTGCAGGGATTGCACTGTAAATTAAATCACGAATATAACTAATATGCACGCTAGTTGGGGGCGACAGTGGCGCAGATGGTAGAGCGGGTCGTCTCATGATCGGAAGGTCGGGGGTTCGAATCCCGCCTCCTGAAGGTGCACATTGTCGTTGTGTCCTTGGGCAAGACACTTCACCCTCCTTGCCTCCAGTGTCTGCGTACACTGGTGTATGAATGAGAGAGTGAATGGGCCCCCTATGAGAGACCAACAGGCCCGTTTGGAACTATGAGGCGGTCCTTCCGTGGACCCACCACCTGCAGGAGGAGCCATAGGGGACTGGTGCTATGTGACTTGGGCAGCTCCGGCGGCTGCCCCCACGACCCGGCAACGGACAAGTGGGAGAAAATGGATGGATGGATGGATGCACGCTAGTTTAAGTAGCCTGCCAGAAGCCAGAAGACATGATGTGTTAGCCGTAATTATTGAAATAAAGACACAGCACTGATCTATTTCGCGCGGGGCTCTGTCTAATTATTTATAAAAAAAAAAGTCATTCTAATTGACCTAAAAAAAAAAAAAGAAGTTAATTCTGGTTTCATGTCAGACAGTGAGAAAAAATGCTAATGTGTCTTTTTATGAAGTGTATGTGTCATGTTGCATAAAAAAACAAAAGGCAAACAAAATCAAAGTCACTTTACATTTCTACGGTTCTATGCGTTTAGGAATAGGGCTGTGTACCGTTAATTTTATTTAGATACCGGTACTTAAACGACTTTGTTTGCAATACCAAGAAAGATACTTTTTTGATACCGCAACCGCTACTAAAAAATTTGTCATCTAAAACCATAAAACAGAGCAACGATTTATTCCATCCATCCATTTTCTTCCACTTGTCCGTTGCCGGGTCGTGGGGACAGTTGCACCAGCCCCTATGGCTCCTCCTGCAGGTGGTGGGTCCACAGAAGGGTGGCATCACGATTCTAACCGGGCCTTTTGGTCTCTCATAAGGGGCTTCTGAACCGCTTTTTGTCTGACCCGTCACCTAGGACCTGTTTGCCATGGGAGACCCTACCAGGGGCACAAAGCCCCCGACAACAGAGCCCCCAGGATCATTCGGGCGCTCAAACCCCTCCACCATGTTAAGGTGGCGGTTCCAGGAGGGGACGATTTATTCCATAAAAGATCATTTATGTAAATTTGTATCATCTATATATGTGAGCTGAAGCAACCAAGTAACTTGCTGTCCCTGGACCAACAGGCATCAAAACTTGGTCTCTAAAGATATCATATTTTTTTCAGTACCTGCTTTTGAAACTTTCAGTTTTTTGATACCAGTAGTACCTAAAATTGTTTCCGGGGAAATCCCACTGGTATGGGACATAGCGTTCAGCACGGGCTAAACGAAACTCATTAATGCTAGCCATTTGGCTAGGTGTTTGGAGCTAGCTTCATTATGTATAATGAAAATCAAAATAGCACATGGAAAAAAATTGGACGATGTAGCTCGTGTTTAAACAAACACATGGACACAAGTGGGAAGGCGATGTATGTTTTTGATTAGCAGAACAGATTTGGTAAACATGTTTGTTTTACCAATCGGTGATTGGTGCTGCATAATAAAAACCTCCTGACAGGACACTGACTGCAGGTCGGGGTGTCCTGCCAAAATAATGGTTGGGGAAACTGCAAAGGCAGCAGTTTCAGCAGTGATACCCAGACTACCCAGTTGAGCTTGCAGACACCACAGGGAGAACATGCAAACTTCACACAGAACGACAAGACCATCTTAAGAGCGTACTCACAACTGTGCCACTATTCTGTCCAAATAAATGGAATTTCAAAAGCTGATAGTCTTTGCAGAAAAAAAAATACAACTGTTAAGCAAGCATACTAATTATTGAGATGCACCTTAGATAGAATTGTGCATATTATATATCAAATGAGGGTTAGCGATGCTAGCTGACAGTAAGGAAATTGGAGATTGTGGGGCTTTGATTCTATACATTGCATGTTGCACAGGGATGTGCATTTCTCTTAGCTATTGGAATGGTGTTATATGACAGCTACTATCTATGTTAGTCATCTTAAAGCATCACATGGCAGAATGCTATTTGTCAATGAGACACTTATTTGCAATTGGGTGTTTGAGCCCTGCTTCATTTCCTTTGTTTCCGTTGCTTGCTTCACACCTATTTCTATGTTATGTGTTGCACAGCATTTATTTGCATGTGCAATACAGTGTACAGTATAATTGGTTTATTAAAATAGACAGTGGTAATGTAAGGTGTTTGCCAAAGCCCTAAAGCCTCATTTGCATTTAGATGAGGCTTAATTCACTTTGTTGTCAGCTCTGAGTCTGCGCTGATCAAGCCAGTTATGGTCTGCAGATTTTCTTACTGTAAGAGGCTCGGCTAAAGGCCTCTGGCATATTGGCTCTTGACTCTTATTGACCTATTAGAGCCTTTCCTCTTTTTTTTATGATTTAATGATAAAAGCAAATTGTATTTGTGAATTTATTTTTATTTGACCTTTATATAACCAGGAAAGTCCCACTGAGATTAGGAATCTAATTTCCAGGGGAGTCCTGGTCCCAGAGGGGAACCCATTGTACATATTTTAGGGGAAACCAGAGCACCCGGAGGAAACCTACGTGGACATGGGGAGAACATGCAAACTCCACACAGAAAGGCCTGTCTGGCCGGGGATAGAACCCAGGACCTTCTTGCTGTGAGGCACGAGCGCTAACAGCTGCATCACCGTGTCGCCCAATTTGTAACACACTTTACATTCAGAGAATCTCAGAATGCTCCTGAAAATACATGCAAAACATCAACAATTATAAGCACTATTTAAGCTTCTTTAATTGATAAGTTTCAATTTAGCTTCAAAAGAATCCTGGTTCTGTGTTTCTTTCACCTCCATGGGAGGTGCATGTATGATAGGGCGTGTCCGGTGATGCATTTGTAAGTGAGTAGCATGATTTTATAATTGATCCTTGCAGAAACAGGACACCAGTACAGTGAATACAGAATGGGTATATGGTCATACAAGTTAAAGAAAAAAGAATCGATTCATGGACTGAGTCAGTGAAATTGGAGTTTTCCAATTTCAAAGTTCTGTGCTGTGTCTCAGTACAAGGTTTATAGTCCCTTTTTCTGTGACGGAAGAACCATTACACGACAAACTTATCTCAATATGCTCCAAAAATGGCTCTTCACTTCACTGCAAGCAGATTCGCATGTCTTCATTTTTTAACAAGATGAAGCACTGCCCTATTGGCACCTGAGGGTTTGAGAGTTTTTTATGAAAATAGCCCCAGCGATGGAATGGCCAGAAAGGGACCCAAGAACTTGCTTGGCCTGCATGATCCCCAGACCTCACCGTGTGTGATTTTCCTTCTTGTTGGGATATGTAAAAGATGTATAATTATGTTCCACCGCTACCCACTAACCCCGATGACCAAATAACCCCAGCGATCAACTGATTCCTGGGAGGAATTTTGTTATTGCATTGGTGTTGCCTGTGCTGCAGGTGGTGGCCACATTGAACGATTGTAAGACAGGAAATACAAGTTTAATGTGAGTAGAAGTACTTCTGACTTGGCTGGAGGTTTCGAAGGCTTTTCCTTAAAATATTGCGTAATGAAATCGGTTCATTCTTTTTGAATTACCCTGTATTTTAAAGGTTTAGTAAAGGTTTCTGTAAAACAGTGTCAATCATTAGGTGGTGGCAACTAGTATTTAACCACTTGTTTTTCTTACTAGTGTATCTTTCTTTTCACCCACAATAAAATGGAAATGCGGTCTTGCTCATTTATATGATTTTATGCTACTTAGCACAGTGCATAATCATTGAGGTGAACTGAAGATTTGGTTTATCTGTAAACACTAAGTCATGGTCTATTGTTGTGTGTTGTGGCGGAGGCAGAGATCCATGAAAGTGATAAGAGAAGCCTAATTGTTTCTGGAGTGAAATCCAAATGGCATTCTTATCTTGTCTTGTCACATTTGTTTCGACACTTCAACTGTTGACATTTGGTGCTAAGTCCCAAATTCTTTGTATAAGTGAGCATCTTTCTCACAGTGGCACTGATGGTGAATGACAGTTCATATGAGCATATTGTTTAAGGCACCACTGGTTTTCCGCTGCAGATGTTAATAAGCCTTCATTGATTAGTCAAGACTCAAAAGTGTTTAATGAGGTGCATTGATAGGCTGACCTTATAGACGTACCCGCTTAGTTGAACTTTACATATACATCTCCTGGTGCAGAACCCATGTTGGTAGAGATGGTCTGTCCACTAATCCTTGGTGGTTTGATAACCGCTCATGCATTGTATACTGTTGTGCCTTTGGGTGAGACAGATGTGATTGTGGGTATAACATCCTCTGGGCCATTTTTATTGTCTTGAAATTGCGCAGCGCAGCGGTGTTCTTGCCTTGCTTTACGAGATCAAGATCCTGGGTTTGATTTCTGTACCGTGCGAGCCTTTATGTGTTAGTTAGTTAGTTAGAGTTAGTTTACTCCAGGTGTCTGTCTCTAACCTCCATAAAAATGTTTACTTGATCATTTATTGTCTTCTTCTTAATTTGTCTTCCAGAGCGGTTTACAAAAACACAAAAAAACCCTGAGACAGTCCACACGACACATCACATCTTTGGCAGAGTTCATGATAACCTCAGCGATAAATAAATAAGATAGATAAAAGCTTCATTTTATTTTATATGTCTCACATTCACATAAGTAAAAAGCAGAATCAAGTAAAAAAACAACAACAACACACACATACAAAAGTAGAAATAAAAGCATGTAACACTAAAAGGTCAAAGAGTAAGAAATTAAGGCACTGATAATGTTCAAGACATTTCCATCTCTCATCTTCTGCTCCTCACTGACGTGGCTGTACAGCCTGATGGTATGTGGGACACAACGGGTTTTTCAGTCTCTCAGTGGAACATCCCAGTGAGAGACGTCTGGAGCTCACGGAGCTTGTCTGGTGGGAGAAGACCGAGTTCAGGGGTGGTTGTGATTGGATAGTCTCGCCCTGATTTTAGAAAGCGTTCTCTGCTGCACCTTTATGAACCAGCTCAGCCTCGGACAACCCATAACATGTTTACCATACAAGTCAAGTTAGTTTTCTTTGGTTCAACACTGAGTACAATTGTACAATTGAACTATAAAAATGACACATTTTTGATGAGGACACTTTCACCTGTAACAACAGAATTGCTTCGAGCTCCTCATAGATGGCCTTAGGCTTTTACTCCCTGGTATAATGATAATTAATTAACAAATCTATACCTTGTTGTAGAGATTGTGAGAAAATAAATCAAAGCAGATGAGGCTAACAGAGGATTGGTAATGAGGATAAATGCTGAAATGTCGCAATGTGCGCTTTTCGCTAGGTTTTACTTGAAATGTTTCTGTTTATTCTGTACATATAACTTTTGTGCTTGTTCGGACTCTCACTGTATTCTTTAAACTTGCAGACTTGACATGTGGCTACATCAAGCTCCAATTCTCCTAAATATCCTTAAATGCATTAACGTAATCAATTTGTTCTGAAGAGTGCTCTGTATTGCACTGTTTGCAGCCTCCGATTGTATCCGGCTCTTTGTTGTTTCGTATTGCTCAACAACTTGAGACTGCTGAGCCACTTACAACTGAAAAAGAAGATGCATTGGTGTGAGTGGGAAGGAGCTCCTGACGTCTGATGTATTGAGAGGCACTCGGGCTCTCTCTGTCTCTCTTACATGTCCTTGGCACTGGAGAAGCTTCACTGCTCAAATCACTAAATGGCCTCTGCAGTTTTCCCTTTTAGCACTTTTCTTCTCTTCTCCCCTTCTTGTGAGACAGCTACACACTATGGAGATAAATTTAAGTTATCTGGGGACTGTTGGCAAGAACATTGCTTTTGATTTATGCCATTTATCAGCCATAAGAGATTACTCTTTATTATTGTGTTTTTATTATTGTCATCTCATACCTCTTGCGTTTTGCAGGCGTATTTTGTCAGCTTTTATATACATTTTCACAGCATATCATGTTGGAGGCTGTAGATTGTGGAAGTTACTCTATCTGTACAGTGGCGCAGTGGTTACCACTAAAAACATGTACAATGGGCGAGGATGAATGAGAGTGTGTTTGAGAGTGTGAGCGTTGACCTTATCTTATCTTATGATGCATTGTCCCAACCAAATAAACCGATACAATTTTTTTACTTTAAGTATATTTTTATAAGATTAAGGGCAGTATATTTAATTTACACTTGTATATAATAGCAGAAATTGTATATGCGTGTTTTCGAGAGGTATTGAATATTAGAACTATCTAAAAGGTCAGCCTTTTATTTATTTTTTATTTTTTTCCCTTTTAGCTCAATGTGTTTGACTTTTCATCCAAGAAGCTGGAATGAATTTATATTTAGTTCTATTACCAGTGGAACCTCAGAATTGACAAAGCCTATTAAATGACAGAACAATCTTTCTCTAAATGTGGAGAAGACAAAAGAGATTGTTGTGGAGTTTCGAAGAGCGCGGCCGCGGGTCCACCATGCTCCTCTAACAATCAACGGTGCTGCAGTGGAGAGGGTGACCAGCACGAAGTTCTTGGGTGTGCACATCGCAGAGAACCTTTCCTGGACCATGCACACTACATCACTGGTCAAGAAAAGTAATCAGCGTCTCTACATTCTCCGCAAGTTAAGAAGAGCTAGAGTCCCAGCCTCTGTTATGTGCAACTTCTACAGAGGGACTATAGAGAGCATCCTGACCAGCTCCATCACTGTGTGGCACGGCGCCAGCACTGCCTCCTGCCGAAGGAGCCTCCAGCGCATCGTGAGAGCAGCGGAGAAGATCTGTGGAGCTCCTCTCCCCTCCATTAAGGACATGTACTCCACCCGTCTCACCCGCAAGGCCGTCAGAATCACCAGGGACCCTGGTGATTCTGACGGCTACATCACACATTCTCTTCAGAGTAATGCCTTCAGGGAGGAGACTGCGGAATCTACGCCCAGTTCCAGTTGACTTAAGTACAGTTTCATACACAAGTAGCCTGGAAAAATCCAGACTCACTGCTGTACCAGCGAGTGAGTCTGGTCACCCCTGCGTCGAATCCATTTCCCACAGCGGTAGATACGCAAGCAAACAGGAAGCGGAGTAAACCAATCAGCGAAGGACGGGCGTCTGCCGTTGATGTGCTGTTATTAGCGGTTTTGCGTTAATATTTGCGCAGGATTATGAATAACGAAACTCACCTACTGTCGATGTGTTTTTGGTCATTTACCGCCGACTGGAGACACGCTTTCTCTCTTTCGTGCATCGTTCGTAGATTGTTATTGAGGGGACTTCCGTGTCCCGGGAGTGACGTTGCTCGCTAACAACACGTCACGGCAAATAAACGAATCTGATTGCGCGTGAACGGATTTATTTTGCGGAAGCCGCGAACGAGGACGGGGTGACCAGACTGATCCCCCGCTGTATACAAAAATACAGAGGGAAATCATTCTGGTCCCACCAGGCTAATACACAAGGCCATCGGGAAGCTGAACTCCCTAACCTCCCTCCCACCCCTCTTTCCCCACCCCCCGCTCCACAATCAAGGATGAGAGAAATATGATTTCAAATAAGTCACATGGTTTGACAAATAAAAAATCTTGAAATGACACGTGAAATATCTGCAACTTAAGAAAACCCAATCCAGATGACTATTTTTGAAAACGTTTGTTACTAACACTCCTGGACAACTGAGGACTACTTGTTCTCTCTGGTACAGTTTTTGTTCTGGCCTTAAGTATGCTGTTCGCATAATGTCTAAATTATGGCTAAATTGCTCTGTTTTTCCTTGTGCAGCCAAAACCCTCTCAAACAATCTCTGTGTTTTGTAAGTTAATTGTTGATGGCTGATATAATCCATGTGTTGGAGACCCAGTCGGCGTCACCTCATCTTCTCCAAATGTCACTAAATGCTAGCTGCTCTGAGAAATGGTCAGCAATGAAAGCATTTGATTGTGAACTGTAGAACAGAGAATAGGAAAGGTTGATGGAGAAATATTAAAGAAACGATGTGAAATGGCACTGTTGTTTACTTCTTCCTAATCGGTATGATGTGACACATGCAGCAGGTTTGACTTTGTTGATATTTTTAAATTTCTTGCTCAGGGCTATTTGCTGTTCTAAATGTACTTTGGAACATGGCTTCTCACTGGCTCTGGGCCCGCCTCTAGCATTTTGATGAGTGTGCTATTAAAAATAAAACAATACTACAACCACTCTCAGCATTGCACAAATGCCACTTCCACACATCCCTCCAGTGATTCATCCAGGAATCCATTCCCTAGCTTTTTCCTTCAAAATCCACAGTTTTGGAGTTGACATTTCATTTGTCATCCTAGATCACACACTTTTGGAAAATAGGCAGGATTTGTAATGCTTTTTTAGTTGTGTTTTGCGCGCTGTCTGTATTTATTCTGCTGATTTATTTTGAAAAGCTCTCGTGAGATGAGCTTCACTGATGTGCCAAGGTTTGTTTGATAACACAAATGCACGTGATATACTTTTACAGTGAAGGCTGAGTTTCTGACTGGTGGAAGATTTTGATAAAATGTATTTGGTGAGATTGCAGCCAGCTTTCTGGTGGGTCTGCTGCCACGCAGAGTAAATATTCCAATTCATCTCCTGGTAGCTCTGGTAGTGTATATCAAAGTATCACTGTGATGGTATGTTCTCTGTGTCGTTCTTGAGTTGAATAAAACCTTCTTAATTTGGTCAAATTTGTAGCGTTACATTTGGCTTATCAGTGCGTCTATTTCATAATTGTCCTGAACCTAATCATGTAGATTAGTTAACATTTCTGCATTTATAATTTTTGTCATCAAAAATTTGGCACCATGTTAACTTTCCTGTTTAGGTGGAGAATACCATCCCAGAAGAAGACCCCTTCTGTTTAAATTAGTGAATTTGTCTACATGAAGGGGATTAGCTTTTCAATGAATGGATTCACTTTACACTATATATTAATTACATAGGGTTTCATAGGTATTACTTGGTGGGGTGCCTTACAAAATGATTGCTGAGAAACACATTGATCTTGTGCCAGGCCCCTGAATGGCATTTGGGGCTGCCTCTTCCTGCTCTCTGGAGCGACTTTATGTGCTGCTGTAGGAGCTCTGTAATTCTTCTCCAGACTCAAATGGGTCTCCTCAGTGAGAGATTTCCTGTGTGTTGCTTCAAAATCCCCTCGGTGTTTAACAGACTTAATATTACATAAATGCACATGCGCTGTGGTAAAGTATTGCCCATGGCCAGCAGTGGGAGGATAATGTATGTGAATGCTTTGGAATTTCTCACATTTCTGCATTTCTGAATTAGTCATAAAATGTGGTCTGATCTTCGTCAAAATCATAAGATTGTGTAAACTAATACCACCCAAACATTTACATTTGATCACATCTTTATTGGCTGTAACATGTAAATATTCACGGGACAAGTAGGAAAAAGTAAGTGAACCCAGGAATCTTGCTGAATTGCAACAGTTTTGTGAAAGAGCACTTGGATGCTCCACAGCACTCCTGGCAAAATATTCAATGGACTGATGAACCCAAAGTTGAATTGGGAGGATCACAATCACGTGTGGGGGAAAAATGGAACGGCACACCAACATCAAAACCCTATCCTCACTGTGAAGTATGGTGCAGGGAGAATCATTGTGTGGGGCTGTTCTGCTGCCTCAGGGCCTGGACAATGTGCTATCATCAATAGAAAATGAATTCACAAGTTTATCCAGATATTTTGCTGAAAGACCTGAGACATTCACAACAGTGTGGAATAACCCTTGAATAACTGCTTTTCTGTAGTTGTAGATTAGACGCTCACAACGATCAGGATGAATCTTGGACCATTCCTCTTTACAAAACTGTTGCAGTTCAGCGAGATTCCTGGGTTCACTTACTTTTTCCTCCGTGTCTTGTGAATGTTTACATGTTATGGCCAATAAAAATATGATAACATGTAATTGTTTGGGTGGTATTAGTTTAAGCAGACACTGTTTACTCACATTTTAGGACCAATTCAAGTAGAAATGTGTTCACATACATTTTTCACCCACTATATAGTGAATGACATTTAAGAAAACACAAAGCCAGTTAGTTGATGGAATAAAGTTGAAATAAAGTTACAAAAAAAGAAACAAAAAGGCTAGAAGATGCTCTGAATTGTTATTTAGTAGATTATTGGACATGGACACTTCACTCAGTTGAGTAATGAGTTATTGTTACTTGTTGATAATTGTGAAAAAGTCAATCTCATTTAAGTGTGGGACAGCTCATTAATACTGACATTAGAATTAAAAGAACAACTATTGTATAGGTCTTTTGCAATCCACACAATCCCACAATGCTATAGTAGTCTCTACAGGTGAATGTGTGCCATTTGCAGGGCGCAGTCTCTTTCATAATGAGATACCAGTGAGTCCAGGTCAAGAGGCATTTGCTGCTTTGTTGCACGGAGCTTTAGCTCATTTAAACAACCGCTGTCCGATTTGAGGTGATTTGCCTCCTCGGTCAAACACACACGGGAGAATAAGCACCTTGGCCTGTAGTAAACTCCCGCCTTTTGTCAGTGTCCCCTGTTCTTCCCTGAACTCCCCTGTGTTGCTGACCCATTGGTTACCGGCCATTGACTTTTTTTTTTTACTTCCCTTGTTTCTGCTCTTTTCTCACATTGGCTCCCTGTGTTCCTAAACTCATTACAGAGCAATCAGCCCCAGGCGTTGAAGTGTGCTCCCAGAGGGAGCAATAACTGTAAATAAACAGTCCTGCAGGCTCTTCGATAGCATGTTACCAGGATGATAACGGTCCGTCTTAGTGGGCCTGTTGACCTTCTCCCTGCCTGAGGCTTTGCCAAGGACTCCTCAGCTCCCAACACTTTTATCTGCAGACTTCCTCCTGCAGTCGCACGTCTATGAACTGCCGCACCACAAGAGGGAAAAGACAGGGAGGAAGAAGGTGAGGAGACTTTGGAGGCAGGAAGTCAACAACAGAATACACAATAGAGGACATCAAAGTTTGCTTGTCTTTCTGGTAAGCAAAAATATAACAAGACCTTACAATAATAAGAATTTATTTAAACATGTGGGCCATTTTATCATTTTATGAGACTCTTCTTGTAAGATCCTGGATAAGTGGAGAGTAATCACCAGTTTCCATACTCTTTTACTTTTACATTCCATCAACCCCTTTTGTGTGAAAACACTGGAGACTGGAGACTGGACCTTGATTGTGTAATTACACTCAACAAAAATATAAACGCAACACCTTTGTTTCAGCTTTTTCATGAGATGGACTTAAAGATCTAAAATTCATTCCAGATACACGATATTACCATTACTCTCAAACATTGTTCACAAATCAGTCCAAATGTGTGATAGTGAGCACTTCTGCTTTGCTGAGATAATCCATCCCACCTCACAGGTGTGCCACACCAAGATGCTGATCTGACATCATGATTAGTGCACAGGTGTACTTTATACTGCCCACAATAAAAGGCCACCCTGAAATGTGCAGTTTTGTCTCAAAGCAAAATGCCACAAGCATTGAGGGAGCATGCACTTGGCATGCTGACAGCAGGAATGTCAACCAGATCTGTTGCTCGTGCATTGAATGTTAATGTCTCCACCATAAGCCGTCTCCAAAGGCGTTTCAGAGAATATGGCAGTACATCCAACCGGCCTCACAACCGCAGACCACGTGTAACCACACCAGCCCAGGACCTCCACATCCAGCAGGTTCACCTCCAAGATCGTCTGAGACCAGCCACTCAGACAGCTGCTGAAACAATTGGTTTGCATAACCAAACAATTTCTGCACAAACTGTCAGAAACCGTCTCAGGGAAGCTTAACTGCATGCTCGTCGTCCTCATCGGGGTCTTGACCTGACTCCAGCTCGTCGCCGTAACAGACTTGAGTGGGCAAATGCTCACATTCGATGGCGTCTGGCACATTGGAGAGGTGTTCTCTTCACGGATGAATCTCGGTTTACATTGTTCAGGGCAGATGGCGTTGTGTGGGTGAGCACTTTGCTGATGTCAATGTTGTGGATCGAGTGGCCCATGGTGGTGGTGGGGTTATGGTATGGACAGGCATCTGTTATGGACGAAGAACACAGGTGCATTTTATTGATGGCATTTTGAATGCACAGAGATACCGTGATGAGATCCTGAGGCCCATTGTTGTGCCATACATCCATGAACATCACCTCATGTTTCAGCAAGATAATGCATGGCCCCATGTTGCAAGGATTTGTACACAATTCTTGAAAGCTGAAAATGTCCCAGTTCTTGCATGGCCAGCATACTCACCGGACATGTCACCCATTGAGCAGGTTTGGGATGTGCTTGACCGGCGAATACGACAGCGTGTACCAGTTCCCACTAATATCCAGCAACTTCGCACAGCCATTGAAGAGGAGTGGACCAACATTCCACAGGCCACAATTGACAATCTGATAAACTCTATGCGAAGAAGATGTGTTGCACTGCATGAGGCAAATGGTGGTCACACCAGATACTGACTGGTTCTGAGTCCCCAGACCCCCAATAAAGCAAAAAACTGCACATTTCAGGGTGGCCTTTTATTGTGGGCAGTATAAGGTACACCTGTGCACTGATGATATCAGATCAGCATCTTGATGTGGCGCACCTGTGAGGTGGGATGGATTATCTCAGCAAAGCAGAAGTGCTCACTATCACACATTTGGACTGATTTGTGAACAATGTTTGAGAGAAACTGTAATATTGTGTATCTGGAATGAATTTTAGATCTTTAAGTCCATCTAATGAAAAATGGGAGCAGAAACAAAGGTGTTGCGTTTATATTTTATATTTTTTATATTTTTGTTGAGTGTATTAGTTGGTCCAGGAGTCTACTTGGAGAACACATCTCTTATGGTCTAGTCCTCAGTGCTAATGTTACATGTTACTATTTATTATTATTTGTTTATTTGATATGGACAACAACTGCTTTGGACAAACCAGATACATTGTCTTTAGTGTTATAGCAAAACTGCTAATTTGCAACACTTGTCCATAGGAGGGTACACATGTCCAGAGCTGTGGGGCTAAACCACTGTCTGGGTGAGATTGATAATGAAATTAAGCTAGAGCCAGTCTCAGTGCATCTCTACAAGCCATTACAACTGCACATGCTTCAGACAGAGCTCACCACTGTAGCTTCAGGACTTTTCGGAGGCAAAAATACAATTATGAAAGACTAGATGAAAAGCGTTGTTCTGAATGTGCAGGCATGGTGGTGCGTCATTTGATATGTATCTCACTTGTGTCCTAAGGCCTCCAGCTTGTTCATCTATATTGATACCAACAAGTGTTGCATGCTTTTTAGGTAGATTTCCTTTTTAACTGCGACCATTAATTTGATGCATAGTGATCTTATAAAGAAAGTTGCACTAAGTAGCGGACTTAACCTAATCCAAGGTGTTAGCCGTGAGTGAGTGCACTTTAATACACCTGTTAAGTCGTTAGTTTGTGCAAAACTTGGAGGTGACCTCTTTTATCTGGCCCTCAGATGAAGTGATACCACATCAGGGAAGAAGACAGGCTTTAGGAAGTCATGAGGCGGAGATTGATGTTGCCTCAGTGACTACCTGCCTTAAGACTGGAGAGGGGGAAATTCAGAGAGAGGGAGAAACAGAGAGAGGGAGGTGGAGATAGTGAGAAACACAGAGCGAGGGGGAGAGGGAGACGTTTAGCTGCTGGTCTCAGCTCAGACCCATCCACTTTGGCTGCCGGCGGGAATCAATTCTTCCTTTATCAGTCCCTCTCTTCTGTGTCCAGGAATCCTGCTCACACCGCAGAGCAGCCGCGGGGAAAACTGATGTGTTTTCCAATAATGAAATAGAACACAGCAAAAATAAGTTTAAAAAGGTGCCTGGCTGGTCTGTCCCTGTAGTTCAGCACTCTTTTAATCTGGTGTCTGCTGGCTAAATGAGCTTCTGACTCTGTCTATGTCAAGTGAAGGAGCAGTGCTGTAAAAGTACTGGGCATAAACTGGCATTAAAGGTGAGGTGTATGTTGGCAGTTTATTACAGCATATCAAAGAGTACAAAATTATAATATAATTTTGAACGGACAACGTAGTAACTAGATTGAAAACTGTCAATATAATTTCTAAACAACGGTGTGTGTAAACGCAGCCCTTCTGTCACCTGATCCATCTGCAAAGGAGAGCCGGCGGCTGCAGAGCGGCCTATTGTGTGGGCCGAGCTGTGTGACTGCTCTCCCTTGTACCCCTGTAATGGGATTACATTAGCCAGGTTCCTCCAGCCGCTTGCTCTCCTCACACAGTGTGTGTCTCTCTCTCTCTCTCTCTCTCTCTCTCTCTCTCTCTCTCTCTCTCTCTCTCTCTCGCTCTCTTGCTCTCTCTCTCACACACACACATTTTGAAGGAGTATCCACCAGGCCAACTAATGTTTGTGCCCTGTTTACTTGCCTCTGGTCCTGTGTAATGAGGCAGCCTCATGCCCATTTCAACATCTTTTGTTTTCACACCAACATCCAGTTGTTACACTTCACTTCAAACACTCTTCACCTTTTGCTCTTTTACCAATTCAGTGAGACACAATGTTAAAGATTTTATGTTTTATTTTGCACAAAATAGTTGATTAGATGGCAACAGGACAAAACTGCAAGAAACAAGTCTTTGCGGTTGGAAACAATTTTCTCGGCAGTCGTGCAAGAGATTAGACTGTTTATAACTTGGCCTTTTTTTCTGGTCACTGGACATTATGTATTTTGATAAGTGCAGTGCTTTCCATTACAACTGATGGAGATTTATCTGTTTTAGCTTACGATACTCTATTTCATAATATAAAGGAGTTCTTTGTGTTAAATACAATGAAATGTATGATTGATTAAAAGGGTCTTGCTAGATTCTAGAGTTAGTCACCATAAAATTAAACCATGGATCAATGGCATGTCATATCGCTGCAGCTCTGCGCACTGCACATGTAATTCTAACCTTGAGACAGCAGCCATCTCTCACGTCAAGCCTTAGCATCAGGCTCAATAACTCGGCCACCCGTGGCTGCGGTTGCTACCGGCTACACTGCAGTGTTCTACTTTGGTCTATCATGTAAAACTTTGATCTTATGAGAATGAGACTTGCCACTGTGTGCAGTGTTATGTTTTTCACCCTCTACTTTGTCTGGTTTTAGCTCATACAGTATGTGTTTTTACTTTTACCGTTCTTACTGAACTTATAACAGCCCCTTGTTCTAGTGTGCTTTACTGGCTGTCTGTGATTTGAGAGTTAGAGTGGATCAAATCCATGACACATGTGTGGACAGGTGCCGTACTGCTGTCTGTCTGCTTTTTGTCGCTCTTGCTGGGTCTGCTACAGTCTTGCTCTGCTTTCTCTGGGCTTTCTCTACACTCACTGAGTCTGGATTACACTGCCACTGGTGAGTCTGCCAAAGAATTGATACTTGTCATTCACTCAGTTATATAGAATAATATCAGTTCATTTTACAGTTATGTATACAGAGAGTAAATGCTGTGTGTTATTGCACAAATAAACAAAATATTTGGTGGGTTGGGCAGGGAGCCCTAATACTTGATAAAGTATCGCAATACTTTCAATACTTTATTTTCCAGAAATTGTCAAACAAAACAGAAGATACACAATAACAGACCACCCACCACTTCTTCAATTACTTTTCAGCGTTGAGGACTGTCTTCTGTGTGACCCAACACTGTCCACAAAACTTGATCCAATGCTCCCCAGCCATTAAACACATGGCATTTCTTCAATGATTAAGATACCTACTTAGTCTTAAGATTATTACTATTCATCCTGGAAATTATGATAAATGAAAGTCAAGTTCTTCAGTGCGAGAAAGCCTGACAACCAAATGTTTACAAAAGTTGGCATGTTTTGTAGTTATTTTTCTTTGCTCTAGTTTACTCACCTTTCAGGCAGCTGCCATCTAGCATCCATAAACAGTACATGGTGGAAATATCATATCAAGAGTGGACAATTGACTGTACCTTTGATTAAATGTATTTCTTTTGTTGTGTCAAAAAGCATGTTGTAAATTTGTGCAGGAAATCTGGGGCATGTGGACTACATCAGTGACTTTGAGTTTGACCTCTTCATTCGCCCTGACACCTGCAATCCTCGCTTCAGAGTCTGGTTCAACTTTACCGTGGAGAACGTCCGAGAAACACAGGTGAGCTCAACACTAGTTTTTTTTTATTATAACCAACAACTTTTCCATATCAGTTTGAGTGATTTCTCATAACTATTTAGATTTAGGCAAATCTTAAAACCTCACTTATGGACACCTGGTAACTGGTTTAGTGCAGACCTGTTGAAAGTACTGTGTACTTTTATTGTTGTTGTTGCTATTTAGATATTAAATGACGTAGGCAGTCACTTGCAATGAATGGATGTAACAGAAACAAACAAGGATTAGACTAAAGCCAAAGCCACAGTGAAAAGATGTATCTGGAACATACTGTTGCTGCGCTCTTCCTGTGGAGTGTCCTGCACAGCCACAGTCTATCGAAGGCTATCAGGCCATCTCCCTGCAGTGCTGTAGTCAGCACTAATCACATTTTATGGCTGTGAGATGAATGGGAGGCCTAGGCTTGAAGCCGGATCGATCCCAGGGCCAGATAGTCCAGCGGCAGCAGGCTGCAGCCCGGGCCAACAGGATATTTGCTCTTGTGGCAAAATAACATAAAATGTATGAGAAAAAGTGACTGTGCAGAGAATGAGATAGGCAACAAAAGATTAATAAAATGAGCACCTTCATCCTGACTATAGTGGCACAGATAATGCACATTAATGACAAACACGGTTTATTACTCCTCTGAACAGCACTCAACTGGAGGCTTCCTCACACACTTCAGCCTGGTATTATCCCAGCATCCTTCTTCATCAGCCTCATGAACGTAATCTACTCAGTGGATAGTGTTGTGGTTATAGTCAAGGTGTGTGCAAGTGGCTCAATTAAGTTTGCGTCTGCAATCATCCCGTTCCACATAAATCTTTACGCAGCTTCCTAATGCTTGTAATATTCAGATATGAGACCAAAAGTGCAGAGAGAAATTAAACCGCTACAGAGAGTAATGGTCTTAGTAAATAAAGACTGTGTGCATAGCTATGTGGAAGAGAATGTGCTATAGAGATATCAGCAGGTTCCAGGGGGGAGCGGGCTGCTGGAGTGTTTCATCCAGCTAAGCCTTGCTAACTCTTAGTCTGAGCCAGGGGAATGGGGAACAGTAAAAGCCCGTGATATTGGAAGTGAGATGGCTATTTTGAAGGAATGTAAGCTGGTGAAACAGATTTGGTCTGCCTCAATCAGCTTAGCAGCTTTGTGGAAATTGGCTTCACTGTGGCACTGGTTATGATGGATGGCTGTGTGAATGTCTCTTTTTTGAATGTCCTTTATTATTTAGTGTTTCTCGGCCAATGACTTGATTCAAAATGCTGAGCATAGGTTCACTGATTCTTAATTTGTTGAAAAAAATTGTTTTCCAGGCACATTTTTGTTTCAATTATAGTATTTTATACAGTATTTTTAGTATCACTTCTTCTAGGTTGTTGTTGTGGCTTTGTGGAGAATAAGATATACCAAAACCTAATATCTGAAATAAAATAGCTCTCTAAAAGTTGTTTATGCCCATCTCTGCAGTGAATTTTACCGAGACATGTAACTCCTATCCCTGGTATTTCCTTTCCGCCTGTGTCTGTTATGGGCAGAATCAGTGGATGACTTGATATGACACCCCATTGGGTAAGTTGATATGGCATTCCATTCTGCTGAAGGGCTGTGCTTGATGTCAGGCTCCGTGAAGGGCATGGCTGTGAGCTATTATCATAGGAGCCTTCGGGGAGCCATTGGTGGAAGACAGGCAGTAAAACCTAGTGCCGAGTGCCTTCAACTCCAGCCACTGCTGTAGGGCTGATTTGTGCACCTCGCCCGGCCAGGGCTAGCATTGAGCAGCAAGGAGCAGGGCGTTCACTTCATTTCATCCCACAGGAGGAACCAGGCAGTACTCAATATCCAAACACATTTCCCCTGAAACAAGATTCAGATATTATTGTTGTGCTTTTCTAAATAAATTAAACAACTATTGTCTCATTTATAATTATTGGCTAATAATAATGTGTATCATCCTCACTAAGGAAATTAGACTGCACTGGTGTCAGAGAAAGGAACATTTGGACCCTTTTTTTTAGAGGCAGGTTCAGTGCTGTACTACTTGCCCGCCTAAAATTCTCCTAAAGATAGCCATATAAAATATATGTAGATCTATATCCAGCTGAATATAGCAACAAGTTATTCAAAAATATATGTCAAGCCATTAGTGAACTTGTGCTTTTCTCACATTTTGTGATCTGTTGAATACAAATTTGACACTGTGACTACAATATTGTGATTCAAACATTACTTGTCAGTAATATAACATAATGTGAGCTAATTGAGTTAAAAGGCCTTCAGACACGTTTAATGGGGTGACATTTCTGAACGTGTAATTTACTTATCACACAGATACATATTAATATTCTGATGTCTTTTCTGGAGCTGGGGATAAAGTGCTGAATGAGACACTGAAACAGAGACAAACAGAGCAGGCCAAGAGCTGTAATGGATGTGATCCACATTGATTTCTTTGTATAAAGACACAGTCAGGGCTGAGTAGAAGGTCCAGGGGCTGCACTTACCAGAAATGACTGCTTCATGTGGGCAATATATTCTCCTTCTGTTCTAAATACAGCACAATGCTTGCTCTTCTGGGAAGTTGGCTACTGCATGTCATGTTAAACATCGATTCCAGGCTCCATTATTATTGGTGCTTATCTAAGCCTGTTGGTCTATCAGGCCAGAGTGGTGGAGTGGACAACTTTAAACGTCACCTCCAGTAGAGGTTTATCACAAATATACTCAAATTGTAAATACTCTGGACGAGGGGCAGATTAATTCTGAAATGTCTTGCCACAATGCCAAAAATAGAGTGAATTCAGAAATGTTCTGAAGTCTGACCGACGTGTAGTCTTGATGGAATCATACAACCATGGCATTAACTGAACGGATTTGATCTCTGTTCTTACTCTGTATCTCTTCTCTTGTCCTTGGTGTTGCTCTGGTGTCTATGCTGTCCTTCAGTGTTGACAGCAGGGGGACAGGAAGGTCTCTAGTGCACTGTGGTCGGGGCTTAATCATTGGTGACGTAGCTTAGCCAGAAGTGCTCACGACGGACATCTGCTCTGTGCTGGGTGCCCACGGATGGCCTGTGGGAGAGCTATATGTGGTGTGATGCTGGAAGGCTGGCTAATCCACCTCACTTTATCATACGCCGTAACACACAGAGACAACATGCTCAACACACGTGCAAATATCGGACCTACCGCGTCAAAGCTTGTCATTCCAGTATGTACGTAGTTCAGAGAAGTATTGCCTTTAATGCCTCTGCTGCACATGGTGTAAGGTAGATAGGCATGCGTCCCGTGCTTGTGGTCTGCCGTTTTCTTAAAAGCTGGTTTTCCCCACACTTAAAGACATAGGCGTATGTGTGTAACTCTGCCAAACGGATTATTGCACTTCAAACGCTTTGCATTGGACCAAAAAGTTTAAGTTTCCTAGTTTCAGAACCCTGTCAGAAACTTCTGGAACTGCTCAAGCACTGTTTAAAAGATCCCGCATGACATCAGAAGGGGGGGTAGAGTATCGGAAGTGACCTTTTTGCTGTTAAGAGGAAGTCATTGTCAGGGCTGATGCTCTCCAGATCACTCTATAATGACATGGACAAAGGAATATGACAACAGCAGCAAATGAATTTTCAAATTGTCCTCTTGATAGCAAAATGAGTTTCCACTGGGTTATCTCAGCTGACGCAAGGTTCCTTATCAAAATTCATTGCCTTTAGCTTGATGCTTTATTCACTTAAAGAAGGAGGTTCAGAGCCAAGGGCATGTTTTGAAATAAAGCAGAGTGAAGAGACTTTTTATTTGCTGTCTGTAAAGAATTGTCAAAATTTAAATAGAACTGAATATGAGCTTTTGAGAGATTTAGAGTGTCAAAGGTCCTGAAGAGTGAGTATAAATTATACTATAATAAAATAAGTATAGGAGAAAAAGTGTGATGATTTCATGCAAAAATACTAATAAACAAGAGTGTGAATTTCAAATGTTAAGAGCTTATATACAGTCGGTTGTAAGTATCCCCCTTTAACTTTTGCCACGCTATGGACCATAAACATAAATATATTTAATTGAAATGTTATGTCAAAGACACACACTAAATGACACACGATTGTGAAGTGAAATGAAATTTATACATGATTTTGAATTTCTTTTTATTAATACAAAACTGAAAAGTGGGGTGTGCATAAGTATCGGTCCTTTTAGTGCAACCAATTGCCTTCAGAAGTTGAATGAAGATTTCTGAATGATCACATGTTGACCTAATGACTAAATAGAGTCTACCTGTGTGTAATCGCATCTCAATTTAAAATGAAAACCATAAGAAGTCCCTTTTCTGTTTACCAGAAGCCACATGGAGGGTACATTGTGGCTTCTGGCAAACAGAAAGCGGGACTTCTTATGGTTTTCTTATTTGGCTTGTTCTTGCCACTCTGCCATAAGGCCAGATTTGTGCAGTGTACGACTAATAGTTGTTCTGTGTACAGTTTCCCCCACCTGAGCTGTAGCTCTCTGCAGTTCATCCAGGGCCATCATAGGCTTCTTGGTAACAGCGCTGGTCAGTGCTTTTTTTGTTTCTGTCGGTAAGTTTAGGAGGACGGCCGGGTCTTAGGTTTGCAGTGATGCCATACACTTTCCATTCTTGGATGGTGTATTTAACTGTACTTTGAGAGATGTTCAAAGCTTTGGAAATCTGTTTATAACCTAACCCAGCTTTATACTTCTCAATAACTTTATCCTTGACCTGTCTGGTGTGTTCTTGGACTTCATGTTGCTGTCTGCTCCCCAACAGTCTCTTAACAGACCTCTGAGACCGTCACAGATCAGCCATATGGATGTTTTTTCAAAGCAAATTGTTCAGTAGAAGTGAACAACAGCACTTGTTGCTAACATTAGCATAGGTAGCATGAAGCTAACGTTAGCTTCCTAGTTGGCATTGTGAGTTTTTAAATCATTTATTGCCTGTTGAACCACTCTGCTTATATACAGGACTCTGTTTCTTTATTTTGTCAAAACATATATTTATAATTCAACATTTCTTAAAATAATGGTGGAGAAAACTAATTTGTTTTCCCCCTCTGACTGCTTCGAGCATGACCATAAATGGGCAATTAAGATGCCGTCTGTATCTGCACCCAGTACTTTTGAGCGAGCACTAGAACGTTGATACGGGTTAACGTATTGTCCCCGTATGCGCATTTTTCCTTTATAATTGACTGACCCTGCAGCTCCACAGATCTTGAGCTGGGTTGGACTATCTAGTTGTACATGATTTGGGCTCATGGGCGAAACAATCTCCTTCTGACCCAGGGAGATCATGCACACTTTAAACAGAAAGGCCCCACACAATCCAAACACTGTTCCTCCTGCAAGGCGACGCTGTGAAGTTACCACTGCGTAAAGTCCTGACTGTGTTCTGGATTTGGTGTGATGGCGCAGTGAGGGCCTGCTGCTGCCACATCTGCATATGAGGAGATGATGCTGCCGTGGAGACATGGATCATCCTTTTGCACAAAGTAATGAATACTGATTGCACAGCGGATTGAGAGGCCGCGCAATCTGCTGCTGCACAAATGAAACAACTGCAGCACTAATCAAATAGTCTTTTCATGCCAGCGCAGCCCTCAACTTGGGTTAAATTCAATTCAGATTCACAGTTTTTCAGGCCTGAAGGCAGACGGCAAGGGGGAGATCTAAATGTTGTAATTAGACTATTTTTTAATGCACACGTGTGTCGATGTGCATGTGTGAAGGGGAGAGGCGAGGCTTCTCTGGCATCATTGTCATTAAACACTTGGTTATTTCAGATAGCAGTGGGAGGAAGTGTCCAATCACAGCAAACACACACAAACGCGCACATTTAGCTAATTATGCCAACTGGTGGCATGGGAGAACACATTTTCCTGCATTGTGTATTTAGGGAACAGCAAGGAGCGTTTGAAGGAGAGCCGCGGTGCCTCTTTGATGCCGCTTTTGTTTAGATGTTTGTGCGGTTTAATAATTTAATCAAGCCAAACGTCCTCCTTCTCGCAGTATAAAGTGTGTGTTGGTGCAGGCTAATTACACTGCAGATTGTTCTCCTGGTGCTGCAGATGAGAGAGTAGATCCAGGAGGGGGAAGAGGAGGCTAAGGGCTGTAATTTAACAGTGCTCTGATGCTGAGGCTGTCTGTCGACTGCTGCTTTATTGTTCTGGGATGATGCTGACAAGATACTATTGTAATGTTCCTTCTGAGGGGAACGCAGTGTTCTACTGCATTATTGTACTTTTGACTTTACCCTTAATGTTTGTGAAGTGTGTGCATAGTTTAGATTGTTGGTTGTCTCACCAATTGTTGCACCAATCTCTGAAGACTCGATTATGCACATTTTTTGTATTCAGCAAACATTGGCAGGAAGCAGGAACAAATATGGAATGTAACTATAGATAAGATCAACACTTTTAGATTTCATTTTTCTTTTTATATAACTAGACAGTGTTATTGATTACAGCAGTGTGGTAATCATTTTAAGATATTACTTTGTTATTTTATCAGCTTGGATATTTTTGATTTGTTGGAATATAAAGGTCAAATAGAAATAATTCAGCTACTTGTAGTACTCCTTAATATGTTGACGCCACAAACATTTAGCCACACAAACGCAGTTAACACAATGCACATATTAGCTGTTAAACTGAGTCCAGTGGCCCTATTGTTTCGTGAAACTCAGAGGGTACAGCTGCAAAGTGCCTGTCATAAATATCACAACATCTAAAATGTGTTGACTCTGCTTCTGTATGACTGACATAGTACAGGTTTTTTCTATTTTCTGTACTAAGTCGCAATATCTGACTATGCATTGGCCCTTACAGATTAGAATTTTAATTCCAAAATTGTGTTGTAGGCTTTATGACTCTTTAGAAGCTTGTAGCAAATGTTTGCTTTTTATTTTTGGCTGTAGCTTAAATATTCTTCGGGAAAAACAATGAAAAAGTGTAGTAGCATTTGACATGCCGTCGCCCAATGAGTCCTCACAAAATTTTTTATTTACCTGGGTCCAAATGAAATAAGCAGATCATGTATGAAGGCAGGGGACAGGACACAGGCTTTGTCCTCCACAAGATAAGGTTAGTGTGTTTGTGTTAGAACTCCACAGCAGCATTCTGGGACAAAGAGAATAAACAAATATTCACTCAAGAACATTGCTATTTTTATAAATAAACAGTTAATTTTTTAAGAGCTTGCAGTTCTAAAGACGGGTGTTTGGACAATTATTAATCTGAAGTGCCAGTGCGCTGTTCTGCCGAAGGCTGCATAGCAACTGTAATAACCTGCTACTCTGATTTTCTTTTGAAACATCTCCATGTAGCCTTTTCAGTTGCTCTTATCCAGCCTTTCATTGTTTTATTGCTTGTTCTCAGAGGCTGAAGTGACTGTACAGATGTGAGGATTGCTGAGGGGTTGGCTGTTGCTGTAGTGCTTGTTTGAACAGGGATGCTTCCACATGTGCGCTTTAGTCTCAGCAGTAGGCCTCATTTAGCCTCCATACTGTCACTGGTCTGTGCGCTGATTGTTTGATGCCTTGCCAAAGAGAGGAGACATTTATAGCTGCAATGTCCAGTCAGTGCTACATTTTTGTGAACAGCGTTTGAGTAGTCGTGTGGTCTACATGATGCTCCCAGCACTATCTCTCTGCAGCACCTGGGTGAGTTGGCATCAGCACTCTGAATGGCCAAAAATCAAGACTCCAGTCTCACCAGTGCCGCTTTCAGATGCACAATGGGAGTAAACAGCAGAGAGCAGTGCGTGTCGTTGAGCCCCAGGGGACCTCACTTCCGGTCCCTATCGGCTATAAACGTTTTGTAATGTTTGTTACTGTCTCCAAGCTGTAACAACATGTAACCAGAATACGATTTTAAGATTGTTTTTTATGGATCAAATAATTTTTCACATTTTGAGGTGTACCCAAAAACACTGAACCACAACCAAGCGCAGAAAGTTTAGTGTTAGCAAAGCATGGCTCATGTATGTGCACATGCAAGCCCGGTCATGTGTGCTGCTGCTCTGCTTTCATATAAAAGTGTGATTCAGTGCTAAGTTAAACCATTATAATAGAATTACAAACAGCAACATTAGCTTTGGTGCTCAAAGCAAATCCACATTGTTTCATAACCGTTGATGACCATGTTGCATAAACCTTTACTTCTGCCATCTCTTTAATCTCTGTCCATCGTTACACTGATGGGCAGTCATGGGGGTCCCCAAGGGTTGCTGCTGAATTCGTTTCCGGAACTTGGCAACCCCTGCTGGACCACCTCTCAAAGGAGTTGTATATTTTCTAGAGACGAAGGACACATTTTATGCTAAAATGTTATACAGTTCTTTCCGTTTCCTTGATGTAGGCTTATTTTGTCATGTTCTCTAGCTTGTTTTGTTCTTTTCATTTGAAAAAAATTAAAGCAACAACAATTTACAAATACAATGCAATAATGGAAAATATGGCACACTTTTACAGCTTGCTTTGCGAGAGAACGCTAATAGACCTTTATGAAGTAAACTTTTGAGGAAATGTCATCTGGGATCACTGTAAAATATAGAAACACTGCTGCTAGATCTCTAGTTTAGTGGCAGGTTTAGAGGCAGTGTTTCAGAGTAAACAGATGTTGTTTGTCTTTTTATGTGGAGATTTAGCCTCTCTGGGGATGCTGCAAACCGCTGTGGCTACTGCAAGCTCACTAAAGGAGAAGGAGATGGAAGCATCTCAAAGACATGAATGCTGTTTCAGAACTACAGTACAGTCTCTCATGGACAACGTGTGTTTCTGTGGATTTTGCTGTGTCTGTGTAAAATATGGCCAAGTACACACCGTCTTTTGATTGTTTTTTTTAATGTTCTTATTAACAAAACAGACAAAGCCAACAAACAATGATGACGCAGTTGATGGGATGCTCTTTGTCAATCAACTCTGCAAAAATCACAATTCATTATGAATAAATTCAAACTGGGATGTGTTTTATGGGTTAGGATGACTCTCAAGTGTTCAAACAAAGCTTCATCTACAGCCTGTGGAAGTAAACTGTTACACATTGGTCTATCATGAATTTAAAACGGTCTCTCAGGACTTGCACGGGGAGAAGTGTGCCGACGGCCACTTCAAGCTACTTTTCAAATAATTCTCTCTTTTCATTCAGCTTCGCCACTTGAGGATTAACCACATCCTACGTATGTTATACCATTCCTGATGTCCGGTATTTTTTCTATACATGGGTGATGCCGCATGCTATCTGCCTCCTCCCATCTCATCTGGTGTAGCTCTTGGCACATAAATAGCTGCCTCTACCCCCCGTCCCTTTAATTGTCCTATCATAGTTAGCCACTGCAGCACTGACAGGCTATATGCGCTGTCAAACCTCCCAATCCCCAAAGGAACATCTCTCCTCTCTGCAAGATTTTAGTGAGTGCACATCAAATGAAATGCCTGAAATGTCCAGGACCAAAGGAAAGCCAAGAGAAAAAAAAAATAAAAAATGAAATGGGGGAAGACGTGGTAGACAGAAGTTGGGCATATAATGAGTAGTCACGGAATTAATAGCATGCTCATACAAAGTAGAACACTTCTCATGTGACAAATGTGTAATTAAGAATGATTTTATAGCCCCCCCCTTCCCCATGTGAGCAGCCACTGATGGACTGGATGGTGGGTGGGAAGGAACAAAGCATCCCTGTACTTGTCTTCAGCGTGTTTGTATTGCGATATAGAACCCTTTAATTATGCCGCTATTAGAAATTACCACCAACCCCCATCGCGCACTGATACTGACTGATACCACGGGATGTTGTTGTCATTTTGGCACAGCGCCTCACTTTTGTGTGTGTGTGTGTGTGTGTTCGTACGTGAGTAGTGAAACTCTTATTTCTTCAGCCAGAACATGTGGATTTTTTAGATAACATATTCGTCCCACGCACAAAATATTTACTGCTGTTTTAATTCGTCTGCCGGGGTTAAATAGGCGTTTGAAAGCGCGTGTGGCCTGACATAACATCGGGAGCGCCGGCGGGATCATCCCCGAAAAGCCGTGTATAATTTTTATCTTTTTTTTATCTTTACATGTATATGCTCATTAATTAGCCCTTACAGTTAATGAGGCAAATAATTACAACACTGCAAGGCCTGTGTTAATGATAAGCGCTACGGTCAAGATAAAATAAAGTGTAAAATTGTTGATATCCATCTCGTGTTTTCCACCGGTTGTATAACAGGTCTATGAGTCTATGTTTTCATATGGAGGTAGAGACTGGTCTGAATTCTGTGGTAGAATTTCTTATATCTCTAAAACAGATTTCTTAAAAGAAAAAAAAAAAAACTGTTCTAGGAATTCTACCTACTCTGATTGTAATTCCGTTTGCCGAAAGGTGTTGATGAGGGAGAGAACAACATGTAAAACATGTTTGGAATGGACAAACTGTTCCCTTTTGTATATTATTGCAACATTTCTGAGTAAAGATCAGGGAGCTGTTTCATTCTGAGAGATCACTGAGAGCACACACGGACCATGAAAAAAAAAAAAAAGACAGTAAAAGTAAACTTTGTTGTTGTTGTTACATTTTTAAAATATGGACCAATTTGAATAAATTACACATATAAGAGTTACTGTAAAGTTTATCCTCTGGCATGATACCTTGTGCAGGGACTTTTTTAGATGACCTCAATATCGTGATCTCTCAAATGTTCTTGTATTAAAAAAGAAAAAAAGGTCCCTTCTATAATTGGCTCCCGATCATATTACATATAGTTAAATGAGTTGGTGTGGCAGTAGAAATGTAGCTGTCCGTCATCCGCCCAACTGCATTAACCCTGTGCCTCGGGGCTCGCCGCTTCCATTTCACTGAGACGAATACAGGTCTTGGCTGGGGGCACCCTGGCAGCCCGCATACTTAACGACTTATTTACTGTTTAATGGCTGTATAGCGCACCACAACAACAATTAATGAGAAAATGCCACATTCACAAGCGGTGGGGGAGGCCAGGTGGTGGAGGTGATTTTCTCCTTCCAACTTTATCTCCGCTCTGCCTTCTGCTCAGGCCTGATAAACTCGCTGCACACCTGACTCCCAGACAGACAGACAGACAGACAGACAGGCAGGCAGGCTGACATGCTGACAGCCACTTTTTATAAAGTCTGTAAAACCTTTTTTTCCTCAATAATTGTATGTTATGCCTCCTTTAAAAACTAAATCTCGGCTTTTGTTTCTTGAGTTTGTTATGGCACACTGCTCATCTGTTTATTCTGAACAGGGCCTATCTCCGTCACGTCTATCTGCTTTTCTACTGCTTCTACGGCGGGAACAAAGCCGCGCGTTTCCCTCCGTCCTCTGTTGTTCTTGCCGGCTCTCTTTAGCCTTGTGAATACCATCGCTCAAGCAGTGAGCTGTTGCAGGCACTTTGTTGCTGACCATGGTGCTGAAAGCCTGCTGCCCTCCAATTGCCAGAGTGTTCATTTCATGGTTCATATACCCCGTTCTCCATTTGTCAGAACGCCGTTAGCCCCCGCGCTTATTTCCTTAACCCTTTCCAGCACAAATAATAACAAATCAACGCTTATTTGTTTTGTCGTCTTAACATATACAAATCATCTCCCAGTGGTTACTTTCAGTTACTGCTCTGTCTAATGTTTTAATTGATCAAATCTTCAGCATTCTACTAAACCATTTTTTGAACAGGAGGTTGCTGATACAATTTTAAATGATGAATATACAGGAGCATGCAATTCTTGAATTCTTTCCCTCAATGGCCGACATGTTGACCTCGCCTCTCTACACACAAATACGGCATTTCTAATTGCTGTATGTGTGTGTAATCAATTGTTTATTAATATTTACCCCATGTTTATTGGATTTGCACTGTAGTAGACTCTTGGTTGTCAAAGAGAAGCTGATTGCCATGCAGATAATGCTTTTATTCTCCAATCCATTCTCCTCTCAGTGTCCTTCTTTAGCGGACCCTCTAGATTCTGGTTTCAAATTGTCCTTCATGCCAAGCTGGATTTTACCCGCAGTGCTATGCCAGACACTAAGTAAATGTGTTTTTCAATCTATCTACCGGGCGACTATCCCATTCTTGCCCTCTTCCCTCTTCTGCCTGTGGACTCACCAGTCCCCTGTGTTTTAGGACAATCTCCACGTCTTGTGATCGCTCTGCCTCCCCCTACCTGCCATCACTTCTCCTAGGGTTCGATAAATAACCCTGCACCTCTCTGGCCCTCAGCTTTACTGGCAGTTGCGGGATCACATTTGTTAAAATATCACCTGCTGTAGAGAGGAAATTGATACCGCTGCAATGTGCTCCAGGCTATGGAGTGTTTCTGTGTTGGAAGTGAAATGCCACAATGGAAGCAGTTGTTGGAAAGTTCGCCTTTTCCTCAAAAGGAAAACATCTTAATATAGAATAGGAATTAAAAAGGTAGTGCAACTTTTTGTTGAGAAGCTGTAACTAAACGATGGGTCATAAAGTGTAATTAGCTAACACAAAAACTGCATTTATAAAATGGAGCTTCCCAATTTGCATTTCCAGAAATGTTTTAGTAAAGGTACAGAGGTGAAATAGCCTGGATTGGACATGCAAGAAATCCAATTTTCATCAAAAAAGAGAAGTTCATTAAAATACTGCAAACTGTTTAGCCTGCTTGGTTCCAGGCCATTGCTCCACAAACAGACCAGTGATCAGGAGAGACACCCCCAGTTGACCAGGTAAGAGGAAGATGCAAAACTTTCCTACTCTCTCCAACCTGCCATTATCCAGATGGCGCCATTAGCGATTAAGCCAGCACATTTTTCCCCTCTTATAATTGACTCCATAGGCTATTAGGCAGGTTGGCACTGGGCTAGGTCCACTGATACACACTCCAGATGTTCCCTTTAAGTGTGTGCGGTGCAGTGAGTGCTGAAAGGGAGTTTTGGTGGTTGTGGCAAAGGCTGCCTATACATATGGACCAAGGCCCAGGACGTTGGGCGTGAGCAGAAAAAAGTCACATTCAATTATATCAATGTCTGTATCAGTGGGCTGTTGGCTGTGCATCGCTGCATCTCTCTAACCCCCAGGGAGCAGAGATTAAAGTGTTCTGTTTTCTGTGGGAGATCTTTGTCGCTGCTTTTTGGTTTTAATCTAAAGATTAAATTATCTCTCATCCGTTGTCTGTTCTTGAGCGTGCGTAAGCTGAGTGATGTTTAAAAGGCATTATTAAAGTTGGCTTAAAGAAACAGTTGTTGTGTTCCACTCAGTTTAAAACAAACTTTTGAACTGAGAAACAAAAGTAGAATGAATTAAAAGCCGTTTTCATTTGGACTGAACTATTGGCCGTTAAGTGACACTAAAAGCATTCTTACACTAAAGGCCAGCGCACATTAGAACGCAGTGCACTGCGGCACATCATTTGATGCGCGTGCGTGTGGCGTGTCAACACACCCTGGAGCGTGCTGCATCACTTCAAAGGTTTTTCTCAAACTGCAGCGCTTTAAACGTGTGTTTAGCTATTTATCATAAATAAAATAAGACACGTAGGTCACTGTTAAAAGAGAGCAAATGTGGCTCTTTTTTGCATGTTAATAGCAAGTTGGCGACAGACACGAGTTTACCTGCTCAGACGTTTCTCTTCTTCTGCTGCTTCTCTTGTCCCTCCCAACAAGTCTACAGCAGTCTCCCTGCCAGAGACCTGTCTGTGAGTAAAAAGCCTGTGTTTTCCTCCGCGGCGCCGCCTTTGAATTCGCCGCCACCTCGGTGTGCATTCTCTCATAGAAATGATAGAGGCGGATTTTTTTTTTGATACACGTCAAAGTGTTTTGGTGTGCGTTGGCCTTTAAGCTCATGTAACAGCATTTGTCTGGTTGAAACTAAACTTTGGTCCTGGAAAGACTTTGCCAAAACCCCAAGTACATGCAATCAAAATCCTGTCCTGTTGTAGCCACAGCTGACTTGGGGCTGACAGACCAAGGCTTGGCGGCCTTTCGGACCACTACCAATCACTCAAATACACCACATTTTATACGTACAGGTAAGGTGGGTGAAGTATCTTACAGATGCTCATGGACACAATGATAATATTCTGCACAAGGAATGTTTACCACTTGAGCCACTGTCGCTCCAAACACTAAGGTCGTGTTGTCACGGCGACGTGAAAACAGGAAGCAACCTCACTCTCTCCTTGTGCAGCCAAGTATTTTGCCTTTTTCTGCAAACTGCATTTGTGGTTTCTGTGTTCCACATTGTTTTTCTGGATACTTTTGTACGTCTTTGCCGAGTTTTTGTGGAGGTTTGGAGGATTTGTTTACTTTGAAAGTCTAAAATGGTCCTGAAGAAAGCAGCTTTTTAAAGGTAAACAAAATGCTAGCTTATCAGCTAAACCCATTTGAGACCTACACATTTCTTCTTCTGAGACACTGAAGAGGCACCAAGAGCCCCCACAGCTGCAGCTCAGTGGAGGTGTCACAAGAGGAGCTACAGGAAACAAAAAAGGACAAACGAGAGATGGTGAAAGACTGTTGTGGAGCGGAGGGAGGAGGAGAGGGAGCTGACCAGTGCAGGACACCACGCTCTGAAACAGGGACAAACCCAGGAGGCGCTGCACCATTTCAGAGGATCAGAGGAGACAGAGGGCAGCCAGCCAGGTTTCTTCCGAGTGCTACAGTTTCCACGACCTCCAAGGTCATGCGGGTCAGGTTGACACAGTGGCAGCGCGGCTCAGCCGCAGCAGCTCAGGACTAACACCTGAAAACGATTTCGTTTTACACTTGTGCAATGACAATAAAGCACTTACTTACTTACTTACTTAATGGAGTCATTGATCGGGTGATAGTTAGTGCAAGCTGAAAAGTAGCCTATAGCTATTTCTGTTCATGTTGCACCTAATTTTTTTTAAATTGCCCATATTACAGTTTTAGGGCCCCAAATCTGATACTTAAATGAGAGAATGCTGTGTGGGTAAAACATTTGTAAATGCTGCTTATCCACTTTTGCACCTGCTACTCATTTTGCACATGAGCAAATGCTTGGTAAATGTCACCCAACACAAACCAACACAGCAGCAACAGCTTACAACAATTACTGAAGTAACTTTCAGTGATCAAGAAAGTGTCCTCTGCTGTTAGCATCAAACCCCAAACAAAAGTTTGTCCACAAAGAGCTATTTCAAAGCTTATGTGGTCCGGCCCAGTATTTATATTACATTACCAACTGGACTTTCAGTAATCCTTTTATCCCTAAAAAAAGAGTTCAAAGTCATTATTTATTCATCTGCCCATGGCTGGTGCTAAAGAGGAGAGCAGCTCTCAGGTTTCCATCAGCTATTAGTAAACAAATCAATGCAGCAGGCTGGGGCTCTCAGAACAGAGCCTTCTGCCCTTTGCTGTGACTTTGAGGGCACGGCTGAAGCAGACCTATACATGACACTCAATAGTGCCTCTGGAGGAAAAAGACAAATCTTTTTGACAGATTTTTATATTTGGCTACAGCATGTCTTGAGTCTCTGAAATTACAACCATATAAAAGGCCACAATTAAAACAGCTACATCATTTATTCATGCTATCAATCTTATTTGAGTGAATAGTTGTCGTTAGATTACTTGCACAAAAGGTTTAACACATTATACTACTGGGAAATGCTCCAAAATTCATCCCGACCCACCCAATGATAGGTATCTGATGTAATCAAACGGCACAGTTTGAGGCCCCTAATCCAATCTCTTTGGCAAGATACATTGTCATTTGGTATAATTGTAATTATGAACTGAATTGTAAACTGTCTGTAAGGGAATTGAATTAGCTGAAGAAGATGTGTAATATGATTGAGAACTAAGAGGAATCAATACAGCAGTCTTTGCCATCTCCACGTTGACCCGAATCCTGTTTCGCTGTGAATCTTTGGGGGATTGGGCTTAATTCAATCTTGTGGCGCTAACACGTTCCCTGTCCCCTCCACATGGCTGACAACAGCTCTGTCTTGATTTAGAAAGCGGTGCTGGAGCCCTGCTGGGAAAGCATGCTGCTGAGAAAAATGGCCATGGCTGGATTTTATCCATCAGATTGGATAAAATACACATGGACATAAAGTCCAAACTGTTGGCATATGGCTATATGTTGGCATGGAGGAAAGCTGGTGCAGTGGCTGTATGATAAGCCACACAAGCTCCATATGTGCAATTGATAAACAGCCTTTTCAGCAGGACTCACCTGCCTTGACAAATGGATGTACAGTCAGTGTATAGAGTCTCATTCTTGTGGGTGCAGCTCATCAGCGCAGCCTCTTCCCTGATGGAGAAAGGAGCTCAGAGAGAGAGAGCTTCAGCTCAACTGTGGACTGCTCTGATGGATGGACCCTGAGAACATGGAACTGGGACTGGAGGAGGTGTGTAGCTAACCATGACAAGTGAAAACTCTTGTTTTATGAAGCTACTCTAGAATTTTTTTTTACAGTTTAGACATGGTCATATCTTTCTGTTTGAATGTTACTTGTGTCGTAAGTTTTGTGGTATTCCATTATCCAGAAACATACATAATAATCTAATTCTGCATATTGGTATTGGCTCAAGAGTCAGAGAATGGTCACCTAATGCACTCCTTTTTTGTGTTAGGACATTATGTGTTAAGTTTATTTGTGCAATTGTAGTGTACTTTATCATGCTCGTGCTGTTTGTTGCAGTCTCATAGGACGGTGATAAGAACTCATCCAGTGATGTTGTCTTATTTTTTATAACATTTTTTTAGCTTGACTGATCAAAATTAAAGCTCTTGCCTTACACTACACACTGAAGTAATCAGAGCCAACAGAAAAACGCATGTCAGATGCCAAGGAGAGTCCAATGTCAGAGAAATCAATATGTCTGCCCCCTCCCAAAATCAAAGTCTCTTTTTCTCTACCTCCCTGTGCGCCACATCCTGATAACAGCTTGTGTGTTGTCTCAAATCAAAGCAAGTGTCACTTCATTCACTCCTACAGTGTTATTTCAAATATTTATGCAATTTATGATTTACTGGCGCTTGGCCCTCAAGCAAATGCGTGAAACCAAAACATTTTTCCAGTTGCGCTGGTATCTTTCATTTGAGTGTGTCGGTTTTGATTGCTCACATTGTGTTTGTCAGTGCGGGGAAGCTCGTAAAGGTTATACAGAGCAGTGAAAGGCTATCTCATTCAGCAGCAAACAGAGGGGAGCGTGTCCCAGGAGGCAGTGGCAAGAATGGACCGGGGATACAAATAACGTTTCCTGGCCTTGTTATTAGGAATGTGCTGATAAGGTGAAGGGTGATTACGAGGTGTGTCTTAACACACTTCCTCGTGACGTCTAAAGGCCTTTATGCAAACTCATTGTAGCAGCGAGCCATTGTGTCTGGACATCACCTGAACACTGTCTTATGTTGACATCCACTTAATTCCACGGGGTCATTTGGTATTTGTCTTTCCAGCTAAGTGTGCTCAGTAGATGCGAGTGGCAGCAAGAGGATGGAGAGCTGTGTGGGATGATTGTAGGCCTGGGAGAAAGGGGTAAAAGCGATTCACAGAGGTGTTTACGGAGGCAAAGTAATATCCAATAATGTCCCTTTCTGCAATTGCATTTAACCCCAATGGCTTTGGCTGCCCACTCTTTCTCATCGCACCTCTTCCTACAATCCAACAACAACAGAAAAATGCTCTCTATGACTCTAGGGTGACAAAATAGTTGCCTTAAAATGTTACATTTTCCAAGTTTACCTCTGTAATATTCGTTTCCAACAGTCCCCACCACTGCTGTATTTTTGTATGTGTTCTAATTAAACCTTGCATCTTAAGAATGTATGGCTTTGATGCAAATCCGAGTCACTTTGATGTAATTAATTGTATTTGTGAACTGAATATAAGGATTTCCATGTTTAGGGCGTCCTCGTTTACGACTTAAATCTTAAACATTGTTCATCTTTGATTTCAAGATGATTTTGTTGATATAAAAGTCTGACAAACTTCCTTTCGCCAGATTTCAATAATATAGTAGATTTTAACAGATAGATCTCAATACTGATAGACCCTTTTTGATTGCTTCAACTGTCTTCTTGTCTCCTCTTCAACCGACTTTAATCTTTTGCCTCATTCTGCTTGTCCCGGTGCAAGCGAACCTATGTGTGGAGGTGATTTATCTGAGACTCCCACCAGGTCCCACCGCAGCCCCCACCCTCCACACACACACACGCACGCGAACACACACACAAACCCACAACCACATTACACACACAGGTAAGCAGCAGCTGTGATATGTTTTAATTACAGTTTTAGTCAGAACTAATTAAGCTTTTATATCTGGAGGGACGTCTCTATTCACATCCCCCTGCACTTAGACCAATGGCACATAGACATCTTTGTTCTAAGCATTAAATAGATCTGCAGTTTAAATATCACAACTGTGTAAAAATCATTATTACTTGAGATGATTTAAGACAATCCCTCCTGAGCATAGTTTTGGGGGGATGTTGCATTTAGCAACTGTGCCTTAAGCTGCAAAGTGGACAGTTGACTATTTTATGGTCTGAGGGAAAAACGAAACAAAATGAATTTTAGTCGTCCACGATAGTCGCATTGTAGTGTTTGACAAAATGTACTGCCGATTTGTTTGAGCTGATTTGTGTTATTGATTCACTTCAAACAGCACTTACATGTTCCACATTTACTGTATATCCAACAACACAATGGTCCAACAAAGACTTGTCCAGCTAGAGCTACTTCCAATGCGGATGATGAATTGCTGCAGTGGCTGTATTCTAGCAATTTCTTTGGCCTTCCTGGATTTATTGCAGGCGAGACTTGACGGAACAACGAAGCACAGAAAAGGACCCAGGGACCTGGTTCAGTGGCCTTGCGTCAAGTCGCCTGGACCTGGTCACCTATTACTAGAACTGGTGAGAACATTCAATCCCACATCAAAAATAAATCCATTAGAGCAAAAAAAAAAAAAAAAAAACGCTACAGCAAAACATGTTAACATATTTATTTCATTTTAGTTACGGTCCAGAATGAAAATGCACAATTTTGTTTTGTTTGGAGAACTTCAATCAGTAATAAGTATAGTTTACTTTTTGATTTAGAAGTGAATTGCTCAAAATAAAATAAAAAAAAACTATTGGGCTATAAAGTTGTTTAAAACTCAGAATAACGCCTGAAACCAGGATTTTAAACACAGTCTTTAGAAGTATCAGTGAACAGAAGTTGTCATTTAAATTCGACTTGCTCATTGACAGGGCACACTACATTTATGGATGTGATTGTATGGACAAAAGGAACCCAGATGAGAGGAAAGGGAAGACATTGGAAGACTTTTATGTTGTCAAGGTGTGCCCCAATTAAATTATGTAGTCAAGAACTGCGCTAAAGAAAATGTGTGTTTGATGACTATTGCCTATGCTTTGTGTTGGAGTGTATGGCACAGATGGAACGTCTTCCCAGGGATTGCGGTGTTACTGGAAGAGGAGAGCGGTGGTAATTGCATTTTAATTACAGTGTTGATGGTTGTGTGCTCTGCCAGATGGAGGGTTTTTTACAGATATAAGCAGAAAATAAATCAGCCCACTGGAAAATGAGGCGGCTCCTAGGTGACTGGTTACCTGTTGAACTGAGGCGCTAACCTTGTCTTAAGTCACAGATGAGAAGGATTACTCAGGACAGGCGAGAATGCACTTGCGACAGACCACACGTGGGTATTGCAAAGGCACAATTACTTAAAATGAAGACGACTCAAGCTGCGAATCCAGGCTTTTATACTGAAAACTGTGAATACATTCCCAAATTCTTGCTGATATCTACCTTTTCGGATTGTAAACTCCATTATTTCAGGTCATAGTGTCTGCTAGATTTACTTTAGCCATGTGTGACATTAAAGCAGAACTAAGTACCTCATGCCCCTAGAGGCCATAAGCGCTACTGCAGGTGTCATAGCATGTTGTGTTTTTTACTCATTAATTGTCCGTGATAATAAAATCTACGCTGACAGAAAAGTCAAAGGGAGAGAGGGATATTGTACATTGTGCCACAACCCAATTACACAATGGAGACAATTTTTGTCACTCAAACTTGGCTGTAAATACTGCTAAAGTGGTGCTAGCCAACAGTTAGCTTTGCCCATTCGCCTGTTAGCTTCTTCTTCGTGATTCCGTTAGTGTGTATTGGGCCTCCGGGTCGGAGCAGGCAAAGTTGCAATTGTGGTTTTCTGGCCAGACATACCAGGGGGTACACTTGTATTACCCCCAGAGGGACGATGCAAAAGGATTTAAGGTTAACAAGTTACTTAGTTCTGCTATAAATTGCACTGCTAAATGTTTACAATAACAACAGATGTCAATCATGTTTTCTACCTAAGCACATGGGTAATACAGTATTCTCTCCATAGCCAATGAATTAAAAAACAGATCTATTTTACACATCATACATGAGTAAAAATGTGTCACTATCTCGGAAATGTGAACTAAGTTTTGCCAAGGGAAAGAAAGCCAGAACATAACAGCGATAACATTTTACTGCTATATACTCTGCATTGTTGTTTATCAAACACTAAAATTGTTTCTTTTAAGGAAGCTCTCTGTCATCCAGAGAGTCTCTGTTGAAGCAAAGTGTCATTTTTCCAGATGACTACGGAAAACAGTTGCTGCAAAACTAGGCCTGCAACGATAACATTTTTTTGAGGACGATATATCGTCTCAGAAAATATCGCGATAAACGATCATATTGAGTAAAATGCAAATACTGTAGGCAATCAAAAGAAAACTGTAAGCAACTATTTTAATTGAAATGTATTGAACTTTTGGCATTCAATATTACCACCTTATACCAAACAAAGTGCAATCTACAAGGGTCGACATATTCTAGGACACTGTATCCATCTGTGCGTCTCAACCTTTTAACATAACTTACACTCTCACCAGGTTCTGTGTTTGAACTAGGCCTGTCACAATTTTTTTTTCTATCATCTTTAAAAAATATCCCAATAACAATAATATTGATATTTCAACTGCACTATCCTGGTTAAATATTTGCTGACAAAAACTCACTTCGGTGTTAAATAAAATCTGTTTAGAATAAAATGTATATTAAATGTATGGATTACTGTATTACTGCAAAAGTAGAGTAGCCATATGTTGTGTTCTTTTTCCTTTTCTTTTAAAATATAACCTCCTGTACACACGGCTGTCGGAATGAAGCAGCTTTTTTGGGAAACTTGTTGACTCTTGTCAAACCGCTCCAGCATTTCTCTGTAACATGTAGACTTAAGCACTGAGTAATGTTCTCAAGATTATCGCGCTTGTATTTGGACAGTGGCTAAAGCGCTCAGGTTCCTCTCGCTAACAGTAGCGCTGATTAGCTTTGATATACTGACTGGGAAGTGGTTTTGTTTTGTTCTCATGTTGGACATACCTGCAGTCCCATTAATGTTGTTATTCTCTCCGTGATGAGTTCTTTTGGCTGGAATTCCAAATGTTTTCACACAAGTCCCTCTTGCTCCGTGATAAAGTTCACAGAAAGTGTCGGAATCAGCAGCTCCGTAGTAGCACAGCACTTAGTTTACACCCCGCCTCTCTCCAAAATTAGCGCGGATCTATAAATGATCTGGATACATGCGGGGATACGGCTGGTGTGTTCAATGCTGTCTTTATGCACATGGAGACGGGTTGGATGGACTCAGCATTGTGATAGCGTTCGTGTTTCTGTATTTATTTTAAGCACACGCAGCACGTGCATTTATCGAGACTAAACATTTTATCGTCCTTCATTTTACTTATCGAGCGATAACTCGATATAGTAATTCTCGTGGCAGGCCTATGCAAAACTCATTATTTTTTCCAGTATTCATTGTTTTACCTGCTGTATATCTGCAGTTGTCTAAGTTCTTCTTCAGGGTGCGCTGGATGAGCTCTCCCTCTGTTGCTTTATGAGCGTGACCTTTGTCTGTTGGCTCATTGAGATCAGTGTGCCGGTCCCAAACTCAAGTCCTCACCTTCTACGCTTAATGAAGCAAGAGTTTCCCCCAGATAACACCTGGACTCAGCAATTTCAGAAGTCATTCATACTATAGGGTCATTTATTTTCATAATTTTGACTTGTCACCACCAAACTACTGACTCAGCTCTTGGGTCATAATTAAGTGTGGGTACGAGGACACCTTGTAACCATAAAAACGCAAAGTGACGGACATCTATTTATGGCATTACAAAGCTAGTAGCCAGGCAGAGTTGTGTAAAAGGTTTTTTTTTGTGTCATTTTTTTATTTTTTAACACAGTAACTTTTTTCTACACATCATTGGAGTGGCTTCATGGAGAGGGTCATGGAGGAATTTTTGACCCTTAGGCCACTCGTCAACTCTTCGGCATTTCGCAACCTGTCTGCAAGCGATAAGGTAATACAGATAAGCTTCCCTCTGCCAAAACTGTTGCCTTTCTCTGTAAAATGGCTACTGTTGGAAACTGTACCCGGGCGACAGTGGCTCAGATGGTAGAGCGGATCATCGACTAACGAAGAGGTGGGGTTCAGACTGTTGTGTCCTTGGGCAAGACATGAATTTAGTGTGTGTGAGGGGTTGGTTGTGGTAATGCGAGGCTTTATATTGATTTTAAGCTAGGGACAGACACAGAGAGCAGGCTAGTTACTTTTCTGTTTTTAGCAACCAACATATTTATTCCGAACCTTCCATAGTGGAACTTAACACACTTGAACAAAGACAGATTATGTGTGTAGCCAGTCCTGATAAGTCAGCAGCAAAATGCCTTTATTCACTGATGATTTTAATAAATCTACAAATTGCAACATTACTCATTTGAATGTACATTGTAACAAATTTCTGTACATTTACGCCAAGATTTCAAAATTAGGTAAATGTTATTTTGTGTGTAACATGCACATTTTATTTTAGGCGTATTTTAACCATAATTGTAATGTAATTTAAAAAAAAAAACTCTATCATACTGTTAATTGAATTTGAAATAACATTACCATGTTGTATTTTTGGAATGCTGGGATTTTTTTGCTAGCAATAGCTTACAGCTCCATGTGAAGACAACAGCTCATCCGTTTTGTCATCCACTTTCATCTGGGAATACTTCGGTAAGTATTGCAATACAATTATAACACATGTTGTACAGGACGCTTGCCGCGTTTCTTTGTCAACTCTTTGTTGTTAGGGGACAGGACCAACCTGATAGCACGATATCTTTCAATCTCCGCTTAAAGGTTGTAGTTTACTTTGACATTCCTGCAAGTCCGTTTCTTTAATTTATTTGTTATTTTGACCCTCATACATTTCAGGGAAGGACACCCGGCTGCGTATCTCTGCTCTTGTTCATGCAATGTGACTGTAGCTGTACTAAAACACGGACACGGGGGTACATGGATGAAGCACTAGCCTACTGCATCATGCCCTTTCTTTTATTACATTCATTATGTCTTCTTGTTTACAAAGAAGTACATTTTGGTTTAAATTTGAATTTAACATCCCATATAATAATTGCATGTGCTAATGGGAAACAAATCTGTATCCAAATTTGAAGTAAAATATATAGCTATTATTTAACAATAACCATCCCTAAAGTGGGAAGTAGGAAGGGGGGGAAATCCTCGCTAGAGCATAAAAACATTTGATATGTAAAAACAAAGTACTTAATTCTATGTTTCTAATGTGTCTCTTAGTACGATATATATTAATAATTCGTATTTTCACACAGATGGAGACCCACACACTGTAAGACTGTTCTCTCTTCAAAGCCTGTGACTTGAGAAGAAAAGCAGCTTCTGTCTGTGTCAGGTACATCTTTATCATCTTTCTTGTCATCTAAATACTCTCACCATATAGCCACTGTTAACTTAATGGCATTAACTCATTTGACAATGTGTTTGTTCTGACCACTGTTTTACATGGCAAACTAACATTTCTGTCCTTTTGTTGATAAATTGTAGCCGTGGAGCTGGTGGCCCCGCCTCAAAGCCCTCTGAAATCAGCTTTCAACTTTTTGGAGGTTTGCATTTTCTATAATAAGCTGAACAGTCCATTTATCACACACATTCAAATTCCTCAACAGTATTTAATTTGCTGTTCTCCGGTCAGTAAAGGTGTCCCTAACTTCATCTGCCAACGATCCTGATCTGGAGACACTAAAGTCAAGTGTAAGTACTGAACAAATGCACTAAGGATCCAATCACACAGTATTGTATAATCTGTTAATGCTCTTTATGTTTTTTGTCTCTAATGTTCATCAGTGCATGTATGACAAGAGAAGAGGGTCCCACTGAGCCTACACCAGGTACATATGACTCTGTAATGTCCACACCACTGCAAATGAGCTGTATATTTAAGCTAATACAATGTTGTATTTGCAGATATTCATCTGTATCTTCAATGAAAGGACTCATTGGAAGAGGTATTTCAAAAGTTTCATATTTTATACACACATAAAACACTGAATAGGGCAATTATTACTGATGTATTGATAAATAACGTTTTTTGATTTCTTTTGGTTTATTATACCTTCTAAACTTTTTTGTTCCGCTTTGTTTTACAGGGAGACCCTGTGAACTCAACCCAACTGTGAGACCTTCACTTATACATCTACAGTGGATCCAAGAGGAGCATCATGAGACAGTCTGAGGAAGAAGAGGGAACTGTAAGCACCGATCACATCGTCCCAGGACACTGCTGATTCTTCCTTGGTGTGGCCAGCCTCTACCATTGAGATGATCCTACAAAGGTATTGGGACTGTTGACTGTGGCCACTCTCTAGGATTGAGATGAGGGAAAAAGCCATTAGGTTTACCCTGGAACTCTTGGACTAAACGCTAAAATGAGCTTCAATTGAAAGAACTGGTGTTATACTCCACAGGCAGTACCCCATCAAAATAACGTTTAAAACATATACCTGTCATGTGCACTTGAACACTTTGGCAGCTTAACCTAAAAGTGAATGATACAAGTATGAATTATGTAAATATTGTTATTCTTTTGTACTGTTAATGTTTAAGAAGACCACTTTAATTCCAATTTGGAAGACATTTGCTGATTGATAGTTGTAGAAGCTATTTTTCTTCTAATATACACATTTTAATGTTTCTCTAATTGCTAAAGTAAATAGATGGAAGAATATATTCGGCGGTTTGTGATCAGTACAAGTATGTTCCCTAAAAGGTACAAAGTTTGTGTTCAGATGTGTCCTCATAAGGGTACAATGGGCTCGTTACCGGGGCAGTAACCTTTTTGTTAAATAAAGGTAGGTCAAAAGATCAAAGTTTGTGTTTTTTAATAACATTTAGTATAAATTATTTAATAAAAATAGTTAAACAGTAATATGGTGTAATAATAATAAAACAACATGATTATGCTGTTTTCGAAGTATGTGATTTAACAGGAAAATACAGTTTATCAAAGAAATCACAAAGACATGATGTGATTCAGTGTAACAGCATTTAACCGTTAAAATTAGCAACAGTAATGCCATGTTGAGCAAACGGTAAATGGCTGGAACCACGGCTGCCAGGAAATTCTTTAGCCTACAGCCACCTTTGTTGCTGCTGTAGTGTGTTATAAAGCGCAGAGCCGTCCTGTACATGAGCCATGGAAACCATCAGGGCCATTTGCTGAGAAATTACCTGTGTTCCAAGCACGGCAGCTCGATTAAAAAACACAATGGCCACCAGATAAAATGTCTTTAGACTTATCCACTCTGTAGAACAGACCTGGCAAGAAACCCTTTTTTAGGAAACGTCAGCCACTTACTCAGTGACTTTGTTTGTTAAACTCCTGACTCACATACGGTACGATGAATACTTAAGAAATCAAAAGTTTATTCTAACAAAAACACATTTTGCCTCTGAATCCATAAACAAATGAGTACTCCCCCCCCCCCCCCCTGTCTACATTGTCTACATATTCACTGTTTCTGATACACCCGTCTGAAGTCTCATGATGTGGCAGTGATGGTGTGTATTTAGTAGGATTTAAGGATATGGTCTATTTGTGCTGTGCAGCACAGTCTAATCTGCTTACTGTTGACTGGAAGTCACATAATCCCTTTATGATAGAGGAAAACACATTACATTTGATGCTACTGCAGCACTGGGCACACTAACCAATCCTTGAGTTTCTAAAAAGGGTCTAGACTAGTATGGAAGGATTATTCACTGCATATTGCACAATAGAATATTGGTTATGCATTTGCATTTCCATTCTCTGACATTCCTGTGCTAATATTTTCTAGTGAAAGACCTAAACATTTGCCACTGTGGGAAAGTATAAAGCTTGGTGGTACAAAAATGGAGACTGAAAAAATGACCATTCACTTTAGGCTATGCTATGTGCTGGAAACAAGCCATGTAACAATACATATCAAATGCTTTTTGCATTGCCTGCAATCCACTCCGCTTTTTCTATCAAAAGCAGGACCGTCTGGAACTTTGCTTACAGCCGATCAGACCTCAAGTTTTATATCGATCCAATCACTGACCACATTGTCACGACAGGAAAGCCAAATTAACCACTAGTTACATTTTTTCTTAAATGTACTTAACAAGAATGTACCTGCGTAACGTTAGATGTTGATGCTTCATCTTCTTTTTCTATTTTATTCTTGTTTCCATCCATCAAAAGAATTTTAACCCTAACCCTTTCATTGATTGAAATAGCTGTTACAAATTCATTTTGGATTCTCCTACGTTTAAAATCTGAACTGAATTGCTAATGACTCCGGATATCCTTAACTTTTTGTGGCAAAAACGGCATAGATCATTCAAGTTTTCTTAAGGACACAGAATCCTGGTCCATAGTAAGCAGATCATTTGCATTTGTCACTGCTTTACTGTCTGATGCATCATTTAACCACTAACTTTCAGGTTTACAAAATATACTTTTTTAAATACACTTTTGATTTTCAGCTTTTCCTTATCGAGGCCAAACATTTGATAGAAGAACAAAAGGGCAGGAATCTTTGAGTTAACCAATGCGCCCTAAAGTTGTTCCATTGATTATCTGTGTTGTCAACTATTGTATGGGGCCTTTGTACAGAGAACAATGTGCTTTCTCTGTCACGTCAGGTTTGTCTTCAGTTCTTGCATCCTGGGGGCCTGGGAACTTATATAATTTCTGTTCTGTACACAGGTTTGATGAAGTGCCGGTGCCATGGAGGACAAACAGAACTCATATCCTGTCACTGGCTTTAGACCTCATCTCTATTCTCATTTCCTCCTCCAGCACACAATATAATAATGCCACTTTATGGTGCATCAGTCTGCTCAGGTTGTGCTGGCTTGATGTAGTGCTGTTTGCGAGTTTTCAAAGTGTGGCTCTGGTCCAGCCCTCTTTCCATAAAATCTGTGTCCGCAGAATTTCCAGATTGTTTGGATCTATTACAGAACTGTTATATAATATGTCTGCTGACTTGTAGCATGTGCTTCATCTTCATCTTCTCTAAAAAGCTGGGAGAAAACAAACAAAACTGTATAAAGGAAAAGATAAGAGAAAAACTTACCATATGTGACTATGACAGGATCAGAAGTAGAATAAGAAGCTATTCTTCTTCTATAATTTTTTTTTGTTCGTGTACATTAAGTGACCACTTTTTCCTCACTGTAAAACTCTCAATACATGCCTCGTTAAAACATTAGAAATGTGATTATTTTGTCTGGTTATGGTTCAGTGGAAGAGAGTTGTTTATTTTATTTATTTCTCGCAATTTCCTACTGAGATTAGTGATGTAATTTCCATGGGAGAATGATATTTCATGCGAGCTTTTTATCATTATCACAACGGAAGAGAGGCTTGTGGCTATTTATGTAATTCATTTGACGAAACGTAAAAGTGACTTTATGCTGCTATTGTCTGGTTCATTGATTCCTTGGAAATACTGAGAGTTGTTTGAGTTCACTCTTGTTGCCAGACGCCAAATCTTTTGTGCGTTTATGGCTCATAAGACAAAGGAACGGGCGTGCCTCCATACTATTGGCTGATTGGTGTTTTCCACAGTTTTAAGTCATATTCCCCTCGCGAGGCGCGCAGTCTGAAGTAATAATCCTGTCTAAATGGAAAACATGGCTTGGTCATAATCCAGCTGCCTCTGCGTTCCCTGAGTGTCTTCGTTAAACAATCTAGCATGGTAATGAAGTGCTAATCTGCTCAGCTCTTTACACAAAGCATCTGTAAGTCTCCAGGAGCCGGCGCAGGTACACAAGTGAGGCCTTTTTTCTTTCTCTGAGTGCTGCTTAGAAAAACCTAAATCACTCATGGGGGCAGCTCCTCTCCATGCTGAGCAGAACTTGGCTCACACTTGTGAAAGTAAGCACGCACTGACATTCTTGCATGCTGCCTGTGTTGATAAGGTGAGTCTGCCTCCCTCGTCTTGAACCGCTGTAGCCCCTAAACCTGATTACTTCGCTTGGTTTTAATAGAACATTCTATCCATCAACAGCTTCCCCAATCATGTTCTACTGGGAAACACAGACATATCATTTTGGGCTTGCGGGCACGGTAATCTGTAGCATTAGCTTTCTAACTATATTAATCCCTTTGCACTTTCCCCTGTTGATTAGAGTGCATGGGGAACGTGGCTGGTATAGGGCAGCAGTAGCCTGAGGCCCTCATACAGCTCTGTCCACATTCAGATCATGATTTATTACCCCCTCAGCCACACTCCCATGCTCACACATGTGCATACTATACTTTTAGCAACAGAGATATCGACACAGACTAACACGCTACGACACGGTGTTTGGCATTTAGCAGAGCAGAAAAACACAGGCTGCTGCTATTGAGTATGACACCCATGGGTGTGCAGTACATGAATCCATTAGTGCTGATCTGGGCTCACACATGTGGCCGTGTGATGTGTGGGGTAAATTAATCAACCTTTTGTCTGACATTGTCTCGCACTGTCAGTAACTTTTTCTTTGGAACTTTGGTATTTGTTGTTCATGTTCATTTTCATCGGCCATATGTAGGAAGCAGAAAAGTGGAATCTCTTTAGCGAGACAGAAGAAGAAAAGCCTTGTGCAAGTTTATTTTGGTTCAATTTAGGTTCTCAGTGCTTTTTTAAATGACTATGCAGTGGAAATGTTTTTATTTTGGCAGCAAAGTTCAATTTATTTTTGGTCTTTTCACAATATTTAATTATTCATTTAATTCCTTTGCGTCATAATGTGATACAACCTGTCCCTTTGGTCAGCCAAAACTAAACTAGCCAATGAGGGGGATCGCCCTGTCGTCACGTCCGAGGCACTGGTGGGCAACGCAAATGTATTAAATAGATAATAATTGTTCTATGGTGGGTCAAAACATCGTTCACAAACAGAGCATTGCATCTGTGAAAAGATCAGTGCTGTAAAAGATCTGTGATTTAAATTAACAGCTCTTCAAGCTCGGAAAATCAGCTGTTTGCCCACCAGTCACCAAAACATCCGGTGAAAATCACGGAAATAAACAATAACAGCGATCCTCCCTATAGTCTTGTCCCTTATGATTGGAGTTTAATATGTCAAAGCATTCTTGTGGTTCTTTTTGAGTTAATGGGAGTCGATATCTTTTCCAAATGTGCCAAATACGATTTTGTAATGGTTTGATGAAAATAGTATTTAAGAAGTCAAATGTACGTGAACTCAACACTTCATTTTGCACACAGTTTCCTCTTTGTGTTGCCTTTGCCTTGTGTGTAAGTCTGCTGGAGCAGTTAGTGTTCATGAGTGTAGCAGTGTCACTATGCACACTTTAATATCCCTGAAAAATAGGAGGTGGCTGATAAGAGCGCGGGGCAAGCAGCACTGGGAGATCACAAATCCTATACACTGGAGAGCACTAGTCCATTGCAAGTGTGGCAGAGGTCACAGTCAATTTCAAAAGCAGCAGCTCTTGTATATTAGAGTCTGTGGAGATGGCAGACCCTCCTGCTCTCTATCATAAAGGCCCACGCCCCAGCTCCGCCACATGTGATCAACATGGACCTGTGGAAATCCCAGCTGAACCCCTCTGTTTTACAGTCGTCACACAGAATCGTAGCAGCACAACACACAGTCTGGCCTAGTCATTACTTATTCACCTACAAGGACTCACCTGTGAAAAGGGTGTTTATATTTAGCTTGAGGAAATACAATGGGGCTATTGCATATAGTTTTTCTCTTTAGTTCTTCCCTTTTCCCTTCATTTTGAGCTAACCACTCTGTATTATTATTTATTCATTGTTTTATTTAATAGGGACATTGTACATTGCTAAACATATCAGCAAATTACAGTATATCCAAAAATAAGATCCAAAGATATCCAAAGATGTAAAAGGTACCATGTAAGAAGTAGTCTAACCAAAAGAAAAACAACAGATTCATGTGATTAAAAAAGCAATAAAGATACAGATGTGAACAATAAGGCAGAATATTGCAGTTGACAAGAGGGACATATCAGACAGTGCTGAGCAAAATGTAAACATATCAACAATCTACAAAAAGATACATAGACATTTGTGAGACTTTGTGATTTTGACTTGCATTTAGCATGCATATTTTACATTCATTTTGCTCTCTAAAGTAAACCAATGTTTGTCGTATATGCATCCATTTTACCAATTGGATGCATGTGATATAAACTCTTAAATATGTAATCTATTGCACGGCAGTTGTTGATGTCGTCCTGCAGCTCCGGCAGCAGTAGCGGGTTAATTCAATACTCAATTTTATTCACACCGTTTGCAACAGCACAAAAGCATAAACATCACCTCATTTGACTCAGACTTACCTGGATGTAGCTCTCTGTATTACCGACTCAACTGTGTGTGCTTTCAGGCATTTGACAACAGTTGGAACAGACTTTCTTTTGGGGGATTTATAGTGGTCTGACAGATCTCTGTGTGGGTGGTGCATTAGTCATGGCTCCTCATCACATCGCTGCCAAGATTTGATCTTGGCTCCACCTAAACCCATATGAATTTAACTGAAAGTCACTAGTACAACAATACGTATGCTGTTTTTTGTTTTATATTTTTTCTACAAGTATTTGTTTGGATTTGTATTGCTTTTAGTCAAATCAACTTTTTAACTGGTAACTGGACAAAACAAAATGTATAAGCTACCTTAGTAGCCACAACTGCCCTGGGGTAAACTGACGGAAGAGAGGCTGCCAGTTTGCCAATCACCAACCATCAACTACTCACTCTCACAAAAACTCATACACCCTAATGTACTGTACATGTTTTTAGTGGGAAGGGAAACCAGAGTAGCCGGAGGAAACCAACGCAGACACGTCGAGAACATGCCAGCTCCACACAGAAAGGCCCCGTCTGGGGATCGAACCCGGGACCGTGTAGCTGTGAAGCAAGAGCAAGTGTGTAGCACCACTGAAATTAAAACAGTTACCATACTTCACTGTAGTCCTGGTTCAGATAATGCTATTTAGATTGCTGGTGGTGAAGGCAGGCCAGCAGTCAGTGGTGTAATTGACGAGAGTGGAGTTGACGTCCCGGGCAGCGGGCTTCAGGTTGGTCTGGGACTGGGAGTGAGCAGCCCATAATTGGCAGTTATTAAGCGGACTGTGTTCTGCTGCTCTTATATGCAGGGGAGCGGCCTGTCTAGGGCGTTCACATAAAGATTTCTCCATGAGCTGAAAACAGCTTTCACATATGCAAACACTTCTGTCTGAATCATACTAACTTGTTTGTGGAACTTGGCAGACAGGAGCTTTGGTCAGGCTGTGTTGCTGTAGACTTCAGGGTTGAGTGGCTTTCGCTGTGCCCCGTGTTTCTGCTGAATTGGTTGACAGTTGGCCACTTGTTTGCTGTCTTGATTTTGTTGGCTTTGGTGTTGCACGCTGCTTTTGTTAATGCTGTGATAAAGCTATCTGTGTTGTGCAATGTGCTGGGACATCTGCCTCTGGTCTCCCCCCTGCCACTGCTGCTACTGTACTTGTTTACAACTTGTAAAACAGCTTTGTTTGATCACTGTGTGCTTAGGCTGCATGAAATGTTTCTACTTTGCTGTTGACAAAATATTATATATATGTACAGTGCCTTGCGAAAGTATTCGGCCCCCTTGAAGTTTTCGACCTTTTGCCACATTTGCCACACTGTATACTGTCACTAGATATTCTACATTTGACAACTCTACTGGCAAAAATTCAAAGAGTGGTTTCACATTGAGTGTTTTGAAGCCGATCCATTCCTTGTGTTCTTTTTTACATATCGACTGACAAGATGCAAGAGTGAGTCAGTCTAACTTTCTCCCACTGCACTTACTATGTACTAACGATGAGCCTGATATACTAAGCGTCTGCACATGTACAAAATGGTCAGTGGCTGTCCAGTGGCTCCAAAGAGGAGCAAAACACAAGAGCGCCCACAAAGTCGTGCGCGCTAAGATTTATTTAAGTTTGCTTAGTGCCTGGCTTAGTAAATCAGACCCTATGTCCTGATGCGAGGATTAGTTGCTTACAGCCTTGTCTTATCAAAAGATTGGTAGCTACTGTAATTCAGATATCCGTTGCAAATAATTCAGATATGCACATGCTAGGTTCTTAAAGTGAACCTCTCTTAGAGGGTCATTTACCAAGCATTTGCTCCTGTGCAAAGCTAGCACATGCTAAAGTGGATCAACTGCAGACTCATTTATGCATTTATTCCTCACGCAGCATTGTCTTACTTACATATAAGATTTGGGGGCCTGATACTGTTATACAAGCAACAACAAATGCTAAATTAAGTGCAACATGCCCACAAACTAGCAGATTTTATTTTTCAGCTTGCACCCGCTATTTAACTCCTGCATTGATAAATTACCTTAGTTTCTTTGGAGAGTCTTAGTGGGTAATCATCATCATCCTGGCATTCATATTATTGTTAACTAGATATTAATTTTTCCTGCGCATTTCTCAACGTTCCGTATCACAACCAGAGAAGAGTTCGGCTTGGACAAGAGTCTTCATGTCCTGATAGAGCTGTCCATGGTCCTGAACCTGAAGCATTCACCTCTGTTGTTGCTGGTTGAGAGGACTTCCTCCTGTTACTCACACCCACAGCGGATCACAAGCTAATGAATATTAACACAGCCTGGGCTGTACAGTGGGGAAGCCCGGGAATCCTTCATGAATATTGATGAACAGCCCCTCCTGAGTTCCTCAAATCTCCATATTGGTTTGGTGCCCTATATTCACAAGTCCCTCTGTGCTAGTGGGCTGCGAGAAACCTTGCATAACCAGACTCAATTCATTATGTTTTGTACTGCAGCTGGGAATATCTGCCTCATGCATGCTCACTGTTCTGTAGATTAGGCCCTTTAACTATTAAAGAGGTTCTCCTTTGAACTGTCCAAGGTGCTAAATGCAAACTGTTTCTGCTTTAAGAGGGTACGTATGTGCGGCCACTCTCTGTTGAATTCATGGTAGTATTTCCCTATGCAAATTACAGTCAAATGAATGAATATTAATGTTCAAACCTCTATTAGTTTCATAGCTGATGTGGTTCTCAGAGGGAACCCAGGAGTCCTGGAATAACCAACACTAACCAGCCCACTTGGCACCGGTATTTGCCCGAGGAAGACCCTACAACTGTTCGGCTTTAGCCTTTATCCTGCGCTCTCATCTTTATTGATGTGTGAAGTCTCCTGCCTTTTGCTATGTTTTTCATCTGGATCTATTGCATAAATTAGTATTGTAATGGCTTATTCTGTTTTAGTACTTTAATAAATACAATGTAATATGCCAATAGAATATTTATATTCAACACATATAATAACAACAACAGAATAAATAAATTCGAATAAAATATAAAATATAAATGTATATAAAAATATAAATGTATATAAATATAAAATATAAATATGTATACATATACAGTATATCTGGACGTGAGAAACGGGTATATGTCTCCCTTTTACCTGTTTCTTATGTACAGATAGAAATAACAGAAACGTTTTGTTGTTGTTTATTTGTTTCAATAGATGTTTATTTTAACTTTTTTATTTACCCCACATTTCAAACTAACTTACCAATGCACAACAGCTGACTTCAAGAGCAACTTGAAGAAACTATTGATGGAAAGTAAGCACTTTTAAAGGTCATGCAGCCACATGCACACTCATACACAGTGACACAAAGTGTGCATCTGGTGCTGACTGATCATGTGGCTCATGAGAACTTGCTGGAGTGTGAAAAGGCCCCTCTTCAGGAGAGTGAAGCTGCGGCGGTGGTTTGGGTCTTGGCTGTGGCTCTCTGACGCTGCTCCAAATGCTGTCACTCAGTTGCGCTGTCCTCCATGCATGAGAGCGGCAGGACAGCAGAGCAGATTTCTCTGTGTTTCTGCACACTGGTGAAGGCAGTGCCTGCCAACATACATCAGCACTGTGGCACCTGAAGGCAGTTGACTTCCTTTTCATTACTGCCACCCAACAGCTTGTTTTGCAGAGGAGCTGTTCTGTGCGTGTTTGTGTATATGCGAGCGGCTGTTATCAAAAAGGACAAATTCAAATAAATGATCTATGGCTTTACACTATGTTTTCTAGAGCGCAGCAATGTTTTCCCCACTTTGTGCAGTGAAGTCTTTGCTTTCAGTGAAACTCAAACCAAAACTCACATGACACAAGGGACATATGGATTAATTACCCATAAAATATAGTTGTCTTCCTTCTCAAAATTGTCTTCAAATGTAGATGTCACTGTGAAGCGCTCCTCACTGATAAACATTCAGCACATCAGCACTAATGGAAGGTGATGTTGTTCCTTTATTACCATGGGTGCCTGTGACTGGCCTGGTGCACATTTCTATGCACAAGCAGCAGGGAGTGTTGCTAATAATTCCAGTTCTCTCCAGGAGGCAGTCCAAAACATTCAGGTCTGCCTCCGATTCATTTTTCCTCTTTATTCCCACCTGTAAATTTAGAGTAGCTGACTGTCAGTTTACCTGCCTATGTCTCTCACCCATTTCACACGATTTTTCCTGCAAGTCTTATTCTCAAAAGAAATCAAGTTTTCTATCGCAGTTTAGATAAATATAAAAAGCGTTACAAAAAGACCAGCAGTCTTCATTGTGCTTTGTGGCGGTCTCGTTAAGTCACTTTTCTCCTGTTCGTCCTTTCGATCCATAATTGGAAATTTCCTCTGCTGTAGCCCGGTCGGTCGGTGTGAGAGGGGACAATGCGGCATCTATGTTCAGTGTAGCATGGTGGGGATAAATGGAGCATTGTCTCATGTAGGCGAGGCAAGCGAGGGTCCGGGGATTTATCTAAATTGAATATCTGTCTTGTTTTTTAGGCATATAATGAGAGTGACACAGTGAGCAAGGGGGTCTTCGGCTCTGCTGACAGCCTGCCTCTCTTTGAAAAGTTGACAGATAACATGGAAGAGGATACATAAAGGCACAGTCACCCTGGGAATATGGGCAACACGGCAGTGTGGTGTAACACAAAACTGTGCACAGCCTATTATGTTTCTTTGTTTCTTTCTATGTTTCTTTTAGTATGTAAGTTCTGGAGGTCTTTTAAATGTATTATGGATGTTTTGAATAGATACACAGTATACACAATTGGTGAAGCAAATAATGAAGTTCGATCATTTTGACTAGCTTATAAACTCAGATTTTCACAATATAGTGTGATAGAGAGAAGCTATTAGAAAACTATTTATCCTACACGGCTTTTGTGGAAAAACACATTTTAAACTTGAGACTCACTAGCTTATTGTGGGTTACCACAGCTATTCGTGTCTCTTATATGCACAGGTCAAGTTTGACCCTTTGTAAGCAGGGGGGTGATTCATTTCTGCAATTCTATAGAATTCTTTACTGATCTTGTTTTGGCGAAGGCCACTCTGTCCTGTAAGACAACACTAAGATCATTATTACATTGGCCAAGTCTTTTAACCTCAGTACCTGATAATGTCAACTTTTGAAGGAAATTAAAGTTGGTTGTGAAAGATCATGAGATATGAGAAGAATACACAGGTAGAGGATGTTACATAGCAACCTTCTTTTGGGATAAAACACTCCTGCACCATTTGTTTTCCTCCAGCGTATCAAATCACTGACTCAGCAGCGGATAAAAAAAAAGTATGTTTCTGTTGAGATATTGTATATTCTCACGGCTAAGCGCTCTGGCCTCCCATTCGTCAGGGCGGAAAGGGGACGTTTGAGATGCAATGAAAATATCAATGTAAAGAAAACATGTCAGTCCAGAACAAGGGCTTGTGTATAATGAGTAGGGAGACGCTCTTTAGGAGAATACTAAGCAATGGTGATGACAGACAGGCTGACAGGCTGGCACAGACCCTGCCACTCAGAGGGCCTGGGGAGAGGCGAGGCCCAGCGATCACTGTCACTAGCCCTCCAAGTGTGTGCTAGCCTTTACTTTGTATTGCCTTTTATTGCAGTATTTATCAGCCCCTTTGTCTTGTGTACCACTCTTTTGGGGGGAAACTTATGATTCTTCAATTTTAAAAACTTAAAAATTAAACATGTTAAAAAATATGATCAAACTACAGAAAATATGATCATCTGATCATTTCTGTGAAACTACTACAAAACTCTAATTAAATGTTTGAGATCTCTCTTTTATCATATTTACTGAACAAGGCCATATGAGATATAATAAAGGTTATTGAACCTGAAATAATAATTATAAATACATAAAGAAAATATGAAAACATTCTAATATGTATATTTAGAGATTTTGTTACAAATGTTGTAACACAGAACTGCAGAGGGCTTGTTTGAAAGCTAGACATCTGAAAATGGCAGAACTTAATATTGTAAATAGGAGCTTGGTTTTGTTTGAAGAATTATTGGTACAACTTGGACACCTAAGGACAAACTTGACTTAATGATTTTCCTTTTCTGTGTGTTTAAACATTTAGGAGATTGTTTTCACTTGTTTGTCTGATCTCGCTTTGCACACTTTGTCTTCTTCCAGCGAGGGCGAAATGAGAAACCGCGGAAGATAAATGCAGAAAGTGCGCTCACATGACGCCTTGTTAATGAGGCTGCTAATTAACACTTGCAGGAGTGGAGAAGGTGAGAAGTTTCAGGGCTCAGAATAGATGTGCAAGGTCTCACCAAGTTTGTGACGGTTTCTCTTATCAATATGGTTTTATTCATAACAAAAGGCAAAGGTGTGTGCGTGTGTCAGTCCTGTACACGGGGTGAGAAGACCAGAAGCATTTTAGTAAATACTAGGGCCCTTATTTCAGAGCTTTTTTTATTTAACCACAGCCATAAAGGTTTCTCTAAGCTCCATCCATTTGTTGTCAAATGGGCACACCAAAGACAAGCAGCCGGTCAGGACACAATAGTTGGAATATGAAACACACATCAGCGAAATTTGGCCAAATTTGATTTATTTTTTAAGCCTTGAAAACATACTAATTGAAAAATATGTACGCAAGTCCAGACTAAAGCCGAAATGTTGCTGATACTTGTACATTCACCGCATACTAAATGAGCGGCAGTAGTGCATCTGTGGCCTTATCCGACATTTACGTGTCGTTTTCTTGTAGTGTGTTTGAAATATCAACTAAAAATGTGTAATTTCTGTAGAGACAACCTGTTTCAGCCTGTGAGATACATGAAAGTCTGACTTTTGTTCAGCCTCCGGAGATACAAGCGTGGAGCCTTTAGGGAGGTATTAAAGTGCTCCATGGTGCATTTAAATGAGAACCACACATGCTCTGATTATACACTTGTTTGATGAAACAGAGAGGTCTTTTATTTATGCATTTGCTTCTGTGAAGCGCTGTTTTGTTTTGCCACTTTTGGGTGATAATGATCTGTTCTGTATTAATTACACAGGCTCTTTATTTACCCTCTATTATTCGCTTCCTGCTTGTGTTCAAGTTTGAAATTCTACTTCTGAATCAGAGGTCTTCTTGACATAAGCAGATAAGATTGCTGACAGCATATACATGAGCGTCTATAGGAGCGTCCTCCCTCCTCGCTTCCTCCACACTGGGCCCTCTCTGTCTGAAGGTCATCAGTGGAATTGGAAAGTGCACTTTGCAGAGTCAAACAGATGCGAGCCACCGATACCACATTGTTTATCTAATCTTGTATCAGCGCTGAAACGAAGTACAAACAAAGTCCCCTCACAATCAGATGAGAGCTGCTCGGCTTTTACACCGTCAAGGACTTGATGTATCTGCCCCCGGACTTGTTTATACCTTTAATTTCAAGTGGTTTGGGAGAGAGATCATTGAGAGAAGTATCATAAAATACATTTTATCTATTAAAAATACTGCAAATCTAAGTCTAATCAGGTGCTACTATTATACCATTATTGTCAGGGATTTCATCTCACTATCCAACCAACTGTCCTGCTCAGTGCCATACGTAAGGTCAAGCTTATGTAGCAAAAAAATAAATAAAATAATTCAGATCGTTCATATTTCCCTTCACTCTTCTGGCTAATGCCATGGTAAAGCAGTAATGAAGAAGTCTCAAAATCAAATAAAAAGTCAAGATCAAGTGTCATTTGGTGCCAGCTGGAATTTACCTAAATAAATGTTGTGCACAAATCCTCAGTGACGTGGGTCTGATCCCGGTCCCGATGGTTTGCTGAATGCGTCTTCCTTCTGCTTTTCCTCTGCTCTCTTATGTTGCCCTTTCTGACATAACGAGAAAAGGCCAATGGGCGGCACGGTAGTACAGCGGTTAGCGCTTGTGTTTCACAGCTAGAAGGTCCCGGGTTCGATTCCCACCTGGACGGGGCCTTTCTGTGTGGAGTTTGCATGTTCTCCCCGTGTCTGCGTAGGTTTCCTCCGGGTACTCCGGTTTCCCCTACCACCAAAAACATGTACAATAGGCTGGGATGAATGATGTGAGTGAGTGGTTGGTGATGGTCGGAGGGGCCGATGGTGCAGATTGGCTGCCTCGCTTCCGTCAGTCTACCCCAGGGCAGCTGTGGCTACAATAGTAGCTTACCACCACCAAGTATGGAGTGAATGAATAGTGCAATATAAAGCGTCTTTGAGTGTCCAGAAAAGCGCTATATAAAACTGATGCATTATTATTATTATTAAAACAATATTTTTGTATTGTGTTCATTCCTTCTGCTTCTTCCACGGCCAGGTCTGCGTCACGAGTTTATAGATTAGTCGTACAGATTACTTGTTTTAAATTTTGTGTTCAAGTAAAATTGACACGGCACAACTGAGTATTTGTCATAGCTACTTGCACTTGGATATACAACACAAGACTGTTGTAAGTAAAGCTCTTCTAAGCCCCTTGTTAAGTAAATGAGTGGTGCAGAAATTGCCTGTGATTTGGCTGCGGTGGCTGTGAGTGATTGTGCCCAGGCCGAGCCGCAGCCCAGGTCCTGCCGCCGCTGCTGTTCTGTGGCCTGAATAATGATGGCAGCACATTGACTCAGGTCTTAAATTAAGGGTACTTATCTTAATTGAACATCTGAAATAATGTTTTATTTACCACAATGGAAGGTGCTGGAGAAATGAAGTGGCCCGCCCCGACTCTCTCGCTCCAATGGGTGCCCTCTTTGCTTGGTTAAGCTCCAGTTGCTGCGGTATACATTTCTGATGAGACACTGAGAAATATGGAGGTAGATGCGGTTCAAAGGTAATTTCACTGGTTCCGTCACTATTCACATTTTGACTGCTTTAAAATAAAAAATGATAGAGATCTTACTGCCATAACAAATAGAGCCAACATTTTAAATTTTAGCTTCAACAGAGCTCAACAGTCCAGTCCCTGGAGCCGGAAGTAAAAATCCCTTTCAGAACCTCGGAGGGGAAAAGATTTTAGCACAATAGCAGCTAATCAGCTATGTGGTATCTCGTGGACATAAAACGCTTGATTTTGAATTGAAGATTTATCCAAAACTGAAAAGTTATGAAAGCATTAATGTTATATTATTAATAATAATATAACATTAATGCTTTATTTTTCAAAGTGCTTCACAGTTGTATATAATAATTTATTATATACAACTGTGAAGCACTTTGAATTGTGCTCTACAAATAAACTTGCCTTGCCTATAGCATGTAGCATGATGCTAACATTAGTATCATGGTTAAAATGGCCACTTATTTATAGGCTGCTGAACCACTGTTACACCTACCCATGTCTTTGTATCTGTATTTGGTATAAAATACATCCATAATTCAGTTAGTAGTGTTTTAATGGAATAGGAGTGAACACTCCCCCCTTTGTTCCCTTAGTTACTTTTTCATGTCTCAGTTGGAGAAATGTTGTGCACCCAGAGAGATTAGTGCCCACGCATAGTGATTGCTGGCAACCGGCCCAAGGGTCAAATGATACATTTCTAACCACACTTCTACTTTGTGTACCAATAAAAAAACATGCTGAATATAGTAAATATAATAACTTTGCCTGCTTGATTGTCTATGTGTAGCTTTTGTATCGTTTCTTTTTATCAGTGATTCTGTCTTTTTGAAGAGTTACAGTAGAAAAGTTGATTAGAAACGCTGCATTGGCCACACCATGAATCAGTGGTATTGTTGGAATAATGACTGGCTTCCCATCAGAGCGATTATGTTAATTTCTGCCAACCAAATGTCAAGTCCAGGCTGGGAGCACATCTCCAGCGCGCTCCTTCAGCTAGCGTGACGGCTGTGATTGGGGGAGCTGATACCTTCCTCTGATCACTCATGTGATTACATAAAATCACTACTTCTGAGGCAGAAAATGTCCAGCCAACAGGAGGATAGAGAGAGAATTGATTGTGGATCTCAGCAATTACCCTTTATTCTTCTATAAACACAGAGCCTGTCATGTTTTCTTCTGTCTCCGTGGTGAGGCTGCCATGTCTGAATAAGATTGTTGATGATATTGTTGGATTTTTCCTGCATAAAGTTTACAGAAAATAAGTTATCCGACAACAAAAGAAAATCAGGACTGTGACTCAACATTTCGTGACGAAATCCTTTGAGGACATTATTTGGGTGTGTCTTTGATTGTGTGTATATCCCTCTTCTGCCTTGTGTGCCATCTGCTGCCTCTGTCGGAAGCACCACCCAGGGCTGATGTTGTTGATGCGTCATCACACCAGGCTCCATCACCTGTCCCCGCCTGTTACCTCTAACAAACTGACTAATGAACCCACTGGCATGCTTTTGCTGGGGCTTCTCCCTGTGCGACTTGGAAATGCCTGGACCACCTAAAACACAGGTCATGACTTTTAAATGTTAACGGCTCCCCTTTCAAATGTCAATCTTCCGACTACATCAAACAAAGCAATTAGCAGTGATTTAAACTAGTGCACTCTTTTATCTTGTGAACAGTGTTGGCTAATCCTCCACAGGGAGAGAGATCATATATAATAGATGGTGTCCATGTCAGTAGCGTTTAGCCTTGAGAGGCCTGAGTTGGAGATCAATGCTGGCCTGTGTCTGTGTGCTGTCAGTCAGACGATGGTGTTTCTGGCCTGCTGCTGCCCTGTGGAGTGACTCGAGGCTTATCTGAGCGCTCGGCCGTTTGGGACCTGCTCAGCTCAGAGAACTTAAACCCCCAGTGACCCCTCCTCATTAATGCCAAACATGGGGCGCCTTTAATTTCTTCATCTCATAAGTGTCCGAATGCCCTGGTTCTCATTTGCGTATATTTTCTTATTCCAAATTTCTCTGAGATTATCCTCTCACACAGTCCAGCAGCTCACACAAAGCCTTGCTCAAGGGCACCTTGACAGCAGCTGTTCCAGGAGGGTACAGTTCAGCATTATTAATTTTCCCTTCTAAGCGAGCGTTTCCCAGCAAGCCGCAGCATTTGAACCAGTGACACTCCAGTGGTATCGCGTCTTTAGCCAAGCTTGCACATGTCATTTAAATAAATTTTAAGAGGCAGTTTTGGCTTCAGTAAGATTTAAATTCCCACCCCAAGGCCATTCGGCAGACACTGAGTGCTTAACATGAGGAAGTTAGATCCAAACCACTTCTCCTAATTAACCTCTGAGAAGTCCTGTGTTAATGCGGCAGAAACGCACACTTTTTGGTGGGTGTGTGAGCGCAGGGGGTGTGTGGAGGGCGCAGCAAAGTAAAGAGGAAAAATGATGCTGCCAGGCTAAAATAGAGCTCAAATTTGAATGCATGCTTTCTGTTTTTGCGTCTCCCTCGCCTCCTTGGTCCTGCTTTACTTTCTCCCTTCTTTCTATCCCTCAGCCGCCCATCTCTGTCTGCCCCATTGACAGATGCTCTGGTCTTAAGCTGTTTGTCTGTCTTCAGGTGCATATTCCTTCAATCTTTTGTCAGTGCGGGATATGGAGCTGCCCATTTGCAAAGTCTTGGCTAATGAACCAGAACACGCGGGGGAAGACTTCAACACAAACATGTCAAATTCTTATTCTCATTCATTCTCAGCATATTCTGTGTGAACACATTTTATTTTTGTTGATACTGACACAAATTTATGGAACCACTACGTAACATTTGATCAATATTTGAATTCTTTGGCTTTTTTGTGCGTGTGTCTGGATGCAATTAATTTGGGAGGATAGATTAATAAATAACAATAATGCAGCTGTCTATTATTAGTTTCCATAACTGCATCTTGTTTGGTGAGTTCTATTGATGTATATTTGAAATGTAGTATTCTAATTATCTGTGCATATAACAGTTCCTGAAGTTTAGTGAGTGAACTTAGATTGGAAGTGAGCTGCCACAAACTCCTCCAGTAACAACAGCCGCCGTAGCGTAGAGGGCACACAGGCTGCGATAGAGGACACACTGTGTTGTTTGCCTCACCCCTGATTTATTTATTTTCTCTTCCATTCGTCTCCCTGCTGCGCCCCCAGATGCTTTACATAATGTTGATTCTTCGGTCCAAATAGGCTGCTCTGAGAAATTTCTTTGGGTTTTTATTTGCCATTGATCGATGGTTTACAACAGACAGAGATGGGTTTTGTTGTTTTTATTTTGTGCTCACTGTTCTGCGACTGATCCTCCAGACAATGGCCTTTTAATTCATTAGGCCATTACGGTACAGCTCACTGTAGCTAAGTCCACTTGATACCTGGCTCTGCTGCCTTCAGCATTTTTCAGCCCAAGACTCTGTTGGCAGCTTTAGCCCTGGACCACTGCCTCACATCATCAGGACTTCCTTTTCCCTCCATAATGTTAATTATCTTATCGAGCAGCAAAATCTGCCATGATTAATGCAGATATGTGCTTTAGTGTGTGTATGGTGAGCAAAGGGACGAAGTGGGAGGAAGGATATAATTATTACTGATAAGTATCGATCCCCCATCTCTGCCCCTGTGTTTGCCCTCCTTGGAACCCGCCCTTCCAGCCCTATTGAGTTACTGCGCTGCACTCCCTAAGTAATTTGTAATAGGCATTCACTGTGGCAGTGCAGAAATCCTATTTTGTGATGGCTAGCTAATGTGATCAGGAGCATTTTAAGCTGTTTTTTGGTGCTCTGAAATTACATCTGTTCCTCAGAGGACTCTCTCTCCCTCTTTCTCTCTCGGTGATCTGATTATATGGCTAAGCTGCATTGGCAACTTGGGCTTCCTTCCTGTATGACCACCATATACAGTACACACAACCTTGTGGCCACAACTTGTGAGATTATTTGTTTATTTTACAACCAGGCCAGATGGAATCCTGCTATCCCATTTGGTTACTCTTGATTACAACTTTAGTATTTTCCTATTCTATTAGTTGTAAATCAGTCCTGCTATATTGAAATAGTCCTCTATTATTGGCTGGTTAATTCAGAGAGTCTTCTAAGTATCAAAAACAGAAGCCAGCCCATCCATTACTAGTGTGCATGTGTAAATGTAGAGCCCAGCCCAGTGCCAGAGTTCTGTCGGTGAAGTGTGTCGTTGGGAAACATATTTATTTCCTCTGCCTGCCAATCCCTACGGAGCTGTTTAGAGTGAAGGCGCACATTTGACAGAGCAGAGGCAGTGTGCGAGTGACTCAGGACCTTTGTACATTTATAGGTTTGAATCAAAGTGCTTTGTGGGAGCAGGGTGTGCGCTGTATACATAATGTACGGTGTGTAACAGCATGGCTGATGGTTGGCAGCAGGCCTGGGTCTCTGTGTGTGGGGCTCTGAGGTGGAGGAAGGGCTGGGAGGAGGCGGACAACCAGTTCCCGCCCTTGATCTCCCCAGACACCACCACCACATCGAGGAGGAAGAGGGAGTATGCACTACACTGTGTATGTGTGTCTCTAAACGGCGGCAATGTGCTGATACAGCAGCCCGCGGCCGCACCTCCCTCTCCTCCGCTCCCTGCTCTTTATGGCAAAGCACGCAGGTCACCTTCTCAGCTCTGAATTTAATACTCAGCTGGAGAGAAAGAGTACAGGAGGCAGAGTTTTTCCACCCCTCAGAGTGGATTTTTGAGACCCACTCAGAAACACAATGTAAGGAAATATAGATTCTGTGCATTATAGTGGATGTGTCCTGCAGCAGTTTACGCGCGACACTGCTGCTTGATTAGCAGTCAGGTCACCTTTCTCCAGCTGTGAGCCTGCTTCATTTAAATGAGGCGGATAAAAGTGGGAACATGCTGTAGCTGCGGGCACACAGCAGCTAATAGCAGTGGTAGGCACCGCTCACTGACTGCCCACTGCAACAGCAGCGCTATAGTCAGCACTCTCCTATTGTCCTTCAAACAACCACAAACATAAACATGGAGCAGACTTCCTGAGAGGCCCTATTCTGAAAATATGTATTGTGCAGTTCTTACGGTGCTGCAGTAATCTACTCTCCATTTTCAGGCTCCCAAGGTTAACTTTTGGCAATGGCAATGTGGGGGCATGAGGCAGGAGCATAGGGCTTGCTCAGGTCACCTTCACTCATGTTGTTATAGTAGAGAATGTCCGTGTGTCTTACGGGGTGGGGCATGAGCCTCTGTCTTTACCTGGCCTCGGCAGAATGTCTCCTGTTCAATCTAAAGCTTTGTCAAACTCACTTATCTTTGACACAAGCAGCAGATGTCTGGTCAGCCCGGCCTGCTCCGCCGGTTGTTGTGCGTGCCCTCAGGTACCACCTCCACCTGAAAGCATGCACATACGCTTGTGCTGTGTTAGCTGTCTGTCAGTTAGCATCATGAGCTTAGGCCTTTATCACAGAAGGCAGAGAGTGGGTTGAAAGGTGTGAAGAGTGAGGTTCAGTACAGAACACAAGGCTCCACTGCATCAGGAGCTGCGCACACCTGACAGTCGGTCTGGAAGGGTTTGAGAATTTACAATTGAAACAGGTTAAAAAGTTAAATTATTATTTTTTTAAATATGTTTTGCTCTCTTTTGGGACAATCTTTTCAATCAGTTCAACCGTTTTTTAAATCTGATTCTTTGCATTGGTATGTGAGAAAATAAAGTAAAATTGACCTTGTCTCACTTTATTGTTCAGTAGAGGACTTTTTCCATGTTATTTTGTCAATTCAATGTGTGCTTCCTGTCCCCTTCATGTGAAAGCCACTGACAATCCCAGACAATCATTTTATTTGATCTTTCATCCTAATAGCATTGCGACAGATTGCTGTGTGCATCACACTCTACTCCACATCTTGATTAGTGCGAGTGAGTGACAGCTGCACAAGTGTATATTACTGTTTTGCCAAATTCCCTTTGCCTAATAAATCTGAAAACAGAGTCTATAATAGCTTCCTGAATGCTCTGCCTCTCTCTCTCAGACATCAAGTGTTGGATGAGACTGGAACATCAATAGCTCCCCCTGTGGCAACTTAAAGGCGGCTCCTGTTTGAGTCTGTGCTCCTATGTTTAGAACTGACTTTAGCTTTTTTTATAATAATAAAAATGTCTATGGCATCTGTAGTCTATTATGTGTTTGTCACTAATCGACCTATAAATGCAGTCTTTTTTTTAACTGTAATGAGCTTTTTGCTTCTCAGTTCAAGATGCTAAAATGTATTGCATTTTCTTGCCTACATAAATGACCATTTATAAGAATACAACGATTTCAGTATATCAATCTAAATTGTACAAGGCTCAGATTATTGTACAACAGCACTCATAAGTTAAGGTGGTCAGTCTGTAAACAACTTCCGTGATTTACAATGAGAAAAACAACATTTGGGTCAACTCTTTCAACTGATCTGTTTTTGTAAATAATAGATATCTTCTTCGGGTAAAAATGAACAAATAATAAATACATACCCGCTGATAGCCTAGTCTGCTGCTCAGTGTTGGGTCCAAGCTCCCATAGTTTGACAAATGTCTCTTCCTGCTCTTCAGCCCCTTCTCCCTGTGCTGTCCCAGTGAATACAGCCCAGAGGCCAAAATCCTTTGAAAAATAAATACATGTTTACGTGAATATATAAATAAATACATACAAAGTTATACACTGATGAAAAGGTGCCAATGGGCGAGATACAATTTGAGTGTGTGCAAGTGTGTGTGTGCGAGCCATTTAGACCATGTATTGGATTCGGGTCTGGTGCTACGGAGATGACCAAATATAGATTGCGGTCATTTCCCCGTTAAACAAATCATTTCTGTGTGTTAACATATCCATTAACCTCAGCCGGGAAAATCATTACTTTTTCCTCAGTGAAGCACATTAGTCATCAGGTCCACTCTGCCACTGCACAGAGACAGGCCGAGCCGCTGGAGAAGACCCTCCATCATTGGAGCAAGAGACAGACTGGCAGACTTTGCTTCACTGTTGGTTTCAGGTTGGGTTTACTTAAGTTTATTTTAGCTTCTTTTGTTTGCTGAATGTTTGTTTTTTACCCTCACAGTGAAGCGTCTTTGAGTATCATGAATGGCACTGTAAGTATATGGGGCCTTGGAAGTAATAGTGAATGGGTGAGTGCACAAACAAGATAACGCCTAAAAGTGTCTTTGTAGTATTGGTAGTAGAAGTTTGTCTAACCATAGATTCATATTAAACTGTCCCCTTGGCCTCTGTGGAGGACCGCGGCTGTAAATAAATATATAAATACAAAGATAAAGCCCACAACTACATTATGCTTGAGGTCCAAAGTGCAATCGTTTACCACTCCAAAATGGAGGCTAATTTAAAGGATAATTTACTTATTTTTGTTTGTTTTATTATACTACTGCTTATAATACTGTTTATAAAAAAGAACCTCACAATGCACATGGAAAAAGGCTTGAGTGTTTTCTTTCGTGCTCTGACATGTCTATAGTTAGAACACAGTGATCTCAATAGACTGAAGCAGAGCCTATGTTTGGCAATGTCTATGCTGGACAAGGAGAAAGATTAACCAATGACCTTACAGCAGCGGCATCCCGACCCACCCCATGATTTGCATACCATGTGAGAAATGCATAAATAAATACCGAAGTGAATAAATAAATACAAAAATAAAGACATAAATAAATAGAAAAATGCACTTATTACAGTATTACTGTTTTGGCAGCCACAGTCCTCCATAGGCCTCACCTTGGTCTATCCCTCCCAAAACATACAGGCCCGAAATCTTCCTCTGGCTTCCCCATAGTACAGCTCTTGTGCACAGCTCCACATGCCGCTTCTCTGTCACCAGGCTTATCAAGAGTTTTATTGTGCTTCACAATACTGGGTAATTAGGTGTCCTCCGCTCGGCGTGCCTCTCTCACTAACGCTAGAGAAATAGACCTGTCACTATTTGGGCACTCGGAGATTCAACAAATGCTAAGCAGTAATGGCTTGCTTTGTGTCCCTGTAATGCATTGCACTGACAGCGGGGACACTTTAAAAGGAGACACTGTCTTTTCTCCCAACACAATCTCCTCCTCTTTCTCTCTTTCATTTGACTTTTACTTCTGGTGCAGAGGCCAAACTTAAGAATGCCAAAATCAGCCTAGTAAACCTTATTAGTCAATTAGTTTTGGTCCTGGTGCGGCGGTTATATTGAAGGTGAAGGGCACTGTGGGACTTATAAGCCAATGTGTTTGCCGCTTTATTTTGAAAAGAGCCCATTTAGAGAACAGTCTCGTAATAAAGAGGGGCTAAAAGAGGCATTATGGAATCCCATGTCGAAGCACCAGATTTGCTTATGCTACACTTTGTGATTTAATATTGGTGCATGGGGAGTTGTGGGTTCAACTCTTGCGGTGACCCTCTCACAATCAGAAATCTAAATTTCCTCCTTGTGTTCCTTGCATGAACACGTATCTAGTGCATTGCTATATCTATGCATATTACATACAGTAGCATGTCTCTAGTGGTGGCTACTGTAGGTGACTTTGTGTCAGCAGCAGCCTGTGGGATAAGATAAGACATAGATGGGGACAGTAGAGGACATAGTAAGAGTACCGCTGAGGGGACACATACGAGGAGACTCTAGAGGATGGAGGAGACAAGACAAGGGCACCATCCTGGAAAGAATACCTGAAAATTAAGAACATAGGATGTGTAGTTTCATCTACATGAGGTATGGCATTGACATGGACCACCGCAAGCTAAGTCAAGCCTATGGCCTCTTGTCTCTATGTTAATCCCCATCTAGAACAATTATTTATTCACTAAAGCCATTCTCCTTACCCTTTTGTCCTAGTTCATGGACATTGGAGACTCTTACCCCATAAATTGGGATAGAAGTCCTTCACTCACCCCACAAACATCTTTGACTCAAACGCCCGTGGTTAAGCTGCCAAGTAATATCTCTCTCATTAACTTTAACAGCAGTCAAGGACAGAGCATGATCGCACATATGTGGAGGTGTCAGAGGAGAACAGTGGGTTTGTGGTTAAGCAGGCTGGGCTGTCCATGGCCAGCACCAGGGAGCTCATTCCAGAGACGCCATACTGTGTGATAGCATAGAGCCACGCTGAGCTGTCATGGACCACTGATCTATTTCTTTACCTGTCACCCCCTTAGAGAGACACAGACAGTTAGACCAGTGCCTCCTGCACCTCTCTGTTCTCCTCGGCAGTCCGCGCTCCTCTCTGTTGTGACAGCAGGCAAGCCGCCATCTTTGGGGTAAAAAAAATAGACCAAATCAGGTCAAATAAAATGCATTTGAAAGGAAAAGTGTTTCTTTTTCAAATTGTATTTACAGCAATGCTAACACTCAATTTGCTTTGTTAATTCCTGTAGTTAAATGCCTATGAATGTCAGTTGAGTGCAGTTCCCTGAAAGAGAAAAGCCTGTTGTAATGGGCCACGGCCTCTGCCTGCAGGATAAATAGGGCTGTTCTGTAGTAGATAATAGCCGTGAGTCACATATTATATTTATCCAACTCAATAAAGCAGGAGCAGCAGGCAGATTACTGTGCCCTGAGTCAAGGAGATAATGATATCTGGCTGCTAGCTGGCCCAGAACAGGCTCCAGTGCAGCTCCAGCAGACAAACACAGAGCAAGGCTGAAGGACTGGCGCATACAGGAGCAGGTTAGCAAGGGGCCTATGTGGTCTTCTTAAGCCCGTCTCTGCTTGTGTCAGCCCTCTCCTGCTCCTCTGTCAAAGTCACCTTGATTCCTCACCCACACTCATCAGTCTGACAGATACCTGCCGCTCTACATTGCGACATTATGCCCCCTTCTGCATCTGTGCATCTGGCTTCTGCCTTATATGTGTGCTACTGTCATCTTTACGTCCATTAATGTTTTGTCATTTATCCATAATTCTGACCCCATGTTTGTTATGTTATAGACTCTAAACAATTAAGTTAATATCTGATTTGCAGAAACCTTATTTGATAAATTAATAATATTGATGTTGCTCTAAGAAGATTAAAGTAATATTATGTTGTAATTTCTTAATTAATACTATTCCTTATTGTAATAATTATTTCGTATTTTAGTACATGCAAGGTAAGGGTTCCCTAAGCGTTTCATGCCTTTGTCATGCATTTCATAATATCGCATTTTGTGACTTTTTTGGTATCTCTGTATAAATAAAGGCTACGAGAAAAGGACCTGCACATTCTGAGAAGTACTGACTGATGCTGACAGCTCACGCAGACACTTCAAACTCACTGTGTAACACTTTGTCTCCACAATACCTCTTTTTGGTCGTAAAACTCTCCATTTATCCAGCCTCGTCCTACAGTCCATTCCAATTTCTACCTCTTTGAACGTGACAAGTGATAAGGATGGATTATGGCCAGAGCTGAGAATTCCTCTGGATAATCCTTCACAGACAAAACACTTAAGACACTTTGGTGCACTTGTTCCCTTAATTCTTCCATCAAAGAGCCGCAGTTTGCAGGAAAAATGTTGTTCTTTAGACGTGTGTTTTAATCTAGACATGATTCAGGTTTAGTTACAGTAGTTACACAACTGTTTTAGTCAGATTGATAGATACGGACTTGATATTATGTGTTTGCTTCTTTTCAAAGTAATGTCCAAAAGTAAAATCTGTTAACCTTATTGTAATCACAAAGTTAGCTGGTCTGTTTTTAGCTTTCTTTTCTTAAAGGACTAGGCCACAGTTTTTACATACTGAGATATGTTCTTACCTTAGCTCAGACGAGTTCATTTGTACCGGTCTGGTCTCCACGTGTGCCTTCCGTAACATAAACACAGCACAGATGGCGTTAGACAAAATTAAACAATGTGGATTTTCTAAGCGGATAGAAAGGGGAACTATATTGTAAGGCGTAATAATAGCAGGAGTAATTCGACATCCGCGCAGTGATATCTTCACTTTACTGTTCGGATGCCGAAGTATTCCTGGGATTATTACTCCTTACAATATAGTTCCCCTTTTTATCCGCTTAGAAAATCCACATTGTTTAATTTTTGTGTAATTATACTTTATAGTGTAACACTTCACGTAACCATATTTAAATAGAGAAAACGTGGAAGAGTTTGGTAGCTTCTGTCTTCACCTCGTTTGGAGCTATAGAGAAGAAGAGAAAGGCTAAATGCTAACGCCATCTGTGCTGTGTTTACGTTATGGAAGGCACACGTGGAGACCAGACAGGTACAAATGAACTCATCTAAGTTCATTTACATTACTCTTTTAATGTAAAAACTGTGACCTATTCCTTTAAGGCAAAAGGTATAAATCCTATACACCTTTACATGTTTCAACTTTCCACTGCTACCTTCACCAGAAGTGTGAACAGCAGTCGGATGACGCTTCTGACCAAGGCAGCAGTTCACTTCCTGGTGTTACCAAACGGTCTCCCATCCAAGTGCCGACCAGGCCCTTCCCTGCTTAGCTTCCAAGGTCTGACGGGATTGGGCAGAGCAAAGACGGTATGACCACATTTACAAGCAGGTATTGCTATTTCCTATCATAATCTCAAAACATGCACCATCATATCATGTACAAAACTCTATACAAAATGATGTGTATAAAATTATTTCTAAATGTTTGCTATCTATTTGTTTCCAAGTAACCAAATTATCTGCATGCCTTTTATTATTCTACACTAGCCCTGCACCCGATTGTGGTCAGTGTGGCTGAATTGTCTCCCAACAATAAGATGTGGCAATGTAGGAGAACAGCTTTGCGTTGCTTTTGATTCTAATATCATGTCTGGACACCATAACAAAGAGTTGGTGGCAAATTCTACTTTTGTATGCTATAATTGTATTTTAATGGGTTGCCTCAGCATTCCTCTTACGGCTTAAATATAAATATGAACTGTCTTAAGCTCCGTAACAACATTTGCGGAATGAGATTTTTACCGGAGTGAGATTAGTAAATGAATGTCGGCGCATAATGGAAATATCCTTCTCTGGGTTTGGTTGCACAGTGTAGAATCAAGGCAAGAGAATGAGACTGCTGCTAAAGAAAGAGCAAAGCAAAATAACTTTCACATTGTTATTGCTTAGATTTAGACACACTTTATTGATCCACAAGGGAAATTGCATTGTCACAGCACAAATAGTAATCTTGGAAAGATTGAAAAACAGTAATTAAGCACAAAAGAGACTCCTGTGTATATATGAAATGAGTACTCTTTTACATAGTATAAAATGCAGCATGTGTCATACTCACAAAGGCATGTGGAACTAATTAAGGATAAACTGTTTCACTTTCAGTCCACTTTTCCCATCTTCTTCATTTCCTTCTCTTGAAGTACTGTAAACTTTGATAGGCCATTGTCTATACTGCAGGGGGATATTCTGAACACCCTGCAGTGCTCATTGCATGCCGAATATGTTACACCTGCTAAGTGCTTGTCTTCCATCACGTTATGCTGTTTTATACTGTTTATAAGGGACAGGACACAATAATGTCATTGCTGCTAGTGCGTTCATCAAATTAATGGCAACTAATTGCTCTCCAAGTTAATATTCCCAAAGCTTTACTTGAAGGACCCATGGAAATCTATCTAATTAATTCACATTCGTTTGTTTTACTTTTTTCTTGCCAACTTGAGACAACACTATAAAGTTATCCAGAGCCACATGCTCCTTGTCGCTCACGTGTCTAAGTATGGTTATGAGCTTCTCCACACCTTATTCCCTCCTTTAGTGTTTGGTGCTAAGTAGGGACCTTGAAACCTCCCAGAGGTCCATCTGCTTTGACGACAGTCCCTCTAGGCTCCTTTTGAAGGTGCTTTCATTTAATCATTTCTTCTAAAAAGATTTTTTTCCAGGGCAGTGAGAGGTCACAGATCACATCAGAGCTGCTTTCCGACTCACTGACCATTTAATCAAGCTGAGGTCCATTTGGCCGCCACTCTTTTCAGACCACCTTTTCTTCCTGGGGCTCAGAGGTGACACCCGCGCCCTGCCACTCCCGATCCCATTCCGGACCGAGCTTTAGAGGTGAACTGGGTGACTTACACCAATTCTCCAGGATTTAGAGCTTGACTGAGGGTCCCGTATAGTCTCACTTGAAACACGACTTCTGTGGGGCCAAACTTGCCATAACCCAACTCAAATGTTCACAAGTGAGCACTATCTTGATTGGTATTACGCAACACGCACTCGACCCCTAGTTTGATTAATAAAACCACAAATACCAGATGGTCACTTTTTTTCTCTTTCTGGTTTGTGAGAGAGGAAGGGGGTTCAGTAAACTACTAAAACACATTGGAAATTCCAGCCACGCCATATGTCCGTTGTTTATTATTTTTAATGTAATACGTTTTGTCTGCTCACTATCTGAGATTTTGAATTTCACTTATTCACCCAACACCACCCCAACCAACACGGGGCTGAAACTATGACTGAGAACTACGTCAGTGGAGGAATTTATAGAAGTTCAAATGTTTCCCTGATTTTTCTTCACTACAATCTTACCCACTGTCTTTAATCCACCATCTCACACTGTTATTTAACCAAAGCTGTGATAATTAATTGTGATTCGTTTGGTGACACCTAATTTCCACAGATATGCTACGTGCCTTATTATTCCTCTGCTTGTGTATGTGGGCCCGCTGCCGGAGCGGTATTGATCTGTTTTGCTGCCAGTCGATGATGGGTGTGGTGTTTTCCATGCTTATCAGACTGTAATCACTCAACTGGGGGAAAACTATCAGTTTTTGTTCCAAAGGTTACCCTGCGCTTTAATTCCATCATGCATTCGATGGATATTGGACACTTTCTTGTCTCTCTCTCTCTTTTCCATTTTCCCCCATCTGTGCCTGAAAATGATACATTCCGTTGGAGAAATGGCCACTGGGCGGTTGCTCCTAACCATTAGCAGCTAAAGCTATTATTCATGTGTCAAACTGTTGTTTTATTTCCCTCTTCTCTGTAGCCTCTGCAGTGCTGTCTATTTTGTCGCCTCAGTCCTATGCAGACACAGAAATAGAGCTGTAGCGTTTGGCAGATGAAATCAAAAGCCGCGGTGTTTTAATAGCCGTGTGTGAGTTGTGTGTTCACTCACGCATGTTCAAGAGCCAAAGACACAAGATTGCTTTTTTACAGCCATTCAATCACAAAGAAGTAAAAAGGTACATAGGGAAAGAGCAAATGCACTGTACGTATAAGATTTTGCTGTGCCGTCAAGTTCATTATTTAAGTTAGTTATTTAAATCAAATTACATGCTTGGTCAAGAAATGTTGCCATTCAATCAAAATGACTAAAATATTAATTGCGTTGTTAACTCGCAATTAATCGCACATTTTTATCTATTCTTAATGTCTCTTGAATAATAATTTGAATACTCTAATACTCTTATCTAGTTCCTCGAATATACATTTACAGCAAACTTGGGGTGAGGGCGGGTCGGGTTAGAAAACACACTTATTTTTACATTTTTGTCTTATGACATAAAGTTCATTCTTATCCATAAATGCCACTCAAAGTAGCCTGTGTTTTGTTGAATGTCCAGTTTTATGGGGTTAACATATCATTTGCACATTTTGTTTTCTCGAGTTTAGAGAAAAGAGCCTACAGCGCTTCTGCTCCAAATGCGAGCACAACAGCAGCAATGCCCAAGCACATACATGACAAGCACATTATGATGAAAGTAATGCAGTAGCAAGAAGAAAGGCAGAGCTAAAATAACACGGCTACAGCTTCTTACTAACCTGGAGAGAAGCTTCGTAGTGTCAGGTAAAGGCTGCTCCATTGTAGTTCCAAACTTCATTTTGTTTTACAAAAAGTATTGTCCATGACGTGGTAAAATAAATGCCTCAGGATAGTTTCTGTTCCTCGTTTCCTGATTTTAAAGGTGTCATCACCTGTGCTATTTCTCCTATAAACTCGCGGTCACGTGACGTGCTCCCGTTGAGTTACAGCCAGCAGCAGAGTGGCTCATGCAGTGTCTTTTTAATGTGTTTCGGCAAATTGAGACTAATCGTTCGATAAAAAAAATGTATGCCGTTAAAATTGATTTGTGTTAACGCATTAATAACGCAACATTTTGGACAGCACTATTTTAAATATATATTGGTAGAACAATCCCTTTTGCAAACAAGCAAATATTTCATCCAAATAGTCACAGATTATATAAACCTGCAAACCCTGTAGCCAGACTACAAAGAGGTTCTGAAATGCATATTAGTTTTGCAGATTATATTTCAGTGTTTTATCAAATGCAAATACTCCTCACACTGTTAATTTAATCTAGCTTTTAAAGCATAAATGACAAATAAAATCGCGATTGCAGAAAACAATTGGGCAATTTTTCTAAAATTTTGCAGGTCCGATACTTAAATGGTAAATGGTCTCAACTTGTATAACGCTTTTCTACCTTCATCAGGCCCAAGGGGCTTTACAGCAAGGAACCAGTCACCCATTCACGCTCTCATTCACACACCAATGTACACAGACACTGAGGTGGGTGAAGTGTCTTGCTCAAGGACGCAATGACAGTGTGCACGTGCGGGAGCTGCGATTCGAAACCCTGACCTTCCAATCATGAGACGACCTGCTCTACCACCTGGGCCTCTGTACCAAAAACTGTATCCGCAATTACACAGCAGTTGTCATTGTCTTCTCAGTAAAATAGGACCTCGTTAGGGCTGTAAAAAGTATTTCACTTAAAGGAAACTGGGATTTGATATTGATTTTTCTTTCCTTGGTTGCAGTGTGGCGTGTGAGTGTACTTCCCCCTTTGTTACCTCCATCAAGACACTATCATGTATCCTGGCCTTCCTGTTGTAAAGTTATGAAACATGTAGATCGTAACTAAAAATGCAGGTCTACTGTACCTGGGACATACTTTGTTATTGATCTGGGGGAACTTTTTACTGCCCAACATGATAAAACCTTTTAAACGATTGAGCTTATTTTAGAGAGGTTGAAGTACCAAACTCTAGTGCATCTGCTGCTGATGCACTTTTGGGCGTGCTACTTGTTTTGGAAAAATACCCCCTTTATGTTTTACAATGTCCACTTCTGATATTAGCCTTTCTGATTTGGCAACAACCCCCATCCTCTTTCTTCCATGCAACCATTCACATATTGATTTAACTAGACTCTGAATGCTTTCATACTACCTTAAGCTTTTTCAAGATATTATGAATACTAGATTGAACAGTATATGAAACGCAATTAAGGGTCAGGAGAGACATTTAGCAAATTGTCAGAGCTGGAAGTTAAATGCCGACAAAGTCAGGGAAGTGCCCAGCATATGTGCAGCCGGCTGAACCCCTTATTGTGCCGCACAGAACAATACTGTAATTTAGGAGCGATCCACAGTGTTGTCATAAAGAATGTGATTGATATTCCTGTCTTCCATCCTCCTCCTCATTGGGTGTGCATCCTGCAGGGCAGTGTGGTCCGCGCCCTCACAGACCTCCTCATCCTCAACACTGTAACCTTTGACCACTGTTAGTGCTGATGCAGCGGCCTGCCAGAGATGAGCCATCCCTCAGCACACATATGTAACACACACACACGTAGCACACGCGTGTATGGTGTCTGTACATCACGTCTCCTCTGGTCCCCTTTTGACATGGGTTTTTGTTTTGCGTTTTTCGCCTGCTTCAAATGAGTGAATGTGTTATGTGGCGGCTTGTGGCAGTAGTAGTAGTGGACTCTCATTAACCTCCCTCTCTCCTGTCTCCTCACCGAGTCTCCTTCATCAGCTCATCCAGGCCCGAAGTGACACATGGGCCTCTGGAGTGTCAGCAGCGATAAAGATGCCGCCACTTCACCATTTTAATTGGAGCCTGTGCTGTTGATGTGTGAACAGCTGTAGGACAGAGAAGGGCAGATCTATCATTGGTGGCCTCGGTGGACCGCCTGGGGTCAAATGGCAGCAGTTACCCAGACAGGAAACCCCCAGCGCTCCTGTTTATTTATGATTTTAGTGTATAGTCCTCCTCTCCTCTTGCAAACATCTGCATGTGTGCTCCTCAGATAGACAGATGCAGACTGAGGTGGGCCACATATTCCCTGTCACATCGAAGCACTTACACTTGTATGAATCAGAGACTCCCAGAGGACTTGAATCTATTACTCATTTAAAATGACTCATTTTTCGCCCGCCGGCTCCTGGCACTAGTGTGGCGTGCAGGCATATTTGTGTAATTAATTCAGATAGTGTGAGAAAACAAAATAACATATTTACTCAGTAGCTTGCTGTTGCAGTTGTGAAGGCGAGAAACTGTGCTGGCTGGTGGCAAATGATAGCCTCTGACCCACTCTAACACTGCACTCTGTAGCTGAAATTTCGCTATCAACAATAATGATATTATGTAAACTGTAATTTCAAGATCTTTTGTCCTGTCTTCACAAATTCATAGGTGGCTAAAGATTAGTAAGAGCAAAGCTACTGTTGACCATAGGCAGACAGGAGTCCTTCAAGAAATCTTGTCTATTCAAACTGGTGACTGATGGGGATTTTGTCCTCCCCATAACTTACGTGTCCTGACAATTGTGCCTTTAAATTGGCAGCTTTTATTACGTCTGTTAATTGATTTTTTTATGTGTAAACACTCACCTAGTCACAAGGCTTGTTTAGTGCTGTTTCGGATCATTTACATCTCATGTATAAAATGTCACTGATGTAAAAACTCTCCTTGAACTGAGATATATATTCTAATGGGATAGGCTGTATACTTGATATGCATGTAATATATAATAGAGACCCTATGCAATGTGCTGACAGACGAATCAGAGATCATTAAAGAACACTTTCACACAGGTACTATAGACAGTCCGTCTCCCTTTTCCTAATTCAAATATTTGATAAGGCAAGACACAGCGGTGCTTTGCATACAGTTAGATAGCAATCTAAATAACATTTACATGTCATTTACGTCTATTACCTTGTTTTTGAAGAGCCATGTCAGCACTGTGTGCATATTAACACATATTTATTCCACTAGCCAGCATGGTTCCTTAGTAGAATTTGCAAATTAATGCAAATAAGGGTTTCCTCGAACTAGACTGAAACGTGTTTGAAAGGCAGGTTTCAGGGAATGTTGTGAAAATAGAAGACCCAATATTGGGGGATTCTTGGAGATGATGCCTTTATCGATGCAGGTCACAATTCATAAATGTAAGTGAATAAATGTGTTGTAACTGACCTAGGGCCAAAGCAGCGTGTCATTAGATCCGTAAAGGCTCACAGAGATCAAACCTTGATAGGTGAAAGACTCCATGACTACATCTTCAGTCTTGTGGAGTTTGGTCAAATAATTATATTAGTATTTTCTCTCACATTCTCACTGTTTTATTTATAGCAGCATTGGATTTCCATTTTATTTCACGGTTTTGACTAGAACATATCATTAATTAGTGTGAGCCAGACTAATAATGAAAGCATTAAATCGCATTAACCCAATATGACTAAATCATTGCTAAAATAAATGCCATAATAAACTAATTACGACTTTAATTCGGATTTTGCTCACCACCATCTCCAGTGTTATAAATACCTGTTATGTAGAATATGGTGATGTCTTCCAAAACATGCACATGGCTCCACATCTGGAGATGGGACCCTGGGCGCAGCACCGCTGGGTCAAATGCAGAGGACAGGATGGGTCAAATGCAGAGGACAAATTTCATTAGTGCAGTTGTAGTATAATGTCAAATAAAGCACATTAACCTTTCCACAACTGAAGATAATACATTTACAAAAAAAAAAATGTAAATTAAATGGAGGCACAGTGTTGTACCTCAGATGATCAATCGATCCCTGGGTCAGATGCCGGACCGGGACTTTGTTTGAGTCGCATGTTCACCCCATGCCTGTGTAGGTTTACTCCCGGTGCCTTGGTTTCACTTACCACTATAAAATATATAAAATAGGTCACGATAAATGAGAGCGTGTTTGGACAACGATTTCAAAAAGGCGTAAAAAGCGGGTAAACGGTCCACAATGGCGACCATACTGTACAAAAAGGGCTAATTAGTGAGTCTCGGATCTTTCTTGGAAAATGAAATATTTCTTCAAAAACTATGAATAATACTGACATTATCCCATTCTGCCGTATTTTACAATTGCTTCTGTCCAAGATCTGCCCCACAGCCATCTCTTCATTATGAAAGCGTCTTCTGGCGACTGTAGATGTGTTGAAACAGGAGACGCATGGACAGAGGAAGGAGAGGAGCAGATCGGGTGTGGACGCAGCAGAAAGAGGAGAGAATGAGAAGCAGAGATTGGTTTTCATGCCTGGTAGTCAGCGAGCCTGTAAATCTCCCAGGAGCGCAGTGGAAGACAGCAGAAGGTTGATAGTCATCCATCACTCGTGACAACCCTACTCCTCTGGAAGGGCCTGACAGCACAGCCCAGCCTCGGCTAGCGATGGAGAGAGAGGGAAAAAAACACACAGGAGCAAAGATAAATAGAAAGAGATGCTGCCTGCAGAATGAGCAAATTAACTCTTCCGTGGGTTAAAGAAATGATGGAGCGTAGAAGGATGCAGGTGACAGACTCATATAGAAGATACAAAAGAGGAGAGGAGCATGGGATAACGATCTTGGTCAAAGGTTTCACAGCTTCTGGGGTTTTAGGCGGGTTACACAGTCCATAGTTATGACCTAACATTGTGCCTCTTTCCTGACAGACAAAAGTGCGTATTACAGATCGTAGGCCCTTTTATAGTAATTCCGAACTGAGTGTCTTTTTAAACAATCTAGTTGTCATTTAGATTTAGTTGCCAAGCTGCTGTATGCTGTGACATCACCTGTGTACCCTTTATAGCGGATATTATGCACCTGCACCATTTAATTCTAAATTCTGTTAAAACAATTGATACTTTTTGGTTTCTGTGACATCACCTGTATTTCCCTCTATTCTGCATTTAGGGCTAATGCAGTGCCCACTTTAACCAAACACTTTATATATCGAAATGTGTTATTTCACTGTATTTTCAAGTATTTCATTTGATAATATACTATGTAGTTAGCTTCCTCAGAGATGATTAGACATTGACGAGCCTTTTAACAAATTACCTAAGGTCAAATGGAGAGTGTGAAATTTTCTTCTGGAACCAGGGCAGGTTTTAAAGGGGTGGGACTGTTTAGCTCCATTAAACAGTGAGAATGGACCGGCAGGCTCAATGTACTGATGCATATAGTAGTTGCTGATAAAGGCAACAAGCTTTTACCTTGTACATGGGCTTAGGTGGGCATGCTTTGCTATTACTTATCTCCTATTCTCCTAACACATGCAATTCATGTTAAAGAGAACATTGGCTGAACCAAAACATATTTTTTCTTCTTCTGTCAGTACAAAAAGTGGAAATCAAGACCACCAACGTTTTATGCATCTTAAAGTTAGAACTTAGGTACAGTATTTAGTAACAAACTTGAATTTGACCAATTATCCTGTTTATGTGGACAGGCAAATCCACACATAAACAGTCACCACATGTTCACAACAGCATCTTTCACAAGTGTGCAGTCAAAAGCAATTATTTTAATATTATTGCAGTACATCCTCACAGATGCTCAGAACGCTAAGGAAAGGTTGTGGATACTGATATTTTGAATGGTTTAGCTACAATATTGTAGCTACAATATTATTGTTTGGATGCACTGCAAAAAAACTGCATTATCTTTGTGTTTTGAACTCAAAGCCTGAAGAAAGAGACTTTTGTCGCAATATAGATAATTTTACACTTGGATATGGTGCAGAACACAATCATATCAACATATCCACAGCTAACCTCTTTGACCAGGAAAAATGTAATAAAGTATAAATCAGAATGAATAAAAGGCGAACAAGCCATACTATAATATTTAGTGTCAAGTGGATCTGAGGGGTTACCTTCTATGCTTTTTACAGGATTTATAGCAGTAGCGGTTCAGGGGGACAGGTCGGTAATAAAATGGAACTGTGTGCTTGGAGAATATATATGGTCTTATTGCCTCGGAGCTGTCCAAAGACCCTGTCAATTAAACAGACACTGTCCCTGCATATCTGACAATCTGTGTCCGGCTGAGCATGAAGCGTACAGCTCCCATATCGACTCCAGATAGCACAAGAAACACACACAAAGGCCAGTCTTTATCAAATCACAACATGGATGTGTGATCTTATTATGGCCACTGCTGTGCTTCTCCACTGTGCCGTCTGGTAATTAAATGAAGCCAGTGAAAGACTTCCTCTGCTAATGTTTATCTGTAGCTAGGTTTATTGTTTGAGCCGTAAAATATTCACAGCCCAAAAGGTTAATGATGGCGATTGTGCCTGCTGGTGTATATGTGCACACGTGTTGGTGTGCTTGGCCACTAAAAGATAGTGGTCATTGCTTTCATCCAAAGCTATAGACAATGGCCAAGTTAAAGTAGTGCTATTGTAAATGATTGGACAATAATAAGTATTAACCTTTGACCATTTCTCAATTATGTCATCCGATACTGCAAAGCTGGATTGAAATAACTAAAGAATTAGCACTGCAATCAGAGTCTGGAAAGGCACCAGTTGAAATCATTCATGAGGAAGATGGAGTTTTAGAGGGATGTATTTGCTCCTGATTGGATCTATATGCACACCATTTTAGCCAATCACAGCCATGTCTCAAAACGTTCTCAAAGCTATTAAATCCTTTGTTTTTCAAAATATATATATTTTTGTTTCAAGAAAGTAGTAGCATACAAAGTGCTTTCCCATTGTCACGGTGTTGCTAATTTTATTGCTTGATTGATTGATTGATCGATAAAAGTGCTTGATGTCAAATTTAGAATATCACGCTACAGGAAACACAAAAGGGGCAAATGAGGAGGTACCCGAGCAAGACTCGCAGCTAAGCCACATGCACAAGCGTGGTAGTTGGAAGGACCACAGTCTTATAAGCTGGTAGCTTCATCAGGAGTCAATTTTTTGACATCATGAAGGATGTCAAGCTGTGAGACCTGATTGTCTGGAACTTAGAGTTTGTTAATTCTCTCTGTGTCTGCGTAAGTTCCTCTGGGTGCTCCAGTTTCCTCTACCTCCAGAAACATGCTGGTCAGGTTGGCCCACAGTGGTGGGCCGCAGAGTCGCAGCGGCTCAGGACTATCCCAACATCTCATCTATGCAATTTAGTTATACAATTGTATAATGACAATAAAGTTCTTCATTTATTTATTCAAAATGGACCAACTTCAATAGAGGTTTCCAGGATAAATTTCTGTACAAAAATGGCGACTACACGATGCACCTGTATAGTTTTGAAAGTAATACAATACCCCTGCTTTTGTTCCAGTAGCACCATGAGCTGACAGTGGTCATAAGGAATTGAAAGTGTCACTGAGAAAACAAAGGAAGGTCTAAGACAACAGGAACAGGAAGTGTGCGTCCGGGGGATTGTGGTGTTGTGACACTGCAGCTGATCAGGTGCACTGTCAGGATGTAACAGACTGTCAGGTTCAGCTTGGCTCCTCACTCAAGGTCATGTGCTCCTCCTCCACATCACACGCACGCGCACACACACACACAAGGCAAGGCAAAGCAAGTTTATTTGTAGAGATCAATTTTTACAAGAAAACAGATAAAATCAACCAATAAAACATCAACATAAACAATAATCAATTACAGTAAAAGGCAAGAGTGCAGATAAAACACACACACACACACACACACACATCACGCAAGCAAACACGCGCGCGCGCACACACACACACACACACAAACCTATGCACACATTCATGTGTGCCCCTGTCTTACATGTCTGCAAAGTTCCTATTAGGTACTCGCCCTCCTGTGCCTGTGTCCCTCTGCAGTGTCCTGTCACTGTGGTAGCCGCCTCTTGCTGCCTTTCCACGACCTCTCTCCCTGTCAGAGTGTCTAACAGGAGTCATAATGGGCTCTATTTACATTAAGCCACCCTCGGGTGTTGCTTAAATTCTGGGAAAATGAAAATTATTTGCTGAATTTCCTTAAAGGGATCTGGGTCTAATGCACGGTTACAATGTACTCCTTTTAAGCACTAGGTTCGCAAAGCCACTCATAGGTGTGTGCTGGTTGTCCTGTCTGCAGGAATCATATGCCACAGTTCTCTTGTAGTACGTTAGTGCGCTGGGCGGGCCGTTCAGCCTCTGGCAGTGTCAGGTAGACTCTGTTCTGTGGACGCTGGCCCGCTGAGCGTCAATGATCACACTGATCAAAGACAACAAGAGAAGAACAGACAGCTTTGCCAGTAGCCATCAGCTTTCTGCATCTGATGCCTATGGACACTCTACATGGAGCCTCCAATATTGTGTGGCATTCATAACAGTCATTAATCATTTTATAAATTATAGAAACATATTTTCACATTATGTCAAAATTTGTATATATTTGTAGTTTTACTAACCTTTCAAAAGTCAATGTTTCCTCACCTCAGAGAGTTTGTTTACTTTGTAAAGGCTCCAGCCCACACTTTTCAAATGGCTTCTTTAATAATTTATCTTGTCTTCCTGGAAGAAGCCAGAAGGGCCACAGCCTGGATCGATGGAGCTCAAAAGACAGTGTTTGGTCCGAAATGCAATCCTATCCTGAAGCAGCTCAGGACAGCTATTTCAGTGCTGCCTCTAGCCCATATCGGGGTGGACAGAGAACGTGGGACAGTTTGTTTAAAGGGTAAGGCTTGTGGTCGAGGTCAGACATAAGTCATTGTGAATGTCACATGAAACATTTCGAATCATGCTTGGAGCCAGCAGCTTAGTGGTTTTCATGAAATGAATCCATTTCTCTGTTAGATAAATTAATGTGATGTTTAATATGACACCTTCAGTCCGTTATTCAGAGATGATTTTATTCATTTATTTATTCAAATATTCATATCTTTATTTATACAGGGAAGGCCTAAAAAGAGAATGAGACTCTCTTTTCATCATTGACCTGTTTTATAGCAGAGCATTACAATAACACAGTTACAAGAAGATTTGACAGTTTCAGTTACAGTGTTTGTACATATCTAATTTTAAGGGTTTTATACGTGAGAGTATTTGTACATGATAAGAAAAGGCTCTTTTCCCTGTTTCATTCTTTACGAGTCTATAAAGACAATCTCTCATTGCTCCTCAGATTGGACACTTTGGGTTAATTTTAATAATGACTATGATAAGATAATGACTGAGCTTTATTAAAGTAAACCTATTCTCACAATTTGTTTCATTTTAGATCTAGGAAATTACACCATACGATCAAATGAAACAATGCAATATGATGCTGTTGGTGGCTCATTCTGTTTGACTGAACCAAAGGGAAACATTCTGATTCCTGTGTGCTTACTCTGGTGATAAGTGCTGCTGTTTGCAGATGGGAATGTGAGCACAATTTCATGCAAAAATGACTTCAGATTTGCACTCGTAGAATCTCACAGTATCTTCATGAGTACAATGTCAACCGTGACAACATAAACTGACACATATATCTATTTGTAGTTTCACAAAGAATCCTTTTCTTCCTCGTCATCTCGTTCGACGTTCATGACGTTTTCCTTAGTTTGTCCACTTAATAGCATAGATTTTGATTCAGAACAAGGTGAATTCTGAAGCTTTTGCTTTTACAGTGCCTTGCGAAGGTATTCGGCCCCCTTGAACTTTTCGACCTTTTGCCACATTTCAGGCTTCAAACATAAAGATATAAAACTGTAATTTTTTGTGAAGAACCAACAACAAGTGGGACACAATCATGAAGTGAAACGAAATGTATTGGATATTTCAAACATTTTAAAATTCACATTTTGTGAATAGTGAAAAATCCTGCACCTTTACTCCAATAAAACTGCATTTATTCAGACGTTTTAAGTGGATCAGGTCATCACAAGTCACTGTAGTAGCCTTGCACCTGGTGATGTGCGTATATTTATACTTCTTGAACACACGCACACATTTATTTAACAGTATATTGACAATATTGACCTAAAACAACTTTAAAATAGCAATGAGTCATTTATTTCCTGTCTAAAACCCACAAAATGTATTTAGACCTGTCCTCAAGCAAAGTCACTAAAGACGTCAGGCGCATGTATTTATATTTTAGAAACAGTCGCTTTTTTGCTGCTCCTTTGTGGCTTTTTTAATGCGTTTTTTTAAAACATTTTTGTCACTTTTTTATCATTTTTTTTGTCATAGTTTTGTCGTTTTTTGTCACTTTTTTTGCTGCTCTTTTGTGGCTTTGTTGTTGTGTTTTCGTCTTCGTCTCGTTTTTGTCGCTATTCAAGATACTTTCATTTGGGTAATACCAAACTGGTTAAGAGGTTAATAAGATAAGGTAAGATAAAACTTTAATGATCTCATAATGGAGAAATTCACTTGATCAGCTCTCAAGAACACTTAAATAATCAGGAAAATGTGCAATAAAAGACTACATGCCTAAATACTATATTTTTAATGCCACAAATGCAGAAAATCTTGGCCTCATTGATTTAATAAGATTTGTAAACATTCAATCAAACAGAAGAATGAGGGGGAATTGTGATATTAAAAACCAAATTGGACACAACGGGCAACTTTTCAGCAATAGATTGTGTACAATTTTAAGACTACTTCTCCCAAAGTCAAAAATCTTGTAGTTTCTCATCAAACATACTGCCATAATACTTACTAAAGCATTGTTAAAGTTTTCTATTGTGTAATGCATCCATAATCTTGTAAACAGTTCTCTTTTTATATTGGTTATTACTAAGAAATAAAGCAGAAACAGCATAAAGTGAATTTTGCAGCCCTGATTACACAGAAATACCACATGTTATACAAGGGTATTTCCATAGAAATAACTTCAAATACTAGCTATTGTCACAATACAAGCGTAATGTCATGGAAATAACAAAAAAATTACAGCCGTTTGTAAGTTTACCACTTTGTAGCTAGAATTATGGGAAATACTCTAATACGAAATTAAATAGTAAAAACATATAAATTAGTAGTCCCTTTGGTTACCAATGGGACCAATGGGGGAAAGAAATGTCACAAATATCTCCCTGGTAATTACATAGGTCTTTTACCCTATTACTCTTATACAATAATTATACCGAAATTAAGAACACAGCTTGTGATCTGTGCGGCCAGGAACAGGCTTCACCAGCTCGCAGTTTTTGGAACTTTCCTAACATAACAGCTTACTGGACTAGAATCTTTAAATTGATGTCTGATGTTTGTGGAATACAGTTACATCCTGACCCTGTACTTGAACTTTTTGGAGTATTTCCAGTAAGTGCTAATCTTGTTAACAAGCAGAAAACGGTTATCAAATTTGTCTCAGTGCTATCTAGAAGACTGAGCCTATTAAACTGTAATCAAAATAATTAATTTGTTACATGATGTAATGAAGCACTTTTGGAAAAACTCAAATTTGAACTAAAAGGGAAGGTAGATGATTTTCATTTGCTATGGGATCTGTTTCTGATAAAGTGACACAGATAAGTGACATTGATACAGAGATTATTGCACGTAGTTTGCAAGAGGTTATTGCACATGTTACTTTACAGTCTTGTTGTACAGTCTGACAGCAGTGGGGATGAAGGACTTGCGGTGGTTGAGTCAGTGGCTTCTGTCTCAAAGAAAAAAAATATTTTCAAAGAATTTTAGATTTAATGCCAGTTTGAAATTTCCGCAACACGGAATGGGTGAATACGTCATAAAACCACTTCAAGTGCCCTAACTACACAGGCAAACCACCATAACCAGCTTAAAAGCTCATAAAACTTGAATTTTCTGTAATACTGTATTATTTCTAATAGAAAAATGGCTTAATATCCAATAGTAAGTGATACATGTAAGTTAATAGAAGAGGCTAAACTAAGCTAAGCCATAGGAATGAACATGCTGTTAAGCTAACATCTAAAATTTCCTTCAAAACGCCTTCTCCTTTCAACGTGGTCCAGCAGCGGTAGAGAGAGCCTACATTTTGACAATGGATGCATTTAGTTTTAGAACTTAATTCAGGGTTTTAGTACAATTGAGCCTTAAAGTTTTGGGCGCAGGCTACTGACTGCTGTGGGAATGGAGCTGAAGGAGGGGATGCTGTGTGTGTCTTAAATATGCAGCCGTTTACCTGCTCAAGTGCATATCTCGCTTCAATACTACTTTTTGTGTCGATTTAGTATCGATAAATAGATTTTTTCACTATATCCATCTTGGTATTATTATTATTATTATTATTGGTATTATGCCTGAGCATTGGCCTTGTTACAATAGAGCATTTAGAAAACTTTACAGTAGATGTTGAATAAAAAAAAAATATTTTTAACTCATGGCATATTCTTGCTCTGACTTTTACTGTAAGTGTGCTCGACTTGCTCTCTATAGACTGTCCCTTTCACAGCTTCCTTTGAGTTAACCAGGTCCAACAACTAGATTACAAACAAGAAGTGGGCTACTGCTAAGAAGGAAGACAATTTAAATTAGTTGTGGGTGGAGAAGAATAAGGTAGGAGCAGTGCAGTCAAAAGGAGCCAGTGGAGTCGGAGTGGGGCTGTATTTGCCTGAGGGGGAAAGGCTGAAAAGTAGCTCTCGCAACAGATGTGCAGGGCAGTAAAGTGTAATTGAAATGCCAGCAGCAATGGTCTTATCTCCCTGCTACAGGAGCCTGCTGCCAGTCTCAACATCAGTTAGATGTCATTTTACCTAAGTCTGAATCAGCCTGCCACAATCCGCAATCCCCGTTCCTCTGATGCTGGTCAGGAGAAAAGGAGAGAAAACAGGGCTGGGGAGGAGGGGAGGGTGTCTGTAATAGGATTTCAGTAGCACCCAGTTAACTTCCACCACCTGGACTTAGTTGGTAATTTGATACGCTCCATCAATTGGATTCATTTACTACACCACGGTTTTACTATGTCCGTTCATTTGACTTTTTTCAAGAAATATATTTATACATTTCGGTTCACACATTTTCCATCCTTCCGATGGTGATCACAGATTACAGTGGGAGGAAGGATTTTGCAATATTTTTACTCTGACACAAAGTCCTTGGCGTAGAGCAGGTGGGAAGTCAGGCACCATGTCTGTTCTCTGCGCTCCAGGAGAGGCTTAATGTTTTGGGCTTGGGAGCGTCCCTCTAGGGCGGACCAAAATGTCCTACCAGATTAGAGGCTGGCCCTCCTCTGAGCGACTGACTTTTATCGCCAACTTTGCTGCTGCAACATGGGATCATCTGCCACACATTAAAGCGCCCTTATCTTTTCACTGTACATCCTGTGTCTGAGCATCATGATACTCGTCATTCTTGATATCGCTTTTTGTCAAATGTGTAAAACAGAAAGAAAGAAATCATGAATAATATTTTTTGTCTGTTTTTTCAGAGAGTCATCTTCAATATTGTCAACTTTTCTAAGACCAAGAGCCTCTACAGAGATGGCATGTCTCCTGTTGTCAAGTCTACCAGCCGGCCCAAATGGTACATTATCTGCTTTATCTTCATCTTTGAATGTATTTCCTAGATTCCATCAACATTCCCTTCAGCACAAGACACAGCACCACACAGAATGATGATCATCCCATTGTTAGAATTGCATTCCAGTTTTAAAGACTTTGCACAATTTTGACAAACTTGCCCCCCCCCCCCCCCCCCCCCCCCCCCCCCCCCCCATGCACAGCAGCTCTCTGAGAGTGATGCTTGAGTTTTTCGAAGAGGATGCGTCCGGGCGCAGTATGACGCCTGTCTGATGTAATAACGGCTGACTGATGGATGCAGAGCTGAGACTGCGCGTGTTTGTGAATGACTAGGTGTGGCAGGAGAAGCGGCCCCGGTGCAGTGGGGCTCGTCTGCCAGCCTGCCTGCTGTATGCAGTGGGGCGAGGCGGCTCAACAGAGTGGCGTGATGAAGTGTTGCCGTCCAACACGAGCCCTGACATCTGTCATCAACTGATGGAGGGCATCCGCGTAACGCCAGGCATCTGCCACCCTGAGCCGCCCGCTCCTGCAGATAGTGCCCACACCGGCGGGAGCATGAGGCAGGGCGCAGGGTAATGGGAGTAGACAACAGCCCTGACACCACAGACAGGAGAGATGAACTGCTGTCTATGAAATGGCACAGAGCTGCATCCCGCTGCTGCACTGTCTTTTCTCTATGAGAAGTGGCCTTTCAACTTTGCACCCATTTTCTTTAGATATGACAGAGTGATTCGACCACACTCTTGTCTCACACTGCCAAACGTTTAGAGTGCAGCTGGCAAGCACTTAATATAAAGTGATGGTATTCTCAGGTGAGGCAGTTATACTGTCTGAGCTGAGGCTAAGAATGATATGTTATCATTTTGAATGTTACTTTGGAAAACAGTCTTTGCAAACACAATTAAACAACAAAAGGAGTAATTCAGCATGGGTTTTACTTGTCGCTGTCTAGGACTTAATCTTCTCACATGTTTTTAATCTGTGAGGTAGCCTTTCTGGGTCATTTAAGTCTCAAAGCTTTTCTAAATGTTCCCCTCATGCCTGCTTGGCCGTGTTTATGTTTCACTAAGCTCTCGTAAATAGGTGTTTAAATGACAGGCACAGCAGGGGGTACCATCACCCAGGCCCAGTGCCATTTACGTCCCCGGGCTAATACGCTTTTAAATGCTCCACTCAGCACTGTCCCATCCATGAGGCGTCATGTCCTCAGCACTTATACCACCATTTTCAACTGTCTGCTGTGGCTGCCTGCCTCATTGTTTGTGTCCCCAAAAGTGGTCAAGATGCTTTTAACACAAGCCCCTCTATTTGACTTTCCATGAGCAACAACAAAGCCCAGACAGCTTCTAAAGTAGCAATCTTCTTCCTGACAGTCAGAGAAATGAAATAAATAAAACTGCAGAAAAGTAGAGAGCTCTCGCCTGTCTGATCCCAACTCACTCAGGACACGATAACAGAGCTACCAGGAGAGACAGAGGGAACAGAAAGAAGGGCAGATTACTGGGAAAGGGAGGACAGTTCCACCCTGGCTTCCCCACATGTCTGCATCTATCATCAAGCCCTGCAGTGAAGCCTTTATCGTTCAGTGCAGGTGCTGCGCGTCTTTGGGCCACGGCTTCACTGACTTTTGGATGCCACAGGGCTGGATCAGCTCTACCCTCTATGTTCATCGCTACAGGTGTTAGGAGGAACTTTGCCCTCTGTGTGTCTTCCTACAAGTCACTCCTGTTGTTCAGTTCTGATCTGGATATAGGAGTGCTGTCAGGCGACTCAACAGACCACAAATTTAAAGCGTATAAGTTCACCCATTAGAGAAAGTAAAATACAAGCATTTATTTTTATTTGTGAAAAAACGTTTGTCTTTACTATACTCAGACCTGAGTTCTAACTTTACTTGGAGTGGGATGTCACCAGCTTGTCGGTTTTCCCCATCCATCCATTTTCTTCCGCTTTATCCGGGGCGGGGGCAGCAGTCTCAGCAGAGATGCCCAGACTTCCCGATCCACGCACACCTCCTCCAGCTATTCTGGGGGGACCCCGAGGCGACACCAGGCCAGCTCGGAGACATAGTCCCACCAGCGTGTCCTGGGCCTTCCACGAGGCCTCCTCCCAATAGGACATGGCTGTCCCCAACCACTATAAACATGTACGGGATGTTCCTCTCTGGGGCAAGAACTACACACAGATGATTAGGATAATTCATTATATTTCATATTTTATTTTCTGAGAATTCCCTGCCATTGTTTAAGGCCGTTAAAGTCTGACTGTATCCTGTGACATTTAGACATAGCTGGGGATCCCTGTTTGATAAATAATGAATAATAGATTATCCAATTAAAACGGGACAATGTCGCTTTGTGAAATCGGAGACAGATTAATGGCAACATTTATTTAGTTCCTAGACACATCAAACAAAGGGAGAAATAGCTTTGCTCTGAGCTCACCCAAAGTACATGATAGATAGATACACTTCAGTCTACCCTGGGGGAAATACAGGGGCCCTCTTGTTCTCACACACAACATTTTATTATTTATAGCTTTGTTCCTCTTATTAAAGTGTCATTGTAAGGCAATTTGACAATAAATATAAGTTGTACATGAAAGGAACTAAAATAGATAGAAATGTTTATAATTTTCAGGTCAGACCTCAGAAAACTTTGCATGCATTAATCAGTACAATTATTAAAATGAAACTTTTAATATTGATAAATAGTATTACACTTCGGTCTTAGTAAGCCACCGGGAATGCAGGGAGTTGAGTTTTGAGACAAAAATACCCATATTTCCTTGTTCTAATGTGCAGAAGACAATGGCTCCCTTGGTGGCACTGGAGGCACCAGCTCAGCCCCACTGGCCGCTCGTTGTCAGCCTGCTAGAGCATAGAATTGCCTGGTGTACTTCTATTCGCAGATAAGCTAATTAGAAAGTCAGGGAGCGTGGTGTATTGCAGCTGTTGGGGGCCAGAATGGTGGTGGGTAATGGCCGCTATGCTGCATGAAACCAGTCCATCAAGAACTGCGGAGGAAACATCCTGAGACACAGTACCTTAGTTTATGTATTATCATTTTTCTATCATATTAGGAGTAGATCTACAACTGGCTATGTTGGCAAAATCTTTATTCTCTATTGCAATGGAAAGTATTTTTGGCAGGATAAATTATTTGCCTTGGATCGTAGATCAGACATTCAAGGGGAGTTGTGAGAGTTTTTTCTTCCCCTATTTTCCATAATTGCCAGGTTAGTAAATTGTTTTCCGAAAGTTAGACAATCTATATATATTTTTTGTTGTTATCTGTAGCTTTGTTCCTCCTGTATCTTTGCAGTATAAGCTTTGCAGCATTACAAACAGAAAGGAAACAATGCCTGAAAGTAAAACATTTCTATGTTGAATAGACAAAGATGTTATGACTTTGGCTTTAGTATCTATGGGGACTCAAATCCATGTATTCCCATAATTTCCAGGCTATTAAACCTCTGATTTATACTTGGAAATGTCCTGATGAGGGCTGCCTCTTTTAATTAACTTCCCCTTTCTTCTCCAGTCAGTAGGTGTGTGATTAAAAATACCCACAGCTCTAACTGAGCTAACAGATGAACACCCCACGTTGAAGGAAATGGCTGCCAAACATTGCGTAGAAAGTCAGACCCACCCAACCTTGATCAAGGGTAAATGCTTTCCTTGTGCTTTTATGGAGGCAACATAAAAAACTCAGAGAGCCTTTTATGTGTGGAGACAGCGGTGCCGGTCAGTCAATCAGTGGTTCAGGTCAATTTAGTTTTTCCAGTGGAATATTTTGGTAAGCGTGTGATGCAACACAGTGGTGAAATTCTATTTGGAGACGTGTGCCTCCATCACGCTGTGTGTTAGCTGTAATTGTTCTGTCACTCAGCACAGCCGTGGTGCGCAGACCCCTGGTCTCATGTGAAGGCCTGGCACAGGCTGGAGAGCTGAGGGGGGCCAGAGCAAGGCAAGGCAAGGCAAGTTTATCTGTAGAGCACAATTCATACACAAGGCAATTCAAAGTGCTTCACAGTTGCATAAAATTACAAGAAAACAGATAAAATCAATTAAACATCAACATAAAGTTAATCAATTACAGTAAAAGGCAAGAGTGCAGATAAAATACTTTCAGTTTTCATATGCACGGGTAAAAAAAGCTGTTTTCAGGCCGGATTTGAACATGGTCAGAGTTGAGGCCTGTCTCACATCCTCATGAAGACTGTTCCAGATTTTAGCTGCATGAAACTGAAACGCAGCCTCACCGTGTTTATTATTGACTCTGGGAACCACCAGGAGACCCCTCCCTGAAGTTCTCAGGGCCCGAGATGGTTCATACGACTCTAACAAGTCAGAGATGTACTTTGGTGCTAATCCATGAAAAGACTTGTACACAAGCAGAGCTGTTTTAAATTCTATTCTCCAAGTGACAGGAAGCCAGTGCAGAGACCGGAGCACTGGACTAATATGGTCATATTTCCTGGTTCTTGTCAGGACTCGAGCAGCAGCGTTCTGGATGTTCTGCAGCTCTAACAGCTCGTTTAGAAAGGCCAGTGAGCAGGCCATTACAGTAGTCTAACCTGCTGGAGAGAAATGCATGGATAAGTCTCTCTAAGTCTGGTTTTGACACTATTCCCCTGATCTTAGCAATGTTTTTCAGATGGTAAAAAGCTGATGATGTTATTTTCGTTGATGTAGCTGTTTAAGTTCAGGTCTGAGTCCACGATTACTCCTAGATTTCTAACCTGATTTTTTGGTTTTAGAGAGAGAGAGAGACTCAAGATGACTGATAACACTTTGTCTTTGTGTCTGAGTTTTGTCTGAGTTTAGTTGGAGAAAGTTGTTTTGCATCCACAAACTGATCTGTTCGATGCAGTGCAGAGTGTATCTACAGGCCCCTGTTCACCTGCCGTCAGTGACACGTAGATCTGAGTGTCATCTGCGTAGTTGTGGAACGACACAGTGTTGCTGTTTATTAGCTGACCCAATGGAAGCATGTACAAGTTGAATAAGAGGGGTCCCAAGATTGACCCCTGGGGGACTCCACTTGTCATGGAAATTTTGTCTGAGACACAGTTGCCAATTTCGACAAAGTACGTCCTATCCTCGAGATCGGACATGAACCAGTGTAGAGCAGTACCAGAGATTCCCACCCAGAAGAACAGGTTAGGAAGAAGACTTTGTGTGACAGACTCTTCTCTGCCTGCATTTGGGGAAATGTGCACATCAACCCACTTCAAATCAAGATATGAAGATAAAAAAAGTTTGTTTTGTTCACTGTGAAATATTTCTAAAAGAAAACTGTTTAGCTTGTTTAGCCTATGTTATTGCTATTTGTTGTTGTAAAAACATTGTTTTGAACATTAGGGGAGGATGTTAGGATCCCCTAGCATCCCCCCTTCTTGTTGCTAGGGGGGATCTTTGGCTCTTTAAGGCGGTTACAACACGCTGCAGTACTGCTGTAAAAACTTGAAGAGAAGGTAAAAGAAACACGAGTGGACAGTGACAGAGTCAAACAGAGCAATGAACAGTGTTACCTGGACGTGCAACAGTAATAAACCTTCTACTCCACAGCTGAGGTCCTAACAGTTGCACAGTTTGCTATGTGCCTTTTAACAATAGACCTGTTTAACTGTCGACAAATGAAGAGTGATGTAAAATTGCTAATAGCTTGTGCTAATTAATAGATGAATTGAACGCTTGTTAATTAAGGGCAAAAAGGACAAGGAGCAGCGCGGCGGCTAATTTGAGCAATAAAACCGCGACTAACAATTCATTGTCAAACAAGCAACCCCCATTCACAAACTGTGGCCATTCGATTCCCTCGGTGCAATTTTTTGCACTATGGCCCTTATAAATCACAGTACAGTCTCAGTGGAGGAGTGTTCAACTGTATCGAACTGGCCTTATTCCCCGTGTATTTCTTTTTCTTTTATTGATACAACAGACAAATTGCTATTTCAGGCATGCTCCCTTTTTTCTCAGCTTGAAGTAATTACTTGAACAACAGAATAGTGAGGATTTATACATGTAGGATGCTTCTAAGAGGACATCCTTAAAGTGTCTAGTTACAGCTGTCTTTCCTGGCATCAATCTGAGGTGTCTTTTACGGCTGCTGCATTCTCCCTGCAGCATCTTTCCCTGCCTCTGTGCAAGTTTAATTTAAAGATGCTGTTTCCAGGCTACGTTTGCATCCTGCAATCATCTGGTTGGTAGTGTGTGGCTTTCATAAAGGATCTTTGGATTAATATGTTATATGCGATGTACCCTGTCTCTCAACATAGACTGTTAGCCTGGAATACAACATCTTTTAATAAATGCCAATATAGGAGAAAGTACTTGATAGGTAGAGTTGGAGCGATTGATGGATCGAAAATAAATATTTGGTAAAATAGGTAGTACCTATTCTAAGCACAAATACTCCCATCTTGGCCCTGATGCCAGGGTAAAAAGTGGGGAACCGGGAGAGAAGCCCAGACTTCACTCTGCCCATACCCTTAACCACTTGGATGTTTTTTTTTTGTCCTGCTGCATGCACCTGATAGTGGCTACTGCATGACATAGATTTTTTATTTTTTATTTTTTTTTGTCCAGTTGCAAACCGCTGTGCTATGAAGGGGTTGAGTGCCCTATTTTGTGTCATCTAACCTTATAAATGGACACTGAATGCTTGTTCTTAAGTTAAATGGCCTTGCAGTAATAAGCAGAAACAAGAAAGCTTCTATTTTGGTAGATTGAATTTGAATTTCCCCATCCTTAAGTCTATACTGCTCATTTTCTTGTGTAGGCCAAACCCGGAAAGAGCGGGGGAATTAGAGCGAGCGAGGAGCAGGGAGAGGAGCCAATCTGAACCATCAGCAGCACATGCCGCTTCCTTGTTCACAGAAACTCATTAGGCAGCTGCCAGAGGAAGTGAAAGAGGATTATGTGAGCAAAATAATGGCACCAAATGTAACAAATAGATTAATAATCTTCTAGATGAGGATAAGACTGCGGCGTGGATTTGTGTTACAACAGGGTCTGTATATGAGCGGATTTAGCCAGAGAAAATGTACATCCCAAGGAGAAGGAGTGAGAGCTGCTGCCACACAGAGGAAAGTTGCTCCTGGCTCTTCGATGCTCATTCAGCCCACAAATGACTTACCTGGACAGTTTTATGTTTGCCTGGAGCAGAATTAGAAAGGCACTTCATTTTCCCCCTTTACAGGTCTGGTACGTGTGTCAGCGCCGGCCGCCCTCAAAGCGCTCTCATCTAAATGCTTTTGTCAGGGGAGATTTGGAAGATTGCAGCAGGCAGGGGTACAAATTGGTTGTGTCATCTTCTAATGAACTGCGTGAGGCGTTGCACTTTTTCCTGCAGCCTACAGTCCCCTGATTACTCCCCTGTACTGTGAGTCAGACGCATGCTTTTAGTGTACCGGCATAAACCCTCGCCTTCCCCTTGCTGTGCCGGCAAGTCAGGTATTAGCTTTGTTGCAAGAATGCCATATGCGTATGAGATTCTAAAACACATCTAAAAAAAAATCTCTGCCGCCAACATTATGCCATTATGCAAACAGAAATATTGATAGTATTTGTGATGGCTGGGCAGAAAACATAGATATGTCAGGAGGCAAAACTGCCTCCTGGTAAAACCTCATTGGTTTGCTCAGCGTGATGGTGAGTTAACCTCTGACTCCAACTAGAGGATTATGGGTATCTCTGAGATTCCACAAACCCATGTTGTCTGGCATTTATGGTAAGTATTACGATACTCAGCAGTACGTGCATAAAATGTCCGGGCTAACCGGTTTGTTAACGTCACTCTTTAATATAACAAGCACATAATAGTTGCATTGATGTTGTGTCTTACAATATCAAGCCAAATACTGTATCAGTCATCACACATATTAGAAAAAACACCATTCAGTAATTTAGTTTGACCTTACGCTTTATTGTCAACATCGCAACTCTGGATTGCATCATTAGGGTGCCTGCAAAACATAGCTCTAACAGACACTAACTGCTGCCTCCCACTGCTGAACCTTATTACAATGAAAACACCCATCTTTCTATGGTTTTGGCATATGTGGTTTTATTTTAATAAATTAAATTATCTGGCCTATATTTAACATTATTTATTTGTTTATTGGACCTTTAAGTCCAACTGGCTTGGGACTGAGAAACCAGGAAGAAACTTATGCAGACACGGGACCTTCTTGCTTTGAGGCACGAGCATTAACCTGTTTGCCCCATTTTGCAACAGACTGCATGGAAAGTTTCAGCTGACACAGGCAGCAGTGCCGCCATATTTGTTTTCCCATAAAGAGAACAATGTGCTGTGTCCGAATAGCTGTTGTTGTGTGTGCGCACCAAGCTCACACCAGCGCCCGCGTGAACGCATCTGTTTGTGTTCATGTGTTTGCAGTTGTCAGCGTGTTTGTTGACGACACCGTAGGACATCAGGGCCCGATTGCTCCGAATGTGAGGAAACGGCTCATCTGAATATAGATAGGCCCCATCTGGAGGCGCTTGGCTTCGGCCCTTCATAATTCTGTAAGCAGCTAAGCATCTGGGGCCCACTAATGAAAGTAAAGGCAGTGGAACGGCCCTGGGCGAGCACTGGCTCCACCACAGTCAAAGCTGATGGAGGTGGGGGCCACTGTGTGGATGGATAGAGGGAGGCAGAGGCCAGGAGGAAGCAGTGTGCTGAAGAATATCCCCGGTCTTAAAGAGACCAGGATTGGTCCTTTGAGAGAGAGGCATGGGAGCCAAGTAGGCCATTAGAAAAGTCTGCCATAAAATGAAGACAGTGGTGTCTTTATTGTGGCCCATTAACTCAGATGTTCATGTGGAGTTAGCTGCTCTATGTAGCACAGTAATGAGCACTATAACGATGGTTCTTCCACTGATGTACTGGAATATAAAAAGATCCTGGTTAAGTAGAATTATGTTAACCAGCCGCTCTCTTTTGAAGGCTTTGCCAGATTAACGAGAGTCTATCCACGGACAAGTGCATCGCGGCAGGTGCTTTTCTCCTCTATCACATCTGATCTACAGTGTCACCTCGACTTCAGCTCTGTTCACAATAACACACATGAGTTGAAAGGGACTCTGTGTTTCATGCCTTCAGCGCACTATTTCAGTGTGTTTTCTCCCCCTTAACCTTCTTGTCCAATATTGTATGGCCTTAAGGAGTAGCTCTGTCCACCGTGGACACTGCAAAAAGCAGTCATATAGGCCCTTGTCTTATATTTTATTATTATAGCTCCTGTATTTGTCCCACAGTCTAATTTCCCAATGGAAATGAAATGAAAAGGCAATTGTGTCTCCTTTTTATTACTGTCATCTTTGTTTTCAAGCCCAGGGTGTAGGAATGCATGATCTCTGAGAGCTGCTTTTAGCCTCTATTTGAAGTCACCGCTCAGGAAAACAACATGATTGGAAATATCTTCGTCATAATAATTTGACCTGTCAGAATATGTTCATGCTCCCTTCAGTGGTTCGCGATGGAATGACTCAGTGCAGCAGTTATCTTTCCGATCTGCCAACTGCCCCCATCCCGAAGATTCTGTTTTAGCAGAAATTCTAGGAAATCGCAGGCTGAGAGCTGAGATCCAAGGTAAAGGAAGGGCAGACAGAGTGGACTACATAGGAGGACTCCCAGAGCTGATCCGAGCCCTATTGAGACACTGGTGGTGGATCAGACTCCTCGTGCTCAAATCATTTATTCATCAGCTTCATTAAGACAGAATTACAAGGCTGCATAAAGACTAGGGCTGAACGATTTTGAGAAATAATCTAATTGCGATTTTTTTCTTCAATATTGCGATTGCGATTAAATATGCGATTATTGTTGCAAGGTCCTCTTCTCATGTATTTTTCACCTAACACAAGCAATAGCCTGTTTCATAATAAACAATATTTGAAGTGAACATTGCAACAAAATTGTTGCTTGACCTATTCAAAATGTGTGTGGACTGCACTTCTTAAACTGTCTGAACTTAACAGTACAGTCTATAAATAAATGCTAAATTATATAGATATTAAAAAATAATAACTCACTGATCCAGTCAGTAACATCACCCAGACTAAAGTGCAGGAAAGTAAGAACAAACGTCTGCTTTAACTAGTTGGAAAAGTTTTAGGAAATCAAACTCCCAATTAATACAAAATAAGCTATTTAATTTATTAAATGGTACTTTATTATTTCGGCCAATCAAATCCCGGTCTGAGCTGCAACTCGTAGTTGCTTCAGATGCGCGTTATTGAAGGACACGGAGAGGCCAGATGGAGCACACGCCAAATCACAGTGGAATTAAGAGCAGCATTTTGGTTTTGGGATGTAACTTTGGACAATATGAAGAAAGAAAAGAACACTGACACAAGGAGACGGGACATGAGGTGCCAGACACAGACACGTATCTTTGACTCGCAGCCATTTAGTGACATTTCAGCTTAAACAGCACATTTCCTCAGCAAAATAAGACATGACACGGACTCCTGCCTCGGATCCTAGTTACCAACCCTTTTCATACTGCAGTTTAGTGTTTATATCTAGCGTCTGTACGACCTACGGAGCGGATATGCGGTAGACGCAAAGGTAAATAAAGGCACATGGCACTTCGCCTCCGCGGATACTTAATGGTCATGAAACGTCATTATGCTTTTGAGATAAGTTCTTTATCCACAACATTCCCAAACATAAGCCCCCTAAACTGAGCCACAAACGACGCTTTACTTTTTACAATCAGCACAGACTCACCTATATATGTCTGTGGAGGCAGAGGCGTGTGAATCCGGAGGTGAGGGAGTTTCTGTGATCATCAGAGCGTGTAGTAGCAGCGAGAGAATGGCGTGATGCGGCTAACGCAATGCTAACGGAGAAAAGCAATATTCCTTCGCGGTGGCTGCAGAATAAACGCTGATATTTTCACTGTACATCCACAATCTACCGCGCACCTTAACTAGACTGAGACGTAAACAAAAGCACGCGGCGGAGCGGACTTTGCTGCCATATCTCGTTGCTCTATTCCCAAATCGCGTGCCCTGCGATTACGAAATCGCGTTGTGTAATATCGCGATAAAATTGCAAATGCAATTAATCGTTCAGCCCTAATAAAGACCCCCAGGTCCTGCACACTTCATAATGAAAGCCTCCAGTGTCAGCTGTTTATGACTTCTAATATTGTGGATTTTAAAGAACAATTACTCTAAGCTTAATCACAACTTTGCACCGTAAGCAATGTTTAATGCAGACTCAAATAGTTCAAAGTCCTCTAGTTTAGGACATGATATTGGGCTGCAGTATTTTTGTTAAAATACAGTTAACTGCTACATTAATGGCCAAATCAGACATGTTGGGTGTCTTAACTACAGGGTTAACAGGCTATAACAAGATCGGACTCCATAGAGATATTATATGTACTTTCCAAGGCATATAGCACTGCCTGAATAAAGGCAGTCTTGGTCTTTGGCTGTGATTTATAACGTGTGGACTGTAACCTTCGTTATTAGCGCTGGTGTGCTCACCCCCTCCTGCCTATCTCATCTAACTTCAGCCAAGAGACAGGACAAGAAAACTGTGATTGTCCTCTGAACCTGCACACGTGTAATTATAACTGAGGAAGATAATTAAAGAGGTGGAGAGGAGACACATCTCATCATTTAGTGAACAATGCTGTCCAATCTACTCATGGGCCTGCTGCTTCCTGCACTATGACATGTCGGGCCAATCTCAGCCAGCTCCGCCGTTGCAAAACCCATAATGTCAACAGTCTGCAGTGATGGCATCTGAATATGGATAGGGGAGGCAGTGATTTATTAAACATTGGGAGTTATGTGAATGTTTGTTTTTCTCATTGCAAGTTAGAATGTTCGTCTTTCATAAAGGTCCAGCTGAACAAGTGATTACCCTTGGTTCTGGATCACTTTAACCCTCGTAGTGCCCTTGGGTCATTTTGACCCAAAAGCCACTGATGCCGCAGCCCATCCAAATGGCTTAAAAGCCACTGAAGGATTTTTGTAAAATGAAGCAGAAAAATGTATGAATGTGTGGTCATTTTCAGGCTCTTTTTTGAAGTGTATATTTTTTTACATTGGGGTCTTTAAAGGGTGCAAAATTGAAGGACGCCACAAGGGTTAAAATCCCAGTAAGCAATTCTATATGACTTACTAGTGGTGAAACCTGCTTTGCCCCTTCTTCTTTCCTGGTGTTCCCTCCTCACCCACGCCCGTTACTCCCCCCTCCACACGTGTCAAGAGCGAACCCCTGAAGATGCTTTCAAAGAGAACAGCAAAAAAAAAAATACATTTAGCAAACTAAGTGTATTGATTCAATCTGGATAGACTCAAACAGACAAAAGCAGCGATTAGGAAGATTTATTGACATGTATATTAGTTTTGCTGATCACACCCTGGTGGAAGACATCGATGTACAGTGGGGAAAATTGTGGGACAATTGTGCGAATTCTCCCACTTAAAAAGATGAGAGAGGCCTGTAATTTTCATCATAGGTATACCTCAACTATGAGAGACAAAATGAGAAAAAAAAAATCCAGAAAATCACATTGTCTGATTTTTCATGATTTGATTTGCAAATTATGGTGGAAAATAAGTATTTGGTCACCTACAAACAAGCAAGATTTCTGGCTCTCACAGACCTGTAACTTCTTCTTCAAGAGGCTCCTCTGTCCTCCACCCATTACCTGTATTAATGGCCCATGTTTGACCTTGTTATCAGTATAAAAGACACCTGTCCCCAACCTCAAACAGTCACACTCCAAACTCCACTATGGTCAAGACCAAAGAGCTGTCGAAAGACACCAGAAACAAAATTGTAGACCTGCACCAGGCTGGGACTGAATCTGCAATTGGTAAGCAGCTCGGTGTGAAGAAATAAACTGTGGAAGCAATTATTAGAAAATGGAAGACATATAAAACCACTGATAATCTCCCTCAATCTGGGGCTCCACACAAGATCTCACCCCGTGTGGTCAAAATGATCAGCAAAAATCCCAGAACCACACGGGGGGACCTAGTGACTGACCTGCAGAGAGCTGGGACCAAAGTAACAAAGGCTACCATCAGTAACCCCCGGCTCACACTGAATCTGGTTAACGCCAGGTACGGCGTCTGCCAACTTAGAAAGTCATTAAAACCAATGTAGCACACTCACACCGCTCCGCGAAGTCCGGCTCCGGCTACCGAGGCCATCCGGCGGCCATCCGGCGGCAACGGAAAGAATACGCAAGAAGTCTATCTTTGCCGGATACCGGAGCCCCAACGGATCAAGCTGACGAAAAACACAAGCCAAACAGGAAGTCAGGTCTCGTGGGAGAGGAAGATCCGGTGTATTTCAAAATAAAATCTGTCCGCTTACTACTTACTTGGTCTCGTTTACAACCTGTAAACGCGTGTAACGTCGTAAATGTAAACATTTCTCCATTACCAGTGACACAGGGGCATTAGTGTGTTTAAAGCATCCACTTCACTGTGGAGAGTCGTTGTACTGGCAAATATGGCTTTTGTTGACCAAAACTACCTATATGTGGGGCTATTTATGACGTGACCTCGCACCAAGAGGGAAACTCACGTGCGCTTCTGTTCTCGCGAGGGCCGTTTCTGTGCCTGGCGCAGCTTCTGGCGCCGGAGCTGGCGGAGCTGGCCACAGTGTCAGTCGGACTCAATGTGAGTGGTAGTTTGGGGCAAACTCGGACCGGATCAGGACCGAAACCGGACTGGACCCGGACCGGATTCAGTGTGAGCCGGGGGTAACACACTACGCCGCCAGGGACTCAATTCCTGCAGTGCCAGACGTGTCCCCCTGCTTAAGCCAGTACATGTCCGGGCCTGTCTGAAGTTTGCTAGAGAGCATCTGGATGATCCAGAAGAGGACTGGGAGAATGTCATATGGTCAGATGAAACCAAAATGGAACTTTTTGGTAAAAACTCAACTCATTGTGTTTGGAGGAGAAAGAATGCTGAGTTACATCCAAAGAACACCATACCTACTGTGAAGCATGGGGGTGGAAACATCATGCTTTGGGGCTGTTTTTCTGCAAAGGGACTCGGACGACTGATCCGTGTAAAGGAAAGAATGAATGGGGCCATGTATCTTGAGATTTTGAGTGAAAAACCTCCTTCCATCAGCAGGGCATTGAAAATTAAACGTGGCTGGGTCTTTCAGCATGACAATGATCCCAAACACACCGCCCAGGCAACGAAGGAGTGGCTTCGTAAGAAGCATTTCAAGGTCCTGGAGTGGCCTAGCCAGTCTCCAGATCTCAACCCCATAGAAAATCTTTGGAGGGAGTTGAAAGTCCGTGTTGCCCAGCGCCTGCCCCAAAACAACACCGCTCTAGAGTAGATCTGCATGGAGGAATGGGCCAAAATCCCAGCAACAGTGTGTGAAAGCCTTGTGAAGACTTACAGAAAACGTTTGACCTCTGTCATTGCCAACAAGGGGTATATAACAAAGTATTGAAATGAACTTTTGTTATTGACCAAATCCTTATTTTCTACCATCATTTGCAAATAAATTCATTAAAAATCAGACAATGTGATTTTCCGGATTTTTTTTTTTTCTCATTTTGTCTCTCATAGTTGAGAGAAAGTTGAGAGTATGATGAAAATTACTGGCCTCTCTCATGTTTTTAAGTGGGAGAACTTGCACAATTGTTGGCTGACTAAATACTTTTTCCCCCATTGTATGTATGTAAGTCAGTATGGATGAACAGCTTGGAGTTAAGGATGTCTTCACCCGGGGCCTGGACACTGGTGGTAGTATGGAGACCCGTTAAGAAAGCAGCAGGGAGAAGCCGTGGGCAGAAGAGGTGGAGATGGGGCGGATGTGGGTCGCAGCGCAGCTGGAAAGCGAACAATCCATGATTGCTGGAGGCTTAAAAGCGTGACCCAGGGCGATGATTGGCTGCTACAGAGGTGCAGCTCTTACGCTGATCGGTTGAGGTGGAGGTGTGCCCCTCACAGAAGCGATCATTGGCTCATGATTATTAAATAAAAGCTACATATTGGTTCATTTAACAAAGAAAGAAGTAATGCATACAGTTTTAGAATTAGATAGAGCTTCAATACATTTACATCTAATTAAGTTCACAGGTCAAAGGTCACATCCATGATTGGCTCCATGTGCAGTTCCGCAGGGGATTTTATTGAGACCGTTATTGTTACTATTGGATGTATTGGATGCAGGTCATTGCTGGGCCCTCAAATGGCAAAGAAAAAAAAACATTAAACAGGAACCCTTTTTTACAAACCCAAAACATTACATACATTTTTTGTGTTTATTTACTGATACAACAAAGAAACATAGGCCACAGCAGAACTTAAAACCTGAAACTAACACATCAGACACAACAGCTTTCATACGTTCCCAAATTGGGGTTGTACATCTGAACCTGTCATCATGTTGTGTTCTATACCAGGAGTGAAATTGGCCTGGCAGAGGCAATGTCCACCCTCTGTCCCCCCTTCACGAGCACACTCTCCTCCCTTCCTCCTGTGTCCTACTTAACCAGCGACTGCAAAATCACTTATCTTCACCTTGCTTCCTCTGTCTCCTGCTAATACACATTAGCAGCCAGCAGCCATATGTAATAGGACTGTGCGTGCCCCTGCTGGTATAATGGCTTCTCTGACACTTCTCCCATTAAATTTGGTCAGGCAGCACTGCACTGGAACCCTCGGCACACTCTAAAATATTGTCCTATATTTCCCATAAACGACCTGGCCACTGTCACAGACTTTGGGAGCGATGAGTAAACACAATTGAAAGTATTCAGATCAATCGACACTGATTTTAAATGTAGAATTAAAAAAACACATACAGCTACATCATGACACAAATGCAACAGCTCAGAATTAGCCCTAATGTGGACCTTGTTTCTTTGTTAGTCCTTGTTTAGGACCAGGCTTTCTTTGTTTAGTCCAAGTTATGTATTGTTCCTGTTAGTCCAGTTATTAGTCCAGAATTAGCTAACCCAGTTAGCTAATTAGCTAACCCAGTTAGCTAATTCAGTTGTTAAATTTTAACATTTTGATTTAAACTATGAGTCAACAGTCTGAATAAATCCTGTATGCACAAAAGGCTGTGTGTAAAAATATAAGGTACACTGTTGGTACAGTTATTGCAGGTGCATGATAATGCATAGAAAATATCATGAGCTTCTTTTCTGTTTGAAAGACCACCAGCCGCCACTGAATATAATTGTGACCATTTCTCACAAAGCTGATTACCCAAAAGATGGCCCCAGAGTGAACATGGCTTTGTTCACGAAGAGAAAAGTCATAAGTATAGCAACAGCGCTGTCAATCTAGCTACAGCATGATTTTGCCACTCTAAAGAATAAATCAAGGCATAATCAGTGTTTAAGGTGCTTGAAGCTTTAATCATGTAATATTTAGCCTCCACACAGTAAGACCTGCTGCTCTCATCTTTGAGCCTCTTTTAGGAAAATACAGTGAAAGTATTTTCTAGTAACATGATGGGCCCAAGCACTGGATCTTGCACGCACATACCTGTGTCGCTCAGATAAAGGCCGACTGTAGAGTGGTGTGCTGCATGTGCGCAAAATCCGCTACTTACCATTTGCAGAGTCTCCTCATCTCACGTGTAAGCTACTTCATTCAACATTGAGGCTTTTAAGCTCAAAGACAAACAAACTTTATTTATCCCACTGTGTGTTCAACTTTGTGCACGCCGCAGAAATGTGATCAAAACAACAGCACGTGTCGCCGGTCCTCCACCCCGCTGGTATATATATTCAAATATGTACAGTCTCTAGAAGGAAAAAGCTTGGGGAGCGACCTCTGTTGTACATAACATCGCCATACACCATGGTGTCTGTCCAGCCCACTTACTGTGTCAAGTCTGAAGCTGAAGACTTCAAGCGCCCCCCTCCCCCTGTCAGCGGCAAAGTCGGCGTTTAGAAACCCGATGCTATAGACCCTTTGAGTGTGGTTGAGTATAATGTTCACACACTTGTACTTTGTCTTATCAATTCAAGCAGGATTTGCTTTGTAGTGGAGGCAATCTGTGCACTGGAATAAAAACATTATGGAGCCGCTTATGAGAGTAGCAGAGGAGCACATTTTTCCACATTAAAAAGTCAGTTTAGACGGTGTTTATTGAGACAGCTGAACAATGACAGGGAAACTGAGTGGAGTAAGAAAAGTCTTCCATGGCGAATTTAGGTCTCAATTTTTTCCCCTTCACACACACACTACCGGGCCTATGTCTTTCGGCTTTGTCAGAAAACCTTTTTACGATTTACCAGAGCAGCCGTGGTCACATTATGGAGCTCATCAGATTACTATGTGACTAAGTGGACATGTCTGCTGTATCTAATGGGCCTGTTTGTGATCTTCCATATCTCCACATGGGCAGATAGCATCAGACACTGCCTTCCTCTTTCCCTTTGCTCGGTGTGTGGTGCAAACTCCGGCCCAGTCCCAGATAGCGTGACGGTTACTGTGACAAACGCGGGCGCCGATCCCGAGCCGATAAGCGACATATTCATTTGTTTAATTAAAACAACTTGTCTCGTCTCGGCGCGGGGGTCATTTTAGACGACTGTTAGAATTAAAGCAGGTAATTAAGTAAAGCCAGTGTGTGATAAGAAGGCCCATCGAGGTGGCTGGGGAAGGGAAAGCAAACTTAATCTATCCCACACTGCAATCCCGCAAGGTCGTTCACTTTATTAAAGTCTGATGCCACCACCATCACCGGACCGGCAGATGGAATATTTTATATACTTGTTGGGAAGAAGGAAAGAGGTAATATACAGTACCATGTATTAGGTAGGCTATTGAGAACAGGGTCTATGGACAAAGAAAGTGGCATCGAGAACAAAATGCGCACAAAAAAAGAAAGACCAGACTACTTCACCTCTCCCAGGGTTCAGGTGGTCCACTTGTTCAGAACCACTGCTTCAAAAATACTCTTATTATATTTTGTAGTTTTTAGGCTGACATTTGGTCTCAATTCTGTCACCAGTGTAGTTAACAGTAATGTAAAGCGTCTTTGAGTGTCCAGAAAAGCGCTATATAAAACTGATGCATTATTATTATTATTATTATTATTATTATTATGACTGCAGCAAACACTAAGGTATAAATTGGGTGTAAAGCTGCTACTGCACAATATTAAGGCAATTAAAGACTTCCTTGTTAGCTTGCTTCAAGAACAGCAGAAGAACTTGTACGGCAACGAGCACCTTGACAAAGATATTTGTTTGGCCAATGGAGTGTGGCGTTAATTATCACAAGCTGATTAAAGGCGCGGCACAGGAATGGATGTCATTTGTCTTGCCAGTCCAAGATTACTGTGCAATCAGCCGGGGTCTCGCCTCCTTTTTTTTTATATATTTATTTTGGTGAGTGGAATGACCTGCTCCATTGAGGACGGTGTAAGTGCAAGGTTAAATGGATAAAAAATGGGGTCACTGTTGCTCACTACAGTGGGATACAGAGGTGAGCGAGGAACTAATTTTGGTGAGCTGCTTGCCCACCTCTGCTGCGGGGTTTATAAATACAGCTCCACTCTTCCATGTAACTCCGCTATGTTTAGTTACTGTTTTCCACAATATTTGGCCATTGTTTGTTTCCTCTATCTATCGTCTAAATTGCAATGACAATAATAAAGGTGTGAATCCTGTTAGTATTGGGATTTGGGCGGCACGGTGGCACAGCGGTTATCGCTCGTGCTTCACAGCTAGAGGGTCCCCGGTTCATTGCCCGTGTGGAGTTTGCATGTTCTCCCTGTGTCTGCATAGGTTTCCTCCGGGTACTCCGGTTTTCCCTACCAATAAAAACATGTACAATTGGCAACGATGAAAAAGAGTGTGTTTGAGAGTGCGAGCCTGGGACAACGGATATAAGTTAGCCCCAGGCTACAATCCGGCTTACATACATGTGTGTTCATTAACATGCACTGTCACGACCAATAAAACAAACAAATAAATAAATAGTAATAAATAAATAAAAGTTAATGGATTGGAAATAATAAATTGCCTGGATCAAAATACTGTATTTTAAAGAATATAGTGGGACATTGCAAGTGAAAGGTTTCCTACAATCCACTTGAATCCTCTTCAATATGATGTGGTTCTCCTCTTAAAAATCTCAAAAACAAAGATATGTATTTTTCTTAGCTGTCATCTTTTAAATCCTCTCCAGTCTCCTCACATATGCACCCTACATCCAAAAAAATTCAACCCTGAGCGCGTGCCCCTTTCAAGGTCTGGAAAACAAATCTGTCCATTTTGCTGTTTGATTGGGTGTCAGTGCGAGGAGAGTGGGGGACAGGTGTGATGCATAAAATGACCCACTGACTCCATCACATACGCGACAGCTTTATGGTGAGGAGGTGTTTCAATCACACTGCAGCGCTGGAACACATCAATCAGCGTGTGCATCCCCACATACAGAAGCTCCATACGTGGCACACGCTACACTCTGAGGTTGTGAGCTGCATTTGTAGTGTAGGTGTAGATCATTGTGTTTATTTCATTCATTCATTTGCTCTTTATTAAGGACAGAAGTGCAAGCCTGATCCAATCTTTAATTTTTACTTTGTCTTGACTCTTGAAGAGCTAAAGCCACTTAAAAACTAGCAGGATGAGTTTAGCATGTCTTTTATTACCTACTATTGTTTTATTATGTTCAACGTTTTCCCTTGTCATTGCAACAACAGGTGCAGATTAGTGCCCTCTGCTGGTGATGTGTATAACTATATTTCAACACTACTATATCCTAGGGGTATTTTATTATATTATAATAAAAGACGATATACTTCGCACATCTCTTGTATAGAAGAGATGTGCGAAGAGATGTGCGAGATTTTTGCCTGACGAAAGCCACTGGCCGAAACGTTGCATTCAATAGGAACACTGGTGTTGCAAGTATACAGTGTGCGAGAGTTTTTTTTTCCCCGTTCTATATTATATTATAATACAAAAATATCAAGGCTAATGAGTCCACAGTTGGTTTAAAAAGCCTGTTGCCTCTTTAATGAGCTAATAGAGTTGGATTTTAATGTGTTTATCGCAATCCATCCAAACGATTTTAGAAATATATACTTGCAATTGTATTACTTCACGGCTCATAGAGCACATTTTAAACATGTGAAGGACCACTACCATCTCAGTAAAGAAAGAAATGAAATATGAACAGCTACCTATCAAATTGTAATTTTGAGCTTGGTTGTTGCTGTTTGCATTTCTGCACTTGTCCTTGGACTGCATCTACAGTGGTCTCATGGGAGCTGTGGGTTACTATGTATCTTAGAGCAAGCAGAAGTATAGATACTATATGCTTACGTTGTAACTGTTTATTGCTGGATTTGCAAAAGGCCCACTATAGACGTGAGAATGCTGTATTTTAACTTTGGCGTTCCTCCAGCAGAGACAGTAAAAGTCACTGTATCCTTGCTTTTAGCCACTGTAATGCAATATAGTGCTCTAAACGGGCAGATTTTGTGTGTGAGAAAGAACTCAATAAGAAGGAGGGGGTGCATCATCCATGCATGCGAGTGTGTTCCAATGGGTTAAATGAAAGTCAGTGAGCACACATGGGGCATCATAAGCAGACAATGAAAAATGAGAGTGGAGGAGCGGTACAGCTAGTTTCCCAGTGGGAGCAGCTACGAGCAAGCGGACGTACATTTGGTGATAATCGCTTTGTGCGTGCTTGTGAGTGTGTTCATTTCAGTGTGTAAGCGACTGAGCAAAACTGCGAGTGAGGAAATGTAATAAGTGCAACAGGGATTGTTGAGCAGCAGTAGATTCACATTAACCCTTTCAGCTTCAGGTGGCAGCCAACTGATTATAACACAAATCAATTTCTTGGAAATTTAATCCTCAAAGAGTTTCCATTCAGCCTCTGCCTTTGTGCTGGGTCTTCAAAAGCAGCGCCTCACAGCGAGCTTCAGTTCAAGGTTTCTACCGGTGTCTACTCCTCAGCTAATGTTGGGTGTTATTTCAGTGCTTGGATAAATAATAAGCATGAATCCAGCACTGAATCACTTATTACCTTCATCAAAAGGTCTCTGTATGCAACGTTTTGTTTGTTTTTTGCATGTTTTTATCTACTGTATTATAAACTCTCGTGACAACTTGAGGAGTTTACATTATTATCCTGTGTTTCATTTAAATAATAAACTCCAGTTTAAAAATGTGGCCAGCTTCCCCACAAAAAAGATATAAGCTTTGATGTTTAAGTTGTAATAAAATGAGTTCCACTGACTAGATGTAGCTGCAATAGGCCTAATTATCATTATGACATCCGTTGTGGAGAGTGCAGTCGCCATGGTAATAGTTCTATTTCAAAATAACAATAATGCAGCTGGATCTGGCCCTGAAAAAAGGCATTTTGTATAAGTTGATTCTTAAAAGCCTTATACAGAATAGTGCCTATCCCCACCCTGAATCTATTGCTTCACAACAATCAGACATAGAGTTTCATAACACCTAGCCGTGCATTATTGTCCATCGCAGTCTTATATACAGCACATCCCATCGCAGCTGAGGACGAGCTCGTAACTGTCTCGTTGCTCTGTTCTTATCTCATGTCAGTCCAAACACTCTCTTGACAAGTGGTATTTGACTCCAACACGCAGCCTGAGATGAAGGAAGAGAGGAGAATGTGGAAGACAAAAAGACAGATGGACAGGCCATTTTCCCAGCACCGGCATGTGAGACGCTGCCAATCGTTTCATCGTGCGCACTCCTCTGTTTGTCTGATGGAATAATCAGCATGCACTCGACAGGAGAGTGAAAATTGCCATTCACGGACAAAAACATGGCAAGGCTAGTCAATTATGTGTTGGGTTTGTTTTTCTCCCTCTGTGAACCATTTGCATATGATCCGTTTGCTATGAGAAGCAGCTTTTTACGCATTTAGACGATTTCGATGGGAATGTGTCTTATTAGCTCACAGTGTATCCAGACTGCCAAAAGGTCATAATCTTTCTTTGTTCCCATAGCACCCATTCTTTAATTAAGACCAATCAGCAGAGGCCCAGCATTGATCCAACCTTGAAGCTTTGTACTGGATTTGGATCATCTATTTGTGTGCAAGGCTCAACTAAAGCATGTGTGCAAATGTAAACCGCGCTTTGTGAGTTCTTGTGGATCCAATGATTTAGCTTACCGGCGTAGCGGAGCAATACCTCTCTCGCGCTTTCTTTTATTTTCTTTCGCGCTCTCTCTCTTCATCTCTTGCTACATTTGTCTCTGTTTAAGTCACTTGTCACTCGGAGCAGCTGGTCTATCTGACGGATCGGATCCCATATAAGTCTGTGTGGTGACTGGGCCAAAGATATGCCTTTAATTTGTTGACTAAGTATATGGCACTAATGTAGGCTGTAGTCAACCCAAGGACTGAATGTAATGCAAAGTTACAGTTGGTGAGAGATTGACTCTTTTCCTGACTTTGCAGAAATTTTCACTGGAGGAATATTTGTCTTGTGTCAGACTGTGAGCTTCATTTTGACAAATATCGCACACGAGGCTACACATCCATCCTCTTCCCCAGAGCCAAAGGAGTTTTAGTCGCCTTTTTACTTGTGTCACTAGACGAGGCTATTTGTTTGTGAGAGACTGTATCAAATATTGATTCTTTTAAAATGAACTGTGGGGAAGAAAAAATATTTTCAGGCCGCACTCAGAAGCTAAAATGGCTTGCCCTTTTAAATGCTTTGGGTTATGATATTGAGCGAGTGACCAAACAGAAGTCAAGCTAATTCATTTTAAAACGTAGTTAACTTATTCCTTTTGTACATTTTTAGCAAAGTTAACCATGACCATATAAACCAGAAGAATAAGATTTATGATTCTTTCCAAAGTCTATGAACCTATTTCATTAATCAACATTAGGATATTTTAAAGTTTTTCCATACTGACATAATGTTCTTACCTGAGCTTAAATGAGTTGATGCGTACCTGTCTGGTCTTTGTGCGTGCGCTCAGTCACGCAAAAAGACCAAAGATGTTGTTAGCATTTAGCCAGTCCAGTGATTTGCATTTATCAGGGTTATTATTATTGATTATAAATTATAAACACTATGTCAAACACAGAGTCAGCTTTTCTTTTTCTCAATTCAGGGCTGACAACAACTTTGTGAACTAAACACAACAATAGAGTTAATTGTTGGAAAATGACTCACTCCTCACCCTTCTGCCATCCTGATGCTACCTTCTTTCTGTACACATACCTGTGTGTAGCCTACCGCTCAGCGCGTGAATGGAACCTCCATGAGTGCGAGAACACCAAGCTGCTGACAGTTGCCAAGCACAGAGTGGGTCTGTGTGGATATGCGTGGCTTATTTTAGGCAGAAGGCTCCAGTGGCCAAGGCAGTAAAAAATGGTGTTGTTGATCGTTTCGAGGGTATTACATGTACTAATTATAGCGCCAGAAACGTATTAAAATATTTTCGGACAACTAAATAAGCCCCCGCTATATGAGGAAAATATTGTCCTCAGTGTGTGTCCTTCCAGTGTGCTTTGCAGATTTGGGGAAATGTCATCCGTAATCATTGTTAAATTCATTATAATGCGGCGAGAGTGAATCTATTGCAATCTGCCCCCATGGGAGCCCCGTAATGCATTGTGCCATTTCAATATGGAGGTATCCGCCACACGACTTATATGCTGGCGGTGGGGGCTGCGACTGGGGCGACTCTTTGCATTCTCCCTCAATCCAAAGTCCCCACATCATGCATTTCAGCTAAAACGTTAACTTACCTTGCATTGGCTATAGAGTTGTGGGTGACAGTCTCACAGATGAGTCATGAGGTTCAAAGTATTGCTGCCTTTAGCAGACACCTTTTTCCTGCACATTCTGCAAATGGATCACTGTCTTCTATCAACTAACCCTCGACATTCTTAATGGGGCTGGGCGATATGGACCAAAAGTCATATCCCAATATATTTATGTTGAATATTGATCGATTTACAATATATAGCCCAAAAATTGTTCCGCAAAGTGAGAGCTGTGAAATAAAATGTTAAGTCAAAGTCAAAGCCAAATACAAGTAGTTTTAAAAAAAACTCACTATATTAATGTAAACATAAACACTGTGTAACAACACTCCGTAAGGTGCATATTTAAATAAAAAAATATCTTAAATAAAAATAGCCTATAAAATAAAATAGGTCAATCTTTTTCTGAGGGCAACATTTATATATAAAGAGATGACAAAATAAAGTGCTCATTTTTGCCTGAAGCAAGTATTACAGCGCAAACAGGGCGGCACGGTACACCGGTTACACACTCGTGCTTCACAGCTAGAAGGTCCAATTTCACTTCCCATCAGGGACGAGCCTTTCTGTGTGGAGTTTGCATGTTCTCCCCGTGTTTGCTCCGGTTTTCCCTACCACTAAAAACATGTACAATAGGCCAGGATGAATGACTGTGGGATTGAGAGTGCACATGGGGGCGACGGATGGAAATTAGCCCAAGTCTACAATACGGCATGATGTGTTCATTAACATGCACGGTCCCTACCAAATACTCCAATACACTAAATTTGAACTATATCGATATATGCGATGGTCTAATTCCATATCTCATTTAAAAATATATCGATATATCTTAAATATCAATATATCGCCCAGCCCTAATTCTTTACCGCTACACCGGTAAACATGACATCCCTACTCCCATGCGTGTCTTGCAGGTCCTTCTTTGATTCAGTCAAAAGCAAAACAGTAACTATGGGTCACTCAGTGGGATTCCCGTGATCTACCAGCACTGCGTTTGTGATCTACTAATCTATGTGACATAATAACATTTTGATCATCTGATGTTTAGAGAGTAATGTTGCAAGCTTCTAAGGATGATGTGGCCTTGGCTGCAATTGCCACCGACTCTGTAATAGCCTGTAATTTCTTATATCTATTATAATCACCAACACCGGCTGGCCTGAAAAACACATTCACGCACACTCATCTTTATGCTGTCAACCTGTTGCTGTTTACTCTGAAAACTGCCCTTTATTTAAGAAAGGTCGGCAGCAGTTATGGAGGTCGCCGCTTCAGGGGCTTATCCCACTCTCAGACCGGAGCTCCTGTCATCCTCCATAAGAGCCTGAGTGTGCTGAACATGTGTGAGTTTTGGGAGTGGCTGGAGGCACAGGTGCCAGACTTGGTCCCTACAGCCCTGTGGCGGCCGGAGAAGTTAATTGGCAGCATCTGGCTGTCTGAGAGCCCACTTCCCTCCCCTCCCAGCACCACACCTCTCCCTCCCACAGAGCATGCTACTCCTGGCACAGGCGCGCTGACACCAGTCTGGCTGCAAGCTGTGAATGGAGACACCGTGCATGTGTGCGTGTTAAAGCGAGGAGTATGAAGCACACAGGGCAGCCAGGCCCCCAGCTGCCACCTCTGTGCCAAGGGAAATGCAAGCAGACAGGCTGGCATCTCTGCACCAAAGCCACCAGGGCCCGCAGGGAATAAGGAGGTTGAGAGGGGCATGGAGACACACAAGGGAGCACAGTATTGAGTGAGTACAATTCAGCTCAGCACGCAAACCCCACCGCTGCACTGGGGCTGGTGACCTTAAGGTGACCTCTCACTCATGTGCAAACCTCTGATATCTAAAATGTAATGTGGGTAGAAAGGTTTAAACCTCTGCTAGTGTAATAGTGTTAGCAATTACACCTGACTTGAACTTAGTCTACGTTAGTCTTGAACTCCATCCGAACCGTGCCCAAGTGCGGAAAGGCCCTCTCCGTTTGTGTAGTGTGAACGCAATCAAACTGTGCTTAGATCCACCTTGGATCCGGACGTTGGCCCGCTTGGAGGAGGTGGGCTCATGTATGCGCATCCGCACGGATAAGGAGCTGTCATATGAGCGACTGTATTTGAAAAAAAATGAAAAAAGACTGTATTTACAATGTGTATCAGTGGCACCGTGCAGCGTTTACCTGAATGAAGAGAGCAGCAGAGGTGGTAAGAAGTCTTTGCCATCGCTACTGCTCCTCATATAAGCTAACTGAGAAGAGCGCATTTCATGAACAGTGCTCAAAGCTAACCTGAGTCGCTCCAAGAATCCTGCAACTGTTGCACAACTGTTCCAATACACAGCAACTTCTTTGCAACCAAAGTGACATTTTCCAATATATTAAATCCTTTTTATTAGTGAAATTTGCTTTTAGGAGTCACAATGCTGTTGAACCCTGCGCAGGGCTGATTTTTATCCATGAATCCACGGAGGAAAAGCGGCAGGTGCCTGTCAGCTTTGCCCACTGTCCCAGCTGAGCGGAGGAAAAGGGACGCGCAGCTCTGTTTTATAGACAGTACATTTATTTGAAAACAATGCCTATTTTGGTTATTATTGTTTATTTGAGCAGCAAACACTCTGCTCAAAAGGAGTGGGCTGAAGCAAGAGCTTATACGCGCTCACCCCCAAAATCAATACAATTAAAATGATAATTTCACAAAACATAGTGGAACAACAAAGGAACAAAATAGCAACAAGGAAACAACAGCAAAACAAAATAAACCCTACACACCCGCAGCATCCGACCATACCCCAAAACGGAGCAATACCATCTTACGTAACAACTAATTACAAAACAACTATGATAACGCTACATACTTATAAACTATTTACAGAACTTTAATTACAAAACACTGTTTTAAGTATTCGTACATCAACAGAAAAGAAGCATAATTACAACAACGGTCTAGTTTCATGTACAAAGTTTTATTATACAAGTAGACTTTCACAGTTTTATGCTGTGGGGCTTGTTTTTTTTCTTCTTCTCCTCATTAAGCCTACTGCGTCTCAGCAAACAAACAATTTACACAATGAGATTGGGCTTTGGCTTCATTTGTGTAAGTGTGAGTGTGGGCATCCAGACCTCTCCCCAATCGAGCTAGAGCACGGCACGGATGTCAAGTGTGAGTGCGCCCTTAGTGTCTCACAGTACAGTTACATGCAATTCAAATCATTCAAAGAAAATGTTTTAGTGCCATGCTGTGGGGAATAAAGATGAGGTCATCTCTGGGTGGAATTGAATAAAACAGTGCTTTCAGAATGTGTCATATGCGCCATGTTGCCTTCCCCTGAGTACATTTACAGACAATGATCTCATCTGGTGCTGTTGACCTTACTCCTCTCTCACACTCATCGGTAAATCTCAAGTCTCCTCTGTAAAAAGCTGCGGTCAAACACAGTGAGATCACATTGTTGACTCATACGTTAGTTTTGTCAGATACGTATGTAGCTATGACCTTGCTTTCTCAAGCATTTCGTGCACTTAAAAGGTGCAATCAGTATGAGAACAGTGTTGTGGTGGTCACATAAGCTGTATTATAAAGACGCTTCATATCGGTGTAGCGGGGTGGGAAGATGATTTCACTATGACTGTAAACCTAGAAGTCAATTACATCTCAACAGAGACAGACAGTGGCCCTCTAATGGACATCTCCCTCTTATAAATAGAGTTAAGACCAGCGTATGATTACATGATTTCTGCAGCCACACACAGTGCATTAGGTTTCTTTTATAAGGCAGGACAGGACCGCATGAGTCTATATGTCCTTGTTGTCTTTGTGAAGAGTATTTCGAGCACGGTTGGCGCCAGTCTGTAAATTAAACACTTCTAAGACACTCTTTAGACACAGTCTTGCACCATGATGGGAGTATAATGTTGCACTCTGGGAAATGCTGCATCATGCTATTGACACATATTATCTCAGCTCTCTCACTCTAGAGGACTAGGGCTGACATCATAGTTTCACGGACACACTCATTGTCTATGTGCTTGTCCGTTTTAGGAGCTCCTGTGTATTACCCTGTTCCCGCTGATTATCCCACCTGCACCTGCCCTGTCGGTCCATTGGGGACAAGTGGCGCCATCAAGCCACGATCAGCTTCTTTCCGTTAATTGGTCCAATCTCCCAAAAGATGAAGCTGATAAATGATCTGATGCAAAGTCTAGCTCCACCGGGAATTAGGACAACTTTTTTAGAATATTCTGCAAGAAACCGCGCCATGTTAGAAGATTGAATTAACCTCCTGGATGACGGAAAATCTACATCGTTTTATCATCTCATTAACCGTTCACTGGGAAAACTTGGATGTTACCTCCGCAGATTTAGTGTTAACTCATTATAGTTTTTGCCAGCATCTGACTACCCAGTTATATAAGAGGACATTAATACAGAAAGGAAGACATATTTTTTTATAAAATCTTGTTTGGATCCGAACATCATGTAGATCCTGGACTTTTTAATAATAAATATTTATCATTGTGACTAGCTTTTTCTATTATCAGTATACAATAACTTGGCATTACTGTACTGTACTTCACTTTAAAACTCATCTTTAGTTTGTAGCAGCAGCAAAATGTCAAAAAGCTGTGCGAAAATGCACATTTTCACTCCTATGCTTCTGTTAGATGTGTGTGTGCATGTTTTAAGGTCTTTCATGCCATTTCAAACACTGATTTTTAGTCAGTTTGCGTCCATAAGGACTTGTACAGACCAGGTTTATAAAAGAAGCACATTTTCCCTGGAAGTGCACGAGAGTTCACTTCAAAGTGGACAAAGTATGAACTTACACTTAGAGACTATATTACTTATATACTTATTTTCTCCACCCTTTCAAGGTCAGTACTGGACAAATTGATAATGACCCTCCATTACTGGCCAAAGGCTGCGGTAGCAGTTAACTGTACTACACAGTAATAGCTTGGTAATTGATTGAAAATAGCACGGTACCTATATGTACAACAGGGTAAAACCAGGCAACATTTGTCTGTTTCTTGGCAATAATGTGAAAACAGGGTTACAAAATGTATTATCTCTTCTTATCCCCAGTTACCATGCTATTTTCATCCTATTGCCTTTGTGCTGCCAGATTTCCTGTCTGTGAGTCCATCTAGTTGTGCCTGTGCTATAGGATTTTTTTTAAATATGTTAAATAATAGTGTTGCTTTAAATCAAAATGAAGTCAAGGGTATTTGAAATATTTGCAGCTGTACAAACCCCCAAAACCTGCATCCAAATGGACTGGAAATCCCCATTTCTATTTCTGGTGCTTTGTGCCTGATAAAAGACCTTCATGTGAATGTATGAGACTTGTACATCTCACACTTTTTTATCAGATCCACAAAGGAACAGATTAGGACTTCCAGATAGAGCCACCGACCAGTGCGCAGCGCCATATTTACATCAGCAACATTTAGAAGATAACATTTGCATTTAAGAAAAGTACTGCTCCATCCTGTGCTTGAAGGTCCCAATGAATAGAATTATACAAAAGATAAAGGAAAGACCACCACAGAATGTAAGCAGTGAATTTGTTGCAATACAGAAATGAGTGTTTGCAAATTGTTATACTTTTTTACTCAAAGCCATGCAAAAACACACAGCTGGACAGATGTTGAGTGATAAAAGGCACACTTCTGGATCACTGGGACTGACGGCAACACTTGTGAACATCAAACCTTTCATTCCGGTATGGCTCTGGTATTTACGGGCGCGTTTTAAACTTTATGGAAATAACTTCCACTTTTTATGTCGGCTCCCACGAGAACTCGTAAAGTGGACATTTGAGGACACCATGTTTAATCTTCTTTTGCATTACATTTGCTTCTTCTAAAGACCACCGCCATGAAAGGACCCAACCGTTTCCGAGTGAATCACTTTTGATTAACACTCGCATGAGCACAATGGAGACGACTGAGAGTTTTGCAGTAAGTAGTAAGTCTTTATCTGATGGATGGGTACCTCCTGGTTGTGCTCTATTGTGTGAGTGTCGCGGCGTGTCATGTATCAGCCTCATCACAGAGCTGCTCACGCTGTCGGGGGCTGCTAACGGCTTGTTGTCGCCACAGGAGTCCAGCCCACGACTCTCTTCAGAAGAAAGTCCATATTTCAAGCGCCAGTGCAGGCCGTAAACATCTTACTCTAAAAATATCGGAGTATTTTTGTGTGGATAGTCTTTTCAATGTGCTACCCTTTAAATGTTTTCAAATTTGTCAAATATTTTGCAAATCTTAGAAGATTTGAAAATGCCCCTCCCTTGATGAAATGTTATGAATCTCTTGTACCACCTGTATTATGTAGTTAGGCAAGTAAGAGTCCATGAGTTCTTCTTCTATCACTTTGCGTATTTCCGGTCTATTGCAGAATTTCAGGTCCACGATTAAACTGCGACTCTTGCTCTCTATCAAGCACTCTCTAGTGGTTGTAATTGTGACACAGAGCTGCACCAATACACAATAACAGCTACTTTTGGTTTCAATTTGTACCTCCCCGTGGTCTCGACTGAATTTCCACATTTTAAATATACTTTACCCTTACACAGTATACCGCAGGCCAACAAAGTGACAAAGCAAGCACGGGTTGCCTAGTAACTGCGCTCCCCGAAAGCTTTTGTTACCTCTTGATTTGCATCCAAAAAGATAGATGGATGCTGGAGAAATGCATATGACACAACACATTAGGTGATCCCCTCTCACATCTGAACGCTCACGCGCCTGCCGATCTTTAGTCAAAGTCTTGTCTTTGCCAAACGGATCACACAAGAACAATAGGCCTACATAAGATTATTGTGGATTTCTCAGAGAAATTGAGTCTATTATGGGTGTTGCAACGTTGAAGGGGTTGAGCAATAGGTTTTGTGCGAAATGTTTGCTTAGCGCGCGGAATATTTACCTTAAATGAGCCGGTGTGTTGCCTGACAGCTGCGTGAGCATATTGGCAGACATTTAACCTTCGTAACTGTCGGCAGCGTGAACGTTTGACAAGCCGAGAGAAACAACAACACAAAGTAAAAGGCAGCGCCGGTGGGTGAGTGCCTGTGTGAGTATGCGCAGTGGGCCGAGCGCGTTCCTGAGTGTCTATGTGAGAGAGAGCAGCAGTGATTGGCGTGTCCTCTACGCCTGATTGATTTAAAAATATAGACAAGATGTCGCCTGTATGAAAGCCACCAATTTACAAGCCTTCATCTCCAAACTTCAGAGAGACGCCGGCGCCATCGGAATCAGAGCACAAGTTTGTAGCTACCAATGGTTCAGAAGTAGAAACGGCAAAGTGACACCTCGCTAAAGGCTGCTAGCGCTACCAAGCCGCCTCCCTTTTGTGCTTTTTTACCTGTGTCTTTGTCTGTTTGTCAGCTCGGTCCAGACTTCCCCTTGATTTTTCTTTCTTCTTTAAGCCCGCACCGAGAGGCCTTTAGAAGTTTACTTGTCCCAGCGTTCAGCGTCAAACGCAATGACCTTGATGCGGCTGGCGCTCTGTTTGCTCTTCTCTTTCAGTCTCTCTTTGCATATTGCCCTGTCTGTGTTTCCGTAATCACTGAATTGTAAAACCATATGTGAGCGCGTTATCATGTGAGGGAAGCTTCTCCATTTATTTCTTTTTTCTCCTTCGGTCCCACGCGGTGATAATTCTGTTTGGGAACGACAGCACTGTACCACGTCAAGAGATGGGCCGAGGAGAGAGGCATTGGGAGGTACCATTTAGATAAAACAAATTGCCAGCTGCCGAGCCGGAGCAGCCACAGCGCACAGATAAAAACCAATGGGAATATGTGCATTATTTTGCATGTGCCGGGGTTACTGTGAATTTTAATTCTTGTGCGCCTGACTAGGTAGAGCTGTGGAGGGTTGTGTGGCCAAAACGTTTGCTCAAGTAAGAGTAAGGTTACATTAAATCAATTATTGTGATAACTCCTCCTTCAAACACTTGATCGTTGGTATCTAGTTGGTCATTTGGAAGAAGTTTGATTAGTGTAGTTGCAGTGACGTTGCAACATGTAACGTGGAATGCTGCTTTAAGCCTGAGTTTTTGAACGTAAAAGAAACAAACTCCAAGTTAATGTACAATAAATAGTTAATTGGATTTTTTTCATACATCAACATTTTTCGGCACTTACTAGCATTTACTCACAGTGGCATGAGTACAAAGTAAAAAGTACTGTGGGATAAAACTACTCTCAGAGGAATCATCTCTTCAAAAAGTATCTCGAGTAAATTGTAGTGTGACTGAAAACCAAACGTCCTTTCACATGAAGCCATTTTCTCTGGCTTATAACCATAATGCTGTGATGGGACAAGCAGGCAGTAATTAAAATCAATAGCCAGGACTTTTCCAGTCTGCGGCAAGGTCACACGGCTCCAGAACGCTTAGGGAGAAAAAGGGAGGCACAGGGAATGCATGGGTGGGTTAGAGCCAAAAGGGAAGAGATGTAAAAAGGTGAGGTGTCATCTTATTTTAATTAACCCGCGCCTCAGAGGCCTGGCACCGGCAATGCACTCGAGTGTGGGTGGCTTTATGTGTATGTCCCATTGTCATTGGAGATCATCTGTGTCCTTTGCTGGTCATTTTGAAACGTTCTAGGCACTTCTCCTTGTCTAGCTAATATTAATATTCTCTGACAGAAATAACCGCTTTGATGTAAAAGATTTTTTTTTTTCTTTCTAATCTCCAAGCAGTCTGGAGGAGACCGAGTTGGCCTGAGCTACGCTGGACAGACAGGGCGTGGTGTTGCTAGCCACTAACTCGCATTAGTATTCCGCTGATATCGCCACATGCAGATACGCTCGCCTTCTTCTCTCATGGAATAATCACTTCTGACTTTCTTGTTTTTGTTTTAGCATTTTCTTCCTCTCGCTATCTGCCGGAGCATGTTCTCAGAGTTTAGCGTGTGCGTACTGTGAATTCTGATGCAGGGCCATAGCGGGAGCGGATGCATTAGGCGGCTGTGGAAACACATAAAAGTCCTATGTGTTTCGAGGGTGACTCACAAGGAGAGGTTCACTCTGTCAGAGCAGTCTCCGCTGTTTGTTGATTATCTAGTCCCGTTCCTATCAGCGCGTCGATAAAATCTCCATCTGATCTTCCGCCAGGGTTGCGAGCTCAACAGCCGGCCTTGCCTACAGAGTCCGCCACACATCTCCCCATATACCCCTATCAGGGCCCCAGATCTGCCATTGCTGTGCTTTCTCATCTCCGTCTTATCTTCTTATTCCACCTTTCTCCCGACTCCCAGCGCCCCAAACACACCAGTCAGTCATCATCTGCTGCGTCCTTTCATCCCTCACTCAGTGCACGCGCCAAAGATGCCATGGCAGTGCTCTTGTACTCCGAGTTTGGTCTCCTTGGCGTAAACTGTCACGGCCAACGCGGTGACTGACACAACCAGACAAGGGAGACTTTGGGGGCAGACGAGGTTTGGAAAAAAGTAGTGAAGGATTATACTGTTAAACAACATTTAAAGGCCGTGGAAAGTCTGCATCTTTGTTTTCTCTTCCATCTTCACCAGTGTGCCAACTGTGCCACCGGTTGAATCTGACTTTAAGACCACTGCGTTTGTCCTGTTGCATCTGGATTAGTATAGATCAGGGGTGTCAAACTCATTTTGGGTCGTGAGTCGAAATTCAGCTCCAGAAATTTCAGGAAAACAGGTCAATATTATTGAGAAAACATTTTTCAATAAATGAATAATAATGATAATGAGCTGTAATGTTAGAATAAGAGCCCGATACAACTGTAGCCTAATAAATAATAATTACGGCATACACTTGTATTACGCTTTACCAGCCTGTATCACAAGTTTCTCAAAGTGCTACATTATTGTCATTATTCATTCACTCTACACTTTGTGGTGGTAACCCACTATTGTAGCCATAGCTGCCCTGGGGCAGACTGACCATTTATGTGTAATCATAATGTGTTGGGTATAATGTGTTGTTTATACCCTTATCTCTTATGTCAGATACCTCTGCTGGACACGTGTGGAAGCATTCTGGTTATTTCCTTAAAAAATCATAACTCCATACTTTTTAAAGAAACATTTTGCTCTAGAAGTCTGGGGCCGGATTAAAACACGTTGGGGGCCTGATCTGGCCTTGTGTTTGACACATAATATGGTGCAGAGTTAAGATAATTGGATTTGTATAGACGGCTCCTAACTTTGGCTAGTGGCATTTTATCCAACAAGTCTACAATAATCTTGTGGTGTGGAGTTCAGACTTTGGAGGAAGAAAATAGAAACTATTTGTGGTTAAAATGGTACTGGAGTGAAAAGTTTTCATTTGTTGTTTTAGCTGATTTTAGTGACTATTCATTTTATTAAGCCTTATTTATTTGTTTTAAATAAGGTCAAAATAATTCAACTCAAAATTAAAGATCTATAAATTTGAAGAACAAATCACTATTGATCAGCCAGCTTTAGTTTAAATCACCCACATCTACCATTCATGTTAATTAAAGAAATACTTTTCTTTATTTTTTATCACAGGCAGAGGCTCCCGCCCAAAAACGTCTATTACTATCGCTGTCCCGACCACCGGCGGAACTACGTGATGTCCTTCGCCTTTTGTTTTGACCGTGATGATGATGTGTACCAGTTTGCGTACTGCTACCCTTACACCTACTCCAGACTGCAGCACTACCTGAGCAGCCTGGACCGCAGGAACCTGCCCTACCTGAAGAGGGAGCTACTCGGCCTAAGTGTGGTGAGTGGAGACTTGTGCACATAGTCAAGCAGTGCGCATCATGTACCAGAGTGTACAGGGAAAAGTAGGCTCAACGTCTCGACTGTGGCCTGGGAAATGGCCTTTGTTTATATCAAATTACCTATCCATTGACATTGATGATTATATGGATTTCAAATGTTTTTGAGTACAAAAACATATATTATTGATGTTTCTAAATTGCTGTAAGACCGAAATGTTGACACTGAAGCCATCTTAGTTATTTTTATATTGCTATTTTTGTAATTTAGTACATGTAGGTTAGAGCTTACTTTAAGGGAGAAAGTACTGTATTTTCCTCCCGACTGAAGGAAATCCAGTGCCGAGGTGCGTGTTAAAGTCAGTAGTCTCAGACGAGCATGTTAGGTGTGCCCACGGGTGATGACTTGAGCCTCTCGTCTTATTATTAGAAGTGTTGCACCCTGAGATGACGGACTGTAAGCTCCCGGCTGTGTGAGTGTTAATGCAGAGTGTGTAATCAGCACAGCTCTCACCTCAGCAGTAGGAGCTAGTGTATCATACACGCTGCCTCCAGTCCTGTCTGCTCTTATCAAATAATTGTAGGAGAAAAACTCATTAGAAATGCTTGAGAGATTACGACTTTTCTTCTGTCCTCCAACATTCGTCAGGGAAAGCATGCAGCACGACGCACCATGAAAGTACTGGTATTTATGTGAGGCAACTGATGATAAAATACAGAAGTCTGAAATTTAGAAAGCGTGACACAGTCAGGGGTAATGACACAGATGAAAGAGTATTTAGAAATATCCCATAAATGGAAATGAAGATATAAAACTGAACTGTTGGAGTCATAACTTTTAATACTTGTCTTTAGGGTAACCTTAATAAAACAGATCCACGGTTTCTCCTTAAGTATGTATAACATATTGCTTCACTGAACGCAGGTATGGTCAGGTTATAGTAACTAGCCATATTCAATACATGTTCAAAATAAATTTTCACGAACTACCACTCGCTCCTCTGGTTTCAACTTTCAAATCAGTATAACTAGACACATATTTAGTCTCATGCACTACAGCTACAGCTCCTCCTCAGGCCCTGAGCGGAGCAGAGGGGATGACCTTTACTATATTCATACATACAGTATAAATCATGCCTCATCAAAACTACATACTACTACATTATGCAAAAAACAATGTTTTTTAGAACTTTTTACCATGCTGTTCTCTCATCAAAAAAGTACCCGGAGTTCAATTTTCCAGCGCATCTTTGAGTAACCTTTGAATCTTCTCCAGTGGCTATCTTCAGCACCACGGTGGCAGCTGCCAAAAAGCTCCTCTTGAGGTTCTACGTATCCAGGAAAGGCTTTCTTAATCTTTCGGTCTGTTGCTCATCGCGAAGAAAAAACACGCTATATTTTCAGTACAGCCACACGAGCCACATGGACAACTTCTGTATTGAAACGGCTGCGCAGCGAAGATGTGTTTGATATGAATACCAAATACCTGGAAAAAATGGCTTTTGCAAAGACATAATTTTTTTTATAATTTTGACAGCCTACTTTATGCATGATATACTTTTTAAATCTCTGGCCTACAATGTTACATGCTCATGCATTTGCATTTATTTTGCCCGTTTATTCCATTTCCCTTTTACACACTGAAAACGCCTACCCAGCCACGGAGCAAGCCAAAAAAATCTTCTGCGTTTTAAAAGTCCACACCTTCACCAAACCTGTTCTGATCCTTTCTTGTTTTGAGTTTCATTTTGTACTGCTTCTCTTTATACCGCAGAAGCAACGGAAGCAGGTTTGACGTATTATTTGAAGTTATACTACAAAAATACCAACGCTAATACAATATCCAAAGTATTTTTTAAGGCCTAAATATAGCATAATTGGACGATAAGGTTTCTGTTCCCATCATGAGAAGCCTATTTTACGTTGGTATCCTGTTTTAGGACCTTAACGGCATGCACCTGATTTGCATAATAAAAGCTACTAATGAGGCTGCATTATGATCAGATCTTTCCCATTCTGTTTTACGAACGGCTCGACGCAACAAACTTAGCAGTCTTTATGTAACTCCCCCTCAAGCAGACTATTTTATCCTAATTCAAATGCCATGCAATTCCCTATTTGACACAGGGCGCACTAGAAAGAGGACTGGCACGTCTTGGCTCACACTCTCAGGATTAGTATTCATAGTCATAGATAGGTTTTATGGCCATATTTTTCTCTTTATGTTCTCTGGGCCTCCGTGGCAGACAGCTCAGCCCCACCCGCTTATATCTCCCTCCGTGACTGCTTCTCGGGCTGGTACTCTCTCCCCATCACCCACACACACACATACTTGGGTCATATAAGAACGTATAGGAAGGAATCAGGAAAGCTTCTGACCACATCAAAGTTTAAACTCATACTATAGCTGCTGTTTTGATGTCTTTGCAGAGGACAATAGCTTTAACCTTCAGATGACTATAGTAATCTCACAGGAATGGAAATAAGAGCTCGAGCCATTTGCGCTGGCATTCTTCTATCATGCTGACTAATTTGTTTTCTCTAATGTATTCCAAATCTCCTCTAAACAGCCCGCTCTGGCAGGTTCAGATACTGTAAAAAAGGTCAATGTCTTTTCTCTTTGTCATAATGAGAGCTGGGACGATTATTGATGAACATTTTTATTGTCTTACCTAAGAGCCTAGTGGGGGGATTTTCTGACTTGGGGTGAGATGCACCACAGAAGTCTTTTTAATTGAGAAGGAGGAAGAGTGTCGATTTGGAGGGACAGAGAAAGGAGGAGAGATGAAACAGTTTGGCGGTGAATGAAAAGGGCAAACCAAAAGGATTTGAATATCATTTCCACATCAGCCTCTCCATTTTCTTCACTCTCGCCTCATTTTTCCGCCGCCGATTGAGACTTTAGGCTTTTTTTTTTGAGACTTTAGAGTGGATTTCACCTGCTCAGGAAACTTTCAAATCGGAAAGCTAAGCAAGCGGGTAGGCACGAGTTAGTTTTAAATACCAAAGCCTTTTTGTGATTGTCTGCTAACATCTCATCTATCATTCATGGCAAGAAATTAGGAGACAGGTTTTGTTTGATTTAACTTCAAGGTTATGAGTGTTTGTTGTCATGAAGCTAGTTAATTTTTCGTGAATTTGATCCAATAGTGTCCTGAAAAATGTACCTGTTCTGAGCCACTCTCAAGTCCCAAAGTTGCATGCTAGCAACTGGAAACAAGACATGACGTAGTTGTAGATGGTGTTAGTGGCCATAGCGAGCTCGGACAAGTTGTGATTCTAGCTTTGAAAACCTTGTGACTATCCCAAATTGTTCCTGTTTTCAAGCCCCCCCAAAAAGAGCAACTTATTTTTTATTATATTAGGTTTTAAAATTTCAACACATTCCTAACATCTTCACGGGATGATGTTATTAGCGCTTTTTCCAGCCATGTTTGCGATATTAACTTCCACCAGGCTAATAGTTTTTGCATCAGTGGTCTTGTTCAGATACCATGCAGCGACGTTTATTAAACACAAATGTCTGCAAACAATATACTGGAAGGAGGCAACATGTATTTCACTGTACTATGAGTATGTAAATATAGATCCAGTCCCTTGATGAGGTCACCTCTGGTCTATACCAGTCTAAGTACTATTGATTTAGAGTTAAATCTTATGCTAGCAAAAATCATCATGTCTTCAAAATACAATATGACAGTGCCTGCCCACCTCGAAACCTGCTTGGGTTCTGAGACACATTTTATTTTTCATATAGACTTAACAAAATGAAAATGTATATTCATATTAGAGGTTTAAAAGAATAACGCAGCTTATTAGCTAAGTGAGTGCTCATAACCATAAAACACACAGTTTTAATTAGAAACTTTACAGATCAAAAACGTTTAAAGGCATTTCACCGTACTCTCAAGTATTTCCTTTTATTATAACTAAGCACTCTATGGTCAGAAGTTACCACGTAGCTGATTAGCCTTTAAACTTAATTATAGTTTTTTTTTTAAGCCCATGAGAAAATGAATTTCACTATTGGAACTAGGAAACTGTGGGACTTAGCCTGTATAAAAACAACAACAAAAACATTCTAGTCCCATTCATTGATGCAAACTATTTTCTCAGCTGTTATAATATACAAAGAAGACAGTAAGTTTATTCACCGTTTCCCCAGCCGTCATAGGGGAGACTTTAGTTGCCCTGCTCCCTGCGTGTCGGGTTCATGTCGGTGCTCCTCTTCTTCTGGTCTCTTGTCTGTCTGAACACTTCCTTTTGTGGGCTGTTCTGACAGAATCTCCCTCGCCTTCTCCCTGAGGCATCCCAGTGTCCTCAGAGACCCACACAAAGAGACAACGCATCTTCAACACACTCCAAAACTAACAGCACTCTTTGAAAAGATGACTCTCCGCTTCCAGCCTTGTTTCGGTGCAGTTGTCCGGTGTCGTCTGGCTCGGGTTTGAAGGCTCTGTATTTGACCACCTCAAATTCTTTTTATTTTTTATTTCATTTCTTTCTTTCTTGTGTAGACCTGTGCTAGTGTTGCAGAGACAGCACTTTGAGGTTTTCCTGCAATGTGGAAAGGGCAGGGCTGTGACACTATTAGTCACTTCTGACACGGCGCGGCCCCCGTCTGTGGAGCAGATGGAAGAACTGGAGACCGCTGAGGACGCAGCATTGCACCGGCCATTTCTGAAGTTATACATAAAACTTCACCTGAAGTCAACTACCGGAGATCTACGTATGGTGGAATTTAGATTAAAAAACATTAAGATGATCAAGTTGTGTTTAAACAATTCATATTGAATGATATAATACAATAGCTTATTAAGTGTGTGAAATACTTTATCCATGTTTTATTATTTCAAATGTTATCTAGAAGGCCATTTATTGTTGTTTACACTACTAGTTTTGAAACATGCTTACAAACTCCTTCCTGTGAAGAACGGGCATGTTACAATGTGTTAGGAATGAGTTCGGACCACAACTACATTTTTTACTAAAAATAGGAATCAGGTTTAGGGCATTGAAGTTATGGTTTATCACCGACACTTATTCAAGTCAAATTATGATTTCGGGAATGTCCAGTAGCAGCCCAATTTATCATTTGGGGGAAGGATCAGGATCAGTGTGAGACAAATTTATTTTTCCAATTTCTAGGCCTACGATATTGTTCAGTGTTTGCTTCTTCAAAGATATCTCTGTGGATAGAGCTGCACTTTCCATTTGCTCCTTTTAGAGAGATGTGAATTTACTTGGACTCGAAAGTAATTTATGGCGTATTTACTGTAATCTGCAGTGGCGCATCATCACTTACTATGTAGACGCTTAGTGGGAATGGAGTCTCCAAACTTTTTCTTTTCTTGTTTGTCCGTGGCAAAAGAGGAAGTGTAGTGGGCACTGCAGCTGTACTCTCTCTCTCGCACCCTCCTTATCTCTGTGTTTGTACACTGTGTGCCAAGATCCAATCAATAGCCACTCGAGCCATGGAGAGCGGAGAAGGTCAGGAACCAGACTGGACTGGCCCAGCTATAGGCAACATAATGGAGTCAGGAACGTGGCAGGGAACATGCCTGGTTGCTCGCTGCGGTCATGTTAATAAGAGACCTTTAAACATTGGATTTTTGTGATAACATTTGTTTTTTCAGTCTTGCACTTTTTATATCGTAACCTTCTGTACAATAAAGGTTTAGAAATTACAGTAGCACATTTAAATGTAGAATTTGGAAAAAAATCTAAAGTGTTCAATAGTCCTAAATTCCAAAATACCAAATGTACCTACCGTAATGTCGATACACTTAATATATAGATTTTTTATGGTCATACTGAATATTGTGTCATGTGTCGCCCTGTCGCTATCTTTGTTCCTCCACATCTGTCTGTGGTGTTTACTGCACACCAGAGGGCAGCATTTCCAGTGCTGATGGCAAATGTGCTTTAAACAGCTGCGGCTTATAGACTAGTATGTAAAAAAAATTATAATAATCTTTATAGATTTTGTCGGTGCGCTGAATAGTCCGGAATTTACGACAGATTAGTTCTTAATATTTGATTTTTATTTCCATAGCAAGAGTTCATAAACCACGAAAACCATAAACAGTATAAAGCTTCAGAGGTGCCTGTGGCCATTTGTACAAAGTTTTTGCAATATGCCGAAAGGGAAGCGGGAAGGCGAGGAGAGAACAGGTTTACCAGTCAAAATTATTTTCTTTAGAAATAAGAATTATAGTGTAATTTATTTTGTAACAATGACCAATTTAAAGGTCCTATATCATGCAAAATCGACTTTTTGGAGCTTTTAACCATGTTGTTATGCTATTTCCTTATCAAAAACACCCCCAGAGTGGTTTCTGGATTCATTCACGCAGTTCTCAGTAATCCTCCTGAATCCTGCGCTCTGAGCAGCTGATCCGCCCTCTCCTGGTAAACGACTGGCATGTTCAGTTGTGTCGTCACAGCGGAACGGAAGTGCTCGACGTCTGTAATCTAATGCCTTACGGCATGATTTTCATTTGTAAAATTGCTTTTTTCATTATTTCTGTCGTAAGAAAAAATCAATAAAAAAAAAAAAGAAAAAAAAAAAAAAAAAAAGAGTAAGTGCCTGACGCTGCGCTGCCCCTGTACCGAAAACAAACGCTCCTCCTGAGCGTCCGAACGGTCTGAACAGATGGTCATGTCATGTTGCACCGAAAGTTGTGAAGAGGGAGCTTTTTCTAACCTACTCTGGAGTCTGGACACCTGTTCTTTTTTCTTACCTCACGATAATGTCACGGAGAAAACCGCGTTTGGCTGCGAGGACTGGACTTTATTCAACCTTCCCAAAGAAGAGGCCATAGAAGTTGGACTTTCCCTCCGGGATTCAGCGACTATCAGCCACAATAGTGTTTGTCTGTGCCTGTCGCTGATGGATGCTAATGAACCTTGGCCAGAATCAAAGTGGATTAACTTTTATAACCAGCGCAAGTCCCATAATGGAAACATCAGACTGGTGAGTCGATCAAAATGCATGTTAGCGTGTGTGTTAGCCATTTAGCCATGAAGCTGTGTTGCACATGTTAACTCCTTATAACAGCATCATGAAATAACTTCACTTTTTGCTGTGATATATATATTTCTACTACTGCTAAAGTTGTATGAGCGGCGAGAGGGGGCGGAGTTAACTGAATCCAAGCGTTTTGTCTTCCGGGTTGGAAAAATACCTCCAGAAAATACTTATATTTATCACAAAAATTAGTGCTCCGTAGTGGTAGAGGTACAATATATCATATAAATGCCTATACTTTACTTTGGAATGGCTAAAATAGCATGATACAGGTCCTTTAAGGTAGAATGCATTTTCTGAACACTGGTGGAGTAAGGACACCATATCACGAGGTGGGTGGCTCTATTCTGGACGACCTGAAGCCTTGCTATGTTGGTTTTATTTGCAGCGGACCATATAACGGAACAATATTCCAAATGTGATAACACAAAAGACTGAACTACTAGTTTTTTAATGGCTACAGTTATGTAGTATGAGCACTTTCTGACCACAGCTTTACCCATTTTACTCATCAACATGAGGCAACCATGAAAGATGGGGATCCACTCTGACCCCCAGAGGTTTCATCTGTAGCACTTGTTCCAATGTGGAGCTTTCTTTTCTCAGGATTAGCTGAGTATTCCTATTTAGTCTGTGTTTACTCCTGATACCCCTCCTGGAACCGCCACCTTAACATGGTGGAGGGGTTTGAGCACCCGACTGATCCTGGAGCTCTGTTGTCGGGGGCTTCGTGCCCCTGGTAGGGTCTCCCATGGCAAACAGGTCCTAGGTGACGGGTCAGTCAAAGAGCGGTTCAGAAGCCCCTTATGAGAGACCAACAGGCCCAGTTAGAACCGTGAGGCCGTCCTCCCGTGGATCCACCACCTGCAGGAGGAGCCATAGGGGCTAGTGCAATGTGATTTGGGCAGCTCTGGCAGCTGCCCCCACGACCCGGCCACGGACAAGTGGAAGGAAATGGATGGATGGATGGATGGATGGATTACACCTGATAAGCATACATCTAGTTTTGGAGACTTTTAGAATCATGTTGTTATTAACAACATGATTAACAACTCCTTTTCCAGAACCTTTAATATTTCATTTACATTAGGATTAGAACAATACATTGCAGAGTCCTCAGCGTACATAACAACTGATGACTTATCCAATGCATACGGTAAATCATTTGTGTAAACTGAGAAAAGGAGGGGGCCCAGACAACTGCCCTGAGGCAGGCCACAGTGGATCCCAGAGCTTTTGGATCGAGAACCATTATAGAAGACTTGCTGGCATTGGCCAGTTAAATAATCTTTTCTGAGGACCAATGATCTTGTTGATAATCCATAACACCGCAACTTGGCAATTAAAAGATTGTGATTAATTAGGTCAAAAGCCGCACTAATATCCAAGAATACAGCTCTGACTAAAATACCATTGTCTAGTTCCCGGTACCGGTTATCGGTCATATGGACCAGAGCTGTGGCTGTGGAATGACATGGTTTATAGGTGTGCTGGAATTTTGTGAGTTGTAATCAACAAAATGTCTGTTCACGTATTCTGGTCTCCAGTGTCAGGTGTCTTCTGGTTTAGAAATACGTCCACTGTCAGATTCTATAAATGCTGGCCTGGAATTTATATTTCTTCTTGAGAATGTTTTTCCAAATCAATTTACTATTATTACCCGCTTCTCTGAATTTCTGCTAGTTATTTTTGCATTTGTTTAATTGGACTGTTGAATTTCTTAACTTACATTACGTAGCCCAGTCTGGTTGACTGCCTGATTTTATGGCTGTAATCTTAGTGGCTCCTCCCTCTGACATAGAAGCTCTCAATTCTTCGTCCAACCAAGGTGCATGATTTGACTTTTCAGACAAGCAAGTTTATCTATGAAGACCAGAGACATTGTTAAACATGGATACCGCAACTTCTGATTCAGATTCAGAGCAAAATGTCCCAGTTCATAGGCTTCATTTTTATATTTAAGGCCACCAAATGTTGATCGCTAAAGCCAACAGGTAAGGAGATGTTATAGCATGATTCAGGGGCGCACTTTACTAGAGATGCAACGATTCTTGATATTATATAGAATCGTTCGATACGCCCTCCTCGATCCAATACGCAAATATTCGATAAGAATCGAATAAATATTGTAGATGTGCCGCGGCGGCCCGCTAGCTACTATCAGCCATTTCCCCTGCGCGCCTTCACAGAGGCTGCATTTGAAACCATTAAATTATAGCCTCTAAGTACTAAGGCTGATTTTTGTCACATCAATAGTGTAATTATTTTAACACACGTGTGGAGAAGCAACACACACAGCTCGAGTGTACATCAGTTCTGTGCAGCTAAAGTCTCTGGCCCTCGTTACATAGGTAAAAACAGGAGAGACAGTCACAGCATAAAGGTGGGAGGGGTCACAGTTTCAGATGTAAAGGCCAGATGTAAAGGCGCCGGACTGGTAGGCGTCTTGCATGGACATGCAAAACGTAGGGGCAATCGAGAGAATTCTTTGTCCCCAATTGTATATTGTAGCAGGGCAATAGAGAAAACTCTTTGTGCCTCGTCTGGCGGTGCAGGAGGGAGACCGGTTTCTTCCTGCAATTGATTGAATAGCACAGCCGGGGGGTGGCGTCCTTGCGGCTAGAGGCTGATGCTCGTGGTAACTGGTTACCTTAACTAACTTGCCATAACAGTACTTAGAGGCTATAATTTAAGGGTTTCGGAATCAGCCTAACACTAGCAACTAATCCTTAACCTTTCATGGGGTCAACTGTTAGATCTCTATGCAGTTAACTAGTGCTCCATCCGAAACCAGTAAATTGGTAAGAGGTCTTACGCCAAACCGGATGTGCGTCAGCGTCCGCCATGATAAGAAGCATCCGAATTGGGTTGTCAGTTAGGAAGGAGTTAGGGAAAGTGGCCAGTATGCTAACTATAGCATAGGACCTCTGATGCTAACTCACTGGTGATTAGGAGCTACAGTATGTGCCATCCCATAAGCCACTGCACTAATCCCCACCCCCCTCACCCCACCCTCGAGTGATTCATGCGCAACCACTGTTGATTGACAGGTGCACATTTAATAATAAAACAAAAATAAGATTATGCACAAGCCAAACTTTATAAAAGTGACAAAATACATGTTAGAGTCACCACAGCACAGTCACATGGTTTTAAAGAGCCTCCTCAGGAAATGGCTTAAATGAAGGCAGTTTGTGCTTTTGCTTTCATTTAGTAGAAACTTAAGCCACATGACTAATTTGCATACTGTAGCTTTATGAAACCTCTGTTGAGATAAAATAAAGGGAAATGTGAAGGATCATTTGGATGTTTCTTTTTTTCCGGCTTAAATGTCTTAATTTGGACACTATGTTGTTAGTACTTAGAGGCTACAATTTAATGGTTTAGCCTAGTGCAGGGGTGGCCAACTGGTCAGAGGCCAAGAGCCGAAATGTTCAACCTTGATCCTGTGAAGAGCCACAAAGGCACCGACCATTCGCGAAATCCGAGTGCGGTAGTTTAATATGATTAAATGTAATGAAACTGTTATATTTAATCATAATAAACAATAACTTTATGCCTGGCCTTTTTCTTTTCTTTTCAATAATTGTGGTAGTTTTACTCCTCACCAAGATTGAAATAAATGTATATTAAATAAACTGACATTTTCTGCTATTCTGTTCTGACTGGGACAACATTTGATCTATTTATTAACAATATTATTATTTCGAATAGTTTTTGTTGCTTGTTTTGTTTTTTTCAATGCTGGTGTATATTTGTGTGTGGGGCCCTGCCCACTGAGCCCCCTCCTCTGATCCGCCCCTGGCTTGTGCGCTCAGTGCCTGCAGCCTGGTCCTGACTGGACTGTGTGGAGAGAGAGAAGTTCATAAACTTTAATCAGGAGCTTCTGGAGGACGTCTGAGATTCTGTTTTATGTTGCATTTGTTACAGTTACAACATGTGAAAGAAAAGTCAATGACTTTGCGTATTTCCGCGTTACGATGTCGCGCTTCGCATATGCTTCATTAGAGCGCCGCTTTTTTCCATTTACTAATTTTGATCTTTTTCTGTGAATATGAGGCCAACTTTCATCAAATAAAGAGTAGGCTAATCAGAAACTTGAAAAGCACGGACGCTGATCCCAGTGCCACGATCTGCCTAAAAGTTGTTTAACCTACATCCCGCTTTGAGTGAGGCAGCTGCACGGGCACCTTTTACACGCCGCCTCGAAAAGGATAGAGACAGACTTTCATTCATGTGTGTAGAGATGGAAAACAGGGTCTGTATGACTATGGTTGGATTGTTGGTCAAGATTCTTAAAGACTGTTACAGTTTATGGGCAACATGTACCAATTCTTTGGCAAAGAGCCGCATTGTATTAAACATATCCAATCATGCAAAGAGCCGCACTCTGATTGGCCAAGGGCCGCATGCGGCTCGCGAGCCGCGGGTTGGCCACCCCTGGCCTAGAGCTTCAGCAGCATTTGCCCAATTTGACCATCCTTGACCACGACCCAGCCGGCCAAAGTGGCTGACAAAAAAAAAGTCTAGTGGAACCTCTGCCTTAATGTATAAGGCAACACCTCCTCCAAATGCATTTATATCTTTACTGTGTAGAGTGTAGCCGTCAATGTTTAGTTCATTTGCATGAAACGTACTGTCCAAGTGTGTCTCAGAAAGAGCAACGACGCTAAAACTATATGCACTGTGCAGAGATTCAATCTCCTGAATTTTATTTCTCACGCTACAAATATTGATATAAAACACATAAAATGTCCAAATCAAACATACTGCACAGTCTGTGAGGCAGATGACCTACACAGGCTGTGGTCTCGGTTTAACTATGCCTGCCTGGCCTCTAGGTGTCGCTGTGGCTGATTCCTCCTTATGCTACCTGCCCTGGCCCTATTTAAGTCTGGTAATTAGTGGTGCCAGGTATTGCAAAGTGAGGAGGAACAGTCTTTTGACCGTGCTGAGCTCATGTAAATAACGGACCATTTTAAAGATTACTGGGCTTATTCTTTTGGAACACGCGTCTGAAACCCTTCAAACTTTGCATCCTAGTGGTTTCATGTGGCACAGGGCCACACGGCCTCTACAATGAGTTTGTTCAGTCTTAAATATGCTATATCGCCTCTGTCCCTCACCACTTTGAGCTGAGGCAGAAGCTCTCTCCTTTCTGACAGCATCCGAGAAATCCTCATTGATGTAAACATTGAAGCTTACGGGTAGCTGCGAGGATCCTCTGTCTGTCTTTAAATGCTGCAGTCGCACAGTGATCTGTCTGGGCCTCCCCCAGTCCCGGTACTGTCCAACCGGAAACGCTCCATCGATAGCCATTCCAGCACCGTCCATTCCCAACTTTGATGTTATTAGTTGTCGGACTTTAGTCTCCGACGCCTCGGCTGTCTCATCCCTCGCGTCTTCTATCCCATCCACAACAATGTTGCTTCTTCTGATGTGACTGTCCATATGATCCCGTTTATCAGACAGTGCAGTCAGCTCGTTGCGTGCGTTGGTTATCTCGGCGTCAAACTTTTCAGTTTGGAAATGGTGCACTTTTCCTCAGCTCGCAGGTCACCCACAATACCATCAGTAAACTGCAAACTTGATTTGACTTCCTGCTAGTCCTTCACGATGCTATCCAGTCATGTATTTGTACAAGGATTAGAAGGCTGGAGACTTACCTCCAAAGCCAACTATTTGCAATCCATAACGAGGTAATGCTATGAACTACACACTACACGGGGCATAATTTAGACAGCCCTTCATTAGAGCAGCCCGGCCTGTATATTGCAAACGGATAGCAATAAATAAATAAATATATAAATAAAAAAAACTAAATAAGTATTTAATAATTTTTTCTTAGTTTTGATTTTCTAATCTTGCATGGCCCTAATCTCTTTTTAGATTAATGTTAGCTCTGTATTCCTTTGCATGCGCAGTTGTGTTGCTTGTTGCTTGCTTATAGTGACGGCAGACAGGAGAGAGCTGGCAACACTTGAGTGAGGAAACTGCTTTTCCCTCAGCAGAGGTAAACAGCTCCCGATAAGGCTGCATTTTTCTTTATAGTGGCAGACTGTTCATGAATGCATTAGCTGTGGTTTAAACATCAAACAGTCAAAAACACATTTTAAATAAGGAAATGTAAAAGAAAACGCAAACAGCTACATCAGTGACTGGAAATTCAATTTTCACTCCTTCTTCCTTAGTAACTCATTTCTAATAAAGTTTGGGCTGTTTTTTTGTTTTTTTGTTTTCAGCTTTAACTTCAGTCTTCTCTGCTTTTAAATCATTGCTGCTTGGCCTTGGCCAGTCGTTGTTATTTATACCTATGGGCTGTAATTGTTTTTGGCAGACATACAGTGACATACAGTTCACACACAAGTAACAGACAACTGTGAAGTGAAAGCAAAATTATACATGATTCTCTTATTTTTCAAAAAATAGAAAAGTGGGGCGTGCACAAGTATTCATACAGCATGACTTAATACTTTTGCCGCCTTTTGCGGCAATAACAGCAGCAAGTCTTTTGGGGTTTGACTCTACAAGATTTGCACATCAAGAGACTGAAATTTTAGCCCATTCCTCTTTACAAAACAACTCAAGCTCTGTCAAGTTAGAAGGAGAGCGTTTGTGAACAGCAGTTTTCAGGTCTTTCAACAGATTTTCAATAGGATTTAGGTCAGGACTTTGACTGGGCCATTCTAACACATGAATATGTTTGTTTTTAAACCATTCCATTGTAGATTTAGCTTTGTGTTTAGGGTCATTGTCCTGCTGGGAGGTGAATCTCCGCCCCAGCCTCAATTCTCTTGCTGACTCCAGTCAGTCAATGTTTTTTCCTCCAATCGCATTGTATAAATGTGTTTTTTTCAGCTGCGTAAACCAACTGTCCATGATACTGTTGCACATTGTCTTCTTTTTGTCTTACTTAATTTTATTTATTTATTGACTTTTTTTTTGTTAATAGATCTTCTGTTCTGATATCACTCACAAGCTTGTGCTCTTGCTCGGTTAAAACCTGTTTAAATTGAAGAGGATGTGCCCATTTGTATCATTTCAATATGTCACTTCATGAATTTTCAAAGTCGGACGTTTTCATGGATTTAACGGGAATTTGTGGTGTTTTATTTTACATTAAGTTTAGTTTATTTCAGGAGTTTACATCCTTAACTCTTTACAGCATTCACATTATCGAGTTATAGAAGCTCAAAAAAGAGTAGGCTGACGCTAGAAAGCTTATATACGCCTATCCTGTAATCACTGTAATAAACATTTCCCGGTGATACAGCACAATACGGTCTGTATCCAAGATAAGAATTCAGAACATCATATTCCATTCCAGACACTGGTAGTACAGTTACATTTACTCAAGTACATCTACTTGAGTACCTTTTTGAAGAAATTGTACTCCTTCTCAATTGTACTATTTATTTCATACAGTACTTTACTTCTACTTGAGTAAAATTATGTGAGTAAAAATTATTACTTTTTCCACTGTGAGTGAATATTTAAGCGGCAAATGCTTCATTTCGATCTGTAAAACCGATCGAAATGCTCTTTGTTCTTTAGAATCATTTTGTTTTTCTGTTTTTTCTGCCATTTTCTTGGAATTTCCTTTGTGAATATCACAATTTCCAAATGATTTTGTGTTTTGTTTGATACAACAGAATCGTGATATAAAACTTTCCAGTTTTTTCCCAGCCGTACAGAGAATTAAAGATTCAGATCTGAGAAAGGTTTAGGAAAGTTGAGCAATTGCGTGTTGTTTTTCAAGACTGTATGGGGACTCACACTTCCTTCATGGGTCTGGGGTGTGTGTTTTATTGTTCTAAAACATAATGAATGGTCAACTAATAGTTCCCTAATTATTTACTTCAGAACTTAACTTAAATGAAGTTTGTACTTGTTTCCTCCTTGTTAACTTCAGTTGCATTGTCTCAGTGCCATTTAGTTTCTGTTTTTGTCATAAATAGTTGTCGGTTGGCCTTGGAAAGTTGCTCTTTTCTTCCCTTGGCAGCCGCTAACAAGTATCCAGATTAAAAGAGCCAAACCATTTATCGCCTAAGAATATGTTAATCACTGCCTTCAGCACTACGGCAGCATAACTCCCGGAGATGTTCTCCAAGCAGGAAAGGTCATCATTGTATCTTTGCTGGTTTCTTGGCAACATTTGCTGTTTTTTTTTTACGCTTCTTTCTTGTTCACTTCATTAGCGCGTGACCCTACCTTCTTTTTGTACCATCTTTAGCGCTGGAATCTTTGGCCCTGTAGTCAGAGAAGGCTCGGTCTGGTGGGAGCGGCTGATAAGCAGGTTTATGATCTATGCCTTCATGTTACAGTGGGGGAAAACCTCTTATCTCCAACCAATAGTCCCCCTAGGAAACAGGATGCTTTATTACAAGTCCCGCACCTATGCATCTCTCCCATCTCTCTGCCTATCAACAATGTGGTAATGAGGGCGCGATGGGCAGGATTGGGCGGGAATGCATTAGGCATGGTTTGTTAATGTGAAATAGAAGGGTTGTCGGTGCCCGCGGTGTGTTTAACTTAACTCTTTTCAACACAGTTCGGGTCAACCGTCTGTGCCGGAATATGCAGATAAATAGATTAAAGAGTCACAGGTGAAGCTTTCTAAAATGGATTGTTCACACGGCGTCGACCCCTATTATAAGGTTGGCACAATACCAGCACAGATTTTGGGTTACTCAGACTGAGATAATATTTATTTAGAAAATTGGAACTTATTCACACTTAATGGCTTCGTCTTATTCTCCTTTAGTCTCCTCCTCATCTGTGGCTTTGCATGAATAGATAATGGAAAGTTCTGTACTGTTCATTTCGCCAGCTGCCGGGTAGTTAAAGAGCTTAGAAATGAAAAAGGAAGCAAAATTAGGGTTTAACTGAGCATTCGCTTGTGAAATCTCCCTTTAGTCAACTTAACATCTGCCGAGGATATTGTGTGTTTGTGTCCATTTGTTTGTTTACTTTCTTTGTTTTACTTGACTGTTTGTGCGATAACTTAAACAGATGAATATATATATATACAGTATATATATTAGTTGTGGGCCGAGATACAAATCCCACGAGACGAGACACGAGATTTTGTCTGTGAATTGAAGACAAATGTTGACCAGTTCCTTGGCAGAAGTCTGCATTTCCAGCTGCTTTTTGTCTCAGGTTTAATTTATCCACGGAGATATGCATGTTTGCTCCTGGTGTGCATCATTGAACTCATGCCACTTTCTGAGTTCTTTTAGTTCCTTTCGCAACCGCACCTTTCAGTTTTCTGAGGCAAATCTCTCAGCGCCGGCGTTACAGTGAGTCTATCTGTCCTCCTCTGCCACAGGATATTTACTCGGTCGTCTTCGGGGACGGCTGTGAGGATGGAGCAGTGCGCAGGAAGCACTCAGTCCATCTCATTTGGGTGTCAGCACTCTGTTTCCCAGACGGACACAAAGGAGCGACAAAACCAACGCCGTTCAGGGCTTTTAATAAATCAGAATACAGCTTTGTGACAGTGTAATTGCTTTCCTCTTTGCAAAAGCCTAAATTTACCGGCGAGCGGGTAGAGCTGTGTACAGGAGGGAGAAAAACAACAGACATGGAGAGCAGGCTTGTACAGTAGATCATTTGTTCAGGGGGAAAAGAATGAAAATTAATGAAAAGAGAGTTGCTCGTCCTCCAAAGGCAGCCAAGCTTGAAATTCACTTTGAATGAAACTTAATTTGTTGTAAATGGGCAAAAAACATATTACGGCACACACGTTGTGGGTTGTGCTGTGTGTTCGTCTGTCTGTCTGTCTGTCTGTCTGCGGGCGTGTGTGCTTATGGCAGACGAGGACGCCATGCTCTGAATAGCTCAGCTGAGAGGTGGGGAACACAGGAGCCTGTTAATAACTCCAGTAACAGCATTCTCTTTCTACATGACTGCTCTCCAGCTCTCCCTCATAGCACATTGCTGTACAACTCCGGGATGTGTACAGCAACTTGTCAAAAGTTACTTGTAGTGAATAAAGTTTGCCTTGTTCAGGTATGTGTTTGGTGAGAGGTGTGGGTAAGACATGGTTTCTATTAGAGCTAAAAACCCTCAGTGACGTCCATCTTTAACTTGTGAAAGTTGTTTTGTTTTGTTTTGTTTACACCTCATAGTCACAATAAAATCTGTTCAAAACAATGCCCTCCTTGTGTCATCCTTTAATTGTCTTACGTTCGTTACCCCAGTGTACAAAAATGTACACACTTTTCAAACTGCTATAAAAATCACAAATCGGAAGAATCACTTCTCACCTTCTCAAAACTACCAAACATGTTGTTTATTTGGGGATTTTAACCCTTTGTTTGCCTGTTTGAAAACAAAAACTTTGAAGTTTGTGTTACAGAACAACATAATAGAGAATAGTAGAGAGCTGGGGCTTTGGTGGTGTTTAGAGCCTTGGATGTGTCAAAGATGAGCCACAAATTGATTTGATTGCATTTGTAGTTTTTCTGTAGTGGATGATTCTTTATGTAAAAATGTTCTTGTCTCCATTGACTTCCTTTATAAAGAAATTCATGACAATTTTCTTTGCTCTCCTATCACCATATAAAAGTCATATATTGTATAATGTCAACATTTCATTTTGAAGAACAAGAGTCAGATTTGACATTTTGACTGTATGTTTTCAGTTTGGACTTTGTTCCTATTGTCGGCAGATGAATGCAATTGTGGTATTTTTCTATTAGAATATAATGGGGCCTTGGCAGAACCTGGGACTTTTCTGCCATAAAACTTCATATTTTAAATCTCACTGCAATACAGGAAAAAAGTAACATATCTGTGATGTCAGGATTTCATTTTGAATTTGACATTTTCACTGCATTTCAGAATGTTCCACTTTTCTAACATTGTACACAGATGCATGTATCTTCAGTCAGCTTACACTGAAGCTGTGGCTGAGGGCGAAACAATGGGATTTGTTTGCCTTTGTGTTTCCTATAAAATATATGAATAATTTTAAAATTAAAGTGATTTATGGACAATAATGTTTTGAAGCAGAAAAGTCTCTATTTTGAAAACGAGGCCCATGTTTGTAACACGTGAATAAATCCAGACTGCAGGTCTTTGTCCAGGTTTTTTTTGTGTATTGAGGTCACTTTGAGCTGCTAATTAATATTTTTGCACAAAAAAACTCAAAAATGAGTTTAGGCTCCGCCCATAGTGGTTTGGTTATCACATAAACCCAGAGTTTACAAACTGTCGAATATGGCAGCAACACTGGCATTGCCAACTGTCAAAAAAAAAGTTTCAATTTATAAAATGTCAAATATAATGTCAAATTTCACAAATTTTCTTCCAAATGAAACCTTGATATCACAGATATCAGAGTGATTTTATGCCGTATTTCAATGAGATTTTAAAATGGACGTGTTCAGGGTAAAGTCTATTGGAAATGCCTTATTTCCATTATATTCAATAGAAGAAGAAAAAACGTTGATTTTATTCATGTGCCAACAATGGGAATGAGGTCCAATTTGATGAAAATCAGTAAAAATGTAAAAAGTGAAGTTTTAAACATGTGTTTATAATGGAAGTCAATGGGCTGTTTCAGTCGATGCCATTTTCAAATAAAGAATCATCCGCTACAGAAAAACTACAAATGCAATCAAATACATTTTTGGCTCATCTTTGACACATCCAAGGCCCTAAAATCCACCAAAGCCCCAGCTCTCTACTATTCATTATTCTAAAAATAATGAGGTTTTTATGTTGTTTTGTAACACAAATTTCAAAGTTTTAGTTTTGAAACTGGCACATAAAGGGTTAAAAACCCAAAACAAACAACAAGTTTGGTAGTTTGGTAGTTTGGTAGGTGATTCTTCAGATTTGTGTAAACATTTTGAAAAAAGATGAAAGTATGTGGTTTTTAATAGCAGTTTGAAAACCGTGTACATTTGTGTACACTAGGATAATGAGCATAGAAAATGCAGATCTCCAATATAAAAGACATGTGAGAAAAACAAACACTGGAATCTGAAAATTTGGCTCGAAAGAACATTTCCTGCCGAAATCCACGTCTCAAGCTGCAACAGAGACAAAATGGTCAGGAAATGAAATAAAAAAATCTTGCAAAATGTACAAAAATGTACATATGATAACATAAGGGTTAAGTGCAGCACGGAGGGATATATACTATACGATGAGGTATAGCATGTGCGCCAGGCCCTCAACAAACATGGAGGACTTAGGTTCCAGCTGTCGAGCCCCGGGAACAAAGCCGTCTGCAGGTTGCTTTGAACATGGACATGTTCAAGATCAATACAATAAACAGCTTTTAAATGTGTTTGTCTGCAGAAAGAATAACTCATTTTATGTAAAGCAATACCTTGACACTGCTTTCCCTCCTCTCTGCATTGCACACTATATATTACTTGGCTGGGAGCTAATTCACAGCCTGTAAATGTGTGTGTAAATTTCTACCGGGTTAAATTACTTTGAATTCCAGATACAGCGAATTGATCCGAGCCAATCTGTTTAGTGATAAGCCGGAGCCAGGCGTGACTGACAGATCCTGCTTAAACACTGTGATTCCAGGCTGCGCTGCAGTGTTATCCTTCTGCCTACAGTTATATACCTCAGCACTCAAAAGTTGAGCATGACGAGAATATGTAATGAACCACTGCAGACTTTGCATGACATGGAGTCCTTGACCCAAACCTGTAGCACACGCTCTCTTCAGTGCTCCCATTGCAGACGCTCTCAAGTGGATGAGAGGTTATGAATGCTTTCTGCTCTTACACACAGAGAGGATCTTGAGTCCTCCACTTTGCAATGTTCTCCATGCTCCTCTGCAGAGCCCAGGTTTGTACGCTACAGTGTGCTATCATGACTTGACTAAAGCCTGTGGAAATTGGGAGATTAATTACACCCCAGATGGAAAATAGTAGAGCAATGTCAATAAACTTTTAGCTGGGATGAACTTGATCTTTTCTGTGGTACTTGTAGCCCTCTTCAGTCGAGGCCACTCTCTCCAGTCTAGTGGCTTCTTACCCATCCTCAGGCAGGGGCTCTAACGGGTCCGTCCCCCCAGGCGCAGCCCCTCTGATGCAGGCCAGCAGTTTCAGCCGCCCCACGGGGGTCTGCAGTCCCTTGATAACAAACACTCCCTGCCAAGCAACCAGCCCTCCCCACGCCTACCCAAGGTTTATTTCACAACTTGGTCTTCTTTGCTCCTCTCCTAGCTCTATAGTCCCCAAAATGTATTCCACCTATTCTCCCTTTTTGTCCTTTTTTAACCTGAAGGAAATTTGACAGAAATGATGGGTGCCATTTTTTTGTTTGCCCTCCTTAACCCCTCGTCTTGTTGCTCTGCCTGGACGTAGCCACTTGTGTGTGTGTGTGTGTGTCCCGTGCTTGAACGCTGGCCTAAGTGTGAGAGAGATGGATGCCACGGTCTGGTCCTTTCTCCTAAGGCGCCATGTCTCCCGCCTCTCCTCCGCCTGCTCGCCGCGCACCTGCATATTGTGATATAGTGCCTGTGTTGAGCCAGTCGATTGGCTTTAACAGGACTGGGGCACGCCGGCCAAATTGAAAGGGATTGTGGCCCACTCTCCATCAGAGTCATAGCAGACGGTAGTGCATAGTCCGCCGGGGTATGGGAAGACATTCTTTCTTCGTCTTCCATGGTCAGAGAGGGTAATAGATCTATTTATCAACATCATAATCAGCTGGACAACTCTCATTTTTAGTTTGGGGTTCATCGATCTCTGCTGTTTTGCCATCTTTTACCGTTGATGAAGTAAATCTGGTTGTTTACTGGTAAAAGCTGGCCGTGTAGTTTCTGAGGTTTCAAATAAATTATGTTGTATTGCTTTCAGTTTCACTTTTAGATTTTGTAAATAATTTTGATATGTGTGGCCATGTTATCATTCAAATCACGCTCTTCCTAATTCCTACTGTTGTTATTTCCCTGGATAAGACGCTTAACTACTTGGCACACATTGTATTTGATAAATTATTGTTTTTTTAACGCGCATTCATGTGTGCTACATCTGTGTCGAAATAGACCAACTATTGATCCAAAAGGATAAATCTGATCTAAATTATTTTCTCAACCTCTTAACCCCCTCCAAATTAATTATTAAAAAAAACACAACAAAAAAGCGATGACGAAAGCAACAATTACAAAAACACAAACAAAAAAAACCTACAAAAACTAAAAAGAGACCTTTAAGGTTTAAAATGGGACAAAAACTTTGCGACAATGCAACAAAAAAGTCAGTTTTGTAGGTCCTAGCTTTCATAAAAGGAGGCGTAGAGGCCTAAAGGCTTAAGGTCCAGTAGAGAAACTTTTAGATTTGAGTAAAGCCAAACTGGAGAAAATATCGTTGGTTACAACTGTCTTACAAACCAATACAGCAATATAATACAAACAATTTGTTATTTTATTCCTGTGGTATTTTAATCCAGTAAGGTTTCTGGATTAATACCACAGCATGGAGTCTAGATTCTTGGCCCGAGCTCGAGAGAAACTCTGTACTACAGTAGAGTATTGGCTCTTTTTAATCAAAAAAATGTTCGAAAGAATTTAATGAAAGACTATGCAAAACACATTATCCTTTGTATTAGTTTCAGTCATTGATTGGTCAATATCAAATAATGTCCATTACAAATCCAAAATGAATCACACCTGACCGAAGCGTCACAAATCTGTTGGGAAGATCGAACCCATTAAAAAACGAGACTCTTTAACTTGTACATCAACAGTCCAGTCAGCCAACGCGCTCAGCAGTCAGTGTCAGCAATGAGACGGGGCCGTAATCCAATTCTGTTTTTTACACGGCGTCATGCCTTTACCTTCGACAGCATGATTGATGTGTATGTAAATGTGTTTTGAGGAGGGCTCTGAGCAGATATTTAAAGCGGACATTTAGGGCTGCCCTGTCAGAAAACAACAGGGAGAGAGCGAGAGACCAGAATACAAAATGAAGACAACTATTGATCCATAAATGAAAGAAGATGGACACTAGACAAGGCAGTGTTGTGTCTTTTGGCGCATCATGAATTGGCAGCAAGGTGGTTCGACACTCGGGCCGGAAAAGGCTAGTCCCTTTTCAAGTGGTATCTCTGTTGTGCACTCAGACTCGTGTCCGTTTTTTGCCTTCGCCATTTGGAAAGCGAATAGACAGCACTTCTGACGCCGCGGTAGAAAACAATCTCTTTCCTGTGAACATATCTACAGATGCAATCGCGGACCCGCCCTCGGCTTCAAAGCTTCCCCCGTTGAAACGCGGCCACTAAAGTTAAAGAACTCCTGGGTAACAATGGATGACAGTTACCTCAAATCTTTCCCGCCTGTTACCACGGCAACCGGGGGGGGAAAAGAGGTGCAAGAGGGAAAGAAGCGAGGTGGTAACAAGTCCCGTCGCCATCACTCACGCACACGGCCGCTGTTGTAGGATGCCATCAGTCACTGCAGTCAAGTGTTTCTGACGTGGACTTAGCATTCAGTCAGTCGGCTGTGACAGTGGCGCCAGTAATTTGTTTGAATGCTGCCAATGAGGCGTCTAAAACACAGGGGCCAGCGCATTTATTTATGATCGACGGCAAGGTCAGCTTCAAATGATCAGACAGAATGGGTCAGAATAGACAGTTTTGGGTCTAATGGAAACAAGCACTCCACGGTGATTAATGACATAGTATAAAACCTTTTTCTTTAGATAAGGTTTTACTCATTTCACCATGGAGAAATTCACTTCACTTGTTACAGCTACTCTTATTATGTTAATCAAATGAAAGTTAAATAATGTGAGCTATCAAAATTAACAGTGTAAAGAAACTGACTTTATGCATATTTACAATTGCGGTGGGCGGTGATGATAAAAGTGACAATAAATGCAAATTGATGCACACCAACTATAGGAGGCCGATCGCGCTGTGGTGAGATGAGATTGTAGACATTACATCTAGAAGTTTTTCTACTTTGCATCTGAAACAGAAAGGTGTTAGTTTTGACTTTATCCATTATTTTTGACGGAGCTTTAGGTTTCGCGCGTATTCTTCTGCATGTCAGTCTGCTGCGCTGCTGACATAACATGCTCAAAATATATAAGTGTCGCCAACTCATTAAAGCACACAGAATTGTTCATTAATATCAGTCTTTCCAAATCTGTCTTCTTCCCAAAAGATATGAGGACAGAAACGTGGAATGAAGAGCCATGTTAATGTGCCATGTTCAAAGGAAAGAGGCAGACAAACTAAAAACATTTCTCTTTTGAAACGGTGGATTTGATTTTGCTTCCAGTGGACCCTCCCGGATGGAAATGAAAGAATATATCATTAGAACGCATCATAATATGACGCACTTCCAGACAACAAAATCCACTGCGCTGGTTTTGAAAGTGGTGTACCATAGATATCAATACTGTGATAAGTGAATTTAATGTAAATGGAAAAATGTGGGGTAAAGGCAATATATAATCATCTACATTATAAAAAAGTTGTCTGCAGTCTCGTTTCCAGTGGTTCAGTAGTGTGACTGTGGAGATTGGGGGAGGACTGGGAGGAGGGGGTGGGGCTTGATGAAGCGAGCCCTCGGTGGACAGGGCTGTCGACAGTGCCATGTATCAGCAGGCCCATCATCATGGCTCATTTGACAGTCTGATCATAGCACTTCTCCTACACACGGCTGTACGTGATCACCTCAGTGTGATGTTTCTGCTGCGTGTCTGCAAACATAGCACAATGAGAGAGTGATTCCCGGAGGAACCGCCATCTGCTGCTATAGCCCCCTCACTCCTGCTCCAAAACGCTGGTAATTAACAAGTATATGGCCGTAATGTAAACCCACTGCAATGTGTGTGTGTGGCAATGTGTGTGTGTGTGTGTGTGTGTGTGTGTGTGTGTGTGTGTGTGTGTGTGTGTAATGTGGGTGTGGGTAGAGTGCAAAAACATCACAGGATCTCTAGCCTTTTAATTAGACTGTTTTTATGGCAATTACTGCTTCTCCTGTGCATCAGTCATAGTATAAGACTGAATACTTAATGCCTGACCCTAGGGTGAGTTAAGACTCTGAATACCAGCACTATATGGATAGAAGCGTCTACTGTTTTTACAAGCCTAATGAGGTAGAACAGCGCTTCAGAATATCTTGCAAAATTGTGGCAATTCCAGCAAATGTATATTAATATAAATGCTACAGGCTGTTACGAACATGTGACCGTAGGTTCTGTTGGCGCAGATGTGTGCAGCCGCGCTTCTGTCAGTCTACCCCAGGGGCAGCTGCATGTACAGTACAGTACATGTACCTTACCAACACAGAGTATGGAGTGAATGTAAAAAAAAAAAAAAAAAGTAAGTATATACCTTGTGTGAAGCGCTGTTGGTGATGTGTCTTGTGAAAAGTGCTATACAACTAAGATCCCCCTCCCCCTTCATGAAATCAATTCAAAACAATTCAAAGTGAGTAATAATTAGCAGAACATGAAAACCTTTGCACTGCACGTTTTGACGAGCACGCAGAGACAGCACACGTGACTTCACAAACACTCTGTAATTGATTGGCTTTGAGCTCCCATCTCTCCAGGACCTGTTCACCTCCAGGACCCGGAGGCGTGTGGGTCGGATCACAGCTGACCCTTCTCACCCTGGACACGGACTATTCACCCCTCTCCCCTCAGGCAGGAGGCTACGGTCTATCCAGACCCATACCTCCCGCCACTTGAACAGTTTTTTCCCCTCCGCCATCAGACTCATGAACAATAACAAGACCCAATTAAAGCCGCAAGCGGCATTGGGAGGCCCTCGCGGGCCGCGGTGGCCGATTGACGCCGGTTCCCGCACGCCGCCGCAATAACTGGGAGGCGCTGCCGCGCCCTACCTGCTTATAATGTCGCTGCCACCCTCGGTGGAGTTTATAAAAGAGCAAAGGCAAGGATTGGCGCCTTCGGCGCCGATAGTCCCAAAATGGCCGACCTCCTGTTGGTCACCTAGCAACCATGTAATGTACAATAGCCGGGGGGCGCTGCCGCGCCCTACCTATTTATAATGTCGCCGCCACCCTCGGTGGAGTTTATAAAAGAGCTGGCAAAAGAAATGGCGCCTTCGGCGCCTTTTTTCCCAAAATGGCCGACCTCCTGTTGGTTGCCTAGCAACCGTGTAATGTACTTTTTTGTTGGGACAGTCATGACGCACGAGTGTACCAATTTTGGTTTGGCTACGACAAAGTTGACATTGGGTCGTTGCCATGGCAACACGGTGGGAAAAGGGGCGGGGCATCAATATATTTTTTGTTCGGGATCACGTGACGGATGTCTGTACCAAATTTCATGCATCTACGACAAAGTTGAAATTTTGGCTCCATTCATTTTTATTTTGTGCTCTGCAGGGGGCGCTATAGCGGCAATTTTCAAAATTCCTATATCAAAACATCCGGGGTCGACGACTCGACCAACGATTCAAGTTTTGTTCAAATCGGCCAAAGAATGTGCGAGTTATGACTGTTTGAACGCGGCGGCGAGCGGCGAAAACAGACGCCAAATTCATGGCGTTGCCACGGCAACACCGTTAAACCTATTAAAAAGTTTTTAATAACTTTTAATCTCCCACATGTGGAGATGATCTGGAGCGAACGAGGAGTCGCTGCGTTAAAAGCCCTAGGACGAGTTCGTTCAAATGCGTGGGCATGAAATGGCGCCTTCGGCGCCAAGTCCCTCTTCGGGCCAATATGGCCGCCATACTGTTGGTTGCCTAGCAACCGCGTAATGTGTTTTTTTGTTGGGCTTCACGTGACCAATCACTGTGCCGAATTTTTTTCGTCTATGACGAAGTACGTTTTTCGCTAATATCCTTATTTTGGGGCGTCCTGCCATAGGGCGCAATGTTAACGTCGTTTTTCCAGGGGGCGCTGACGCGCCATTTTTTTGAATTTTTACAATTTGGAGATGTGAAGTTTTTTTTTTTCACCTAATTGAATTTTGGGCAAAAATTGAGGACTTTTCGTCGGTGGGAAAGTGCCGAAACTGGCGTTTTGGGGGAGAGGAAAAATAATAATAATTAAAGCCGCAAGCGGCATTGGGAGGCCCTCGCCGGCCGCGGTGGCCGATTGACGCCGGTTCGCGCACGCCGCCGCAATAACCGGGAGGCGCTGCCGCGCCCTACCTGCTTATAATGTCGCTGCCACCCTCGGTGGAGTTTATAAAAGAGCAAAGCCAAGAAATGGCGCCTTCGGCGCCCATTGTCCCAAAATGGCCGACCTCCTGTTGGTCACCTAGCAACCATGTAATGTACAATAACCGGGAGGCGCTGCCGCGCCCTACCTACTTATAATTTCGCTGCCACCCTCGGTGGAGTTTATAAAAGAGCTGGCAAAAGAAATGGCGCCTTCGGCGCTTATTTTTCCCAAAATGGCCGACTTCCTGTTGGTCACCTAGCAACCATGTAATGTACTTTTTTGTTCGGACAGTCATGACGCACGCGTGTACCAATTTTGGTTTGGCTGCGGCAAAGTTGACATTGGGTCGTTGCCATGGCAACACGGTGGGAAAAGGGGCGGGGCATCAATATATTTTTTGTTCGGGATCATGTGACGGATGTCTGTACCAAATTTCATGAATCTACGACAAAGTTTAATTTTTGGCTCCATTCATTTTTATTTTGTGCTCTGCAGGGGGCGCTATTGCGGCAATTTTCAAATTTCCTATATCAAAACATCCGGGGTCAACGACTCGACCAACGATTAAAATTTTTTTCAAATCGGCCAAAGTATGTGTGAGTTATGACTGTTTGAACACGGCGGCGAGCGGCGAAAACGGACGCCAAATTCGTGGCGTTGCCGCGGCAACACCGTTATACCTATTAAAAAGTTTTTAATAACTTTTGATCTCCCACATGTGGAGATGATCTGGAGCGAACGGGGAGTCGCTGCGTTCAACGGCCTAGGACGAGTTCGTTCAAATGCGTGGGCATGAAATGGCGCCTTCGGCGCCAAGTCCCTCTTCGGGCCAATATGGCCGCCATACTGTTGGTTGCCTAGCAACCGTGTAATGTGTTTTTTTGTTTGGCTTCACGTGACCAATCACTGTGCCGAATTTTTTTCGTCTACGACGAAGTACATTTTTCGGGTTTTTCGGGTCTTGTCATAGGGCGCAATGTAAACGTGATTTTCCAGGGGGCGCTGACGCGCCATATTTGAGATTTTTTATATTTTCTAAATGTGAAGAATGTTTTTTTCACGTGCTTGAATTTTGTGCAAAAATTCAGGACTTTTCGTCGGTGGGAAAGTGGACTTTTTTCGGAGAATAAAAATAATAATAATAATAATTAAAGCCGCAAGCGGCATTGGGAGGCCCTCGCGGGCCGCGGTGGCCGATTGACGCCGGTTCCCGCACGCCGCCGCAATAACCGGGAGGCGCTGCCGCGCCCTACCTGCTTATAATGTCGCTGCCACCCTCGGTGGAGTTTATAAAAGAGCAAAGGCAAGGATTGGCGCCTTCGGCGCCGATAGTCCCAAAATGGCCGACCTCCTGTTGGTCACCTAGCAACCATGTAATGTACAATAGCCGGGGGGCGCTGCCGCGCCCTACCTATTTATAATGTCGCCGCCACCCTCGGTGGAGTTTATAAAAGAGCTGGCAAAAGAAATGGCGCCTTCGGCGCCTTTTTTCCCAAAATGGCTGACCTCCTGTTGGTTGCCTAGCAACCGTGTAATGTACTTTTTTGTTGGGACAGTCATGACGCACGAGTGTACCAATTTTGGTTTGGCTACGACAAAGTTGACATTGGGTCGTTGCCATGGCAACACGGTGGGAAAAGGGGCGGGGCATCAATATATTTTTTGTTCGGGATCACGTGACGGATGTCTGTGCCAAATTTCATGCATCTACGACAAAGTTTAATTTTTGGCTCCATTCATTTTTATTTTGTGCTCTGCAGGGGGCGCTATTGCAGCAATTTTCAAAATTCCTATATCAGAACATCCGGGGTCGTCGACTCGACCAACGATTCAAGTTTCGCTCAAATCGGCCAAAGTATGTGCGAGTTATGACTGTTTGAACGCGGCGGCGAGCGGCGAAAACGGACGCCAAATTCATGGCGTTGCCACGGCAAAACCAAAAATCCTATTAAAAAGTTTTTAATAACTTTTGATGTCCCACATGTGGAGATGATCTGGAGCGAACGGGGAGTCGCTGCGTTTAACGGCCTAGGACGAGTTCGTTCAAATGCGTGGGCATGAAATGGCGCCTTCGGCGCCAAGTCCCTCTTCGGGCCAATATGGCCGCCATACTGTTGGTTGCCTAGCAACCGCGTAATGTGTTTTTTTGTTTGGCTTCACGTGACCAATAACTGTGCCGAATTTTTTTCGTCTACGACAAAGTACGTTTTTCGGGTTTTGCGGTATTTTGGGGCGTCCTGCCATAGGGCGCAATGTTAACGTCGTTTTTCCAGGGGGCGCTGACGCGCCATTTTTTTGAATTTTTACAATTTGGAGATGTGAAGTTTTTTTTTTTCACCTAATTGAATTTTGGGCAAAAATTCAGGACTTTTCGTCGGTGGGAAAGTGCTGAAACTGGCTCCGGGGGGGGGAGAAGAAAAATAATAATAATTAAAGCCGCAAGCGGCATTGGGAGGCCCTCGCGGGCCGCGGTGGCCGATTGACGCCGGTTCCCGCACGCCGCCGCAATAACCGGGAGGCGCTGCCGCGCCCTACCTGCTTATAATGTCGCTGCCACCCTCGGTGGAGTTTATAAAAGAGCTGGCAAAAGAAATGGCGCCTTCGGCGCTGATTTTCCCAAAATGGCCGACCTCCTGGTGGTCACCTAGCAACCATGTAATGTACTTTTTTGTTCGGACAGTCATGACGCACGCGTGTACCAATTTTGGTTTGGCTGCAGCAAAGTTGACATTGGGTCGTTGCCATGGCAACACGGTGGGAAAAGGGGCGGGGCATCAATATATTTTTTGTTCGGGATCACGTGACGGATGTCTGTACCAAATTTCATGCATCTACGGCAAAGTTTAATTTTTGGCTCCATTCATTTTTATTTTGTGCTCTGCAGGGGGCGCTATTGCGGCAATTTTCAAAATTCCTATATCAAAACATCCGGGGTCAACGACTCGACCAACGATTCAAGTTTCGCTCAAATCGGCCAAAGTATGTGCGAGTTATGACTGTTTGAACGCGGCGGCGAGCGGCGAAAACGGACGCCAAATTCATGGCGTTGCCACGGCAAAACCAAAAATCCTATTAAAAAGTTTTTAATAACTTTTGATGTCCCACATGTGGAGATGATCTGGAGCGAACGGGGAGTCGCTGCGTTCAACGGCCTAGGACGAGTTCGTTCAAATGCGAGGGCATGAAATGGCGCCTTCGGCGCCAATTCCCTCTTCTGGCCAATATGGCCGCCATACTGTTGGTTGCCTAGCAACCGCGTAATGTGTTTTTTTGTTTGGCTTCACGTGACCAATAACTGTGCCGAATTTTTTTCGTCTACGTCAAACTAAAATTTTCGGGGTTTTCGGGTCTTGTCATAGGGCGCAATGTAAACTTGATTTTCCAGGGGGCGCTGACGCGCCATTTTTGTGATTTTTTGAACGAAACTTTTTGACACTGTGTATCGCCGTGATTTCTAATTTTGGGCAAAAAATTGGGAGTTTTCGTCGAAGTTTGGGCGATTTATTCCAAAAAAACACGGATAGAAGAAAAATAATAATAAGAATTAAAGCCGCAAGCGGCATTGGGAGGCCCTCGCGGGCCGCGGTGGCCGATTGACGCCGGTTCCCGCACGCCGCCGCAATAACCGGGAGGCGCTGCCGCGCCCTACCTGCTTATAATGTCGCTGCCACCCTTGGTGGAGTTTATAAAAGAGCACAGGCAAGAAATGGCGCCTTCGGCGCCGATTGTCCCAAAATGGCCGACCTCCTGTTGGTAACCTAGCAACCATGTAATTTACAATAACCGGGGGGCGCTGCCGCGCCCTACCAGCTCATAATGTCGCTGCCACCCTCGGTGAAGTTTATAAAAGAGCTGGCAAAAGAAATGGTGCCTTCGGCGCTGATTTTCCCAAAATGGCCGACCTCCTGTTGGTCACCTAGCAACCATGTAATGTACTTTTTTGTTCGGACAGTCATGACGCACGCCTGTACCGATTTTGGTGTGTCTGCGGCAAAGTTGACATTGGGTCGTTGCCATGGCAACACGGTGGGAAAAGGGGCGGGGCATCAATATATTTTTTGTTCGGGATCACGTGACGGATGTCTGTACCAAATTTCATGCATCTACGACAAAGTTTAATTTTTGGCTCCATTCATTTTTATTTTGTGCTCTGCAGGGGGCGCTATTGCGGCAATTTTCAAAATTCCTATATCAAAACATCCGGGGTCGACGACTCGACCAACGGTTAAAATTTTGTTCAAATCGGCCAAAGTATGTGTGAGTTATGACTGTTTGAACACGGCGGCGAGCGGCGAAAACGGACGCCAAATTCATGGCGTTGCCACGGCAAAACCAAAAATCCTATTAAAAAGTTTTTAACAACTTTTAATCTCCCACATGTGGAGATGATCTGGAGCGAACGGGGAGTCGCTGCGTTCAATGGCCTAGGACGAGTTCGTTCAAATGCGTGGGCATGAAATGGCGCCTTCGGCGCCAAGTCCCTCTTCGGGCCAATATGGCCGCCATACTGTTGGTTGCCTAGCAACCGCGTAATGTGTTTTTTTGTTCGGCTTCACGTGACCAATCACTGTGCCGAATTTTTTTCGTCTACGACGAAGTAAGTTTTTCGGGTTTTGCGGCATTTTGGGGGTGTTTAACATGGGGCGCAATGTTAACGTGGTTTTTCCAGGGGGCGCTGACGCGCCATTTTTTTGAATTTTTACATTTTCTAAATGTGAAAGATCTTAGATTTACGTGCTTGAATTTTGTGCAAAAATTCAGGACTTTTCGTCGGTGGGAAAGTGGATTTAGGGGGGGAGAAGAAAAATAATAATAATAATAATAAGAAAAACCAGTACAATAACAATATAGCGCCGCCTCCGGCGGCCAACCTTATATATTCGGAAAGGTCTCACGTCCAGTAATCCACCCGTAAGGTTTATTATCAAATACGAGCGCGTTGCGCTCGTATTTTACCTCTTCTTTGTCAATGTTTCTCTATGGGATTTTTTTTGCGTATTTTTGTGAGTACAAGAACAAATTTGCCGCTTTCGCGGCAAATACTTATATCACCAGATAGGGCTCGATGCCCCGAGTCACTGTATCAGTGTTTTGGGCTTTGGTGAGTGGCCTTGGTCGATGACGAGCTTCGCTCGTCATCGACCACTTTCTTGTCCATGTTGCGCCTTCACTGTGGTTTTCACCTTTTTTTTTTTAAAAGCAGCAACAAATGTGCCGCTTTCGCGGCACACGCCTATATCATCGGACAGGTGTTGGTGCCGGGAGTCCCCTGATTACTGTCTCATACATGGGTTTTGAGCGCTCCGCGCTCTTTTCCCGTGGGACGTGCGCTACGCGCACGTCTTTCTTCAGTGCGCTCCGCGCACTGCTTGTACAATTACAAGAGGCCCGAGACCTGCCAGGTCCGCTCGGGCCTAATAAGAAAAACCCATACAATAACAATATGGGGCCGCCTCCGGCGGCAAACCTTATATATTCGGAAAGGTCTCACGTCCAGTAATCCAACCGTAAGGTTTATTATCCAATACGAGCGCGTTGCGCTCGTCTTTTACCTCTTCTTTGTCATTGTTTCTCTATGGGATTTTTTTTCCGTATTTTTGTGAGTACAAGAACAAATTTACCGCTTTCGCGGCAAATACTTATATCACCGGATAGGGCTCGATGCCCTGAGTCACTGTATCAGTGTTTTAGTGAGTGGCCATGGTCGATGACGAGCTTCGCTCGTCATCGACCACTTTCTTGTCCATGTTGCGCCTTCACTGTGGTTTTCACCTTTTTTTTTTTAAAAGCAGCAACAAATGTGCCGCTTTCGCGGCACACGCCTATATCATCGGACAGGTGTTGGTGCCGGGAGTCCCCTGATTACTGTCTCATACATGGGTTTTGAGCGCTCCGCGCTCTTTTCCCGTGGGACGTGCGCTACGCGCACGTCTTTCTTCAGTGCGCTCCGCGCACTGCTTGTACAATTACAAGAGGCCCGAGACCTGCCAGGTCCGCTCGGGCCTAATAAGAATAAGAAAAACTCATACAATAACAATATAGCGCCGCCTTCGGCGGCGCATTCTTATATATTCGGAAAGGTCTCACGTCCAGTAATCCAACCGTAAGGTTTATAGTCAAATACGAGCGCGTTGCGCTCGTCTTTTACCTCTTCTTTTTCAATATTTTCCAATCCGTTTTTTTTTTCGTATTTTTGTGAGTACAAGAACAAATTTGCCGCTTTCGCGGCAAATACTTATATCACCGGATAGGGCTCGATGCCCTGATTCACTGTATCAGTGTTTTGGGCTTTGGTGAGTGGCCATGGTCGATGACGAGCTTCGCTCGTCATCGACCACTTTCTTGTCCATGTTGCGCCTTCACTGTGGTTTTCACCTTTTTTTTTTGTGAGCAGCAACAAATGTGCCGCTTTCGCGGCACACGCCTATATCATCGGACAGGTGTTGGTGCCGGGAGCCCCCTGATTACTGTCTCATACATGGGTTTTGAGCGCTCCGCGCTCTTTTCCCGTGGGACGTGCGCTACGCGCACGTCTTTCTTCAGTGCGCTCCGCGCACTGCTTGTACAATTACAAGAGGCCCGAGACCTGCCAGGTCCGCTCGGGCCTAATAATTAAAGCCGCAAGCGGCATTGGGAGGCCCTCGCGGGCCGCGGTTGCCGATTGACGCCGGTTCCCGCACGCCGCCGCAATAACCGGGAGGCGCTGCCGCGCCCTACCTGCTTATAATTTCGCTGCCACCCTCGGTGGAGTTTATAAAAGAGCAAAGGCAAGAAATGGCGCCTTCGGCGCCGATTGTCCCAAAATGGCCGACCTCCTGTTGGTCACCTAGCAACCATGTAATGTACAATAACCGGGGGGCGCTGCCGCGCCCTACCTGCTTATAATGTCGCTGCCACCCTGGGTGGAGTTTATAAAAGAGCTGGCAAAAGAAATGGCGCCTTCGGCGCTGATTTTCCCAAAATGGCCGACCTCCTGTTGGTCACCTAGCAACCATGTAATGTACTTTTGTGTTCGGACAGTCATGACGCACGCGTGTACCGATTTTGGTTAGGCTGCGGCAAAGTTGACATTGGGTCATTGCCATGGCAACACGGTGGGAAAAGGGGCGGGGCATCAATATATTTTTTGTTCGGGATCACGTGACGGATGTCTGTACCAAATTTCATGAACCTACGACAAAGTTTAATTTTTGGCTCCATTCATTTTTATTTTGTGCTCTGCAGGGGGCGCTATTGCGGCAATTTTCAAATTTCCTATATCAGAACATCCGGGGTCAACGACTCGACCAACGATTCAAGTTTTGTTCAAATCGGCCAAAGTATGTGCGAGTTACAGCTGTTTGAACGCGGCGGCGAGCGGCGAAAACGGACGCCAAATTCATGGCGTTGCCACGGCAAAACCAAAAATCCTATTAAAAAGTTTTTAATAACTTTTAATCTCCCACATGTGGAGATGATCTGGAGCGAACGGGGAGTCGCTGCGTTAAAAGCCCTAGGACGAGTTCGTTCAAATGCGTGGGCATGAAATGGCGCCTTCGGCGCCAAGTCCCTCTTCGGGCCAATATGGCCGCCATACTGTTGGTTGCCTAGCAACCGCGTAATGTGTTTTTTTGTTTGGCTTCACGTGACCAATCACTGTGCCGAATTTTTTTCGTCTACGACGAAGTACGTTTTTCGGGTTTTGCGGTATTTTGGGGGGTCCTGCCATTGGGCGCAATGTTAACGTGGTTTTTCCAGGGGGCGCTGACGCGCCATTTTTTTGAATTTTTACATTTTGGAGATGTGAAGGTTTTTTTTTTCACCTAATTGAATTTTGGGCAAAAATTCAGGACTTTTCGTCGGTGGGAAAGTGCCGAAACTGGCGTTTTGGGGGGAGAGGAAAAATAAGAATAAGAATAAGAAAAACTCATACAATAACAATATAGCGCCGCCTCCGGCGGCCAACCTTATATATTCGGAAAGGTCTCACGTCCAGTAATCCAACCGTGGGGTTCAAAGTACAATACGAGCGCATTGCGCTCGTCTTTTACCTCTACTATTTCAATGTTTCTCTATGGAATTTTTTTTCCATATTTTTGTGAGTACAAGAACAAATTTGCCGCTTTCGCGGCAAAGACTTATATCACCGGATAGGGCTCGATGCCCTGAGTCACTGTATCAGTGTTTTGGGCTTTGGTGAGTGGCCATGGTCGATGACGAGCTTCGCTCGTCATCGACCACTTTCTTGTCCATGTTGCGCCTTCACTGTGGTTTTCACCTCTTTTTTTTTAAAAGCAGCAACAAATGTGCCGCTTTCGCGGCACACACCTATATCATCGGACAGGTGTTGGTGCCGGGAGTCCCCTGATTACTGTCTCATACATGGGTTTTGAGCGCTCCGCGCTCTTTTCCCGTGGGACGTGCGCTACGCGCACGTCTTTCTTTAGTGCGCTCCGCGCACTGCTTGTACAATTACAAGAGGCCCGAGACCTGCCAGGTCCGCTCGGGCCTAATAAGAAAAACTCATACAAAAACAATATGGGGCCGCCTCCGGCGGCTAACCTTATATATTCGGAAAGGTCTCACGTCCAGTAATCCAACCGTGGGGTTTATAGTCCAATACGAGCGCGTTGCGCTCGTCTTTTACCTCTTCTTTGTCAATGTTTCTCTATGGGATTTTTTTTTCAAATTTTTGTGAGTACAAGAACAAATGTGCCGCTTTCGCGGCAAATACTTATATCACCGGATAGGGCTCGATGCTCTGAGTCACTGTATCAGTGTTTTGAGCTTTGGTGAGTGGCCATGGTCGATGACGAGCTTCGCTCGTCATCGACCACTTTCTTGTCCATGTTGCGCCTTCACTGTGGTTTTCACCTCTTTTTTTTTACGAGCAGCAACAAATGTGCCGCTTTCGCGGCACACGCCTATATCATCGGACAGGTGTTGGTGCCGGGAGCCCCCTGATTACTGTCTCATACATGGGTTTTGAGCGCTCCGCGCTCTTTTCCCGTGGGACGTGCGCTACGCGCACGTCTTTCTTTAGTGCGCTCCGCGCACTGCTTGTACAATTACAAGAGGCCCGAGACCTGCCAGGTCCGCTCGGGCCTAATAATAATAAGAAAAACTCATACAAAAACAATATGGGGCCGCCTCCGGCGGCAAACCTTATATATTCGGAAAGGTCTCATGTCCAGTAATCCACCTATGGGGTTTATTATCCAATACGAGCGCGTTGCGCTCGTCTTTTACCTCTACTATTTCAATGTTTCTCTATGGAATTTTTTTTTCGTATTTTTGTGAGTACAAGAACAAATTTGCCGCTTTCGCGGCAAATACTTATATCACCGGATAGGGCTCGATGCCCCGAGTCACTGTATCAGTGTTTTGGGCTTTGGTGAGTGGCCATGGTCGATGACGAGCTTCGCTCGTCATCGACCACTTTCTTGTCCATGTTGCGCCTTCACTGTGGTTTTCACCTTTTTTTTTTTAAAAGCAGCAACAAATGTGCCGCTTTCGCGGCACACGCCTATATCATCGGACAGGTGTTGGTGCCGGGAGCCCCCTGATTACTGTCTCATACATGGGTTTTGAGCGCTCCGCGCTCTTGTCTCGTGGGACGTGCGCTACGCGCACGTCTTTCTTCAGTGCGCTCCGCGCACTGCTTGTACAATTACAAGAGGCCCGAGACCTGCCAGGTCCGCTCGGGCCTAATTAAAGCCGCAAGCGGCATTGGGAGGCCCTCGCGGGCCGCGGTGGCCGATTGACGCCGGTTCCCGCACGCCGCCGCAATAACGGGGAGGCGCTGCCGCGCCCTACCTGCTTAGAATGTCGCTGCCACCCTCGGTGGAGTTTATAAAAGAGCAAAGGCAAGAAATGGCGCCTTCGGCGCTTATTTTTCCCAAAATGGCCGACCTCCTGTTGGTCGCCTAGCAACCATGTAATGTACTTTTTTGTTCGGACAGTCATGACGCACGCGTGTACCGATTTTGGTTAGGCTGCGGCAAAGTTGACATTGGGTCGTTGCCATGGCAACACGGTGGGGAAAGGGGCGGGGCATCAATATATTTTTTGTTCGGGATCACGTGACGGATGTCTGTACCAAATTTCATGCATCTACGACAAAGTTTAATTTTTGGCTCCATTCATTTTTATTGTGTGCTCTGCAGGGGGCGCTATTGCGGCAATTTTCAAATTTCCTATATCAAAACATCCGGGGTCGACGACTCGACCAACGGTTAAAATTTTGTTCAAATCGGCCAAAGTATGTGTGAGTTATGACTGTTTGAACACGGCGGCGAGCGGCGAAAACGGACGCGGAATTCATGGCGTTGCCACGGCAACACCGTTAAACCTATTAAAAAGTTTTTAACAACTTTTAATCTCCCACATGTGGAGATGATCTGGAGCGAACGGGGAGTCGCTGCGTTCAACGGCCTAGGACGAGTTCGTTCAAATGCGTGGGCATGAAATGGCGCCTTCGGCGCCAAGTCCCTCTTCGGGCCAATATGGCCGCCATACTGTTGGTTGCCTAGCAACCGCGTAATGTGTTTTTTTGTTTGGCTTCACGTGACCAATCACTGTGCCGAATTTTTTTCGTCTACGACGAACTAAAATTTTCGGGTTTTTCGGTGTCTCTCCATAGGCGCAATGTAATCTTGATTTTCCAGGGGGCGCTGACGCGCCATTTTTGTGATTTTTTGAACGAAACTTTTTGACACTGTGTATCGCCGTGATTTCTAATTTTGGGCAAAAAATGGGGAGTTTTCGTCGAAGTTTGGGCGATTTATTCCAAAAAAACACGGATAGAAGAAAAATAATAAGAATTAAAGCCGCAAGCGGCATTGGGAGGCCCTCGCGGGCCGCGGTGGCCGATTGACGCCGGTTCCCGCACGCCGCCGCAATAACCGGGAGGCGCTGCCGCGCCCTACCTGCTTATAATTTCACTGCCACCCTCGGTGGAGTTTATAAAAGAGCTGGCAAAAGAAATGGCGCCTTCGGCGCTTATTTTTCCCAAAATGGCCGACCTCCTGTTGGTCGCCTAGCAACCATGTAATGTACTTTTTTGTTCGGACAGTCGTGACGCACGTGTGTACCAATTTTGGTTTGGCTGCGGCAAAGTTGACATTGGGCCGTTGCCATGGCAACACGGTGGGAAAAGGGGCGGGGCATCAATATATTTTTTGTTCGGGATCACGTGACGGATGTCTGTACCAAATTTCATGCATCTACGACAAAGTTTAATTTTTGGCTCCATTCATTTTTATTTTGTGCTCTGCAGGGGGCGCTATTGCGGCAATTTTCAAATTTCCTATATCAAAACATCCGGGGTCGACGACTCGACCAACGATTCAAGTTTCGCTCAAATCGGCCAAAGTATGTGTGAGTTATGACGGTTTGAACGCGGCGGCGAGCGGCGAAAACGGACGCCAAATTCATGGCGTTGCCACGGCAAAACCAAAAATCCTATTAAAAAGTTTTTAATAACTTTTAATCTCCCACATGTGGAGATGATCTGGAGCGAACGGGGAGTCGCTGCGTTAAAAGCCCTAGGACGAGTTCGTTCAAATGCGTGGGCATGAAATGGCGCCTTCGGCGCCAAGTCCCTCTTCTGGCCAATATGGCCGCCATACTGTTGGTTGCCTAGCAACCGCGTAATGTGTTTTTTTGTTTGGCTTCACGTGACCAATCACTGTGCCGAATTTTTTTCGTCTACGACGAACTAAAATTTTCGGGTTTTTCGGGTCTTGTCATAGGGCGCAATGTAAACTTGATTTTCCAGGGGGCGCTTACGCGCCATATTTCAGATTTTTTTTATTTTCTAAATGTGAAGAATGTTTTTTTCACATGCTTGAATTTTGTGCAAAAATTCAGGACTTTTCGTCAGTGGGAAAGTGGACTTTTTTCGGAGAAGAAAAATAATAATTAAAGCCGCAAGCGGCATTGGGAGGCCCTCGCGGGCCGCGGTGGCCGATTGACGCCGGTTCCCGCACGCCGCCGCAATAACCGGGAGGCGCTGCCGCGCCCTACCGGCTTATAATGTCGCTGCCACCCTCGGTGGAGTTTATAAAAGAGCATAGGCAAGAAATGGCGCCTTCGGCGCCGATTGTCCCAAAATGGCCGACCTCCTGTCGGTCACCTAGCAACCATGTAATGTACAATAACCGGGAGGCGCTGCCGCGCCCTACCTGCTTATAATGTCGCTGCCACCCTCGGTGGAGTTTATAAAAGAGCAGGCAAAAGAAATGGCGCCTTCGGCGCTGATTTTCCCAAAATGGCCGACCTCCTGTTGGTCGCCTAGCAACCATGTAATGTACTTTTTTGTTCGGACAGTCATGACGCACGTGTGTACCAATTTTGGTTTGGCTAGGACAAAGTTGACATTGGGTCGTTGCCATGGCAACACGGTGGAAAAAGGGGCGGGGCATCAATATATTTTTTGTTCGGGATCACGTGACGGATGTCTGTACCAAATTTCATGCATCTACGACAAAGTTTAATTTTTGGCTCCATTCATTTTTATTTTGTGCTCTGCAGGGGGCGCTATTGCGGCAATTTTCAAAATTCCTATATCAAAACATCCGGGGTCGACGACTCGACCAACGATTCAATTTTTTTTCAAATCGGCCAAAGTATGTGTGAGTTACGGCTGTTTGAACACGGCGGCGAGCAGCGAAAACGGACGCCAAATTCATGGCGTTGCCACGGCAACACCGTTAAACCTATTAAAAAGTTTTTAATAACTTTTAATCTCCCACATGTGGAGATGATCTGGAGCGAACGGGGAGTCGCTGCGTTCAACGGCCTAGGACGAGTTCGTTCAAATGCGATTTACGCGCACGTCTTTCTTCAGTGCGCTCCGCGCACTGCTTGTACAATTACAAGAGGCCCGAGACCTGCCAGGTCCGCTCGGGCCTAATAAGAAAAACCCATACAATAACAATATAGCGCCGCCTCCGGCGGCAAACCTTATATATTCGGAAAGGTCTCACGTCCAGTAATCCACCTATGGGGTTTATAGTCCAATACGAGCGCGTTGCGCTCGTCTTTTACCTCTTCTTTGTCAATGTTTCTCTATGGGATTTTTTTTTCGTATTTTTGTGAGTACAAGAACAAATTTGCCGCTTTCGCGGCAAAGACTTATATCACCGGATAGGGCTCGATGCCCTGATTCACTGTATCAGTGTTTTGGGCTTTGGTGAGTGGCCATGGTCGATGACGAGCTTCGCTCGTCATCGACCACTTTCTTTTCCATGTTGCGCCTTCACTGTGGTTTTCACCTCTTTTTTTTTACGAGCAGCAACAAATGTGCCGCTTTCGCGGCACACGCCTATATCATCGGACAGGTGTTGGTGCCGGGAGTCCCCTGATTACTGTCTCTTACATGGGTTTTGAGCGCTCCGCGCTCTTTTCCCGTGGGACGTGCGCTACGCGCACGTCTTTCTTCAGTGCGCTCCGCGCACTGCTTGTACAATTACAAGAGGCCCGAGACCTGCCAGGTCCGCTCGGGCCTAATAAGAATAAGAAAAACTCATACAATAACAATATAGCGCCGCCTTCGGCGGCGCATTCTTATATATTCGGAAAGGTCTCACGTCCAGTAATCCAACCGTGGGGTTTATAGTCAAATACGAGCGCGTTGCGCTCGTCTTTTACCTCTTCTTTCTCAATGTTTCTCTACCCGTTTTTTTTTCCGTATTTTTGTGAGTACAAGAACAAATTTGCCGCTTTCGCGGCAAATACTTATATCACCGGATAGGGCTCGATGCCCTGATTCACTGTATCAGTGTTTTGGGCTTTGGTGAGTGGCCATGGTCGATGACGAGCTTCGCTCGTCATCGACCACTTTCTTTTCCATGTTGCGCCTTCACTGTGGTTTTCACCTCTTTTTTTTAAAAGCAGCAACAAATGTGCCGCTTTCGCGGCACACGCCTATATCATCGGACAGGTGTTGGTGCCGGGAGTCCCCTGATTACTGTCTCATACATGGGTTTTGAGCGCTCCGCGCTCTTTTCCCGTGGGACGTGCGCTACGCGCACGTCTTTCTTTAGTGCGCTCCGCGCACTGCTTGTACAATTACAAGAGGCCCGAGACCTGCCAGGTCCGCTCGGGCCTAATAACTCAGTCACAGACTCATGGATGTATCTGCTCTTTTGCACTGTGCGGTGTTTCCACACTTGGACCCGCTGCTGTCACTCATCACTTTACTTCTTACTCCTACTCATCTGTAAATATAATCCCACTGTTGTTCGAAGTCTATTGTTGTATTGTCTATTGTTACCATTTTTTACTTTTTACTTTTTATTTTGTATCTTATTTATTAATATTCCTTATGCATGCCCCCTAAAGCCTTATAGTTTAAAAGTTTTATAGCTTAATTTTATCTAAATTCTGTGTTATATGTTTTATGTTGCACGTCCGCATCAAGAAAAATTCCTAGCTTGTGAACCTGTTGTCAAACAATGGTAAATAAAATCTATACTGATTCTGATAAATGATGATCTGCTGTGGTCAGTATAGCACGAGTGGTCCACAAAAGGAGCACTGTAAACATCAAATTGCGGTATCTTTCGTAATTGTGATGTGCATTTGATCTCATACAGGCCGTGTATAGTACAAGTAGTCGTGATTGCCCGGTTACACTTGTGTTTCGCCACTGGCTGCATGGTGCCGCCGTCTCACTTGAGGAGTTTGACCGCAAATATCTTGCTATCCAATTATCAGGTGAAATTGCCTGTCTAATTTTACTGCCCCAACCTAGGAGCTCTCTCTGAATGATGGTCGTCCCGTTATTGCTACTTAGTCCACCTTGGGGAAGCTACTCGTCTGACAAAACCCTGTCCATTTGCAACTATAGGAAAAAGTAGAAAAAGCTTGTGCGGTAACTTTGGCATAAACACTGTGATGCACCCACTCGTTGGCTGTTTTTGCAAGTCTGAATCTTTAACCAAAATAGAATTGTTTTTGGTGTAACGAGATGGCAAAGCAAACACATTGAGAAAAAACCAAAGAGCCGCAAAAATGTGTAAACATGACTAATAAAGCAAACTGCAATTTGAAAACAGACATAATTATGGCCTACTTCGGGGCTGTCCGTCTTTCCAGAATGCACCACATCTGCAATCATCGCGCAGTGAGGCACACAATTAAACTGGGGCATTTTATTTGTTTATTTGTCGTACTGCAGACTTGTTAGACCACATCAGCCCAATCCTGCTTAAATAATGTTGTGAGGTTAACCATTTTTACGCTGTGTAATGTTCTGGAAATTAGCACAGGAGGAAAGCAAGTGCAACAAGGCAGTTTAAGATGATGCATAGAGGACAAAAGGGGGCTGGTAGTCCAAAACCTCAGATATAGTCTTTTTGTGGCTCCGCCTGTAAAATTACGTTCAAAACATTAAAGCGATCACCGACTGTTTTTGTTGTACAGTGGCTGCAGTGTTCGGGCCTCAGTCTCACATTCCCACATCTTCGTTAGTGTCTACTGGATAGATTTCTTGTAAATGAAGTAATTCGAACATGACTTTGAGGCTGAGCAAGGGCAGGACAGAGCGAGCAGGTGAGGCTGATAGCATTGATTTGGATCAGGGCTGAGAAAACGGCGTGTGTATGGGCCTATTAGAACAAGCCAGGGAGGGCCGTGGCTGTCTGTGTGACATCAAACTTCCCTCTCTTCCTCAGATCAGAATTACCACCTTAGATGGGAATGAGAATTTTAATTAGAACTCGGGGCTATCTCATCTGGCTGTGTGTATGGAGCTAAAAGACCTATTCCCAGCACACACGTCACTGCGGCTCCTCCACCCCTACCTTCACGGGCCACTTTGTCCCTTGTTTAATAGGCTCTTTGTTATCTACCTACTTGGGCCTGCCAGGTACTTAGGGCCCCCACCATAGGAATATTAGGGATTCTGATGAGGCAGGCAGCTGTGTGTGCTCCACGCAGATGGTGCCGGCCGTAATCAGCGCTCTCCAAAGAACGGCTCCGTCTCCTATCTCACCCCAAACTTATCCTTTTTATGATTAGAAAACAGAGCTGCAAATTGTTATGAACAAGATAGATATATTTACTGGCAGGATAAAATGCAGAGGCGCCCAACAATTCAATCCCGTTTCCAGGTTGATTCGTATTTCTGAGTGCACTCTCCCAGATGAGGACATTGGGTAGATGCACGTGCAGCATTCAGATTCGCCCCGCTCTAAATAGGTATAATATTGCATGATTGAATTTTGAGAAATGGAAAACCTTGTAGAAATGGTATACTTTCTGTTCAATTTGTTTGTCACAGCGGTCAAGGACACCCGTGTTACCTCAGGGGAGAGAGGGCGCGGATGATCAGAACAATCTCGAACCTATCTCATAGCAAAACGCACTGTACTTTGTAAAATTAGCTGCTCTGCATTAAAGTGCGCAGCCAGATCACGTGGAGCCAAAAATGGTCGGGTTGGCGTTTTTTGTTAAGGATTATGCTCATTTCATTTACACCTCATAACCAAAGTGTGTGCGCTGGCCGCAGGATGCAAATGGGAATGGGGTCTTCAGTGAATGGCATTTATTGTGAGCATGATTTAAACAGGAATGCAGGGAGCTTATAGAAATGCATATATTTTCTTTCCTTCATCAAATGTTCAGCTTTTTATCAAAGAGATAGTTTGAAATAGTATTAAGGAAAGAGACTTAAGCGCTATACATGTGCAAACTGCTTCAGTTCTGCATAAAACTTTTTGTAAAAGGAATGACCTTGTGAAATGAAAGATCTAGTTGCCGGATTGGTCTACACCTCTTGTTAACAATTCCACATGTTTAACCAAAATGGCATAAATATGAACTAAGGAAAATAAAAACTTTTTATGTGAATGAATGTGTGTGAGAATCGGAATTTTTATGGCATTGCCGATAAGAGTTTGACACACTTAAAAGTCTTACATGTATAGTTTTGCTTTACTCCACTAGATATTCTGGGATTTTGTTGAATATGTCTCTCTACGAGAGTTACAACACTCCAAAGTTGTATGTGGTTCAGTGTGAGTGAGTGACCTACTATTATGATCTGGGAGAACCAATCACTCTGTGGTTCACATCAATCACTGATACGTGTGAATCAAATGAATTAGGTTGCAAATCGGGCAGAGTAGGGAAAAATAGATAATTTAATCCCAAAATTGTGGATTACATAAAATGCTACTTTATTCAGTTTCATTCTAAAATAGCAAATGTGGAGGCTACTGTTTTCATTGAGATTTGGCCATCCACCGTAACATTTATCATTGGTTTACCTTAGACTGACTCACTGAATCAAACAACTCAAAACACCTGATTAACTTTGGTGGGTAATTCATTTTAACTCGAGTCAGTAAAATTAATCGAACTTCACATCACTACTTCCTTCTTCCTCGCTAGGCCACGCCTCCTAGTACGACGCATTGCCGTCGTACTCGCATTGCCTCGATACGGCACTACGGCCTCGATAAGGCCGCACTACTGATTTCTCTAACATAAAACTTTGTATCTACACCTTCAAGCTTCTTCTCTACTACGCTTAAACACTTTTTATTGCAGCCAACGAAAGCACTACAGCGGTAGGTCTGGTCTGGTGCAGGCTGAGACCTTATCAATGGAGCGGCGCGTTTGGTAATTAGTGCTATAATAACCTCCCTAATTCAACTAGCACTCTGCCTCTCTTTTCTCTAACCACTCCTTCACTTGTTCCTATTGCCTTTCCTGCACCCTACTGCTCTCTCTGCCTATCCCAGGCCTCCTCCGTCCTTCACCCATGTGGATCTTAGGCCAAATGAGTGAATTTGTTTCATTAGTGTGTGTTAGGACCTGGGGGAGCGCCGCTAGTGCACAGCTCAGCACAGCTCCGAGGGGTCAATGAGCTGCCTAAAGACGAATGTTTAATAGCACACTGTTATTCAGAGAGGAGCAGGGTGTATCGCTTTCTTTGACCATATAAGGTGACCGGGAACCTACCCTATTACATATGTATGGTCAAGCGGTCGCAGCGCTAATGATAATGATTGTACAGTTAATAGCGACCAAAGTTGAGAACTCCTAATAGAGCAAATGGAGAACTTTCCTGAGTCAGCAGAGTCGAAAGAAAGTATAAAGGCGATTTTAGTCCTCAACAAGGCAATGAAGTGAATATATCCTATACTGTTGCTTCTGTTATTAAAGACTGGACTATGGCAACCTCCTGAGAAAGATTTGTGCTTATAAAAGCGCATAATTCCAGTTGTTAAAGCGTTTTTCTGTCAAGCCTACACACTGCAATGCAAGCACAACAAACATAATTAAAGACCTTTTTAATGCGTTAAAAAGATTATTGCTGCCATTGTCTTTGGGGAATTCCAAACTTTTGTATTATATCTAGAATATCTAGAAAGGTGTTACAATATGAAACACCAATTTGCTAACATTCAAGAACCGTTTGGTGTGTAATGTATTGTTTGTACCGAGGTCTTGTTTTACTGAGGGCCTGTATGCCTGTACGTTCCTTTTTGTAGCCTGTTATTTGTGTTGAACAGTGGAAAGTGCCGCTGTCTTTCTGTTTTTGGGGGGATTTTTTTATTTTTTTTATTCACCTCTGGAGGAAGTCTGAAGAGACGTTTGATTTGTTCAAACTCACACACAGATGCTTGTGCAGCCACTGGAGGGCTTTTGGCATGTAGCCTTTCTTCTGCTGCTGTGTAATGTGATTGGTCTTGACTGATACCCCAAACTGCCCCGGCCTGCCCCTCAAAGCTCTCGTTAGCCCCTGGCCGCCTCTTCTCACCCCACCTCCAATTTACTCACTAACCCAATTAGCATCTCGTCAATAACGCTCAGCATTTCATTTTGCCGCTTTAATTAACAAATTCAATTTGCTTGAAACTGCTGTGAAAACAAATTAAAAGCACAGCAAATTAAAGCGCTCAGTTCCAGTGGATATAGCTAAGGTGATTACAGATGCATCAAACAACGGTTTTCTTGTTTGTTTTGTCTCGGGAGAGAAATGGGCCTCTGGAGAGCTCCGAGACCTTGACTGGGACACTGGTGTAAAATCTCACTGTACTTCTGGAGCAATGCATTTGTACAAGAGGATTGCAGGAATACAGAGTGGAGGCTTAGCCCCAGGAGTCCTCTTCTGTTTCTTAAAACATTTATACATTTATGATTTATCAGATAAATGTGGTCAACATCAACTCACAGATGAACCAAACCAGAAAGCTCAACAAACTGTAAGAATTTCATCAGAAATCAGTGATATCCATGTTAACGTGCATAATGATATTGAGCCTCATGCAGTCGTAATTTCTAAATCTTTATTTGGTTTAGTTCCAAAATAGTTAATTCTCCCAATGGTCAAAGTTAGTATACTTATTGCAACACTGGCTCAGTGTGTACATTATGCTCACAATCTAACCCAAACGCTGGTTGTTACATCTCCACTAACAACATTCCCCTGAGGTCAACTACCTGTGTTATTGTGTGAATATTATTTTACGCTCTAAGGTACACTAAGGCAAACAACTAACACAATAACCTCGGTACATCTCATTTTGTTAACCATTTTGTGACTGACGTTTCCTTTCTTTGAGCATCTGATCTCATGTGCTCCACGTGTACTTCTTTGTTCTCGCCCCTCCTGCTCTGACTCTTATCTGTGATTAGAAGTTATCCAACAGTGCATCCATCTGGTGAGCACATCCACATCTGGAGAAGGCGTTGGCTATTGTGACTCATGCAGGCAGAAGAACTTTCGTTCTGAGCAGTTTAATTGCATGTGGGTGTGCGTGTATCTTTGAGTTTTCGCTTGCTTCTGTTGCATCTCTGTCAAACTCACTTTCTCCTCCCTGTCTGTTCTCTGCTAACAGCTAATTATTGTCCCGTTTAATTACCAGTATAGTGGCCCAGCCTGCACAGCGCTCTTCCCAAGTCTGATTAAACCAAGCTACTGCATTTCCTTTGATTGTGTTACAAATATAGTTGTCACTGTCTGCTCACTTAAATTTAACAGGATTGAAATTTGTTTTATATAGTGGATATTTGGTGTTTTAGTGTAGAAAAGGCCACAGATTCCAAAGCAGTGCAAGCCTTCACTTGGATCCATAAAGACAATAAACCAATAGTAACATACACGTCTTCTGACCTTCAGCTCCAATTAAACCGAAGAACAGATGCTGAACTTTTCAACCTTGCGTCGTGTCTATTGATACCCCGGTCTGCCGTGGTAGAACTGAAGACAAAGATGGTTCGGTCAATATTCACCTGCTCCACTGTTCCAGAAACAAGCTTTACTTTCAGTCACAAAAGTTCTCAAAGAGAAAGAACCATCTCCATTTTCCGTTAAACATTGTTCTAAATTGTTTAATAGTCCAATGCCACATCCTGATGTCACACTTGTGGGGAGTCCAGTAACTGCTGGCTATCGGGGTCTATTGACTCAGTGTCTCTGGTAAATACCAGGTCCCTTCACCTGCACTCTATCAGTCATGGGTCAATCACATCCCAATGGAGCAATAATGATAGGACAAAGTTCCGGTTTGTGAGCAAACTGTCCATTGCAATTTAGTGTTCAGATTGCCAGCGTGCTATCAATCGCTCAGTCACTGACCGGCTCCATTGTCAAAAAGCTTTCACTGATTCCTTGCCGCTGAAAATACTCCTATTATAGGTGTTATAGTAGTTGCTTACTCAATACAACTTAGTTCGGTATTAAATTGTACTTTGAATTTAGTGTAGAAATGTTTCTTCTGCATTTGACCCATCCTTAACTTCTGAAGGATTAGCTTTCTGTAGCTATATGTTTTTAGCTGATGGCTGAAACCATTGTGCCTTATGAGGAGAACAAGCAAACTCAAACACAAAAATGACCTAATTTATTGGTCAGAGAATCAAACCCTGGACCTTCTCTGTGAGGTGCGAGTGCAAGCCATTCAGCCACCTGTAAGGTATTTAAGGAACCTTGGCCTTAAGAAGCCCCTTATGAGAGACCAACAGGCCCGGTTAGAACCATGAGGCCGTCCTTCTGTGGACTCACCACCTGCAGGAGGAGCCATAGGGGCTGGTGCAATGTGATTTGGGTAACTCCAACAGCTGCCCCACGACCTGGCAACGGACAAGTGGAAGAAAATGGATGGATGAATGGATGGATGGGCTTTTGGGAGAATTCAGATATGGGACTTTAGACTGAACCAAACAGAAAATCCAGACCGAACAGTGCCAGGTATGAAAGTGTCCTTATAAAGGTCACAGTTGTTAGCTTTCTGAACCCTTTAAGCATAAGTGGTTAGCTGTGGTCATTCGGAAACTTGAGGTTGTGTTGTCTGATGGACTGTCGATAGACAGAGATAAGAGAGATTTCTCACAGACTCTTAACTGTTCATATAATTGGCTGACATGAATATTTAATCATACCCCGCTTTAATTGAATCATATTTGATTGGTTATCTGGAAGCACAGTGGTGTGCAGGCATGTCCATGTGCTCATTCATATAGGACCTGTCTGCATGTTCCTGATTGCATTAGTGCAGTCTGTGATGGTGTGAGTGTTAGAGGCCTCAGTAGGGTACTCGGTGCAGGTGGCCTGATCTGTCCTCTGCTTCGCTTTCACAACCAATGAATCTTTAATTCTTGTTTCGTTGTATTTTTAACCAAGGACTCCCGGTCACGCAACAAAGGCTGCTCTGTTCCTCTGTGCTGTTCTCCTCTCAGCATCACAACATGTTACCGCACAGTATCAACAATCCATTCTGGACCCAAAGCATGGCATGTACTGAATGATTATTCCGTATTTGATTATGTTAAGTTGGGTGGTCACCACCTTTACAACCCCTTACCAACATTTAAGATGGAACAGTGGAAATATTTTTGTGTTTGTCAAGTGTGACTGGCTGACCACAAAACCACTGTGGATATTGTATTATATCTTTTTTGGATTATCCAGTAAAAGCACACAATTCAGAAAAAATGTGTTTGTCTTTTACATAAAGACCGATTTCAAAACAAATCTATTTTGTCAAATATTTTTACTGAGCCACAGAAAATTGAGAGGTAAAAAAGTAATTATGAAAACACTTTGTTGTTTATTGACTTTACATAAACAATCCACAAGCAGATTTTTTCTCTGGAGTTTGCATGGTAGTTTCCCCATAGCATTATAGACAATAGGCCAGGATGAATGAGAGTCTGTTTGTGTGTGACTGTGGGACAACAAATACAAAAATTTGACTCCCGAGAGTCGTGCGTGGCGTGTACCGTGTCACCCAAATAAACAAATAGATAAAATAAAAACAATAAATTAAGTAGGCAAGTTTATTTGTAGAACATCATTTGTACACAAAGCAATTCAAAGCGCTTTGCAGAACAAGTAGACATAAAATTACATATAAAGAGAAATAAAATCTATTAATCATAAATAATAAACAATAAGTGAAAGTTAAATTAAAACGAGGAGTACAGCTCAAATGCTTTCAGTTCGGTCATATGCATAGCTAAACAGCACTGTTTTCAGCCTGGATTGTCTAGTAGAGGTACTTCATATCTTCATGAAGACAAAATTTCAATTGCAAAAAAATAAAATCTGTCTTATAGCTTGTTTTGTAGTCAAACCTGCTGGAGACAAATGCGTAGATCAGTCTCTCTAAGTTTACACACTAAACTCTTTTTCTGGCTATTATTTTTTCACAATAGTAAAAGGCTGCTGATGACTGTTTAAGTTCAGATACAAGTCTATTATTGCCCCTAGATTTCTAACCTGATTTTAAAGTTTTATACAGAGAGAGACTCAAGGTGACTGCTACAACTCTCTCTTTGTTTCTGTGGCCCAAAGCCAATTTATCTCTTGTCGGAGTTTTTTTTTTCAATGAAGGTACTTGAGTCCTCTTCTGTACTCAGTAGTACAGGTCTTCGAACGTTTTGCCTCTCATCCCAAAGGCTACGTCAGCGACAAAAGTCACGCTCAGCCCGCAGCTTAAGATATAGACCAACAGGGAGGAGGTGGGGTTGGCCTGGCTCCTACCATCTAATCACAGCTACTCTCAACTGTGGGTAACACCTTTGAAGTAGAGCGTCTCTAACGATCTGCTCACCTCAGTATCGGTCAGTCCTGTCCTATTCATAGATGATCACTGCCCGTTATCTGTCCTATTCATGGCTGACCACTGCTAATTACCTGCATATTGTTCTTTTGTTGGCTGAGGTGTGCCCTGTCGGTTTCCCCCGAAGGAGATTTGAGTAAAGTGACGGGAGATTAAATCTGAGCCCACCATTCGGGTTCATGGAGGGATTTTGTTGCTTGACAAAAATAGCTTCTTTTACTCTTCTTTCAAACCAACGTTCTTCTTTAGCAAAAACTTTGATTGACCTCCCCGTCCTCAAAGGAGTGGTTGGAGGCTTTGAGGTGGAGGTGCACCGCCGACTGAGAGCCGCTTGTGCTTTCTCTTCGGTGTTGATAAAGTCTCTTCTGTAAAACCTGTTTCGTTTCTCCAATATAATGTTATTTGCATTCTTCTTCTTTGCATCAAATAGAATAAACCACATTGCTTTGTTTGTGGCTTGGAGTTTTGTCTTTGGGATGAACACATTTGTGTCTCAGTGTGTTCACCGGTTTGTGGTATACTGGAATCCTGTGCCGCCTAAAGGTAGTCTGTCTGTCTTGTTCTTTTCGTCTTCTTGCCCTTTGTGCTTTAGTGAAAGACCGTCCGTTTTCCCCCTATGATAGCTTTACAATCTATAAAGGCAAGTTGTTTCTCCTTTACTCCCGAGTAAATTTAATGCTGGGGTCCACAGCATTGATATGATCTGTGAACACTTCATTCTCTTTCATTTTGATCCACGTGTCATCTACATATCTGAACCAGTGGCTGGGTTTGTTTCCTGGGTATGAGGCCAAGGCATTTCTCTCCATTTCCTCCATGTACAGGTTTGCCACTATGGGTGAAACTGGAGAGCCCAGTGCACAGCCATGGATCTGTCTGTAGAAGTTGCCCCTGAACTGGAAATATGTGGTGCTAAGACAGATCTCCAATAGTTGGCCAATGTGGTCAGGAGTGAGCTGGGCCCTATCAGCTAGAGTGCTGTCCTCAGTTAGTCTCTTCCTCACGGCTGTGACTGCTGCTGAGGTTGGGACAGATGTAAACAGTGCTGTCACATCATAAGACACCATGGTTTCATCTGTTTCCAGCTACAGGTGTTCGATCTTCTCCACAAACTCCTTGGTGTTGTCCACATGGTGTTCTGTGTTGCCGACCAAAGGGGATAAAATGAACTTGAGGTGTTTCGCCAGATTATAGGTGATGGAGTTGTTGCCACTCACAATGGGTCTGAGAGGAAAACCTTCCTTGTGTATTTTTGGCAGACCATAAATACACGGAATAGCCTCTCTCTTGTCTGAGTTTGTTTAGAGAAATGTTGTTTTGCATCCACACACTGATCCATTGCCGTGACAGAGGGAATCTAAAAGCCTGTTCACCTGCCGTCTGTGACTCTTAGATCTGTGCATCATCTGCATAGTTGTGGCAGGACAAATTATTGACCCATATTAATTGATCTAATGGGAGCATATATAGAACAAAAGGAACCCCAGGATCGACCCCTGGGGAACCCCATAACTCAAGGCAATTTGGTCTAAGATACATTTACTAATTTCAATCAAGTACAGTACATCCTGTCCTCTAGATAGGACTCGAACCCTTTAGAGAAGTACCAGAGACTGCCTTAATGGATAACAACTATGATCACATGGTCCACTGTGTCAAAAGCAGTGCTCAGATTTAGCAAGACATTACACAGCATTTATTGGTTTATGACAATACTATAATATGGTAATAGTTCTCTCTCAAATAATTTTATGTGAAATGAGTGGATTTTTTATTGTGAAAAAAATAAATAATAATAATACTGTTACTTCATGCATTGTATTGAGATGCCTTAATAAACATATAACACAGTTTTATAATCCCTGTATTTATCAGTTTGACAGTATTATGTCTGTGATTTTACTGGGCCAGACAGCCACGCCCAAACATAACCTAAAAAGCTTATTCCATTAGCTCATCCTTACCTCACCGGGAGATCATGACTAAGATCCACAGACTAGGAAATACAGCAGGTCCCTGCTTTAGCTACACAGTCACTTCATGCATTATGTGTGCAAGCTCTCTGGACTGAAGGTGCCTGGGTGGCCCAAAAGAGTATATTTTTAATCTTGGAAATTTGATAGGCCTCTTTATATGTGTTTTAGTGGTCACAGGGGACGTTTGTGAGATTAGATGCAGATGCTCCCTTCCTGTCCACAGAATGACCTCATCAGAGCAGCAGGGCTAAACCAGCGCACAGTAATAATTGATGCATCCATGCAGCTGTAAAGATCAGCAGACAAAGGAGAGACTTGGCGTTTTATTGAATGTTTATCACTTAAACCAGTGGCATCATTTTTTACTACTTGCTCCACCATCCGTAATACAGATAACTCATGGAAATGTATATTGTGCCAGATTTACATTCTATTTCATGCATATCAATATCTTTCGAAACCTTCACAGGGGAAAAAATACTGTTGTCATGATCTTGGTCATTATTGCGTGTATTATGTATCATGTTTCATCTGTAGCACCGGCCACTACTACAGAGTACTATTGTAATGGAATCATCACAGAGTAGAGCAAAGGTGCGTTGTTTGTGATTCTTTGCTGTATTTGACTTGATTCACTTAATATTAGACAGAATATACATATATATATATATATATATATAGTGAGCTTAAATGAGACATATCAGCCTGAAATCAACTTTTTGTGAGTCTTTTTTTTTTTAGAGATCCTGTTCTCTTTGATCATTTCCTCTGCTACTGAAGCGCTTTTTGATGCATATTTCCTGGATTTTTAACTCTCTAACTACATTAAACCTAAACTGGTGAGGGGTCTCTGCACCAGAGCCTTCTCCAGAGGAGATGTGGAGATTCCACGCAGAAGAACAACATCTGGACAACCTGTGCGTTGCATCAGTGGTCAGTTTTGGAACAGCCTTCCAACAGACATAAGAGAATGCCCGACTTATAGTTCTTAAACTTAACATTATCTTGAAGTGAATCAGTCCTGAAATCATTTTTACTAAATTGTCATTTGTATAGTTTTTATATTGTATTCCTGTATACATTCTATTGCTTGTGTGACCTGCCTCGGGACTACAGATGTAAATTAGCAGTTTTGATATAATCTGGCACATTTACAATTTGTATACAACTTGTATATGATTGTTCATTCATGTATGTTGTCCCAATCAAATAAATAATAATTACAACAATATATTGTATTGCATCATTGATACAACACATAATCCATCAATGGACCCATTCTGAGCAGTTCTCACGGTGTTTTCTTCAGGGTGCCATTGATTTGCTAGTGCATTGTGAACTGAAAGTTTGAGTTTGATCATGTTATTCCCACTGCTGCCTACAGAGGGTGCTCCATGCCAATCATTATGGTGACCAGCAAAGTCTCCCATTTCTTACTGTCTTTTCCATAAATAGACATTATTTCACATTCTAAAACATTAAATATCGATTGTGACAAAAGCATATTTTATTATTCAATTATGCATATGTTCACTGTACTGCATACTATGATATAAACTTTACCATTCATTTTCTCATTTACTTAACTTAATTGCTTTTCCATTTAAGTTCATAGATATGTGAAGCTACTGGCAAGACTTAATTCCTTTCTTACCAAACATGAATATATTTTAGACAAGACCTCAGCTGCAGTACGTCTCTGTATTAATCCACCAAACAAAGTTACAGTCAGGTTTGTTGGAATAAACTGACAGTAAACATACAATACACTTTTCGCTTTATCTTGCAGCTGTGTAAATGAATAGTTGTGCGACGTCATCTAAACAGACAGTAGTTTCTTGTAAAGCTGCTGTTTACATCTTGTTTCTGTCTTCACTTCTATTTGCTCACACCATATAATAATTGCATTGCCATAATTTTTAATACAGCGCAATTCCACATTAATAGTCTTCCAACACACAAGAGTGAAAACTTGTTGGAAAGTGAGCAAGGCCATGTCATTTTGCCATATTGACTTTAAATTAATTTGGAATGAGCCACAAAATGATGTGTGCATGGGATTTGAGCCTTCTCCCCTCCTCTGCGCGTCCCTCGCTCCCTCTATCTTCTCCTACGGTGATAACAATCAGCAAATATGAAGAGTAAATTCTGGAAGAAATGCTGGCAAATGGGGTTTGGCTAGACTGTGCATGAATATTTAATTTGGTAATATAACAGGGATTTAGGACATGAATGGTTTTGGTTTGCGGTCATTGCCTTGACCCCTCCTACTCTGTCTCTTCTGATTAAGACTTGGGCCGGACTCCTGATTGGCTCTGGTAATGACCATATTTATACTGATTAGAAGCGTATGGATTTCTTACAGCGCGGGATGGACCTGTCAGGGCGGTAGTGCAAGACCCATTTTTTTTTGTATGAAGCGACATAGACTCAAAAGAAACTCAATCTGAAAGAGAATTTTGCAGAAAGATGCAGCCGTTTATCTTTTAGTCAGAACGTCAATTTCATATTAGTGTGAAGCAAAAGCACATCTTTCAACCTAATACGGCTAATAGGTTAGAAGATGCAGTTAGGCTGACAAATATCAAAACTTATAGTGACTGATGCTGCATTTATACTGTGTCACATAACAGAACAAAAGAAAAGTTGTTTACTCTGAACTGAGACCGTGGATTTTTAGTAATATATATAAGTATAAGTTGAGTACAGTCTGGCCACGCCTTTGTTTATAATGATATAATCTTGCAACAGCACAATATTTCTATAATCTTGTTGACATTGCCTTTTGATTTAGTGCTGCAAGATTAACTGCAATTTGAATGATTGCATTCAGCAAATTGCAAAGACTCGACTTTTTTAGGCCAAGTAATGTCCTTGCATGAGAACAAAACCTTTTGCATCTGTGTTTATGTATAGAATCGGCTCAGGCTGTAGTTTAGACGTCTCAAGCGTAGGCAAGGCAACTTTATGTACGAAATGCGTATATATTGCCTACGATAGGCGTAGGCAATATATCGTTTACACAATAATATCCAAATGATATCAGATAGATAGATGGATAGATAGATAGGGCTTTACAGCCACAGGTACCTATTTGCTCCGCCCACTATCCTCACTTCAGCTGAGCAGAGGAGATAGTGTTTTTTGTTTTTTTTAAAGGCCTTCTTCGCAAGATTGCACACATGTCTTTGAACGATAGCAAAAATATCGTCGTTATTAATTTTTGGCAGTATTGCCCACCCCTACTCAAACGTGTTCTATAGTCCACAGTTGTAGCCAGAACCATCAAGTACGAAAACTAACACTAAGGCCTGGCTATAAGAACAAAAGTAGCACGTGTTCTGAACTCCATCCATCCATCCATTTTCTTCCACTTGTCCACAGAAGGACCACCTCATGGTTCTAACTGGGCCTGTTGGTCTCTCATAAGGGGCTTCTGAACCGCTCTTTGTCTGACCCGTCACCTATAGGACCTGTTTGCCATGGGAGACCCTACCAGGAGCACGAAGTCCCCCCACAACAGAGCTCCCAGGATCATTCTGGCGCCCGAACCCCTCCACCACGTTAGGGTGGCGGTTCCACGAGGGGTGTTCTGAAATACTTAAGATTATTTTGTCAGTTTAGCAGTTCATAATTCAGGCTTCTCAAATGTTAATGCTTGATTAATGTGCACATTAAACTGATTCTTGCCCTGAAAACATAGATCGCAAGTCTACTTCACAATAATTCTCTGCAACTCTGCAACTAGATATTTTATTTAAGTCGTGCAGTGTTCACCCACTTTCTTTAGGAGTGACTGCGCAGTTTACTTTGGTCATCAAATGTTAATCTGACCCCCATATTCAACATTTTTGGAGTATAAAAAAAATAAAAACATAAAACAATGATTTATTTTTTTATATATATATATATATATATATATATATATATATATATATATATATATATTTATTTTTTTATTTTTATTTTTTTGAACAGTTTACATTTTAACAACATTCACATTTACATTATTCTATTAGAGGAGCTCCAAAAAAAGAAAAGGAGTAGGCTGAAGCCAGAAGCTTATATATACGCCTACCCCGTAATCAATATGATATACATTTACATTTCCCGGTGATACTGCACAATCCGTCTGTATCCAAAATAATAATTTCCGAAAAAACACAAAAAATAAATAAATAAATAAAACTCGGCGGGTAGCACTCAATTACATTTACTCAAGTACATGAACTTGAGTAACTTAAAGAAGTAATTGTACGTCTTAGAGTATTGTATCCATACAGTGTTTTAACATTTTTACTGTACTCTTGCGTGAATAAAAGTAGCACCACCATATACCTCAGTGATTGTATGATTTCCAAATTATCTTAATTTAAATACCTTCATCAGCACTATATTCTAGTAAAACCTTTTCTTTATACTTTTTCTTGAATTTGTAAAGAGTTGGGCACTGCTTAAGATCCTCCTCCAACCCATTCCAGAGCCAAACCCCTTTCACAGAAACGCACATACTTTTTCTAGTTGAATGCACCATCTGCACTTTAAAGATCTGACATCCTCTTAGATCATACTCCCCTTCTCTTAATTCCAACAGTTCTTGAATTTTAGCTGGTAACAATGATTTTGTAGCTTTGTATAATAGTTGTACAGTATAAAAGTCAACTAATCATATAGTTTTAATAGATTTGAAATATCTCAATATCTCACATCTATCAATAAATGTTTCCAACCTTTTGCTAAAAACCTTTTGTAATATTTTTGAAAATTGGGGGAGCAGAGAGACTGGTCGATAGTTCGTGAAGATGTTTTTGGATCCATCTTTGTATAAGGGTATTACTTTGGCGTTTACAATAGTGTTGATTACCTTTTTCACTATTATCATATCTAAGCCATGACAATCAATCGAAGATTTGTTTTTACATTTATTTACAATGTTAAGGATATCAAACTCACTCACACCAGAGAGAAAAATAGTCTTTAGATTCCTTTCTATAAATGATTCATCCAGTTTATCATTATTATGCTTTGGAATTTTCTCTGCCAATTCTGGTCCAATGTTCACAAAAAAATCATTAAATTTATTTGCTATAGGCTGCATATCCGAGTTTTCTTCATTGGTTATAACAAAGGAATCTGGATATGAATTCTTCCTTTGGTTATCTTTCAATAACCCATTTAATATGCCCCAAATCCCTTTCATACTGCTTCTATTCTTATTTAATCTATCTGATAAATATATTGGTTACACACTTACTACATACCAAGTCTTTTTTAAAGGTACACTGCCATAACCTTTTTGGATTATACTGTTGCCAATACAAAACATGTTCCTAATGACCAGCTAGACACAGAAAATACTATTTCTATTGGGTGAAATGTTACACGGTGTGGCTTTGAAAACATTGGCAAAAACTCAATTCATCATTCCTTATCATTAAAGATAGTGATTAAGGTTATTGATCAAGAGTATATTTAGACCCTATAAGGCAATTATTCTGAACCTTTTTTCAAACAACCATTCCGACTTGAACCTACCCTCAGCCACACTCAGGGACGATGTCACTATGGCAACAAATAAAGCATCTATTCAAGTATCAACAAGTAACTGGCAAAGCTCTGCAAATGTTGTACAAACAATGATCTAAGTGTTAATGCTTTATTGCTTAACAGTGTGCAGTTATTATAAAGTTGTTGCCAGTATATTTGTGTTTTAGTCGGTCCAGCTGTGTTTTTCTCCTGTTTACTGCGGTGCTCAGGGAGAGGGTTCTGGCTGAGAAGACAGTGACAGCTGCAGTCGCCGTCACCTCTGGTTCCCTGCTGCTTCCTTGTTTATTGACCTAATAACACGTAAACTGGCAGGTCGGCTCCACGCTCACCCGCGTGACACATCTGTGGAATCGGGGGCCTCTCCGCTTTTTACAAATAATAATTTAACCCTCGCTGTGTCTGTGCGGCAGGGCATGAGATCACACTAATTAATTATCGCCAATACAAACGACATCCATACAGGGCTTGGCGTTAACTGCTTTGCTCACTGGCCGCTGTGGCTTGTCTTTTTTCTTTTTCAAACAGTATTGGCCAACTTGTGTTCTCATTAGTCACAACTGAAATACATCCCTTTGAGTTGGTAGTATATACAGTCATCCTTTACTGTGCATGTTCTGAATGTGCTTGCTAAGGCTACACATTCATCACAAGCCAATTGAAATCGAAATGTGAATGTCTGCTATTAGCCATTCTAATATTTTGGCAGTGCAATATCCTGAGCAAATATACCATTTTGACCTCAACAAACACTTTCTGAAATCTATTAATTTGTTTTTTAGTTTAAAACTTTCTATTTTAATCTTCTCTCAAATGAATGCTTCTTGATATCCGCACTGTAAACTGATTCTTCATCTCCGTAGATAATTTTCAGATTCAATTCCAATTCTTAAACAAGATTATCCAGTCCATCCAGTCCAACTTTATTTCTAAGATAACACTAGCATAGATAGATGGATAGATGTATTTGTATTTCTGTGTTTCATCTTAACTTTATCTTTGTCGTTTCCTACTTTAGTAATCTTAGTTCCGTTTCTCCCCACGTATAACCTTGTAAGTGAAATGCATCAATCATGGCCTTATTCCTATGTATTTGTCATCCCAACAGTGCGCGGGCAGTGCTGGGGCCAGGCCAGCTCCACTGGGGGTGTGATCCCTCGCTCTTGGCTCTGTTTGATAAAGATTAATTCAATCCTATTTTCTGCTCTGAAATGCTTTTGCTAATGTAATTCTCAGTGTGGCGGATTCCCCTGCTCCTCTGGCTGTGCGCGTCCTAAGGATCCATAAGCACCTTAGCCATGTTCAGGACGGGCAGTAAATAGAGAGACCACTGCTAGTGTCTCGTAATTCCCCTACGCAGAGTCATATTGTGAAGTGTGGCGGGGGAACAGGGAAATACACGCTTTTTCAACAGTCCTCTTAACATTAACCTATGTAGTATTTTTAGTTATTAGTAAGCCTTGCATTAGTCGCAGTTAACAGTAAATCCAGTAGAGGGTGCTGTACAATCCCAGAAGTCGCTCTAATCAAGCAGATCTTATGAAGGCCTCATTAAAAAAACACCAAGATATTGTGCATTTAATGTCTTAAATCAATACTTGTACAATGTGAGGTTATCTGACATTTGTAGATTCATTTATCTAAAACAAAGTGTTTATTTATTTTTATTTAACTTTTATTTAATCACTAAAATACTGATTATTATTAATTGCCAAGAATGTATATAGGCTACATGCAATAGGAAACATTTAAAAAGCCATAACAGTTATAAGAAAAGAAAAAAGTTACTAATTTAGCTTAAATAAATAACCTCATTCTACCGCTTATTCCCCATATCCCGATTGAGAAACAAAAAAAGTCTTGCAGAAGATACTTAAATATTTCATACTAAATCAAAGTTCCGCTCTACTGTTTTTACAGCACATGATTTTGTCACAGTTTCTTTCATTTGAATGCAGTGTGCAGGTGGTCTATGTTCCCTTCCACAGCAGCAGTAGCAGCAGCAGCCGTGGCAGTTGCTCTGGGGGTGTAAATGTCTCCCACAGTTATTGATCACCGCTGTTGCCCCTCGTACATGTGTGAGTGAGAGTCAGCAGTCTGTGCGCCTGAGCGCTGCAGTCTAGAGCAGGGCGTGTGCCTGTAAATCTCACTTGTATAGTTATACTCTGTGGGCCGATACAGTGTCTAGTGTTAAAGTGGCTGACTGCGTGTGGTGCTGTCACAGTGACCTCTGCTGCTGACATGATAACCACCCACTCTCCAATGCAGTGCATTTTACATGAAGGCTTTAATAGTTGTCGGCCGCTTTTCTGTTGGCGCTGTGTGAGAATGACCTTCACTCTGAACACAAGCATCATTTATCGTCTCAGGACTTGAATGAAATTTGTCTCCCTCTCCTCATCCCGGTTGTACTCGGCAGCATCAGCACTTTCTGCACTTCGCCTCAGCTCTGTTTGTACAACAGCAATGCTTTGTAAATGTATTCTTCGTCCATAGCAAGTTTGTCTTGGCTCAAGTTCAGTGTCTCATTTATTGTAGTACATTTATTATGTAAAAAATAAATGTACATTTGAATGTATGTGAATAACATCTTGAGCTAATGTTGGTCTATCACAAAAAATATTATTTGGAAGACTTATCTGCGCCCAAGCTTTACCGTCCTGGCTGATGCCTTGAGATGTTGCTCCAATATTTCCACATAGTGTTTTTTAATCTATGTTGTGAAGTGCACCAGTCCCTCCCGCAGCAAAACAACCCCACAGCATGATGCTGCCACCCCCGTATTTCACAGTAGGGATGGTGTTCTCAGGTTTGCAAGATTCCCCCTTTTTCCTCCAAACATGACGATGGTCATAATGGCCAAACAATTATTGTTTGGCCATTATGGCTGAGCCGCGGCATTTTGTGTGGCAATCAAAAATTCGATTGCAATATACAATATTATATACAATACTATAATACAATTATGTATTGTATATATTGTATTGTATATAATATTGTATATTGAAATCGTATTTTTGATTGCGATTGATTGCTGTTGCTAGTATAAGCATACTAGCAACAGTATGCTAATCCTAACGGCAGCATGCTAATGCTAACGGCAACTAATCAAGGCTGGGACAGAAACTATGATTGAATCACCTAAAGTAACAAAATAAAATCTGCCACTGCTGAAGTGGCAAAGTATTTATGTTTTTACAGGATTATAGACATTTGGAAAAATCTGACAAAAATATCAGTCAAAAATATCTGCCGTGCATATCGACATCGGCCATTAAAATCCCAAATAATCAGCATCGGCCTTAGAAAAAAACCCATATCGGTCGACCTCTAATTCTAACCATGGAGAATTAGAGGTCAACCTCTGGAAACAGTAAAAATCCAGAGGTTTTTACTGTTTTTTGTTTGTTTGCAAAGTTGCAGCTTAGCACTTTCCATTTTCTCGGCCAACCATCTCTATTCCACTATTCTTTCCTGCCAATGTTGTATAAATTAACAGCATATTAACTACTGAAAGCAGTTTATCTCAACCAATCATAGAACCCATTCCAGTTTCACAGTATATAAGGACACGAGGACTCCAAAATACTGCTGAGAGCCTCTTTACCGATCCTTCTCTGGCCCCAGTTAGTTCCACGCTTGAATATTAATGAAGTCTTCTCCTAAAAGCTTTGACGATGACCTCGATCTCTCTCCCTCACGCACACTGACACACACATTCAGAGCAGGAGACCCTTCACTCTCACCTCACCCGGATGTGAAGATGTTTCCTTTGGGACTGAGAGATGAGGAGTGCTGTGGTGTTGATTGCTGCGCAGCTTGGAAAGAGTAGGAGATGCGGGAGGAGGAGGTGAGAGAGAAGCAGGTTAAAGTGGGGGGCGAGCCTGCACCTCTCCTCCACCTCTCCTCTGCTGTAGGAGACATCAAGTGTAAAATTGCACAGTCCTTTCAAACGCACTCCACGAAGGCTCATAAGGTTACACCTGCACTCGCAAATGTCATGGAATTTCTTCAAAAACATAAGTGCAAGCTTTTAGATGGATACAATAAACCCCATGTGAGTGATCTGTTTTTATCTGATTGAGTCTATGTATCCCAGGATGTAGATTTGAATGGTCAAAGGCTGCAATTATTATACACAACATAATGACAAAGTAATCTGTCTCCATTCAAACCTGCTAGCCTTGTAGTGTAGGCCTCCGCACACATGTATGTGTTTCTTGTATTAGTGTAGCAGCTCATAAATTATTTATTTCTCAAATGGTAAAGCAAAAAGTTAAATGTGATCTGGTAAGTGAAGGCGTCACGATCATATACTGTCTCCATTATTTATCAGCCCTTCTGAGAACATTTCCCAGAGTGGTGTTCACATTCTATCACTCCACAAATAGATACTGTAACACTGTTAGCAGCTCGATAAAGAGATGACCATGTATGTCACACTTTATTGCCAGGAATACAGACATCTCGCATACAGTAAGTGTGATGGATCCCTATGTGCAAGGTGTCTGAAAGTTATGATAACTACACAGAATATTCACACATCCGGTGCTTTCCAGTCCTTTCTCAAGAGTGATTTAACTATGTGTCGAAGAATAAAAGAGCATGTTGGCGAACTTGTTCTACCTAGGATTATGCACTACACGTTTATTCAATAATTTTGTAGAGCATGATGAAAACCACACTACCGCTCACGTGAATACACTAGGGTACACATGCAATGTTTAACACATTTAAACCAATAATATTGTTGCAAAAAAGAGCTATCCGAGTAATTCATAAAGTTTGGTTTTTGGACCACACAAACTCATTATTTCTAAAATCAAAGATCATGAAGTTTTGTGACATTGTTGAGTTCCAAACTGTACAAATGTTATTCAAAGCAAGGTATAAATTGTTACCAAACCAAATACAAAGAAGGTTCCAAGAACGTACTGGTCGTTATGAATTACGTGATGAATTAAACTTTAGGATTCAGAAACATAGCACAACTTTGAAAAGTTTTAGTCCAACAGTTAATGGTGTACAATTGTGGAATAAACTGGAGATGGAATTGAAACGATGTCCAAACATCAACCTGTTCAAATATAAATACAAACAAAAGACTTTTGAAATATACAGACAAGAAGAAATGCGTTGCCACTAAGGGGAGCAGTGGGATCAATTATGTGTATTTTTCCTCTATATTCAAGGAAGAGTGTTGCTGCTTGGAACGGTTGTCATTCTATTGCTCAAATTCACAAACGGAGAATTAGGGTTGGCAGGTTATGGATCTGTTGAGAGGGATCCTCCCAACGGGCTCTAAACCTTGTCTTTTAATGCACCACTCAGCATAGGAACATATTCTACAAAATCAGCTGTTAGGGCAGCTGTGTGGGGGTTTGTTGAAGGGGAGTTACTGCCCTCTTCAACTGGCTCACTCTCTGGCTTTTTAATGCACCACACTGTGCAGGGCTTTCATCATACTTCACATATAAATCAATTAAATAAATTATATAATAATGATGATGATAATTAAACCCAAATTAAAATTATACTGAGAATGGTAATGACAACTGGAAAGTATCAAGATCTCAGATTATAACATCTATTAATGTACCTTTATACCATAAAAGTAACTCTGTAATCACGGGTAAAAATATGCAAGCAATATATTAAGTAACAAATTTTTTTGACTTGCTTTGTATTAGACATCGTATATGAAACTAGATTGTTGTTGTAGCTGTGCGTTGTTCCAATTAATTATATAAACAGTTAATATATTTTTGTTGTTTGTTGTAAGTTGGTCTGTACGAATGTAGCTGCTTGAAATGTTTTGAAATGTTCTTTTTTTATTTATTGCACTTGGGGGTGGGGGCTCATAAGCTTTTTGCTTCAGCCCACTCCTTTTGAGCACAATGTGTATTGCTCAAATAAACAAATAAACTAAACTAAACTAATGTTCAGTACAAGCTTGGGAGACGTAGACTAAGCCTTCGTCAGCCCGCCTTTTATTTCCGAACATTTAAAAGCTCAAGTAAGATACTATATAAAATGTTTCTTTTTCCTCTCTTGCAGCAACAGCGGCGCCTAGACCTGCTGACCATCACCAACACTGGTAGGTCCCCTAATCTTCTAACAAGCTGCACTCATCACCCACCAACCACTAAAGCTTAAGAATGTTATTTTAGATAGTATCATGTTTCTGATTTTCAGGCTGACTGATCGTAAAACACACATAACATAAGGCACACGTAATTAAATGAATAGTCTCAGCAGATATCTGTGGGAAACACGAGGACACGCTTATTTCTGGCTTTTTAAAAATATATTTAATTAACAGTGCCGTCTACCTTTAGCAGGGTGTTGTGTTTGAAACTTTCCACTGTGCTTGACATGCATGTGCGCTTTCCTGAATTGTGTCCAATCGGCACCATGAATATTACATTTGCACTATACCAACACAGATGGTGCTTGACTCGTAACTTTGACTAGACGTGGAAACAAATCACAAAGTAGTTTCACAACGGGAGCTAAATCTGCAGCTGTGTGAGTCAAAGATCCACAAGAGACATAGCACCAAGAGGAAAGGCAGAAAAATGCTAAGGAAAAACAGATGGGGACGGCAAGGAGGATACTAAGTCCCATATGTGTAAAGTATCTGGATGATTTGATATGCTTTGATTAGAATAATGCATATGTGCGGCTGGTGCAGACTGGGTTAATTCAGCAGGTTTAGTCCGCAGCTGTTGTTCAGGCCCTGGGCAGCTCGTAGACTTGCCCCCGGACTTCAGAACCTGACAGAGGGCACACGGGACAGGCAGGTGTGGGCAGGAGAGAGGGGGTGAGAGAGGCTATGGCAGAATCTTGGACCAAGGAATAAAGACGGGAAACCATCTGTAGAGGATTTTACACAACAGTGCGTTGACAAGTTTCATATATCAAAGTCCACAGTCTCCCTTATACTGGGGTGCCCAACCTGTAGTAAGAGGAAATAATTGTTTGTTGTTTTCTTTGTGTTGAAATAGCTTTGCTACTAACTCTTTATAGTGCTCCCCTTGGCCCGAGTCTTGTAGTTGCTCAAGTATCCTCAACGAATAAGCTGTAAAAGTAGCTATGGGATAAAAGAAATTGGAGACTCCTGTGAGTAGCATGTAGACTCTGTAGGCAAAACATTGATCCAAAGCTCACACATTCTTTGCTACATTACTGTAAGGCACACACTTAAGCCACATGTGGCCATACTAGCCTTAAGCACCTCGGACAGTTCCCAGTTTAATGGGACCTTCACTCTGCCACTGTGGAAGCCATCAGTAAAAAAAAACTACTTGTGTATAATGACATTAGACAATCTGCTACTTTCCTCTTAAAGAGTGTGTTGTGCGTCAGTAAAGGACTAGAACTGTGAAACTGAGTGATTGATTCCATCAGAACGCGGTACTGCACTCAACAAGCTTGAGCTGACAAGTTTCTAAAAGTGCAACATTGTAATCATTCATTCACTCAGTGGGGGTAAGCTAATATTGTAGCCATAGTTGCCCAGGGATAGACTGACCACCACAAACCACTGACTCCCACACTACAATCAGAGTGTCTTGCCCAAAGACACAAGATCTTGAATGCGTTAGAATCATGACCAATGCTTAGCATTCTGGGTATGCTAATGATCGGACAGTTCAAACCTCAGCCCATGGGGATCCTTCTGGCCTTCAATGGTCAGTGTTAGCTCTACTTGCTCAATACGTCATGCTGCTTAATACACTGTGCATCAGTGTTTGTTGTGTCTGTATTTGCAGGTAGCCCCTGTGTTATACAACCATCAAAATGTGCCACTTTAGTGAGAGAGAAAATCATGCCTCCTCATAAAATAAAATGACAGAGCTGATAACTACTGAAAAAAGCCTTAAATTGTGTCACACAATTTCCCCAATGTGGTAATGAGATGTTCCGCGAATGACACCACCTCAACAGCTCCTCCAATATCACACTGAGTAGATCCAAATCTGTTAGAAACTTTACAGGAGAATATTTTAGTGGAGGACTTTTCTCTCATGTAAAGGGCCCTAGAGATGCCTTTCTATTATTCTTCAGGAAAGGTTGGCTGGTGTGACCGTTGCAGAACTCGGTGTGCTGCGTAAATGATGGTTGGTCGTTATTCTGCCTGTTGTTACCTATGGCCTTGAAAAGAAGTCTATTATAATCTTAAGTTGGCAGACATATTTCATCCGGCCCCGGAGCTTATTACTATTCAAAGTGTGTGAGTGGACATGTGCGCGCTCTGAAGGTTATTATGATGGCTGTATGTGCGTCTCAGATGAATGAGGCTGATAGGGAAACACACAGGACATCCTCTCCTTTGTGAGCGCACACTAAAGGACTTACTGCCCCTTTGCTCTCTGACTCTTAAAGCCTTTTTATACTTCTGTTTATTTATGTATAAAAACCCTCTCTCTTATCGCCTCCTCACATTGTCCTCCACGTTCCACTCTTTCTCCATCCTTCACTGTGCCTTGGCTGGCACGGGCATGGCCAATCGCAGGCTGTGAACGCACTAATAGGCTGGAGTGAGTGGCTGCGTGCGAGTGGGAATGAGATTTGATGAGGACTCTGCCCGTGCTGCTCCACTGGCCTCTGTTTCTAATGGCATTCATTAGCCACTATAAATAATGATCAACTCTTGTGTTCCCGCACACTCGGCCCCATCTTTTCACTTAGTTCAGCTACATCGAGGAAAATCTTGCAAAACCAGGACTTCTTTGTTTGGGTGATTGGATGAGAGGTGTTGACTTTAATTGCACAATCTTTTTACATTATCACTGAATGCAATGCATGCACACATTGGCTTCTATTTAACTTAAAATAGCAATAAGCAAGTTTTACTTGTGACATTGTTTTAAATATGATTTTATGAACTTCATAATTTAAATATTTTTCACAAAGCTTCGTCGGCGACACTATGATCTCTGGCAGCAGGCGGACCAATAAATACCAGTGGGAGGAATTTGACTCTTTGTTCTAAAAATTACTCTCAGCCTGTACAAAAACAAACTACTATTGTTTTGTTAGTTTCACTATCAACAGATGACACTACAGACAGAGTACAGATAGCGGCTCAAGAACCTTTGTTCACAGTGAAAAACGTCTGTACGACTGAGCGCTTACACAAAGATGTACAGTAAAATAACAGTTTGTTTGTCCTTTGTTTCTGGCTGGGGGTGACTCAATAGTCTTCCAGTTCTTACAGATACACCTCTTAGCTGCTGTTCCCACTGGCAAGACAAATTGTTTCAATGGCGCAACATATCCAAGTAATCACATTTGGGGTTGAGTTATTTAAGTTATTGCAATGACATAATTCCAAGTGGATTGTAATCACACACATCTCCGCCCCATATGTACAAGGTTTCCAACTGTTACTTGAGACAAATTCATTTAAGATTTGATTTAGATTAAGTATCGATTTTAGAGACAGAAAGTTAAATATTCCGCATGAGAATGTTTTATTTACCTTTACACAGACACTAGGTATGACCACTGCCTGGACCACAACTGGATTAGTTACTGAATGCCAGACTCTCCGAGTGTACCACTCACTTTATCCACTGTCCCTCATTGTACTTGTCCTGGTCACATAACAGGATATTCCTCATCATAACTTGGTTTGTCTCTGCACTTTTCTCCTTGCTGTACCTCTCTGTTCGGCCCCACACAGCTGCCCCTCTCGAGTCCCTCTCAGCCCTCTTTAATTGGACACTTGAGCGGCGCATGCTGCATCTGGCTGCTGTAGAACACGCAGCCTGACATTTCAGGCTGCTGACCTTTGCAAACCCACAGCAACTAAATAATGATTAGTGCTGGCTACTGTTCTTCAGCAGGTACACACATGGTGCCAGAAAAACACCTGGCCTACACTGCAATACACTGGACAACTGCACTGGGGGCTTTGTCTTTGCACCATGAGAAATCAGAAAACAGGCCCACTGGTCTATTGCCATATCTGCAGCCGGCTCCCAATGATATGTTGTAAATGAATTAAGGCCGCCAATGTTTAGTTTCTCTATTGCCTTTATATGTCCCCAGAATTATTATTATTATTGTAAAGGGTAAGAAAAGGTCAATCACATTCATGAGATTGGTACTGATGTAAGAATTCACATGCATGTACAGTGCCTTGCGAAAGTATTCGGCCCCCTTGAACTTTTCGACCTTTTGCCACATTTCAGGCTTCAAACATAAAGATATAAAACTGTAATTTTTTGTGAAGAACCAACAACAAGTGGGACACGATCATGAAGTGAAATGAAATTTATTGGATATTTAAAAAAAATTTAACTAATAAAAAACTGAAAAATTGGGCGTGCAAAATTATTCTGCCCCCTTAAGTTAATACTTTGTAGTGCCACCTTTTGCTGCGATTACTGCTGTAAGTCGCTTGGGGTTTGTCTCTATCAGTTTTGCACATTGAGAGACTGAAATATTTGCCCATTCCTCCTTGCAAAACAGCTCGAACTCAGTGAAGTTGGATGGACAGCGTTTGTGAACAGCAGTTTTCAGTTCTTTCCACAGATTCTCGATTGGATTCAGGTCTGGACTTTGACTTGGCCATTCTAACACCTGGATATGTTTATTTGTGAACCACTCTATTGTAGATTTTGCTTTATGTTTTGGATCATTGTCTTGTTGGAAGACAAATCCCCGTCCCAGTCTCAGGTCTTTTGCAGACTCCATCAGGTTTTCTTCCAGAATGGTCCTGTATTTGGCATCCATCCATCAATTTTAACCATCTTCCCTGTCCCTGCTGAAGAAAAGCAGGCCCAAACCATGATGCTGCAACCACCATGTTTGACAGTGGGGATGGTGTGTTCAGGGTGATGAGCTGTGTTGCTTTTACGCCAAACATAACGTTTTGCATTGTTGCCAAAAAGTTCGATTTTGGGTTCATCTGACCAGAGCACCTTCTTCCACATGTTTGGTGTGTCTCCCAGGTGGCTTGTGGCAAACTTTAAACAACACTTTTTATGGATATCTTTAAGAAATGGCTTTCTTCTTGCCACTCTTCCATAAAGGCCAGAGTTGTGCAGTATACGACTGATTGTTGTCCTATGGACAGAGTCTCCCACCTCAGCTGTACATTTCTGCAGTTCTGAAAGTTTAGAGGGACAAATCTTTGTAGATTTGCAGTGGTCTGATACCCCTTCCATTTCAATATTATCGCTTGCACAGTGCTCCTTGGGATGTTTAAAGCTTGGGAAATCTTTTTGTATCCAAATCCGGCTTTAAACTTCTCCACAACAGTATCTTGGACCTGCCTGGTGTGTTCCTTGTTCTTCATGATGCTCTCTGCGCTTTAAACTGACCTCTGAGACTATCACAGAGCAGGTGCATTTATACGGAGACTTGTTTACACACAGGTGGATTCTATTTATCATCATTAGTCATTTAGGTCAACATTGGATCATTCAGAGATCCTCACTGAACTTCTGGAGAGAGTTTGCTGCACTGAAAGTAAAGGGGCTGAATAATTTTGCACGCCCAATTTTTCATTTTTTTATTTGTTCAAAATGTTTAAATATCCAATAAATTTCGTTTCACTTCATGATTGTGTCCCACTTGTTGTTGGTTCTTCACAAAAAATTATAGTTTTATATCTTTATTTCTGAAGCCTCAAATGTGGCAAAAGGTCGAAAAGTTCAAGGGGGCCGAATACTTTCGCAAGGCACTGTATGTCTTGAGTTGTTGGATAACTAAGATTTCTCTTCTTTTGTGTTGTGTTGGCCCCTTCATTCACCTGCTGTCTCTGTATAATAACAACAGCATGTTTTCCATTACAGCCTCAACAAATCCCATGTGTTTCATAATCTCCTTTGCCTTAAGACAAAAAGCTGATATGGGTTCATCTCAAACAGGAGACAGGATACTGACTTTACTTTTAGCTTTTTCTTACAGTCTTTCTTTGCTCGCAGCCGTATATTGTGACTGGAGATTTCAGTGCACCAATGAACTTGAACTGCTGAACATCAAAAGCAGGGAAACAATCAACAAGAGGCAGTGCTACTAACATCAATATACTGTAACTAAAACTTGGAAAAGTGATGACATTACTTCTGAAAATGATTTATTGTGTCAAAGTAAACAGCTATTTCATTTCAACTGTTTTAGTTTGTCTGTGATTATAACAGTCCATGGTGGTCTCTAGAGAAACTGATTTCAACTTGTTTTGTTACAGCCATTTTCGTGATCTAGTTTCTCGGTTTGTTTCCACATGGAGGAGGTCCCTACAGACACGGTTGTATCCAGAAATGTAGTTGACCCTGGAACAAGAACAAGAGTGTAGCCCGATCCTGGCCCCTATACCTGCACTGATTAAATCTCTCGTGGCTGTAAACCTGTGCTTCACCTGCTTCAGGACTGAAACTGTGGGCATGGATTTTTCTCCATTTTGCAAACTGAAAGACGCATTAAGTCAGATAGAGACAAACGCAGGCTTTTGTATAGATGGACAGCTGTAAAAACACAGCTCCCTATTATTGCAATATCCTTTGTCAATTTGCACATTTTATCTCAATTACTACAAGACAATGCTTTTGATTAATGTTGTCATAAAGATTCGAGGAGGGTTTGTGTAAAGTAGTATTTGGTTTTGTTATGGTAAAGGTTTTTAAAGTAGTTGGACTGAGTTATGTGAGTTATGTAGGCATTTCTGTTCTCTTCCAAGAAGCTGCTTAATCTCTTCGGTTCATCCTCTAACTTGAAGAAACTTCTCAGATAAGAGGTGAAAATAAATTCACTAAGATAGAAAACTCCTGGACGACTGCAAGCTTTCACTAACATGTTATTTATATTTATCTGCAGCATACAAATGAAGGCACCTATAAATCTACTTTTTAATCATATACATCGAAAACATGGGGCCATATTTTGCTTCATTAACATTTTAGTAATTCTGTTTTCTGAGCATTTCCTTGAATGTTTATTACACTCTACACATACTCTTGAGATCAGTGCTCCTGCATGTTTCTACAGGACTTACCGAAATTCTTCTGATCATATCAGCGCATATTCACTACAAGACTTTGTTAGCATTCAGTTGCTAATGGCTGTGTTTGGTCATTTCACTATCACTGCATTATTGCCACTGCCAGCCTGACCAACAAGTTCTATTTTAACATCTGTTTTTGTCCCCAAAATGCATGAGGCTTGTCTAAATGTTATGCCTAAACTTTATCATGCCACTGTTAAACATTTGGGCAGGAGTGAGCAAAGGTCAGTGCTGTTCATACTCCATAGAGACAGGACATTTAGTTGTTTATGAAGGATATTATACTGCCTAAAATAATTGCAGTTTATGTAATTTTGCTAATTGCAAAAAATGTTACTTGATTATTATTTATTATTTCTATTATCTTATTTTAGCCTAAAAGCAGACAGTGTTCTGTGTTTTAAGTCTGTGCAGAGGGGTAAGGATAAACAATATTGAGAAAGTATTTGTCCAATAATTCACAATCTGTGTCTGTTGGAGGGCCTGTAGGTTCATCCCTGTCAGGGCTATAATACTAATGCTCAGAGTAAATATTTCCTGTGTTGCAACTGCAGTAATTTCACGGAGTGCACACACAGTCAACCATGTGTTTCATGTCTTCATGCATAAAGAGCAGTGAGTGTGTATGTGTGTATGAGTGTATGAGTGTGCTAAACTCAGAGGACAGTAAATGACAACAGACACGCGACAGTCTCTCTTCTTCTTCCCTCTAAAAGCGACGGCGGCAGTAAACAGGGCTGAACAGGCTGCAGGCTCTGAGATTATTTCTTTGTCAGAGCCACAGCCACCAGTGTTGCCGAGCACTGCTGTGGAGCAAATCCTCATAGAGAAGACTGATTGGATTTTTGTTCCAGGGAGCCTTTTGTGTTAGCAGCATAGGGACTAGATAATAGAGGCTGATGCCACTCTGTCTGTGTGTTATGGCGGCTGGATTGAGTTTTTAGACGGTCTATGGTGTGTGAGAGCCTAGGGACTGCACGCCCTGTCCGCACACACCTCCACCTCCTAACTGCACCATAGGATTGCCACTATATAAACCTCAGCTACTGGATATACTTTGTCCCAGTGGCTTATAGTAGAAAATCAGACTTTTGGAAAGCGCTGCTTGGGAGTTTGGAAGAACGTATTTACAAACTGCTGCCTCCTAGCCTCATCATGTATGACGTCAATAAGAGATTGTTTCCATAATTTTGTTAATATTTAATGCAACGACAGAATGGACAGAATGCTAAATAGTTTATGTACAGTTTGTAGTCAATGTCAGAGAGTGCCAGGAGATACCCATTCCAACAGTGAAGGTTAGAGCTGCCCTACTGTACGAAAGGCCCTTTGTCAGAAGGACACACTGAGCTCATGTGCCCAGAAGCGATGCATGTATAGTTTAAAATGTATACATTATTGCAATCCATTGGGAACAGACACTTTTAATTGGCTTTGCTGAACTGCAGGTTTAGCCTTCAGGTTTAAGTGCAAAAGCAACCCAGTAAATTGTGGCAAACGAGCTTCATATTTGTGCTGTGCTGGTGAGTGTGTGACTTTGCAGTGACCTCTGTTGGACAGGTTTTAAACAAAGCATAAGAACAAAGACAAAGATACAAACAAAAGTGTCCAAAGCAGCCCAGCTTCTAAATGTATCAGGACTCTACTTTACTGGGTTACAATTAACAAGCACTACACTTAAGAATTAAAAATAGTTCGCATCAAGGCTAATATATTTACAGTTTCAAACCAAATAAGAAAAGGTTTGTGTCAGATGTAACATATAATCTGCACAAGAAGGCCAATATTTTTCTAAATGATAAAGCACTTCAGGCCATTTCAGACTGATAACAGTAACATACCATTGGAATAGCATTAATACTGCTAGTTAGTACTAGAAATTACTTATAGTCAATACATGTTAAGGCGTCAATATGGATGGATTTCTATCACACATGTTCTTAGTATTTATTCTTCGGACTCGTGGAAGTTTTTTTTTATCACATCATCAATCAAGGCTTGAGTCTGGCCTGTGTAGTTTGCTTGACAACACATGTTTTAGCACCTCTCCCCTGTCTGTGTTCATCTGCTGCACAGTGCAAACGGAGGTGACTTTTGCCAGGATGTGTGTCCTGTCCAGGCTGCACTGTCCTGATTCATCTTGACTGTTCTTCTCCAAAGACTTGACTGTGTCTCACAGTCAGAGGTGTACTGTGTTACCCACCATCACTTCACATTCTGACACCGAAAAGACACCGAAATGTTTGACAAGTGACATGCTACGTCCATGTTTATAAGGATGTGCAAATACATTAATCAACATTTATTCATAGAGCTCTTTACAACACACAGGGGGGCCAAAGTGCTTTACAGTAAGATCAAGACAATATAAAAAAAACATATTCAAAACATTTAAATTGTCCACATAGTGAACAAATATAAGCAATCCAAAAATTATGTTAAGTAAAATGTCACCATGCTACTGACTATTAAATGTCAGCCTGAATAAATGCGTTTTGAACCTGGATTTAAAAAGGCCAAAATCAGAGATGGTGCTCATTTCAGGGGGCAGCTAATTCCAGAGTCTGGGCCCAGCGACTAAAAAGGCCCAAGTGCAATGCAAATAAAATAAGACTGGGATGATGTGCTGATGTCTGGGTGTTTATTAAAACATGGGCTGCAGCATTTTGTACCAATTGGAGATGACAGGACTGGGTAACTCCAGTATACATATGGCATAACTTCAAAATAGATCTATTACTGTGCAGAGAAGATGGCAAAATGTATATAGTGAATTTCAGGAGGATACTGACTAAAAGACAATGTCAATTTTCTTAACCAGTTTCAGACACATCTAAACTAATGAATGCAATGTTGTAGTATAAATTAGTTTTATGCATGAATAATAAAAATCAAACTAGGTACACATTTTAATGTCCTACAATACCATACATGTCGTAGAATCTCACAGTTTTATGTATAAATTAGTACTTGTCTTGTAGAAAAGTAATGTAATGTCATATTGCACTTGGTGGCTGTGTGCCTCTGCAGACAGGGGCAGCTGTGCCAGCATGCTGTATTAGGCTTCAAATCAATCTCAGCCTCTTCCAAGTGAGCACTAAACGATTGTGTGGAGCAATTTGAGAGCGATGACCTTGCTCGTCCTTGACTACAATGTGCGCCGTGTGGGTTGCTGTTTTTCTTGTCTGGCTGGTCAGTGGCTAAGTAAAAGCCTCAAGTTGTCAAAGCTCATTGCCTGTGCCCTTGTACGTGACCCCCAGCCCTTGAGCACACCTCCCCATCCCCTGGTGTGGAGCGAGGGCTGGTTGGCTAAGGTTTGATCTGCTATTATCTGCCAGAAGCCATGCACCTGTTTGAGGCAGTTTGCCCCTCTGCCTGACAGGAGGCTGTGGTCACTCGGTCTAGTCCCGAGGAGCCCCACTGTCAGCTCCAGCAGCATGAGGAGTTCTGTGGCTGCCTCCATCTCTGTGTGACAGCGGCTCAGAGAAGGAGGGGATAAAAACACAGGGAAGAGCGAAAAAGGGGGAGCTGGCATTATGATGAGCTGTGTTCCCTCTGACCAAAGCCTGCCCACCAGCCATGTGCTGCAGCTCACCTGGCTACCAGATAAGTGCAGATTAGACGTGAGGAAAGGTATTATGGGCATCAGAAAAAAATCTCTGACTCCTGGGGACAGCCTTGATACTTTTCCGGATTTCTTGTGTCATTTGTGGAATTTGATGCTGTGGTAGAAAGCTCACAGCCCACAGTACTCCTTCCTCATACAAGTCTCTTGTACAGTACTGCTTATTGGTTTTATAAAGTTGATTGTTTGGAATATTTGCAAACTTACAACTGTAGTTCACTGTGATTTATTAGAAACCGTAGTTGGCAGAGTATATTTTTTCCACACAAAATCAATTAAAGATTGCAATTGTGGCTGATAGGTGAAGCAAATTGTTTTTGTTTGCGCTTTATGCTTTTAAATGCAGCACATCATACCTAATTTTTATTACTGTACTTATTATATCTCATATTGATGTTATTTATTATATTTTGTTAATTGTATAGTTTAGTTCATGTGTACTTATAGTTTATTATTATGCGGTGTGGTTTAAGTTAATCAGTCCTGGAGTATCATGTTTCTTTTTGCTTAAATGTATTGTATTTTTTAAGTTGGAAAGCTATTTTTTTTTCCATCCTACGCAAACTTTTTCTTCTTTCTTGTTGAAGTTTTGGTCTGTAGCAAAAATGGGGACCAGAAAAGGAAATTGTGGTTCTGATTCTAAACTGAGTTCTCAACCCGATGCCTGTTCTTTAACACCATGTCTTTGTTTCAGATGGGTCAAGGTCTCAAATAGTACAGGCTTGACTATAGCACTAAAGCAGTAGGATTGAAAGTAAGTCAAAGTAGTCAAAGTAATATTACTTAACAAGTATAAAGTATGTGGATCCTCAGTTTGAAGTAGCAAACTTTAGTCTTTGATATTTCTGTCCCTAATTGTTCCCAGACGTGAATTGTTGTTACTACTACAAATGGCACTTTTGTGTGTGTCCTATCTAGTTAGCAGAGAGTATCAGCTCAGTGACACTCACTGGATCAATACAGGAACACAGCAGGAGGCACAGCAGCTCTAATGAAGTGAATTGACTGGTGCAGAAATATGATTAGTATTTCCCTGGTGGTCATTATGTTTCTTATGAGGAAGATCAATGTCTCTTCGGTGGATCAGTGAGCACACCCAGCATGAAGGCACGGCCTGCCATGAAACAGCTCTAAATGTTTAATTAAGTCACAATAAGCTCCATATCTGTGTCTCTTTCTTCTTTCACTCTTACTCAAAGGTCTGTCTGAATTTGCCGCAGGAGTGACTGATGTGCCTGTATGAGGCTCGGCGCTTCATTTCATGGGCTATCTCATTTTAAATTGGCGAATGCCTTCTTTATGGTTGATTAGCGATTCGTGCAGATCTAATTATGGGGCATAATAAGAAAAAGTCTGGAAAAATAACTCAAACAAAATAGAAAAACAATACTGGCCTTAGTAAACAGAAATCACTGATAGTGTTATGTGTGTGTTATTCACGTAGCATAGGAAATATATGAATGTTTTTATTTGTTATTATTGATGTTTAACCAATTGCCCAACTGTCTCCTCAAACATGTAGCCACCAGTGTATTCTGACTCCTTTCTATCACATTTAATATAGACTGGTTCAGGAATTTAAGTAAAGGCTTGTCTGTTCAGTCACACAGGTCAGCATCGTATCCCATCACTGTTGTCAATGTTTTATGTACCTTCTAGCACCCACATTTTCACATTCATTTTGGTTTTGTCTGATGACAGTCATATCACATAAATATGTACAGTCCAAACATTTACTCTTACTTCAGAACGTATTTGGCTGGCTTCTTTTCACTTAATTACTTGAGTAATATTTTTAAAGTAACAGTACTTTTGCTACTTCTGCAACTTTTCTGTTGACATATCCCTTGCTGAAATCCACTCTGAGCAATTTACTTTGAGGACAAAGTGTTGTTGCTCAATTAGCCCCAGTAAGAAGTTGTACAATAAAGAGGAGTTTTTTTTATCACCTGCCAACAGTCATAATTTCTGACTGATCTCAAAACTCTTCTACATGTAGGAGAGTTTTATGTTGGAAAATATTTGACCTTATAACTTTGCTGCTCATCTGCTTTCCTGAGACTCTTGCCAACCATTAGAGTGCACACCTGTACCTGCATCTGTGCGTCCTGTTCACTAGCACACAGCATTTTGGAGATTCAGAAATAACACACCATTTTGTAACATTTCTCAGCAAATAGCATTTATTCATTTATACAAGTATATTATTAGCATAAGGTGATGTGTGTCCATCTGTCCGGTTGTCTCTGAGACCTCTGTGTAATTGCAGCTTCAGTGCAGCTATGATGACGTGTGGCGCTGTAGTCTGATTCCATCATCAGAATCATTACTGCTATTATCCCGTGTCTCCCTTTAATGCAGCCTAATGGAAGACCAATAAAGATAGATGAGCCTGGCAGTGTGCAGCTAATAGGCAGGACATGATGTCTGGCTTATGTCCTGGCACATATCTCTCACTCTATCATCTCCACCTATCGGGGCAACAAGAGGAAATTACATCTGCTAAAAATAATTAATTTGTAAATAAATAGCAAATATTTATTCATTTTAGTACGTGGTCGGGGCAGTCCATAAAACAGTTAATAAAAATAAACTGTATCAAACTTATAGAGTCAGTGAGCAAAAATGTATTTGTTTTTATTATGTTTGAACCCACTGGTACCCATTGTGAAAGTACTCTTTGAACCAATACATTTCTCAACCAAACACACGATAATCATGTGATTATCTAAAATGAAGTCAAGGTTCACTTGTGTATTTGTTATGGAAAGGAAACCAATGATCAGTGAATGAGCCAAGATAAACAAGAATGCTCTGATTTACATACAGAGAAGTATCTTTTACACAGCTAAGCACTCATTTGTGAGAGCTGTCTTTGATTCTGTGATGAAAGAAAATGAATAAAGATCGATGTATGCACATTCATGTGCTTTCCATATGGATGTATTATTATATAACTACTTAAATTCGTTTTAATTGGTAAATATGAAAAGTATTTTTTTTGGCTCTGATTTTTCTAACAAAACATTTTACGAGCTATATTATCCAAAAAGACACATAAAAAGGCTATATTTTGCAGACTTTTCTGCTGAGCTTGATTTATCAATACGGTTGTTTATCCACTCTTAAACACTCTAAAATAATAATTACCAGAGTCTGCTCTCAACTATAACCAATTTGTGTCAGTTACCCCACTTTAAGGTGATAAGTGATGACATGATGTGTTTAGTGCATTTTCTATCACACTGTGTTTTTACAGCATTTGACCAAACAGTTTATATAAAAGTACAATTATTTATTTAAAAAAATTATAATAATACAAATAAGTGTGTTGCTGTCACGTCTATTCATGCCTTGATGATCTTCCCTGATGATGTGGCCCAGGCAGGAGTAGCCGAGCGCAGACACTCACAACCCCCTATGTGTGTGTATATTTTTTTTTATATACTTTGTGAGGAAAAACTGTCAACCATATCCAAAGTGCAGGACCAAAGAGAAGTAAATAATGTATGCTTTTGTTAGATTTTTTGAAGACAATATGTGCTACGGATTACCCGTTTCAAACGTGGCAGACTTCAGACCTCTGCACAAGACAGATTTTGATAATCAGAAGGTGTATCTGGTTCACAGAACAGAGGAGAATGGCAGCGCAGGCCAGCCGTGCGAAGCACTCATTCTTGCCCTTGCAGGTAAGTTGTCCTCGTAACACGATCGTAGTGTTTTTTTCTCGAGTTTCTTGTTTAGTCTGAGCTTGCTTCGACATTGTGCGCAGTACTTAAAACGTGTTATAACAAGTATTTCTGTCGGTTCTGTTAAGACGTGATCAGCTGGAATCTGACAATGATGGCCATAACATCGTCCTCGTCCGTGACTAGCCTGATGTGCTAGTAAGATATGCTAAAATAAGTTTGCTCTGTAGCTACTGTGTCACCTATTCCCGAAGGCGCCCTGCTCTATATTGCTCAGTTGAGAATGTTCTTGGGGTGTTTCAATAGAGCTGTCTTAATTCAGTCGCTAAATACGTGGCGTGAAGCAGTACCCGCTGAAAGCGGTTGTTTACAACATGAAGCTAATGCTAACATACGTGCTGTGCCATAGACGCTAGCATGTTAGCACCAAGACAATACTTAGTAAAAACGGACTAACGCAAACGTGTCACTTCGTTAGATACACGCATAACATGCTGTTAAAGCCGCGTTATAATTTCTGAGAGGTTGTAAAAGTGCTCCATTGATACGTTTTCACGATGTCCTGTGGTTTACGGTTAGCTTGTTAGCTTCCCTATCAGCTGGTTTGTGCCATTGAGCAAAGAGCATGCAGTGCTGCAGTCATCAGTGTCATTGATCGACGCAGACAGCAAACTGCATTTACAGTAAAATGTAACCGTAACTAATGTAACTGTTTCGTACAATTGCTATGATGTCATTTTGAGAAGTATGCATGTTGTTTATGACTTTATGGACGCGTTCTAAGAAATGTAAAGGGAGAGGAAAAACACATCATACAGACATTTGTACTGTCTGAACATGCAGGCCTATCTAAGATTTCTCTCAAATAAGTCTGTTATATTGAGCATCCTTCCTCTAATGTACCTCTTTTACAGACAGACTAGAAGATTTTGAAGACCCTATAATGCAAAAGAAGATGAAAATACCCAAGATGTCTATTAAGAATTCAGGAATTTCCATTGAGAACAATTTTGGAGAAGACAGAATGCCACTCAGACATAAAAAGGTAGGAAGTTCCTGAAGACTATGACTGGTATGATGTTGTGATGATTTACTAAGTTGCTACAGCTGTTTTTTATTTATTTAATTATCATTATAAAAAGGGCATTGACAAAAGTTAATAAAATTCAACAGTTAAAACATTGTAAGTATTAAAAGTATAGTTGTGGACTGACCTGTAGAATGGGATGGTATATTCAAACACTGCATGTGAGATTGGTTAAGATATGGACGTAATGACTCGGCTTTCTAATTTTTTGTATACCTGTCAGTGTCATGAGTAAATTAAGTAGATGACACAAGTGTGGTCATTAATGCCACGATGCCCAAGTATTTTCTTAAGTTTATATTCCTAGCTCCAATGAACACATACCATCTCTAGGCAGTCTCAATTCCAGAAACTTGGCCCACTGCCAAAATCTCATCCGCTATTTTTACCATATGCTGGATTAACACCAATTCAGCACTCTGGACAGCTGCCCTTTCACAGACAAATCCCCTGAGCGGCTCATCAAAGAACTCAGTGACTCCGCTCCTCCCAGTTCCTGTTGATCTCCAGTCAAAACAAACTGTTGGCTTTTTCCACGTCTCCTGTGAACTCACTTAATAGTTGTATGAAATCAAGAAGTAGTTTATTATGAAAAAAAGTAGTAATTTTTAATGGTTTACACATCTCCTTGATAATAATCTTGTTTATTTAAATAGCCAGTTATTCAGATTTGACCATTTGTTTGCTTTAGGCCCTCTCACAGGATCACGGGCGTCCACTCTCTAATTCATCCAAAAGCCTGGCCGCAGTGGTGGCGCGTCTGGAGAGGAACGCTGCGAGCTCCTGTGTGGAAGGGGAGGAGGACCTGGACGATGAGCGCCTTGCTGAAGGAGATGACGCAGATGACGAGGATGAAGAGATGGAGGCTGAGCAGCACAGACCCTATCACCAGCAGCAGCATCTGGACACAGACTCACAATGTGTGTCCGAGGTGGTGCCTGTGGTGCCCAGAGTCCTGTATGAGGAGCTGGTCCACAGCTACAGGCAGCAGGAGGAGGAGATGAGGCGACTGCAGCAGGAGCTGGAGAGAACCCGCCGACAGCTGGTGCAACAGGCGAAGAAGCTAAAGGAGTATGGCAGCCTTCTGACTGAAGTCAAGGAGCTGAGAGACTTCAACCGTAGACTGCAGGACGTCCTCCTCATAAGACTTGGCAGTGGTGGGAAAATAAATTGTGCACTGTAAAGTAAAACTGAAAACACTTACAATCTAAATGCTTACAGAATATGATGCAAAAGGTGACCAAGATGAAGTTGATAGTTGTATGTAGACTGAGTAGTCAGAATTTCAGTTATGTCAAAGGTGATTGCCTACTGGGCATACTATGTAATGGACGGGGTAAATATTTGAGCTCCCGTCCGGGGTTCTGGCAGGCAATGCACTGGCTGATATAAAAACTCATCAGCCACAGTGGAGCTTAGTGTGGCTGGTCACCAAGCCAGCTTAGTTACTGGGCTAAAAAAAACATCCGGTCTGGAAATACACTGAAGCATAGCCTAGAGACCCTTCGAGCCTTAATTTGAGGTGTCAAGTTTACTTGCAAATTAGGTGTGTCGTATTAATGTAAGTGGATGTGCAGCTAGGTCATGTAATCAAGATCTTTGTCATTTGTGAATCTTTAGAGCCTATGCATGACAATGGCACTCAGACAATCAAGGCCGAAGTGGTGGAACCCATTGTTGAGGTCCAGGACACGTGTCGAGAAGAGGCCAACACCAGCTCCAGTTACTCCCCTTCTCCCAGGACCGTCTACACCTGCAATGATGGGAAGGTTTGTTGGAGCCCACTGCAGTGTTGGACTAGAACTTTTATGACCACCAATGTTAAAGCTTTACAGGACTGTTTTTTTTTTATGAGAACCAGAGATTCACTATTAGCTTCTCCATCAAGGTGTTAGCGCTACAAAGAGGCCTGTTTACGATTTGCCAACAGCACATGGCTCCTCGTCTCTGACTCACACACAGTCCGAGTTAAGTCAGTGGTTTATTGACACTAGAGGAGCGCTTTTTTCTTCTGTCTCACTGCGCTTCTGTGTGTTGTCCACAATATGCGTGCGGGCAGCGTGGCCAGCTAATTTTCTTTTCATACAATGTACAATAGGTTTTCCTCTGGGGGAAGGACTCCCCTGTAAAAGAGATTCTTAATCTCCGTTGGAGTTTCCTGGTTAAATGAAAGTAACCGAAACTGAAGGGAGTTCATGCAAACTCAACACAGATTGGCCCACATGGTCCAGTTATTGAATGTGACCTTGTTGTGAGGAAGGAGTGCTAACCACTTATCCACTGTGCCACCAACTTTTCACAGGTGTGTGTCTTTAAAACACAGACTGTCCTAACTCTGCTGATAAAGTTTGAGAAGATTATTATTATTGGCCCTGCTAACCATTCTAGAATCATCGATGTTTATTGGCCTGTTAGGGTTTTCACTCCCCTCTGCTGTTACTTAACCCGCATGCTGTCTTTGCTGACAAGGGGGAATTGATACTACAAGCTTTGGGGCCTGTAGCCACTTCAAGCGTGAAGAACACTTGCAAATTAGAACTCTCCTACATTAGGGACCCCATATTAATTATTTGCACAAGAGGAATTTATAGTGACTGACAGGTTAGCCCAAGTGAGAGCACAAGGTGGAAAAGAGGGAGGGAGGAGATGAAAGAAGAGATAAACAGCAGCAACTGGGAGGTAGGATGAAAACAATCACCAAGTCTTACTGAAGGCAGAAAAAAGCTTGTCTGCTGGCATCCAGGCTAAGGAACATTAGCTACACCGGGAAAAGCCTTTGGATGCTGGTCTAAAGACTAGGGCTGAACGATTAATTGCATTTGCAATTTTATCGCAATATTATACAACGCGATTTCGTAATCGCAGGGCACGCGATTTTGGAAGTGAATGGAGCAGCGAGATATGGCAGCAAAGTCGGCTCCGCTGCGTGCTTTTGTTTACGCCTCAGTCTAGTTAAGGTGCGTGGTAGATTGTGGATGTACAGTAAAAATATCAGCGTTTATCATGCAGCCATCGCGAAGGACTATTGCTTTCTTCTCCGTTAGCATTGCGTTAGCCGCAGCGCTCATCACGCCATTCCCTCGCTGCTTCATATTGTCCAAAGTTACATCCCAAAACCAAAATGCTGCTCCTAATTCCACTGTGTTTTCCACTGGCCTCTCCGTGTCCACCAATAACACGCATCTGAAGCAACTACGAGTCGCAGCTCAGACCGGTATTTGGTTTATTTTGTATTCACTAAAACTTTTCCAACTAGTTAAAGCAGGCGTTTGTTCTTACTTTTCCTACACTTTAGTATGGGTGATGTCACTGACTGAATCAGTGAGTTTTATCTTTTTTTTATGTCTGTATAATTTATCTTTTTCAGTTAGTTATAACTGTTAAGTTCAGACAGTTTTTTTCAGAAGTGCAGTCCACATGGACTGGCAACCGTTTTGTTTGCTTTATTGTTGCAATTTTCACTTCAAATTAATCTAATATTGTTTATTATGAAACCGACTGATTTATTGCTTGTGTTAGGTGAATCTTCAATGAAGGTACTTGATTCATCTTCTGTACTCAGAAGTCCTTGAACGTTTCGCCTCTCATCCAAAAGGCTTCGTCAGCGACAAAGGTCCCACTATGGACGCAGCTGAATATATAGACCAACGGGGAGGAGTTAGGGTTGGCCCGTCTCCTCCCCTCTAATCACAGCTACTCTCACCCGTGGGTAAACCCCTTTGAAGTAGAGCGTCTCTAACGATCTGCTAACCTCAGTATCGGTCAGTCCTGTCCTATTCACAGATAATCACTACCCAGTATCTGTCCTATTTATGGCTGATCACTGCTAATTACCTGCCTATTGTTCTTTTGTTGGCTGAGGTGCCGTCTCCTTGGACTGGCCATGCCCAGAACGTTGGTTTTAAAGAGGAGTTAAAGAAGTTATTTTTGTCAGGAAAGAAAATCCCGCCATGAACCGGAATGGCGGCCTCAGATTTAATCTTCCATCACTTTACTCCAATCTCTTTCGGGAGAAACCAAAAGGGCATGGCCAGTCCAAGGAGACGGCACCTCAGCCAACAAAAGAACAATAGGCAGGTAATTAGCAGTGATCAGCCATGAATAGGACAGATACTGGGTAGTGATTATCTGTGAATAGGACAGGACTGACCGATACAGAGGTGAGCAGATCGTTAGAGACGCTCTACTTCAAAGGGGTTTACCCACGGGTGAGAGTAGCTGTGATTAGAGGGGAGGAGACGGGCCTACCCCAACTCCTCCCCGTTGGTCTATATATTCAGTTGCAGCCAGAGTGGGACCTTTTGTCGCTGACGAAGCCTTTTGGATGAGAGGCGAAACTTCGAGGACTTCAACTACTGAGTACAGAAGATGAATCATACAGGAACAACTCCTGTATGACTGAGAACTTACACAGACATGTGTAAGGTGAAAATTACATGAGAAGACCTTGCAACAATAATCGCATATTTTATTGCAATCACAATATGGAAGAAATTTTATATTTTTTATTAGATTTCCAAAATCGTTCAGCCCTACTAAAGACTTACCATTGATAAGAGAATAAAGCTAGAGCTGAGAGTCACTTATGCCCCCTACATTAGCTTGTGTGTGTGTAAGAGAGTAAGTGATCCTTTATTAATCTCTGTAGAGATATTAGTTCTCTGCATTTGACCCATCCTCAATGTCGCTGGAGCGACCTGTAGGTCAGACCAGTGAGCTGCCAGCATTGGCTGGCGCTCGGGGCCCATCTCCATGCTGTAGAGCCAGGCGGGTGGTCAGAAACATCTGGCTGGAAGATTCACCTATCGCATATATTAGTTTCAGAGTTTAAGTTGAATAATAGAAGTGAATGCACTTTTTCATGATATTCTAATTATTCACCTTGTGCCGGAGGTTCGTGTGGGCGCCGCCATGAATTGAGCCCGCTCCGTTTTCTCCTATCAGTGAACATGGGGCTGGAGAAGTCGAGATAAAATCAATTACAACACAAAAACAAAGCCGATTTCCGGCCGCGCAGAGAAACGGTGCAGTGTTAACTTGTTGGTGCAAATGAACATTGGACATTTTACACAAATCAATCTACTAAACATCAGATTTGAGCGGAGAATGTTTTCCCTCGTTCTCAGTTTAAATGAACGGGCTTTGCACTTGACCGGAAGTGCCGAGACGAAGCAAAAGTGGGCGGGGCGGAATAAGGTGAATATGAATAAATAATATAGCTGCACCGTGCGCGTGAGCATTATGTTTGTAGCGTGTGTTAGTACTAAATTGTAAACAAAATGCCTCGGTCCCCGCTCAAACGCTGTGCGGTGGTGGTGTCTGGCAAGTTAATTGTTTACTCAGAGAGTTCCTTCGCTTTTTTATTTCTGTGTATGTCACAAAGAAATGTGTATATTTTTCCGGCTAGTTGATAAAACGCAGAACGTTGGGCAAAATTAGCGCAAGAGTGCCACATTTAGAGAGTTTAAAAAAATCAATAACGCCGTAGAAAAGCTGTCCTAATATCCAGCTTATTCGTTGGTAACACTAGACAGGAGAGCCTAGCCTAATTAAAGTGCTTTGAATTGGCTCAAAGTTTCTGCGCATGCTGTCCCTGCCCCGAAAACTACACACTACTTGCACACTAGCTACTTCAGAAATGCCATTGTCATGCCATTGTTGATTTAACATCAACTACATATAAAGTGACCTTTTAAAATAACTGCACACTGCTGTAGCCTGTTGTGGCACAGTATCATATTTTAGCCACTAGCTGCGAACACAAATAATCTTCAGTGTTCAAGCATTTTTTGGTTGATTTGAGCTTAAACACTGGGGGAAACCCAGGCGTAGTTTGACAGGTTTTAATGAAAAGTGATCTGGATTTAAATCTTTAGTGTAGTCGCACTAGACTTGTCATGTAAATGTAATGTTTGCGTCATTATAATCTTGTCAGCAACCAGCCCCTGTCTCAAGCAATTTCCTTTTTATTTTGACACTAAGGGCCCAATCTTGTGTTTCTAAACGCAGACTGTAGACGAGAGGTGTAAAAAAATGTTTAGTCTATATTACTTAATATTTAAACTAGGTGGTGCCAGTCGTGTGTGTATGCGCGCACCTAAACACGGAGTGCATGTGTGTCATCATCACTTGCCGCTAAACTGCAGGCTGTAGACACTCCACACCTGTATGGTTACATCCTCCAAAAACACATGAAATCTGCGTGGCTTTGTAAAGGTTTCTCCGAGTCTTGCAGACCTGGCTGGATAAAGGCTGCACAGACTCCCATGGCGATATTTTGCACCACAGTGGTCCCTCCCCAAGCTTTACCTCCTACAGTTTGTACTAGACTGGGATATTTTCCTTTACTGTGGGGGGCACACGTGCTGGTGTCTTGATCACATTTCTGCGGCGTTGAGTTAGCTCCAGGCTCTTTAATACCGGCGCTAGAGCCTGACCATCAATATATTCGAGAGCTGGACAGTGTTTAACTCACAGTGGAAGAAAGTTTGTTGTTTGTCCTGCGAACGCTTAATAAGATGCTTGAGGCTGCACACAATATTAATGTAGAGAAGAGGAGAATAAATAGGAAGCGCTCGTTTTTAGTCAGTGCTGTTCATAGCAGGGGGGAAGATCGGGCCCTATATGTCCACATAGTAACACACAACTTCCCTTTAGGTCCACCTTGGAGGCGGGATCTGGGTGGAAGAGGAGAAGTGGCACCAGCTGCAGCGCACCCAAGGAGACTCCAAATTCACAAAGAACCTGGCAGTGATGATATGGGGCACTGAAACGCTTAAGAACCGCAGTGTGACAGGAGTGGCCACCAAAAAGAAGAAAGATGCCCTGCCCAAACCTCCGCTATCTCCCAGCAAGCTCAAAATAGTCAGAGGTAAGATCCAAAAGGAAAATGCAAATGTGTAAATGTGCAAAACAAAAACAAAAAAGTTTACCACTAAAACTTGATAAGGTTTTCTTGTCCTGCTCCTTACCTCTAGAATGTCTGTATGACAGAGTGTCTCAAGAGACAGCTGACAGTGCCGAGATCACACAGAGATTGTCCAAAGTGAACAAATACATTTGTGAAAAGATCATGGACATCAACAAGTCCATCAAGAATGAGGAGCGTCGGGAGTCCAAGCTGCTCATCAGACAGACAGTCAAAATGGAAAACTACACCTATGATGGCATGTAGTGACCAGCTGTCGTCCGCCATCGCCTTCTACCCAAACCGCCCAGGATAATGAGAGGACTTGGCATTGTGGGTTTGGGGGAGTTTTTTCATCTTTACTTTCTTTACAACATGGGTTCATAGGCAGACATGTTATGGCTCTAGAAGTTACAAAAGTACATCAAATTCTGTGGCATACAAATTGGCCTGCAGACTGCTTTACCCACTGGTCAGTAAACATGTGAACTTGTACAATATGAGGAGGGATGTGTGTTTTTTAAGATTTACATTTAGGGTGGAATCGAGATGTGTTGTACTGGTTCATATGTATTTTGTCCTGAGTGATAATATGTGCTTGTTAAATTGATTATTGTTCTGTGTCAGAACATTCAGTAGTTTTGAAACTTTTAAAAAGTGTGTCTCTAAAGAAAAAGTCATATAAATCTATCCAGACAATGATGCTACCTTGATAAAGGCCTTTGAGGTGAAGAGTCAGCGACATCCTTAGATGGTCTGGGTAGGTTCTGTAGGCACCTTCCACAAATGAGCATCTGGCTCTTAAATGTCCAGATTTTAATGAACTATAGCCATATATTATTCTATGTTGCTTTGAGAGATTATTAGTGACTGTATCCCCTGAACTATGAGTGACTTTGAGAGCACAATCATGATGCGACGCACTTGTGTTCTAACTGAAAGTTTACTGTTAAATACACTGTTGGTACATGCATGGGTAAGCAGAGACAGGCCTTAAAGGATTTGATAATGCCAGGCCCAGTGTCGTCTGGAGTTTAAATAAACTGTGATTGTAGATTTATAGTAAGCTGAAGCACTTTGCAGTGAGAATGTGGACATGTGAGGTACTATTGTGTGATGCACAGATAAGACTGCGCTGAGCCAGATTGCAGTCCTCTGCTGCTGTCAGAAGACACTGCTGCTCAGGACAAAGAGGACAGTGTGTGAAAGCAGGGCACAGCTCTGCAAGGGTTATCTTTTGTCAGAGTAGTGGTGACTGTGGGTAAAGCTGTCTGAAACTTCATTTGGCTGCTAAAATTGTCTGGGCCATACCAGCCATATAACAACTCTGTGTTTTTTAAGCACACCACTGGGTATAAAGAAAGGTTGCTTCAGTGGACATTTCTGTTTGAGCCATGCCACCAGAACTTTGGAAACATCCTCTCATACTTCTTTTATAGATGCTTTTTTTCAAGTTGCTTTATTGTTTTGATCCAGAATGGTTTGCTTGGCTGTCTGCAGGCTGGAACTAAATGCTGCAGATTGAAATCTCAACTGTGACCTAGCTGTGGCTAACTGTGAATCTGAGCAGAGCTGCCCGTCGAGCCTTTCCTCCCCACTCTCATCCTAAAACTCTTTGTTTTACTTCTCTTGTTTTTCTCTGTCTGTTTTCCTTATTTTCAATTTTCAGACCAGCCTTTTCTTTTCAAGTTTCCTTTTATATTTAGATGTTTTTGTTCATGCCAGACCATGTTATTTTCATACTTGTTCTGGTTACATTCATGTTCAGTTCATTTTAGCTCTTGTTCCAGTTTACTTTTTTACACTTATGTTTGTTTTACCAGCATTATTTAAACTTGCTGTTATGTCCAAATGAAGATATTAACTTTAAAACAAAAAGTCGCACCCAAAAATCCAAACGGACTTAAAAACGACCAAATCAAGAAATCTGATGAATAATGTCTTGACAAACCAGTGTGCTTGTGAAACTAAGATGCAGTAGTTGGATCAAAACAAATCATTGACCCTAAAATGCACTTTACTCTTGTGGGGAATTTGATGAATTTGAAGAAACTTGTTCTTTAATTTAATGTAGATTAAGGCCTAACAATCATTGTATTATCACTAAGCACGGTTATTCTTTTATGGCTAAATAAGGTATGGGCTCAGATGGTCAAATCAGTAGATCCATCAAATACCAGTGCTTAATAATGTTATTACAATTTTTAAATATAGTGTTTTTGAACAATTACTGTAAAATACTAAACTTGGCAAATTGACAAAGTGCTGCCATATTTAGTCTCGAGTCCAAAAGATTTTGTACCTTGTATGAAATGTGCACAGTGTCTGGAATATGTGCTTTAACTTAAGGTGTCAAGATGCTGGGATGTGTATGATTCTATAGAGTTAAGTGCGTATTTTTACTATGATAATGGTGTAAGCCAAAGTATTGATTGCTGAGATCAAGGTGATGCTAACTGAGGGGTGAGCAAGGTTTGCACAAAAATAACCAATGCCAATTAATATTAACAATGGCATATTCTGACATTTTTAGTGGTTTAGTCTAGTGTCCTTCTCACAGTGTCCTAGCCTTCGTTTCCCTGTATAAAGGGTTTACATGCATTGGCATGTGATAAAAATACATGCTGCTCAAAAAAGAAGATATCTGCTGTGCAAAGCAAGCTCGCTTTTTGATTCGTCTTGTATTGTTGTTTTTCTTTGTTGTTCAATGCCAAAAGGAGGTGTGGTTAAAGTTATGCTTTAACAGCATTAACAGAGCTATTACATTGTGTGAAATGTCAACTTGTTTCTCAAATCTGGATTCCTGGAGCGCAATTAAGCCTAATTCTTTAACTAAAACCATCTTTAGAGGATGAGCCTCTACGGAAACCCGTATGTTTTAACCTAGATTTCGCGTAAGCTGCAATGGCATAGCCAGTCTCTAAATATTCAAATCACTTGGAGAAGCGCAGCATCAGTACAAGCAGCAGTGCATGTGAAACCAGTGCATTGTGGACGAGTTTGACCTTTGAACTCAATGGCAGAGCTCCTATGTGCTCACTGTCAAACTCAAGTAGCGATAGGCAGGAAATGTAACCTCAGTGGTCTGTGGCCCTCGTCACTGCCACACTTATTCCTGACTTTTCTCTGGACTGGATTTTAAAATGCACGTTTCAGTACAAGAGGAAACCCTGTCCTCAGCTCTGGTGTTGGCTTTTGGCGTGCACTCCTGTCAGAGGAGCTATGTGCGCTTTGTGACAGGCTGTTTGGGGGAAGAGCTCAGTTTTAGTGGTGTAAGGAAGAGTCCATCTGACGGTGCACCAGCCTGAGCTAACACAATACTTTGAGCCTCAGAATCAACTGAGAAAAACTGAGGAACACACTGTTAGGACTATGTATTATGGTCTTAAGCTATCAGTAACTTTGTATACAATCCACAAACCGGTTCTACTTCATCTAACTTCACCGTCCTACCTCATTGTTACTCTGGTGTTTGTCAGTGACTGTAAACTATGTGTGTATAGTATAAAAATATATAGAAAAGGTATACCTGATTACTCTCAACATGTACAGCTTATAACTTGTAAAACACCTCAGTACACAATATCATTCTTAGGATTAATCCGTTTTATTACTTGCTTCAAAATGCTGCTGTAAGGGGGGGTCCGTGTGAGGGTCGTCTCTGAGTATATCTTCGCTCTTTGCTCTATTGTGCAGTTGAACTCGGTGGTTGTGTTCCGTCTCTGTATTGCATTCTGAGATTTTTACTGGTCGACGGTGCTACCAGCAAACAGTTCAAACGTGATCTGTATCTCGGACCTCAAATGGTGCTGTTTTTCTATGTTTTTATCCTCATACACCTCTCTGTGTTAATATTCAGGTGTGTCAATCGCCATTATCCCCTCAGCTTACTCAAACTATAATGACAAATGTTCAAAGCCAAAATGTTTCGCTCAACGATAACCCTGCTTTTACTGTATCGACTATACGCTATCCATCCAAATATTGTAGATAGTTACTTCTGTATCCTCAGCTGTGAGTTTGACGAGTACCTCAATGACCTTCAATGGATGCATCTGCTTCTAACACCTCTCGTCTACAATACCATAATGTTGCAGTATATTTTAGAAATATGCATCTTACTAGATCAGGTTACACTCTAGTTCACCAGATAAGCTCACTTTCTGACTAATCTTATGGGTACCACTGTTCACTGGCAACTTGTTGTCTAAGGATTTCAATACATCTTGTTGTTATGAGAAGATTCCTTTGGCAGCTTGCAGATATTCTCGAAAAATTCTTCACATTTAAGTATTTTTTTATCAAATGAAAAAAAAATGCGCTCAAAATATTGGCTAGCTGTGAGTTTAAATCACACATGGAAGTGGTGCCAATGGAATCTTTCTCTGTCTTCTCAATGTGTTGTCTGCTTCTTCTTTTTTTTTTTTACCTTTAAAAGGAAATGTTATGGAGAAAAAAAATCTCTACTGTGAGCAGTGTGTAAAAAAAAAAAATAAAACACAAAGGAAATGAAAAAAAAGCACTTAAGCCATTCGTTGGACTCTTGCTTTGGTCCAGGGAGAGATTTGTGTGTGACTCTTTCTATGCAGGTGTAGCATTGTGATCACCTGAAACCACATCACTGTCGGGTAGAGGGGAGTCAGGGAGAACCTTTTTGAATGTTTCTGCACAGCCTTGAGATTGTGAATGAGACAATGGCGAGATGACAAATCCAAGCAGAACTTTAAACGGCGTATGTTAAGCGACGCGCTTTTGTTATGTGTAGCTATAACAGGGTTCTTTCTGTATGTTATAATCGTGAAAAGATTCTCAAGACGATTGCAGGTAACGCTCCCTCGCCCCACTTTAAGCTCCCAAAGGCAACCAAACATGAACAGAAATGTGATTAGTCTTTGCCATATAAGAGTGTACATGTCTTTGCTGAACCGGCCACACCTCTGCTAACGCGAGCAGCTCCTTGGCGCTTAGCATCCTGTTCTGTGTTTCTCTTGCTGCATTCAGGAGCACCTGTTTAATGTATAGATAAAACAAATAAATCAAACTTTTATTCAATCAACCTACTTGGTCTGTTTTTCTTTTTTTTTTTTATGTATTCAGTGTCGTCCATGTTTCTCCACTGCACATGTACAGGTGAAACTCGGGGAAATTAGAAAATCGTGAAACAGTTCATTTATTTCTGTAATACAACTTAAAATGTGAAACTAATATATGATATTGTATAGACTCATGGCATGAGAAAATGCGAATATTACATGAAATCAATAAAAAAAAAAGATTTTAAACAGAGAAATGTAAGTCTTCTGAAAACTATAATCATGCTTTAGTACTTGATCTGGGCCCCTTTTACTTGAATTACTGCCTTAATGTGGTGGCGTGGCATGGATGCTATCAGCCTGTGGCACTGCTGAGGTGTTATGGAAGACCAGGATGCTTCAACAAGAGGAATATGACATCTGAAGCCCATGTCCAGGATCCGTCTGTGTGGTGGCTCTTGATGCACTGACTCCAGCCTCAGTCCACTCCTTGTGAAGGTCCCCCACACTTTTAAACGGCCTTTTCCTGACAATCCTCTCCAGACTATTTCCTTTGCATGCCATGAGAACTTTCACGATATTCTAATTTTCTGAGTTTCACCTGTACTTTCTGAATTCTTAATGCATTCTAAGACAAGGTTCCCAACACTGTTATGACAGTTCAATCCAAAAATACTTTTCAACAAATGTTTCCATGACCTTATAACCAACTGCTTTATATGGAGCCATATACACAATAAGCTAATACTTTTCCAGAAAAGTAAATTTAGTCAACTTTAACTGTCCTTGATTTGGTTTCCATCACCACCTTTCTTCCACAGGCCATCTAACCACCATAAACTTTGGAAGAAATATGGTCTATGTCATTAATCTCACTTTCTAACAAGCTCCTTTTTTATAGCTAGAATAAGACTGGTTGTGGTTTTATTGTTCTGTTTGTTTTGTGTGAGTTTCAGTATTTTTACTTGAAAGTTTTTCTTTCCCCTAACACCGTGTTCTTTCAGCATAGTATTCCACCCCAATCTGTGTATTTAAGAAAACTAAATGGAGGTTACGTCAGAGCAATATCTGGGAGCACACACCTCCTTCAGCTCTCAAAAGTGTTAATTTTCTTTACCGAATTGCTGGTTTGCCGTGCCCAAAGAAGTTTTCTTTTCAAAATGATGGCAATGGAAGTCTAATGGATTTTACAAAACCTTCATGACCCAGGGCTAATGCAAATTTTGCAGCACATGGTAACTCCGAAAACTTAATCTACATGTGAAAATTAAAATGGAAACTTTTGGCTTTTGCCATGGTAGGCACTGTTTTTGACATAATATTTTGACAGAGGCGCTGGAGTCTATACTGACCCAAACATGGAGGTTTTAAATTGTCTTAACAGTTTGTTTAGACTTTAGGACACACACTACCGCTCAAATGTTTGGGGTCACTCACAATGTCGTTATTTTTGAAAGAAAAGCACTGCTTTTTTCAATGAGGATAACAATAAATCCAAAATACAGTCTAGACATTATTAATGTTGTGAATTCCACCTGGAAACGGGTGATTTTTAAAGGCGCATTTCTGGCAAACATCACTCCAATGTGTTAGCTAATCGTTTTATAGGGTAATTGACGATTAGAAAACCCTCATGCAATTATGCACTACTGAAAACTGCTGTACAGAGAAGCTATAGAACTAGCCTGGGTGACCCTAAGTTTTAAAACGGTGTAGCTTCAAAGCTCTATCTTCAGGCTTTAACATTATTAATAAAAAGGACAATTTTGAAAAAGCCACTAATAATTTCCAAATTATCCAGAGTAAAGGTGATTGTGACTGTGTTCAGACTGTGCCCCAAGTTTCTCATGTGTAACCCATTCCATTGCTGAGACCAAACAGTTTGTTTGTGCTGAATATGGCCACCAGTAGTTGCCGGATTTTGCGCCCTGTCCGTGAGTTTGTTTCTACAAGCGAAATTATGTTCGGATTGTTTGCCAAGTTGGAGTTGTGTACCCCATTCTAATGTCAAGATGGGGGTGACGGGGGCAGAATTAGAAAACCAGCAGTTGCCGATATTGTTTTGATTAAATGTTAATTTAGGTGCTACTTAGACAGTCAAATATGTTATGAAGTGGTAGACATGGCCAACAATATAACCTTGAAGTATATCAGCATATTGTTCTGTGAGTTCATTTTACTTGAACAAAGCCTTTTTGTTAAATGCTGATATAAAGCCTCTTGCTCCTTTGGTGATGGCTACTTTATCTCTTCTGGCATCTCATCTATTCCCGCCATTTTCCTCCCATTTAAACTGCTCGTCAACTTCCTTGTTCCACACCTCTCCCCAGTCTAGGGCCCTGATGCATTTCCATACATTATTGCCCCTGTAAGCAAGTGTGTCATGCGCCTTGGCTTTTCCTGCAGCCCAAGGGGACTTCTCAATGTCATTATCGCTAAAGCCTGCCACATGCCTGTAATGTATTGCCGCCTGTCTTTATTGGCAACGCGATGATTCAGTGCTGGTGATGATGGATTGGTCGCGCCTGGGATCGGGCCGGGCTCACCAAGTCCACAGTTTGACGCATAAACACTGTCCTCCTCGTGCACCCCAGTACCTACAGACATGCGTATTTAAGTCACATACAGTCTAATGAATAAGTTAATTTAAAGTCATTCTCCGGCGGCTCTCAGCCAGACACGGTGTGTGCAGCAGCAGTGTGATGTATGGCGGTAATGGATTCTCTTTATGGCTCTGTTTGTGTTTTGAATGTAAAAGATCTACTATCTTTTGTGGGAAGAGAAGACGAATGCAGTACCACATACTTTTAAACTTGGGCTTAGACACTGAAGGTCCTGAATGTTCATCAGAACACCCCACACAGACACAGCTGTATGTTGATTTAAAATAATAAGCCAGAGGCCCTGACTGTCGCAAGCTACCTGCAATGTTACTAGAGCAGGCACTGGATGATGGCTCTTTCTCAAAGTGCGTCCCTTACAGAGCTTCCAGGATGATGAGTGACACTTTTCCTCCAGTATTGTTTAATAACACGCTGCATTCATCCTGAAATCAGTTTTGAACAAGTTCCCTGAAGCTCACACATCCCCAAAACATCAGTGATCCACCTCCGTGTTTCACTGGAGGAATGGTGTACCGTTTATCAGTGGCCTTGTTTACTCCTCCAAATGTAACGATTACGGCTGTGGCCAAAAAGGCTCATTTTGGTTTCATCATTCCAAATTTCATTGGTTCAGAAATGTTGAGGCTTGTCTCTCTGCTGTATATTGTAAATGGATACTTTGTGGCATTTGCAACGTAATGGCTTTCTTCTGGCGACTCGACCATGCAGCCCATTTTTCATCAAGTGCCTCCCAGTTGTGCATCTTGAAACAGCCAAATCCTATCTTTTGGTTTTTATTTACATCCACAATATTCCTGCCAGTTGTTACTGACATTTTGTTGGACCTAACTGTGGTTTGGTTTCAACAAAATCCTGCATTTTCCACTTAGAGTTTGAACACTGCTGATTAATACTCTCAGTACCTTGAAATGTTGTAACCCTTTCCCATTTTATACAGTTCAACTACCTTTTCTTGCAGATCCTCTGATAATTATTTTGCTTTCCTCAGAAACGTAAGTGCAGCACTGAATGAAAAGGGAGCCCAGAAACTCACTGACCTTTTATACACACACAATCATTACAAACACAGATCACAGGTGAGGATGCTGACCTTTAGTAGCCATTCAACCCCCTTTGTGTCAACTTGTGTGCATATTATCAGGCCAAGATCACCGGGGTATGTATACTTTTGATCGGGGTCATTTTGGTAGTTTCTTTTTTCATTATGATTTAAAAAGAAAGAGCAAACTCAGTTGTTTGACCATAACTGACAAACTATAAGTGAAATGTGTGATCATTCATATTCTCTGACAAATAGTCAAACAATTAAAAAAGTAGCACAGGCCTCTCGGATGGGCCGACAGGGCTGGAAACAAAGACTGGCTGGGTCTGGTGCAGATCAGTGCCCCAATGGACTCAGCCCTGGATATACACTGTGCAAATACAGTGGGAACCAAATGTTTACATACACTATATAAAAAGACACATATGCATTTTCTGACATGAAACCAGAATTAAATTTTACTTTTTTAGGTTAATTCGAATTTTAAAAAGAGAAGAGGAGAAGAAGAATATATTGTTTTTAGATATATATTTTTTTTACTTTTTACAAAGTCAGAAGTTTATATACAGTACACTAAGATTACTTTACCTTTAAACAATTTGGAAAAGCTCAGATGACAATGTCTTTGTGCCTTGGAAGCACAAGTCTGGTTAATTTCCGGGTGCAATTTCAAGACGCCTGACGGTGCTACGTTCATTGGTTCAAACAATTATACGCAAGTATAAAAAGATGGAATGTCCAGCCATCATACAGATCAGAAAGAGGGCGGGTTTTGTGTCCCAGACATGAACGTGCTGTTTTCTGAAATGAGAATATCAACCCAAGAACAAATGCAAAAGACCTGGTGAAGTACAGTACCGACATGGGCTGAGAGGGTACTCTGCCAGGAAGAAGCCCTTACAAGTTCAGTAATGCAAGTTCCTAATAATGAACACTATTGTTTACTATTTTTTTTTATTGAAGAACCTGTTTCAGCATACTAACTTTTACCAAATAAACAATAAAAAGGGTGAAACCATTGCAATAATTAACATTTGTATTATTCAGTTTCTATTGAATATCAAAGCCTCATGATTAAGAGTTATCTACTTATTGTTCTGGAGAATGTGCATATTCAATATCTTGGCAAAATGTTGAAAGCCTTGGCAGTAAAGCTAAGCTACGTATGTGCAATGTGACCCAACCCACCCCGTACTCCCCTAATGAATAAAAGCACGCTGACTACAGCCTTGATGTTCAGTAAAAAGCCGAAATTGCTTCAACTGTGATCTGTTCATTTGTCTTAGACATATGTCAAAGAGCCTCTAACAAAACAGCTACTTGAGTCACACCAAAGTGGAAGGATAGTCTTTTTTAGAGATTTTAACTGCAGATCCTCTAAGCTCGTCTGTTTCTACTTGTGTAATATCCTCAGCTTGAACAAAAAGTTAATTACTTTGTCTCTTCTTGAGTTTTCTATCGCTGAGTTTGTTTAAATCCCTATTTGACCTACCCAGATGCTTTGCTTATCTTGCTGTATTTCTCCCCGTGGCGCCAAAATCATTCTCATAATTATAAATAGCAAAAGTTTATAATTTCATCTGCTTTCTGCTTTCAGTGTTTCATAAGCTGAGCACTTATTATCTAATTTTCCTAAAGTTTGTTTTTGTTTCCCATTTACAGTGATCTCGTCCAGTGCTGGAAGTTATGTGTATCTTCCTTCATTAACTTTATTGCAGGATTCATTGTAGTCTTTGTTTCTGTTCTCTAGAAGTGAACTTGAACCACGACTTATATGTGCTTGGAAACTGGTGAGTGGGAAAACGACGTACTCTGCTCACAGTAGTTACCCTTCAGGCTCCATGGTTTTGTTGGACGCCACATGTACACACTCATGTACTGTACAGCACAAATGGTGCACATGTGTGTCTTAAATGGCCTCTATTAATGCAGACTGCTCCCCCAATTAACACAACTCAAAGTGATGATGAATTTTATATTCTCTGAACATTTAAGCTAATTATGGTCCAAATGAAGCAGGTTCCAGAGAATCAGCGTGGCAGGGGCTGCCAATGGCGCCCAATGTCACTGTCACAGTGGCACCACCCGCCTCATCATTTTCTGCTGTTTAATATTCATGTGCAGCTCTGCTCCTGACTCACCTCTCCCATCTCCTTGGTCTCAGTCCTTAACCTGTCTCCTCACACCGTCTCCCCTTGTCTCTGATGTGCTCTTAACATTCGAATGGACTAATTGAACTAATCACAATTTAATTATAATTTAATGTAGTAAATAAAGCTTGTTACATGCCTGGATATGTTGTTTTGGATTTCAAGGACAATCAGTCTGAATGTCCAACGGAGTCAACCTCTGCTGATGGACTTTCTACTGCAGATATTCAGTCCAGAGAAGAGCAGCAATGGATTAGTCCATGATCCTAAACATAGCCTACTAGTGTTATTTCGCTGGGCCCATAATCCTAAATATGTCCAGGCAGTACCCTTAAGAAGACAAACACAGAATAATGACAGATTCAATTTTATTTCCGTAACTCTCCTTTAGATGACAACAGCTGCAGCATATTGAGCAGGTTTGAATCAACAACATCTCGTAAATTTTATGTCAGATCACTCATGTGTGGATGAGGTCCATTTACCATTCATGATCATTACTTATGTAGATGATAAAACATCAGAAGACGTTTGGTGTAATCCTCACCTCTTCCACATACCTGTGTAGGATGCCTCCACTGTCACCACCTAACTCAACACAGTTTTACACGCCGTGCAACTACCCGGTTTTGGAGCCCGCTTGTAGACATAAGTATCAAATAGAGTGAAATATGTAGAGTTGAGCTGTATCATTTGGAAATTAGTTTGACTCTGTGTGTCCCAAAGCATCAAGGTGAGAAAACATCCATCCATTATGACTTTAGGCTACTGTTCCTTTTCTACAAAGCCTCACCTCTTTAGTCTTTTTCAAAGTGTCTGTTAGAGGGGCCTCACGCTATTGACTTGTTTGTCGTTTTTTTATTTTATTTTATGAAATGAAGATACCTGATAGTGTTTGATGTCAGCTTATAGCTTTGTCCATCTCCCCTATTAAACAGATTAGATTTACCTCCTTGTAATCAAAGATGAATGGCGCAGGTTTGTTTGAGTTTGTGTGCACATTTATCTCCGACTGCCCAGACTAAACAAATTAAAACTGATGAGGACCTCGGGTTTAAAAAGGGAAAAAGAAAAAATGTGCCCAGAGACAGAAAAACAATTTAATTTCTCATTTTATATGGTAGCAACGGTCATTTAGCCGCCGCTCTTTATTTAAATGGTAATGTGAAGCGGGCTGAACAGGCGAGGAGAATCAGTGGGAGAATAGAGGGGGGCTTCAAACCGCGGCGGGCTGTTCGAGCCTATGGACTTTATCAGTGTCTGCCCTGCTGCAGACTGGCTTACAGGCTGAGACGGGACGACTGAGAGACAAGGAGAAGGCGCCTCAGTTCCACCCTGAGTAATTGGGTGAGATAAATTAGACACACTTGGTCTTGCCTAATGCACGTATTTGAAAAGGATCATTTCAGCCAGACCAAACCCTTCTAAAATAGTTTACTTTACCTGTAAAATGCTACATTTGGTGCAGCGCTGTGATGTTCCTATTTGGTATTTTTCTGGATCATAATATTGGTCTCTGTCTATTATTTTAGATGTCAGCCTTTGTGGATCAAGTGATGTGGTTTGTGCTTTTGGGGAATAACATGTTTCTGATCACTATTGGCCTCCACGCTTTGTCTAGTCGCAGCAACAAGAGAGGGCATGCATTCACACCATTTTCATTCTAAATAGAAACCTCAAGGCCCCCCCCCCCCTGTCATAAATCTTGTCTTTTTAATGCACCACTCAGCATAGGTCTCAGAACTGTCTCACAACAACAACTAGTTAGGGCAGCAGGGTGGGGGCTTGCTGATGGGGGGGCTACTGCCCTCTACCAACTGGCCATATTATACCCTGGCTTTTTAAGGCACCTCACTAAACAAGACAATAATAAATATAATAAAAATAATCACATATACATTTCTATTTTCGTGCTATGTCTTCTTACTTTGGAAGTCTTGTAAATCTCATGTGATTTTCCTCTTGTAAAACATGAATGCTTTTCTTTATCAATGCTGCTATACGTAAGGTTATTGTGGACAATTGTAATTGTTGAAAGGACATAATTATGATTCATGGATGGGCACACCCACAGGGTTGTGTGTGTGTGCCTATGTATGGAAATGAAACTTGTCATTCATGAATTGCTTGTACGTAAACAGGTACATGCACGCTTCTGTTGCACATGTGCCTGGATAACTCTGGAATTTGTAATGCTAAGTGTTATATTGTATGAAATCACGATGCAGCTTGTATCACCGTTATTATTTACCTGCAGCTGGACACATGCGTTTCAGTTATGTATATTCTCAGTGTTATGATGGGCCTTTTCTTTTGAAAGGACTTACAATTATGTTTTATATTTCTAGAATTAATCTGAAATGCATGCAAGTACTTACTTTGAATGGGGGGTAGGCATTTATAAGCTTTCTTGCTTCGGCCTACTCCTTTTGGGTTTTATTTTATTGCAATGATGTAATCATGCAATTTATGTTTTATATAGTGCTCAAATAAACACACTAAACTAAAGTTGACACTCGTTAGGCTTCTAGATGTAAACACTGGCTTGGTTTGTTTTGTGTAACTGATTTAAGATTGTTCATCTTTAACCCACTCCCAGAGCAAACTGAGGCGTATCTGTCCCCCTTAGCCGTCACCTCCTGTGTATGGTTAAGAAACACACGCTTTGCACTAATGACCTGGTGTTAATGAGAGTCTTGTTTGGAGCTGTGAAATGACCCGGGGGCGGGACACACATCCACACAACTGCACGTTCACAACAGAGGGTCAACCACGGTCCACAGTCAGCTGTGGCATGCGACCAATGGGGAAAATCATCGTGTTTTTATTTCTGACAATTACAATTACTCGTAAACATATTGCATCATCTCTCAGTGAAATATATGGATGCTACAGTGTTGATACAAAATCAATTACAATTATCAAAGCGTTTCCTTCCTTCTTGATAGTGATCTCAACGTACATCTTCACAATCTTCGTCTGAACTTTAAAAAATTAACACATTTGTGATTCAAGCTGCACAGACAGATGTTATTACCCAATATAATAGGGTCCTCTCTGTGGCTGGGATGAATAAGAGTGTGTTTTTGAGTACGAGACAACAGATGGAAGTAACATGCATTAGTCCCGTGGCCGTTCTTAGACATTCACTGTGCCAAACAAACAGAAAAGACTGTAATAAAATAAACACTGTCCGCTCTGTAGGTGCCTGTTGAACTGCAATGTAATTAGCTAATGAGCCAATCACATTTGCTCATTGTGTTGTGAGCGGATTTGCTCAGAGAAACTGCTGACAAAACATGACATACCAACCTGCAAATTGTAGTTGATAAGAAGAAATTCAGCTCAAACTGTTTGTCTCTGATCCCTTTTCTTTTATTTTTGAGCTTACGTGTCCCTCGCGAGTGTTTCCCAACCTTTTGCACCCTCTGTTAGTCTTGCTTTACTTGTTGACAGCGCCGGCGTGATCAAGCTCGCTGTGTGCGCAGAGACCATTCGCCGGGTGTGGGGGGGGGGAGAAAAAAACTCCTGTGTGCAAGAAGCCAAGCTGTGGCACGACTATAGCTTTGTGTGTGTGTAAGCAAAGGAGACTGCAGAGCTGACAGTTCGCCAGCAGCCTCGCACCTGCACCCCGGGGCGAGGCGCTGATATGTGATGGAAGTGAAGGAAAGAGGAAGCGAGGGCAAGAAGAAGGAGACATAGAAATAAGCAGAGGAACGCAGGGGCGGCTTAGCTCTGACACCCAATTCCTGTTTTGTTTGTCTTTTGTTTCTCATGGTTGTGTGTGCGTGTGTCTGTGTGTGGGTGTGTGTTTGTTTGTGTATGTATAAGGGGGCGTGAGTGGTGACAGGCAGGGCAGCCAGGAGAGCCAATTGTATTGATGCATTCTTTCACAGGTAACTGCCAACACTCGGGCGCAGCCAGGGCCTCATTTGTCTGACTCAAGGATGTGGCGAAATGGCATGACATTTTATTCTCGTCTGGCACACATACACACCTGTACCCCGCCTCCTTCCTCTCAGAATAGTACACAGAACTGTTTATCTATGGGTTAATCAGACAGCGCCAGCAAAGTGTGTAAAGTTCAGTGTGTTATCAATGATTTATAGAGTCTGTGCAGACTCGATCAGCACGACGTCAAAACAATTTGGCGGTGGCACGGTGGAGCTGCAGTTGGCTCCCTCACGAAGGTCATAGGTTTGATCCCACCCACATTTCTAGCCAGTTCCATGTGTGCGCTAGTACTGATGGTATCCCGGCGCAGGCTTTGTGCTGGATGTATGGCGTGTTGCGTCATCTTAAGTCCCCCCTCTTTACATTCATTAAGTCTGTTGATCATTTGACAGCGCTGTTGAGCACGCCGCTGAAACTTATCGCAGCTCTCTGGGGAGTCATTCTGTGGCATGTCAGCCAAACTCCATGACACTCAGCAGCGCACCGCACACTTCTCCTTCGCTGAATAATTGAAATACATTGCATTGAAAATTGAATACAGTCAATGTGATTTGACAGCGGGTTGCTGAAGTTTGCATTTGGTATATAGTGGGTTCAGGAAGTTTTCATACCTTTTTTTTTTATCTTACATTATTATGTTGATTGAAGTCTAAAGTTGATCAAGCTATTTTTCCCCCTCAATTCTTAAAAATAAAATAAAAATTACACACCTTTGAAGTTGTTCCTTTCTGTGTGAGGGACGGAGTTTATGAGCAAACGTTTTAACAGCATGATTGAGAGCAGTGAAGGTACGTATTTGTATTTTTATTGTATCATTGTTGAGTAAGCAGTATATGTGTAATACTAATAGAAAGGAAATGTATGATTTTAGTACCAGGCTGCTAATAAAATAGAAATCACAAAAAGAAGTTTGAAAACTGATCCCACATACAGTATTAGTTTAAACCGTTCTTGCAGGTAGGGATGTTTCATGTTTTTCCACTGGTTTTGCAGCACTGCATTGACCTACTTGTGCGTCGGACAGATGGGAGAGGGTTAATTGAAGATGACATGTGTCCAGTGCTTGTGTGTCCCCAGATAACACACCCATATGCTGGCGTCGCCTTGTTTAGCCCCAGTGCTATCTCAAATCCACTTTTCACACCAGGAAAGTGAGGGGGAGATATTTGCTGGTGGGACGCTGGCTGTCAGCACTTAATCTGCTGTTTTGCGTCCGGGCTTTTGCAGATCGTGTTTGGTGTCATGTTGGTGTTATGTCTGGGCACACATCGTCATGCATCTTGTTTGCTCACTCACTATCAGCGCTACAGTGGAAGAGGGTTCTGTGTGCTCTGCCACAATTTTGGCTTCTCCAACGTCTGCTGCTGTTCAGGCGACTGCCCAGTGTAAGATTGATAACTTCAAAAAATTATAACAAAACTCCTTAATATAATGTAATGTTTGTGTCGTATGATGCGCCATATGGGCCATATGTAGCATGACCCTTCTATAGATTTTGAGTTTCTTTTCAGGCGTTTTCTGTTTAAGTCAAAAAGTTCAATTGGAGTGAAGAAGAACTTACATTTTGACCAATACGAAGAACCAACTTAAAAAGGTTCAAAAGATGTATTTTAGTTATTTCTAGAGTTCTCCCTTTGACAAATATCAGTTTGAGTGGCTTACAGTCACATTGGAGGTGTGCCATTGTCACATGAACACTTCACTGTTTGTGAAACTCAAAACATAATCAAACTTTTTTTCTGACTCTACACCTCATAACGCCATAGTAAGCTTTGCCATGACATGAACCAAATCTACAGGGTGATCCTTTTTTCTTTTTCTTTTTGTGGAGTGTAATTGTGTCTTTATCATTTCTCCAAAAGTGGTAAGCTACAATATTAAAGTATCTATGAAGTGTTCGGTTGAATTCAGCAGTAATGACGTGCAGCTCTAGTCCTGTGTTTCTTAGTGTGTATTGTTTGTATACAAGAGGCTCTTGTTTTGCAAATACTGTAGCCGCAAATAATTCAGTCATTTATTTGTTATTGTTTTTTTGTTTTTTTTATGAATTTACTAATTTTTGTACTGATTATACAGTAGCCTACAGTAAACAATAGTATATATTATGGCCCCCTGTGAAATTTTTTCTTGGCGCCCTAGGACACCCATGTTATACCAATAGGCATCAATATTACCAACCCCACTGAAATGTAGGCTTTTTTTTTGTGTGGCTTTAATTTAAGGTTTAATTCAATGAGTCACTGTCAGCATGAACTTTTTTCTCAATAAGGCCCCAGAAGTATTCAGTTGTTCTGAATGTTCTGCGTAATGCCCATCTCCTTCACAATCTCGGCAGCGAGTTGGGATTTGTCCCAGCAGACATGCTGTAGACTGGCAGAGTGTTGATCAGGATGTCACTGGGACTATAGGGCACTCCTTCCCCTCACTGTTGTCCTCCTCCTCCAGCTGACAGACAAGGTCAGTGACTCATGCCGCCTGTCTCTCCCCGCTCCTGACAGCCTTTCCTCAGGGATAAAAACCCTGGACAACCCTGCACTCCCGGCACGTCCCGTCACCAATTAATATTGCATCACTATGTTCTAATCTGCTCCCGGTGCAGGGTGTGATCGGGCCACCTGACTCTCTCTGCCTCCCTCAGTATCAGGAGAGGGACCAGCAGATAGCAGGAAAACAGATTACACAGGACGTCGTCCTCGTCCCCTCTGTGTTTTTGTGCTGTGGTGATTTGTCACAGTTTGGGATCTTGATTTATTTTATTTGAGATGTTTTCTGCAGGGCTCCCGCATAATTTTCTGTTTTCCTCCACTCCAGTTTAACTCTCCGTGAAGGACCTTTGAGTGTATTGCAACTGAATTCATTTTATGGACTGGCGGTGTGTCAGACCTGGCTGTTAACATTTGGTAACAAGAGGTTTCTGTCTACATTCTGGTTATAACAAAGTTGTCAAAAGTGGCGCCCCAGTTGCTCACATTGTTGAGTGCATTCATATCAGGGCATACATTTTATACACAATTTTCAATCTGTTATTGTTGTTTAAGGAAATAACATTTGAACTCTGCAAATGTTTTGTTATTATTGTATTAATATTAAGTCACTAATATTGCTCTAATGAGAGGTGAAAGTTTTAAACCTTTGAAGATATACCTGTACTTAGCCCAGATATAGGAAAGGAAAGGAAAGGAATCTTATTTGTATAGCGCTTTTCATATGACACAAGTCACACCCAAAGCGCTTCACACATGAAAGGGAGGGGGTTCATTCACTCCATGCTGATGGTGGTCAGCTACATTTATAGCCACATTTTCCCCTGGGGTAGACTGACAGAAGCGAGGCTGCACACATCTGCGCCAACGGTCCCTCCGACCACCACCAACCACTCACACAGATATAGAGGAAAAGGAATTGTCCAATTTGAAACAAAGTGTAAAATATCTTATGATTATGATTGAAAGATTATTTCGGAAATAAATTGAGGATTATCTGCCTTTTTTACTGGTCTGTTAATTAGACTTTGAGCTTTGTTGTGAACAGCTTCTATGTCTTGAGAACGTGATGTCCCTTCTTACCATAGCACTCAGTAATGCCTCTGTCGTGTGTCTTTGAGGACCGCTCCAGTGTTAGTGTGACCTGGTTTGGGGTCAGCACTCAGCAGTAGCCCCATGTAAACTCTTGTACTGGGACACAGATGCCACAGCACAGCATCATGTGATCGAGGAGTCTGGAGGTCAAAGATCACAAAGGGGCGGCTGCAGCACTCACCTGGCCTCTGCCTAAGCCTGACGGATCTGTACTGGGCCACCCGAGGTGGGACAAACTCATCTGTTCACGGTTATGTCCTCGTGTAAACATGGTCACAGAAACAACAGGATAAATATAGAGGTAAACTAATACATAAACCCCAGAATTATAAAAAGTTATTATCAGTGGTATACATGATATGATATTAACCTTTGGGATATATGCAGACTCATAAGCTCCTGTGTCCATCTCAAATATTTTCATAAATGAGTCTGTGTTCCCGGTGATATCACTAATCTCTCAGAAGTCCTTTGCTATGCCCAATCCCGCCAGACCTTGGAAGCTAAGCAGGGAATGGCCTGGTCGGTACTTGGATGGGAGACCGTTTGGTAACACCAGGAAGCCTAGCGAATGTAGTGTGTGAGTGAGTGGTTGGTGGTGGTCGGAGGGGCCGATGGTGCGGACTGATTGCCTTGCTTCCGTCAGTCTACCCCAGGGCAGCTGTGGCTACAACAGTAGCATACCACCACCGAGTATGGCGTGAATGAATAATGACGACAGTGTAGCGCTTTGAGAAACTTGGTCATACTGGCTTGTAAAGCGCAATCCAAGTGTAAGGCATTATTATTATTATTATTTGTTTGTTTCCCGACATTTTCCTCATCAAAGCCACTAAGAAGGCCTCTAACAAATGTAAACACGCATACTGACATACCATTTCAATACACTCCTCGCCTGTTGTCATAGCGACCCCGTTATTCCAAAACCAATCGACGTGCCGCGGTTACATCAGGACAACCAATCAGCCGCCATCAGCTCGATTACCATTTCAGTGCCCATTTAATTCAATATTCAATCACGCAAAAGACACTCTGAAGTACCCAATTTGTCGGGCAACTGTGAAAACCATCTCTATCATTTTAATTAAGATTTTCGCCTTTTGTTAAACTGTATTTGTACGAGGAGCATGACTCATTTTTATATGTTCCAAACGTCATTTTATTTCCCCAGATAAAGCGCAGAGATGTTATCAGAGTCGTTTGAAGCCAGCGTCAGCAGGGCATGAATTAACAGCAGGTGTTGCGCTGCATCGAAATCCTTTCAAGTGAACTCACGGAGAGATTAGGAATAACTTTTACCTTTGTAATCACCAAAACAATAACGCACTAAAAAAGCGGTTCATTTACAGCCTGAGGGAGGACTTAAATAAAGGGATTCTTTTTCCAATAGGCAGATATTATATCAAAAGCCACGATAATGTCAGATTAATAGACATAGAAAGTCTGACAAATGTTCAAACCGAAGTAATATTTTCTTCAGTGATACTAATGCAGACCCATCGATCAACTTAAGCTGATAATGAAACTCATGGGAATCTCCTCATTGGAGTCAAACAACCACAAAACCGAGAAATTCTCCGCCCATCCCCTGATGCACTGCTGCTTAGAGTTTAAAAGCATTGCGTGTCTGAACCACAGTGTGGGGGGGGGGGGGGGGGGGGGAGAGGAGAAGAGGAGAGTGAAGAAATAGCCATTAGTGGTGCTGATATACAACTGAAAGCTTTTGAAATCACTAAAGAAGAGCTGAACGCGTCCACAGCTCAGTTCAAAGCGAAGCGTCGTCGCGGACCGCAGGACGCCTCTCTCGCCGCCTCAGCTGTGACTTCAGACAAACACGGCTGCTGCGTCTGATAGAGCTGATTTACTTTGAGATGGGAGAATGAATGAGAGAGGCCCACAGGCATCACTTTGTCATGTTTGTACCAGTGTATTATCATTAGTTCAAGATGGAATCGGCTGATTTCATAACTGTCGGAGAGAATGAGGAAGTTCAGTGGTTAAAAATGAAAACCTGACCGACTAAACCAAGGCGCAGAAGCAAAATCCCATTTTTATTCCTATTTTTTAGTGTCTTTTTAATTGTTTTTGTGATCTTTATGATGCGTGATTTCCAATAGCCTTTGACGTTGGTAAACACCTTAAAAAAACAACCATTTGAATTGAACATCATATCAACTAGGACTAAACCAAAGCAAATGGATTTAAACAGATCAAAAACTAAAAACTATCCAGAGTTAAAAACAGCACAAACACTGGACTAAAGATACTAAGGACGAAAAGTGGTCTTAAAGACAAATTCAGGTTAAACTTTTTAACTGCCACCTGAACCGAGCACATTTTCTCCAGTTTGGCATTACCCAAATCTAAAAACTTTTTGAAAGTAAAAAAAAAGAGTCAAAATTGCGACAAAAAAGAGGAGGAACCAAGGATGAAAATGCAACAAAAAAAGCAATGAAAAATTGGGAAAAAAGGACACTGCCTATCTATGCGTTTCCAATGACATGACTCATACTTCCGGTGGCCATTTTGAATACCAAAGTAGCATTATGCAGTACTACAACATGTAACAATATCTCTACTCAGGATGAAAATGACAGACAACTGATTGACAGTGGCATTTTTATGTACTCGTAATCATTGCTTTAAAAGATAATAGTTAAAACACGGCCCCAGAGACGCACATTTATGTGATTTAACCAGCAAATGTGGCACAGACGTAGCAGCTGTCTGTCGAGCTACAGCAGGATTTACTAAAGATCGGCGTCACTCCACAGACTAAATGAACACATCAAAGAGGGAACTGAAAACCTTTCTCTGAGATTTTTACAGTTTGTCATGTCACCAGTCTCAATCTGAGTCAGTGTTGAAGCCGCTCAAGACATTAGCATGCAATCGGTTAGCAACTGTCAATTCTTCAACACGCTAAACACGCGTGTGGCTCACATCTATGAAACTGAGGAAATACTACAGTAACAGCTCAGCTCTGACCTCTGTCACATGTTGTATCCAAGGCTATATGTTTGGGGTCTGGTTCAGGGCTTTCACTTGGAGAGGTCAGAGCTGAGCTGTTGAAGCTAAATGCTAACAGGTAGCATGTTAATGTTTTGAGCAGCCTAAACAATGACTCACTGGTTTCTTCACAAAAATGTGCGCTCTCTGGGCCCATGATTTTACTGTTATCTTCTTGAGCAATGATTACGAGTACATAAAAATGCCACTGTCATCAGTTGTCTTTCATTTATATCCTGAGTACCGATATTGTTACATGTTGTAGTACTGCATAATTCTACTTCGGTATTCAAAATGGCCGCCATAACAACAAAACTCACATGACTGAAAGGCATGTATAGACTGTGAGCTCCAGTCAAGAAGCTTTTAGATTTGGGTAATGCCGAACTGGAGAAAATGCACTAGGTTAAGAGGCTTTAAACCAGGACTAAAACGTGGCCCTAAACCAGAACTGTGATGGCCTGAACGTGGTCTAAACCAGGATCCAGCCCAAAATATACTTCTACTGTATCATGATTAAAGGAATAGGTCACCGTTTTTCCATACTGAGATATGTTCTTACCTGAGCTTAGACGAGTTGATGTCTGGTCTTTGTGCATGTGCTCAGTCACCCAAAAAGACCAAAGATGTTGTTAGTGTTTAGCTTCTCCTCCTCTCCTCTGGGGGCCAAACAGGGGTGAAGTTAGAAGCGACCAAGCTTCTAACTTCCCTATTTAAATACGGTTACATGAGTAGTTACACGATCCAAGTATAGTCACACAAAATTAAACATGTCGATTTTCTACGTGGATAAAAGGGGTACTATATTGTAAGGCGTAATAACACCTTAGGAGCACTTCGATGTCCTTTTAGATAATTCTATAGGAGTGAAGATATTACTGCGCGGACGTCGAAGTGCCCCTAAGATGTTATTAAGCTTTACAATATAGGAGGCTACTTTTATCTATGGGTCCATAGGAATATGCTGGGAGAGGCTAAATGCTGACAACATCTTTGGTCTTTCTGCGTGACTGAGCGCACGCACAAAGACCAGACAGGTGCACTTCAACCCAACTAAGATAAAGTAATAACATATCTCAGTATGGAAAAACGGTGGCCTATTCCTTTAAGGTATACTTTCATAATTTGTCCTCCTTCATTGCCGTGGTCCTGGGTTAACCTGTCAAACCTTCAGCTCAGGCCATGGTCAGGATTACGAAGCAGGACGATTGACCTGTTGTGCATGTATTAGGAGCTGCTTCTGTACCCCTGTTAGAGCCACGGTAACCACAGAGGGCACAATACTGTCAGACTGTAAAAACAACATATTCATTAGGAGACCAAAGCAGGGCGTATTGTTTTAGCTTTCTTCACTGTTGTTGTTTTGGAGGCTCCCAGTGGCCTGTTGATTTGAGACACGCGCTAAGTGGATGCTAATGGCACAAACACAGCAGCAGTTTTAAAATAGCAGACTGCCCATTAGGCTGGTATTAACAAGGTAATGGTGTGTTACTAAACTGCTGAATGACATTGCGGCGGCTGCTGCTGCGGGTGGAGCTGTTGTACACATGAGCGCACACGTACAGTTCTACAGTAGACGACAACCTAATACGAGCCGACGCTAAGGCAGTTCGGTGCAAAATGTCACGAAGCATTTTTAACCCTGGCTGCATTAAGTCAAGTCACTATTTGTTCAACAATATGATCTAGTAAATAACAACCAAATATAGACACCAGTTATCATGATTAGCTAAAAAAAAAAAGTGAAAACCAACAGAAAAAAACTAAAAATAAAATTGCAACCTAATGTAACTACAGTGTTTCTGGACTGTGTTCACAGGCTATGACTTCTGGAAGCGTTCTTGCAGTAATTTGTAGTGCAGAATAATGGCTGTTTCCAAAGTATGATAATATCATTAATGCCAACCTTTTCAGAGTAAAAAAATGCTCCACATTATCATCTGAAATGATCATCCACATTGAGCAGCTGCTTTCTGGTCTTCACCAAACTTGAAACCTGATACTGTACGTAGCTGTTGAATCAAGTGCATTCTTTTACATTGGGAGATTTTGGATTGCTTTTCCTTGTGATACGTAAAATATAACGGTGGTCTTTGCTCTGAACTTTCACTTCACCAAAGAAATGTGAGGTATAAAAATGGTGCGCCGGTATATCGAACCAAGGAGAATCAGAGGAGTATTGAGTGAAGGACATAGCTGGGAGGTGTGACGGCTTTTATTAAAGCTGGGATGCACTATGGTTGTTTTCCTCTGCCACCCTGTATTGTTGTGCCTCAGAAATTATTGATAAGCTGGAAGAGACAGAGTAATAAAGAACTACACGGCAACCGGTTAGGGCTATATGTCTGTCTTAGGTATAGCATGTCTGCCTCAAAACGCATCAGCCATCTTGTTTTATTCGTATGGCCTCATTCAGATTGTTTACATGTTGCCAAGCCTTTCTTTCTTAGGGGATGCGTGATGGTGCTAAAAATTGTACTTTAAGTTAACAGTACACAATAAAATGGAAATACCTCAAAATGACATACATGGTAATACGATTAATTAGAAATACTGTACATTACCGTATTTTCGCGATAATAAAATGGAAAGAGGCTGCAAAATGCATTGTCCACCATTTATCCCTAGTTATCTTGTCATTTCCATCCTATTACCATGGTATTACAGTGTCGCAAAGTAAAGTGCAATCTTTGTATGGCGCCTCTTTGAGTGATGCAAATGGACGATGCCCCTTCAGACAGTTCTGCATTAAGAGGACATGATTAAAATCCACCTCTTCACTCCGTCCCCATTATATATTCTCTCTTTAAACAATAAAAGAGAATCATATGCCGTATCTGCTTATCCACATGGTTCCTGCTAGCCCTTTCCTGTCTCACGCGGCATCTATAAAACGCACACATGAACACTCTCGGACTGTGCGGCGCAGCGATAGGGCAGCCCGGCGGGGGGCATATCCCAGGGAAATCATTCTTCCCTCTTCCCTTTCTTTCTATTTGTAACTTGTCCTTTCAAGCAAGACGGCCCTTAAAGTTCAGTGGCGCATTCTTCAAAAAAGGCTATTACTGGCCTGCCTCTGATTCTGTTTCACGCCGCGCGCAGACCCGCCATCCGTCCGTTTTATGTGCCTCTCCTTCTGTCATCATTTTGCCAGAGAGAGAGAGGCGAAGCCGGGACCACTGGCTCTAACCGCAGCCGCCTGTAGACGTCCGTATCGTATCGCTAAAAGGGACGATTGCTTTTGATAGTTGACAGAGCGGCCTCTTTGTCTCACTGTCTGTAATTCTCTGTCCATGTCCATCACGCTCATTGTCAGCGCTTAGGGCCGTACGAGGCACTGTGTGACTGTAAGAGATAGGGCCACTTCAGAAAGGAGGGAAGGCGGGCTTGAGGATGTTGACTGCCCCCTGAGGATGGGTTGGATCATCACAGTTTTGTCATGTTATATACATATATTATGCACTGTAGAATTGAATGGGTTCATGGATATTCTAAAGTTTAACGTATAGGTTTACTGGACAGTTGTGATTACCAACATTTTGCTTGTGGCATGTCCCTTGTCAATTAATATGAAGGGATGGTTTTATCGTTGAGTTATTAAATAATAAGTAAAGTTATTATTCAATTAATTAATTTTAGTGTAACCATAGGAGTAAAACCAAGCTCAAAACATAAGCCTTTCAATGTAAAAAGGTTTTCATTGATCACCATAATGCTCTGTATTGTGTTTTGGGCAGGTGCACGCTCAGTGGTGATCAGGGACTCTCTTGCTGCAGATGTGCTGCCACGTTCCCTTCAGTCGACTTCAAGGGCAGCAGTATTTAGCGCCCACCACCACCAAGCGTGGAGTGAACAAAAAAAGTGTTCCTCGTGAAGCGCTTTGGGTGTCTCTTGCCACGGGAAAAGTGCAATACAAATAAGATCCCCTCCCTCTTCTCAACATTGGGAGAAGCACAGCTGTGTTTGCATGTGTCAACTGTTTTATACAATCTGACATTATTTTATCATGATGATGAATATTGAATTCAGACTTTTGAACGGCATTTGTCAGTCTATTATAAGAGCTGATAGCAAGTGATACTTAAATAACTAAATATACTATTTCATATTCAAGTATACTTATACATTATGCAGTTGTCTTAATTTTACAACACAATCAATATTCAACTTCTTTGTTATTTTTTTCTCCAGTAAAACGGTATCCTCCTGCCCTCTCATTTACAAGCGTAAGCCCTGAATATCCATCATTGTTCAAGAGCCTCTTTGTCTCCATGGTCAATGATGTCCAGCGGGTTGAATCCCACCGGTGATCCTCCCTATTACCATAATGAGTGCGCTCTTGAGCCTACAGCCCAGACTACAGTGTTGTTGACAGGCACAGATTACACGCCCTCCTCCTCCATCACTGCGTCTGCTGTCCCTGTTACTCCTGTTGTCTGTGACCTCCACTGTCACGGCGACTGCCCTTGAGGAGCACAAATCTCACCGTTTCCATATGAAGGGGGGCTTGATTGCGGCAAATTGATCGGTAATCACGCGGTGCTCAGAGCTTTTTATCCTGCCGCCTCTTCATCTCCAGCTAAGAGGGGCCATGGTTGGTGTATTTACATGCTGTCTTCTCAGGGGTTTCCTCTGCAGGTTTTCACTTTTGGCTTACTCAGGCCTATCTCAATAAAGAATGTTTAGATATATTGCCCTAAACAATAACCATCCGCAAACTTCAACATCAGAAGTGCCACATTCAAATCAAACTGTTGCAATAGTATTTTATATGTACATAAGAAATCATAGTATGCTGATAACTAAATATATTAAAAGTAATTTTGTATGTAGAATCGGCATTGATTGTATTAAAAGGAATTCTGGGTGCTTCCATGTAAAATTTTAACAAACAGTTTGTCACTGCCTTCATTCACTTATCACTCATATAAATACATATAAATACTTTCCAAAGATTAAAAGAGCTGTACTAGAGGATTTAAAGAGCCACATGTCCCATTAGTGCGGGTAAAATATTAAGCCCCAAAAAAACAATTAATGTTTTCTATCATGTACAATAAATAAATACACAGACTGTGACAGGCCCTGCTCACTCTCCTCCTTGGTCCTCATGCCATCCGATATCTGTGTGTTTAGAACCAATCACACTTTGGACACTGGTGAGCTGGACCTCTCACAAACACACAGCTTGGAGGGTTACATCGGCCCATTTTGATTGCGGTCCTGCGCTGACACACCACAGCAGAGTGAGTACAGTGGCCGGTGAGAAAAAAGAGGAAATGAACGGCTGGGAAAGTGAACGATAGTCGGGTGAGATTCAACAGGCGTTTTATCAAACAGAAGTGGTAGTGCAGTTGATAACATGATACAAAAGTAGACAGCGCTGTACCACACTACGTATACTGTATAATAAAGCACAAAAGCCATGCAAAATCGACATGGTATGAGGTTCCCATAAGAACAGGGTTGTATTTTGTTTCATTCATGCATGTTTGAGTAATCTTTGTTATTGCTGTGTTATAGTGCAAACAATACACTTTAAAGGCAAATGAAAATCAGAACACTTCTCCAGAATGTTCTCCTCCATATACAGTGGGGCAAAAAAGTATTTGGCCGAAATCCAATAGAAGGTCTATGGGGAACTGACCAAATCCTTTTTTTCCCCACTGTAAGCCCATAGGACACCCCTTGTTTCACTGCTCAAATTGTCTTCACTACATTGGTTTCACAGTGACAAAATATTAGGACCAGTGCAATAACAATTCAGAATTTAAGACAAAATATTCAATTCAATCCTATAACAAAAAAAAGTCGTGTGATTGAAACCCAGCCCGAGCCAACAGCGGCAGCTCTTGTTTTAACTTTATTTGCTTCACGTCTGTCGCTGCTCCTTCTGTTGGCAACAGTGTGTGCACAGAAATCAGAGCCGTATCAGATCCAATTTTACCTTTTTTTCATTGACAGTTTCAATGGCTTGTGTCGTCAAAACTGCAAAGATTTCTGGGATTTCTGGCACATTCTACAATAATGAGCCAGTGGAGGTTTAAAAATGTAAAATACAGGAATAAGCGATCACGTGCACACATTTGGACACTGCAGTGTGTTAGAGTATTTTCCAGGAGTAACTCAGCAGAAAATCATTCTTTACGCTCCTTTTTTTAATTATTGTTTTTAGCAAATATTGGACAATGCTTTCTAGTACCCCCTAACATAGCATGTTTCCCTAGTAGCATTTAGTTTATAATATTCCATCCCTAACTCTATTTAAAGTACACACAATTTCTAAAGTGCCAATAAAGTTTGAGTGATATATAATATATAATATTATATTTGCAAAGTTTAACAAACCCAGGCATTTCAATTTTCCTGAAAATGAAAACGCCTTTGTCGTGCTGTTTGTTTTTCTGGCTGTGTACCACTTTACCAATCACTGTCTGTGCATCTGTGCATGCAGCTGTCTGTACAAATGTATGTGTTCTGCTGCTTTGTTTCAAACCTCAAAGTGAAACAATTAACAATGTTGTCATCTCGGGAGTCGTCTGAGTGTTGCTGGCAAAAGTGCAGCAAGTGTAGTGACGGGGCATACTTTATCAGCTCAGCCTGCACAACAGGAGCAAATGTTTTCTAAAAGTTGTCTTCTGGTTGTTTTGAGGTGACGATGTTGTGAAGATAAAGCTTTGTCAATTCTAGAGTTGCCCTGGTCGGCAAACTGGGCTACACAGTCCAACCATCCTGACAGAGGAGTTAGAACTGCCACACTCTCTGTGTTTTTGATGGTCTATTGATGGCCCTCCAGTTTCCAGACCAAAGACACTTCAGAATTGCCAATGCTTCTTGTTGTTCATCTCAGAACCACCAAAATGGAGAACCAGCATATACTGTAAACACAGCCTTTCTGACATATCTGATATTTGTCGTGAGTTGTCACATGAAAGCCGTCGGTGCTGCTAAAATGCAACTGCAGGTGCTCGGTGCAGTGAAACTCATAAGGGACGAAGAGTGCAGGCGAGCGAGATCAATAAAATACTCATCAAAACCGTAATAGGAGCCGACGTTTCACTCCCCATCCAGAGGGTTTAGTGACTGCCACGCCCGCCAGTTAAAGATGTCGGAGGAAGCCTCAGAGGACTGTGACTCGGCTTTCGTTAACCTTGTTCAATTATAAAGTCTTCCGGAACACGTCACCGCAGACATCGAGATTAGCAAAGTCAAGAAACTAGGTGTGTGTGTCACGATTCGGTCTTTTGTTGCCCTGTTTTGGTTTGCTTTTGTGTTTATCTGGCCTTGGTGGTTTATGTTGACATGTCTTTTTGGTCTGTGTGATTTTTGCTTTGCTTCCCCTGTGTTTATTGCCTGCCCCGCCCTGATGTGTTTCACCTGTGCCCCGTTTCCTCATGTATTTATACCCCTGTGTTTCCCTTGTCCTTTGTCGTGTCACTGTCTACGTCAGCCCCGGTTTGTTTCTCTGGATTTTGTTATTTTGGTTTTTGTCAATTATTAAACATCACCCGTTCCGTTGCAGTCCTGCATTTTGGGTTTTTATTTTCCCTCACTCCACCACCAAACCATGACAGTGTGTCCTGTTTTCATGTCAATTTCCCAGGTTTGCATTTTTACGTTATCCCCCGGCTCACTGTCGGGTCACGTTGTTATTGCATCGATATCTCAGTATGGGATTCTGACGCACAATATGAATCGATCCCCCCCCAATATAGTGTATGAAGAAAAAAACGCTTCAGAATTTGAAGCGGGGGATCTTGTCACTTCAACAGTGTCGTAAACCTTGTATCACTTTTGATCACTGCGTCCTGGCACCCTTAGCCGTCTGCCTTGCTTTCTCTCAGAGTGTCCTTGAGGTGGTTGCTAGTGGGTGTTGCCTGCAGGGATGGGAAGGGGGGGGGGGGGGGTGCTTGTTGGGAATCACTCGGCTGGCCAATACACGCCTCCGCGGCTCGTCTCAAGGCTCTGTATAAATTCAGCACCATTGACAATTTACAGCCCGCGCCCATCCTCGACATGATGCAGTGAGCAGGGAGCCGAGCGTGTCCTGTTGCCATCGCGCCAATGTGAGGCTAATTTATTACAGTGTAAAAGCCACAAAGCAGAGAGAAGGGGGCAGACACAGAGATATACTGGGGGGCCTTGGCTGGGAGAATGCCGGTATAACGTGGTATAAAGCTGTGGCCACTTTGACACTGTTGTTTTATTGTTTGGTCGAATTGCACAGAATCGGGCTTGCAAAGAAAGCTCCCCAACTTCTCCAGAGTTTAGGTTCTATTACTTTGATTTATCTGAAATTGTTCTTGGTCCTTTGAAGGATAATGTTTGAAATGGGTTTAGATGTGTTGGTATAAAACAAAACAAAAAGGTGCTATATTCACTTTCCAAAATGGTTTTATGCTTATGTTTCTTTCGATTTGCAGTTTTTCGTGGTAAATTTCTGCCTTGGCTTCATTCTAAAGTAGGCCTTGAGACGCACCCCGGGCTGTGGCTAGTTACTCTTACCCCCCACCTGAAACGAACACATTTTCTCCAGTTTGGCTTTACCCAAATCTAAAAGCATAATAAAAGCAATGAAAAAGTAATAAAAACAACAAAAAAAATGTTACAAACACACGGCGACAATGTGACGACAAAGTTATGATCACTTTCAAATTACGCGTTACACTGTTTCTCTCCAGTCAAGAAGCTTTTAGATTTGGGTAAACCCTCGATTAAAGGAACAGGCCGCTGTTTTCCCATACTGAGATATGTTCTTACCTGAGCTTAGACGAGTTGATGCGCACCTGTCTGGTCTTTGTGCGTGCGCTCAGTCACACAAAAAGACCGAAGATGTTCTTAGCATTTAGCCTCTCCTCCTCTCCTCTATGGGGCCAAACGGGGGTGGAGTTAGAAGACGTCCGCGCAGTAAAGTCAAAGTGCTCCTAAGGTGTTATTATCCCTTATAATATAGTTCCCCTTTTTATCCGCTTAGAAAATCGACATGTTTAATTTTGTGTGACTATACTTGGATCGTGTAACTACTCACGTAACCGTATTTAAATTGGGAAAACGTGGAAGAGCTTGGTCGATTCTAACTTTCACCCCCTTTTGTCCCCATAGAGGAGAGGAGGCCTGTTCCTTTAAGGCGGGGAGTAAGAGGTTAACGTGCAGAAACGTTTTCAGAGTAAAACAAGGGGGTAACTATAGCCACCCCAGGCTGAACAGTTTGGCCATTTAACAAGAAGACAGAAGATTTTATGGCCACTGAATGTAATTCCATAGAAGGGCAGCTTGGAAACCTTTTGTGTAGTTATTGCTAAATCTGCCATAGAACTTTTTGACTTCTGATTCCCAATTAAACATCTACCAATTCTGAGGTCACAAAATCTAAATTCTGTCATCATCTGTCATGCTACACCTCACATTTTCTCAAAACCTGTATAGTGTCCTTTTTAATGGGATCAGATAACCGGCTGAAACTTTTTACATTAACTCGCTTAAACATATCAGATCAAGCTGAAATTAGATACAAAATTAAAAAACTTAAGCATAAGCGGCATATTCCCGAGTCGCATTTCCTTTCAGATCGAGTTCATTGATTCACATACAGGGCTGACGGGGTTGTGACAGGTCTCTCTTTGTACCCGCTCCGAAGAATGATGAAGATGATCGCAATTAATTACATCACGTCAAAACTTGTGAAAGCCGGCCCCAAACTTCCCTGAGCGCTGTCACAGAAACCGCTGACCAACACGCTGACTGACCTTCACAAAACCAGGTGATTTATGTTGTTTTTCACCCCCCCCCCAACCTCCTCGTCTCCTCACTCATTTACATATTTATCAGAGCTGATCGCAGTTTGACACCACTTATTTTATTTTATATATATATATATTATTATTATTTATTTATTTTTCCTCAGCGCTCAGCATAGAATGGAGGTGTAATGTGCACGTGTCTGGCAGGTGAGGAAAGTGCTGAGGGGACATTTTGATTCGGGAGTGTGGGCATAAAATCTGCCTCGGTTGCGATCGCTCTCACTCCGGCTCTGAGCGAACATGTCCCGTACTTCGTCGCCCGGTCTGGTTAATTCTGGTTGCATTTGGGCTGGCGTGTTGTCCTCTGAGCCTCCATGACAGGCCCACTGAGGGGGGCCATGATGGAAAGTTAAAGACATTCATAATTGAGAGACATGGCCCCTGCAGCGAGCCACAGTGAAATCACATGGCTGCAGCCTGCAGCTGTGTGCACACTTTCAGCGACAGCCACATCCGAATTGCGTGTTCCAGTGAGGTTCTGCTCTTTCAAAACAGAAACTTAAAAGAAGTATTTTGCATAGGCTGCCTGAAAAAGCAGCTCCTTCACACTATTCACTATTTTGCAGATCAGATAGAGCATAGCATTTGTTTATATCATTTGTTTTGCTTCTGTAATTACATGCACAGGTAAAAAGGTTACATTTATATTGATAGCCTACACATTAGCATTCATAAGATTACCTTCAAGTTCCGACAGCAAACCACAGCAAACATGGATTGGCCCTGCTTTCAATGGACAGTCATGATGTGTCCGTTTCTGTAAAAGCTTTTGGTTTGAGGCTGTGTACTTCTTTCGCCGTAGTGAAGGCAATTACTGCTGCAGCATTGTTTTCATTTCTGCTGCAATTTCTCCAAACTGTCAGCAAATACAGGGGAAATGTCTTTTCTTTGAAAGAGAGTTTGATCATTTTGTGTTACTTCAGAACGCTGCCTTTCAGGATAAACTGTGTTTCACATCAGGTCCTATGTCTCTGGTTTGCTGCTGGAGCTCTCAGCCGGTGCTTGCTGCTGAGCTACAGGGACACCTACAGGCCATTAGGTGCCACTGCAGCACTATGTTTTGATCACGTTTGTTGTGACCTTAACTTTAATGTTGCATATGAACCATACATTTTGAACTCTACATTTCCCTACACACACCCTGCAGTGTTGGCTCCTGTTCCTGCGCTCAGGGGTGCCTTCGTGCTGTACTACTTAATTTAGTGCTACAATGCCTGACTGGGCACAGCAGATGCAGAGGAATGCAGAGATACAGACGACACATAAACACAACAGCTACTTGGGGAGCGTTTGTGCCAGCCCTGAGGAGACATAGACTGTCACACTCTCACAGCCATGTGGGATGAACAGTGGATCTATTGTAAGCTCCGCGAGCCTGCACCAGCTCAGACTAAATGTAGCATGGCCATGATGCTTGAATTCCCCGACAGTCAGGACCTTGGCAGCTGCCTGTGCTTTGGCGCACCACTTTCTGGGTTCTTGGGTTTTCTGTGAGAGAATTGTGGGGTTGATTGGAGAGTTGCCCTGTACAGCACTATGCTCTTGCATCAGAAGTCTGTGTGGCCTGGGGTCCAGGCCAAAGGAGAATTTCTTAGTGATGGAATTTCACAGCCACCAAGCGCCCAGCGGCTGGCCAAACCGCAAGCACTCACATTTACAACAAGCGGCCCGCCCCACTCCACGGAGACTCCTGAATGGCAAAGCCATTTGTCTATGTGAAGGGCAGAGAGAGAAAAGGAAATAAAATCACTGGCACAGCGCTTAAATTGAACTTTTTTGTTTATGAGCCCTCTACACATTCACACATAAACACAGACTAAACTAAATTGGAATTAAAAGGTGCATTACCTGTTGCTAATTAGCATTTTCTCTGCTCAGCACAAGCAGCCAGAGGAATCAATAAGATATTCAGTTTGTGTATAACAATGAGGCACACAATCACTTTAATCTATTTGCAGGTTCAGATTAGAACAAACACCAACTCACAAAACTGCAAATGTCTGACCTCTTTACACTGTAACATTCATTCTTCAACATAAAGACCTCTTTGATCAAAGCATTCTTTGTACATCACTTCAGATGTTTTTAGTGCTTACGAATAGTATACTCTCAAAAATTTACAACATTTACACCTGACCGCAGAAGACTTGTACAGCTTTAAATGCCAGATAAAAAGGTGATGCTATAAACCCTTCCTCTTATAAAATATGGTGGGGAATCTAAGGAGAATTATACAGAAACATATTATGAAAGTCACACTGGTGAACGAGTCATATCTTGCAATGACACAAAAGCAGCTCAACCGTTGAAATATTAAACCAAACACGCAGCGATAATGCTGAGCTTGACACCAACAATGCATATTTTTGAGGTGGGTGGTCAAAATACAGAATTTGGAAAATGATCTTTGTTTGGCTCCCTGTGGCCAAAGCAAAGCAGCCACATCTCTATGGAGACGAACATGGGGATGTCCCGCTTCCAACAAAGTTACGAGTCAGGTGTGAGCAGAGGCACGCCTGGTAGTGTGTCCTTTTAAAGTTTGAGGATTGTTCATATTATAAAAACAACCATTTCAAAAATGAATGCTTGTGTTGTATTATTTATTGGGAGAAATGTTGCGCATCATGGCTTAAGGCGAATGAATATAAAGCACTGTATATTCAAGGGAATTGGTGAATTGAATGTTGGAGACGTGTTGCACACCTCACGTCTTGCTGGGGTCACACTTGGAGCTGCACATGCTGACCCTGAAAATGTATAATTGAGCACCATGTTGAATATTCTCAAGTGTTTAGTGGTTTGATGTTTGATTAATGTGTGTGAGACTGACAGCTCTCAGTGAAAATGTATGACCTTCTCTCTCTGTCTTTAATGGCTCATCCTGGTCTCCTCTGTCAACAGACCACATGAACCAGGAGAGAGAGAAGAAGCTGGTTTTCCTGACGTCCAGGGTGCACCCCGGAGAGTCTCCCGCCTCATTCGTCTGTCAAGGTAAAGTTTAATGTGAGGTCAGAGGCCGTTTACCCTGAATTATAGTGTGCTTGGTGAAGCCAGCATGCATTATAATGAAGACGACATATAGACTTAAATCAATCAAGTTGTTTTGTATAGCCCAATATCGCAGCAGAAGTTGCCTCACAGAGATCAAACATTAAAACAGTGAAACAATAACCAATGTAATGTCCAAGCAAATGTAATGTCCAGGCAAATATAATGTCCAAACAGTGGTATGTCTAAATAAGCAGCAGATGGAAACATCCCCTGTCCTTAGACCTATACCTGCCAAGGAAAGACATAGGGCTGATGGGAGTCCCTCAGCAGACAGGGCCGAAGACCGTGGAAGAATGTCCGGTCCTTGTTGGAGTGTCAGTTCTTGTTGTCCAGCCCTCGTTTGATAGGGTTCCTCTGCGCATAGGGCTGAAGACTGTGATACTATAATGTCTCGTCAGTCAGTTATCACTGAAGCATTAATCTGCCAGCGGCAGGGCTTGTATATTAATACTAAACGTTGCTGAGTGCATTATCGCCTAAAAATCCTGAATTAAATTTAGTTTTACTGCTTATAGTATGTACAACATTTAGGCCTTATTGAAAGTCTCTCTTTACTAGGACTTTTCAATGAATTGGGAAGTTTTCATCTGTCGCATGTCAGATGGAGGTCAGTAAATACATGGCTCTGAGTCTGTACCACTTAGATGTAGCCTCATGTTCCTCTGCTGTATCGCAGTACAGTATATACTATGCCCTACCCACTCCAGTGTATGCTACATCATTATGAATCAGATGAGCTGGCTGGCCGCCCGCTGTGTACTGTCGGTTTTTCAGCTCTATTCCATTTGTATCGATTTGGGCTCTACGTCTCCTGTTCCTCCTGATTCTGACGATGCCCCTCGCTGTCCTTCCCTCTTCTTTTGTTTCACAAAACTCAATTAACTGCCAACCCATCCTGGCCTTTCTTTTCAACTCTTCTTTTCTCTGTTTTTGTCTGTCTTCAATAGGTGTGATTGACTTCCTGGTGAGCCAGCATCCGGTGGCACAAATCCTGCGGGATCATGTGATCTTCAAAATCGTCCCTATGCTAAATCCTGACGGAGTCTACCTTGGCAACTATAGGTAACACATTCACACCAGCCAATTGTTTATTTGAATACTTGCTAAATTAAATGGAATTCCCTATTTGTATGTCTTTATTTATGGTTACGTGAGATTATAGCCTCCTGCCTCCACCTTTAGGAAGTCTAATGAATTCATATAGCTCACAGCAGTGCATATGTTAGAAGATAGTGTTTGGCCATAGGGCGTTTCTCTCTGCCAGTCTCTCCTCTCTGTCTTTAACACAGTCGCTGCAGCTCTGTGGGCTTCCTCCTCTTCTCCATTTTCCTCTTTTCTCTGTCCCTTCTTCATAATTGCCTTTTACTTAATAGGCTCAGCCTTTGGAATACTAATGCACACTATGATAAGATCAGCGCTCAGCTCCAAGTGTGTTTACCACTGCCATCTACTGGTGGCTCAGTGCCCAACATTTATACAACAGGTCATCATTTCTTGTCAGTCTCCACAACATCCTATGAAAGTGTGTGAATTTCATAGATTAGTTGCTCTTGCGATCTGATGAGAATAAATTGATCTGCATAGCTTTTGCTGGAGCATTTTTCCCCTGTGACAGTGTCGCACTCATCTGCAGTGTTGCTGGGCAGACTGTTGTGTAACTCGTGTTTACATGCAAAGCTCAGAATCAAAGTCACTTATCTTGAGTTTGTTACAGGCCCCTTCTGCTCTCTGAGGCAACAGCAGTATCACTAACACCTCTATCAATAGGGACGCCATAGGTAAATGCCAACAACTCCCTACACAACCTTCGGGCTCAGTGGAATTTACAAGTCACTGTTCTATGAATTAAAATATAGTTTGGAGAACAAACAGATCAAACTGAAGCAGCTGTTTTGTTTTGTTTTGTTTTTGCATACATTGATGCAAGTTCTTACTCGGGGAATAGCATGACTGAAAGTATTCTTTTTTAACCACTACAACTTAACAATCACCTCTGTCAAAAGCAATGTACTTGATGTTTACCTGGTTCATACTGCTTGATACAAACACCTTTCTATATGTTACCAACCAATCAATCCAATGGTTTTGTATAGCCCAATATCACAACAGGAGTTTCCTCACAGGACTGTACAAACCCACAAATCCAACAAACTGATGCAATCTTAACTTCAGTAACTTGTTGAGTCACTCGACTCACTCTTGACCATCAGTTCACCGTTTGTGCTTTATTTAACTTTATAGACTCTATGAACAGGGATAAGTCAGCAAGACATTAGTTTTGAAGATACTGTCATTAAGTTGGTCGCAATTTCCCAGTCAAAACCACCCAAATATTTCCCATTTCTCCTTTTCCTCTGAGTTACAGAGTACAAGTGAAACTTGGATTCACTGTACTGGTATAATACATTGTTGTACTTCAGGATTTTGAATTATGCAGGTGTATGAAGAAGCTTGCTTCAAGATTCATTGCCTGTTTCTTGGCACTGTTTGTTCACAGGTGTTCACTGATGGGGTTTGACCTAAATCGCCACTGGCAGGACCCCTCTCCATGGGCTCACCCGACGCTGCACGCTGTCAAACAGCTTATAGTCCAGATGAACCAAGACCCGGTGAGCCCTGACCATACACATATTGCATCTCTATACTTTTACCACACGCAGTAAGCTTCCCAAATGTTCCTCTTCCTCCTGCTGCTTCTTTCAGCGTGGACTGCATTTTGGCTGAGAGCACCGGGGAGCGCTGGATATGCTCGTCAGCATCTCCAGAATGTCAAGCGCAGCTCTCCTGGCCATTCAAAAACATATTACTGAAGCAAGTCTGTCTGCCGTCTGTTTCAAACCTGACAGTAACAATTTTTTCAGATTTTCAGCAAAGTCTACACAATTGGGCTGTGGATTTTTTTTTTCTCTTTGTTCCTGATGTTAATTATAAGCAGAGCGGCAGGTTGGTGGGATTACTGAAGGTCAGAGAGTGTCCTGGGAATACTTTGCCCTTTTGTACGCTGCTCTAATCCCGATAAGAGAGGGAGCGGGCTGAGGTGGGACAGGGGCAGGCTGAGATGGGCTGGGGCGTGGAGCTGGCATCGTGCAGATTAACCTTTTCCCCCGGCACTGACACACTGATCGATAGGCTCCGTCATGGCAGCGCGATCCACTCATGTCTGTCAGTCACTCACGCTCAGATCCGCTCATCAAGTTGTGTATAAACACACATAAACACAGTAGCATTTGATTACACAACAGCAATGCCCCCACGATAAGTTAAAGGAGCTATTTATCCAATAAGGAATTTTTCTTAACCTGCTGCTGAAGCTCAGTAATGAATACCAATACAAACGGATGGCACACGGTCTCTGACCTCACTCTACAACTGCAGAGCACAACAATGAGTCTTGATATTACATTAATCAACAAAATAATCCCAAATAATGTATGTAGTTAACTCATCAAGCCTATAATAAAAAAACAAAAAAAGCTATTGTATTAGTAGCTATTTTCATCCAGCCTCAGTATTGTTTTTTATTGGTTTTATCATCTCAGATATAGGGTACAGTGCATTTTCTTTCATTTTCAGGTGTTATTTCTTTGATAACCTGGCAAAAACTAGATTGATGATACAGCAGCATCAACTTGGGAAGGCAAAATCGTTCGTGAAGATTTGGGGGGGGTAGATATTTGCTGCTGAATGGATCTCTTCAGCCAATCACACTCTCAAACCGCAGCTAAACAACAAAATCACTAAAGCAATTCATATATAGTTTTTATAAATGTTACTCATGTTTGTAGGTCTGTAGCAGCACCATGTGTTTTCCGGTCGTCACCATGTTGTTCATTAGTATTGATAAAAGAGCTGGTTTTTTGTGGGTGATGTAAAACCCGCCCATTCACAGCAAATGCCGAACGTTGGAGATTAGACTCTTTCAAGCTGTATTTTTGTGGTTATTACTTTGAAGCATCTGGTCTAATATTTACTACTTATAGCTTTTAGTTTAGCACTTGTTCAAAAATTGGCACACGGTTCCTGTGGCTCAAGCTTTGGCACTTTGGGAATTTGTATTGGTCATTACAAGCAATGGTACTTGCCTCTTATATCGTTTCCATAGAGTGCATTATACAGAAAAGGATGTTGTGAACCACTGGAGTCCCTCTGACAGGCCTATCCCAGTGTGTTGTGTCAAATGTGTGTCTGGTTCATTGGATCCCGTGTTGACTGCTGTCTCACAATGGTGCCCCCCTGGTGCCCACCTTTCCCCGCCGATAGCCTCGAGTATTGCAGAGTTAATTTGGAGGCCCGGCCAACCTCTCGTTCTCTGTGTTTCCTCTCTACACAGGCCGCTAATCCCATCAGACACACCACTCATGTCCAGGGCTCCCAGACGCCACTTTCAATGCCAGCTCTGGAGCGGGAGGTCCCAGTGCTGCTGCCCTCCCCTCAGCCCCTCTCACACAGCGGGCGCACAGTGTAATGAGCACACAGGGTTGGAGGGCGCTGCTGAAGGACTCCATTAGCCAGAGATCAGCTGAGCAGCCGCCCAACAGTCAGGCTAAGCTGCTGCATGTGGCCATTTACGAGCAGTTAAATCCGCTCTTATTTGTTTAAAAGCTATCATCGGTTGGGAAGCTGGCACAGAAGGTCATATGAGTGTGTTTTTTCTTTCTCTAAAACTTAAAGTTTGCTTGGTGAGTTGGAAGCAATTTGCTTGGAAAACAGTCTTCATAAGGTTTCAAGCAGTGGCATGTTCATAAAGCTAATTAATATGTTTTTAATAGCGGCGCTGATTTGACATTTATGTTGTTGTTTCCTGCTGTCAACTTTGTACAAGTGCATTAGAGGCTCAAGTCCTGTAACTAACAGGGCCGATACAGTGAATGTTAATGATGTCTGCAGGCTACAATAAATTATAATGGCTTGTTCCTGATAAGCACAGTCAATTTTGTACAGCTCATATTTTTCCTGTTTACAACATAACAGAAAAACCAACACGGTTTTCAACATACAAGCACTTTTGCAGATGCAGACCATGCTTCCAGGGACTATGCTTTTTTATCACATTGTGGTTACATGAGCTCTTGAACCAAATGATAGAGCGATATAATCTTACATTTTGTGTGGGATGACGCAGTAGAATTTAGTAAATGGTTCATCTAATTGTCAACTATTGTTTTATTCCAACCAGAGGGTAGCGAACAGGAAAACAAATGCTTGTGTGTTGCTGGACTCCCTTTAGATGTGGACTATTATTACTGTCAATGTGTCATGCCCATATTAGCCGCTATGCTTTTGCCCTTTATCATTAAGATCACACCCAGTTACTTTGCATTGTGATTCAATACGGTATTAATTTGTCCTTCCTCTTTCTAATACCAAATTTGAAAAGTTAAAACAGGGGCTGAAGTCAGTGTTAATCCGCAGGTCTGTCCTCAGCTTTAGTAAATCCAGCGCAGACGGTTAAATCTAATTGAATGAATAGCACGGTGCACAGTTGCCTTGTGCCTTGGAGCCTATAACTCTGGTTTTGTCAATCACCGTGACTTATTTACAACCCTGGATGGGAGCAGGTCTCATAATTCAAAGTTACACTTCTTTAAAAAAGGAGTTCATTCAGTTTAAGCACAGTGCTCAGATGTCCTTGTCACTTCACTCAGCTCAGTAGTTCTCCTGTGCAGGCAGTGTCTTCAATATTTTGGCTGCAACCTAAAAAGGGAGTAAATCCTGTGTATGCCACATTCATTCTGATGACTATAGGCTTATGTATTTCTCTCTTATGGCAATTATTTCTGTATACTTTATGAGCCAGCACACTGATTACCCGAGACAATAGCTGAAATTAATTACTCAGGACAACTTGGTCTGGCCAGGCTGGAGCTGGAGTTTAGTGTTTGGAAGACTCAGACAGACTTGGGCTTGTCGTCTCATAGATTAGCACGGATTTTGACCAGGACAACAATCCAGAAAAGTCTAGTTTGTCTTTTAATGGGGAAAAATCTAGAGGTATTTACAATATATGGGTATTTTACAGTGTCGGCTATTGGACGCTATTTGTCTGATAAAAGGCTGATATCTCCAATATGTTCTTTTAGAAAGAGCTCAGTCAGAGCCTTAATATGACCCTTCCCACAACGTCCTAGGCCTTGGGGAAGCTGAGAAAAATCACAGCGAAAATCGGTCACAAGTTTGAGGCTCGGACCATATTTTATATATTTTATGTTGCAGACTTTTGCCTATCATTTCTGACCCATAAGAGACTAACCGTTTTTTTGTTTTTGGAATCCGCTGATTTTTATCTTTCAAACAAGCTCCCTCTGAAGTATCTACTAAACATGAATGTACCGCTGTCACAGGTCAACACTGACACATTTTACAGTTTAAAGCATCATGCACGGGATTAATTCTGTGTATTTTTACAAATCGCCCAAAAAATATCGCCCAAACTTATATAAGTGGTGCATAACGGCATCGGCCTTAGAAAAACCCATATTGGTCGACCTCAAGAAAGAAAAAAAGAAGTTCTCTACTGCACAGAAAGCTGAAGAATAGGACCTTGACTGAGATTATAAAGATCAGAAGAAGGGGCCCCGGGTACAACATGGCAGTCATTCACAGCTCTGGGTTCCCTCAGTACCATTGAAGCATGAGTCAAACCAGAGGACAGATTTCCCCACTGGGACAATAATGTTCACAAACACTGTTCACTATTCAGGTGTTGTTGTGGACTTGGTGGCCACCTGTTTCCCTTCTTGTTCATCATTAAACTGAAGCGATGCATAATTGCCTAATGCAGCACTAAAAGCCGTATCTTCCACTATTGTCCCCTGTAATAAATCCAATATGGGCGACTATTGTGTGCATAACGACCGGTGTTATTTTCTCCCAAAGCCGGCTGTAAACCTCCCCGTTACACTGGATGTAAAGGCACACTTTTGCTCAAGCTGTTTCATAAAATTCCATCATTTGCCATCTGCGGCTGAACATTGGTCAGCAGGGAGAATGGCTGAAAGAGTCAGTGATGCAGGGAGCTATAATCTGTTCCCAAGCCACCACCCTGTTGTTTGTTTTGAAACGAGAGAAATGGAGAGGCAAAAAGGGATCACGGAAACAAATGGACCCATCTCCTTCCTAAAGCGAGCCTTTTCCAGCTCATTTATCAAACGCACGGGAGGAATTATTTTTGATTGGCTTATTACTCGAAACATTCATCACCAAGCCGACGTACCCCCACCAATCTGACACTGCCATTTTGGATAATTTGTTAAGGATGACAAAGGGGTCACTGTTGCCCTAGCTTCTGTTTGACCTTTTTAATATCGGGGAATTCATTTTCTATGTGGAACAAACGTTGTAGGCCCTGTCACGCCACCCAGAGTTAATATTTGCCCCTCAGTCCTCACTATTGCCCTATTTATTTCCTCTATCCATCTTTTTCCGCTTCTTCTAGTTGTTTACTCGGTATTGTTTGAATGGTGCTTCTTCGACACTTGTGTTATTTTTGTTTTACCTTCGTGTGTCTCTTCTCTTAGCCTCCCCTTCCTACCCCTGCTCTCTCAGCATGTGTTCAAATGTCCTCTGGTGTCACACAGCCATATCTGAACCATTTTAGAGATTTGCGGACAATTTTGCGCCCATCACGCCCGCATCATTTCAATCCCACCATCATCGTGCTCTTTATGCTGCCTCTGCGGGAAGCCCAATTGACTGCTTTCCCTCGATCGCGCCTATGCATCCTCGCAGTGTGGGCTTTGTCGACGTCCATCCGTTCTTTCGATAAAACACCTATTTGATCCATTTTATTATTTTATCTATGTGGCAGGTCCTTGGCAGCTTTTTTGGTGGTGCTGTAACAGGACTAAAGCTTTGGCTGCCTGGGCCCGTTCAGCCTGATTACAAGTCACCCCTGTGTTCATGAACAGACACATATTTCCATCGATTTAAGTACTGCGTTGGGCGAGAGGCAGAGAGGACAGACAGAGTCAAGGTTTGGTGTCATCTGTGTGTCTCCCTGAAGCAGGTCATGCCGTCTGCCATGTCCTGTCAATGCGACATCATTAGAGGGTCAGTGACCAAACATGCACTTTGCCCCCAAACGGCCTCTCTAAGTAATGAAATGTTGGAAGCAGTTTAGCGGGCAATATTTGACGGGGAGTCTTGTTACTACACACGTAGGAAACAAAATAAGAAATGTGGAGAAACTGTGGCAGAGATGCACATGATAAAAAAAACTGGTAAATGTCATGTAGAAATGGATATATAATAATGATAAAAGGACAGAAAGAAGACTCCATCTTTAATAAGCGAAGTTGTAATCTCGCATGCGCAGCGCTTCCAGTCAAAGGTCAATCGGGATAAAATCGCTGTCTCCCAGTAAACCCAATGTAAAATAAGCATGAATAAAGATTGTTTCACAGGCATCAAAACTGTGGTACATTAACCGATCATCAAAAATATATCAAGGGTGAGTATCTGTGCTTCCACGAACATTTTGGTCAAATACAATTTGTTTTCATTTCCAATAGCAGGTGGCACAAGCTAAATTAAATGTCGACTTATTGGGTAGGGAGATTCTTTCCTGAAAATTACACACTATATGAATTGTACTATAGAAAAGCAGAAAGTAAGTCATCTTTATTTTTATACTACACAATGCTTTGGCCTACATTAACATGTTTTCACTCAGCATTGTACAGTAGTGTTCAAAATAATAGCAGTCCAACGTCACTCACCAGATTATTCACAGTTTTTGGTATAAATCATATAACTACATGGCCAACAATTTACCAGAAGGTGCAGTAGATTCTTAGAAACACCGACAAACCCAACAGTCATGATATGCATGCTCTTATTTCTGTGTAGCTGAATATTCAATTGAAAGGGGTGTGTTCAAAATAATAGCAGTGGGGAGTTCAATTAGTGAGGTCAGTCATTCTGTGGAAAAAACAGGTTTGAATCAGGTGGCCCTTATTTTAGGAAGTCAGCACATGTTGAAATCCTGAAGAAAAATTAGTTGTTCAAGACCTTGTTCAGAAGAACAGCGTTCTTTACTTAAAATTTTGATTGCAGGGGGTAAAACTTCTAATGACGCGTTAAAATGGAAAGCAAAAACAGAGACGTGGAAGAAAATGGTAGACAACCATTCGAATGGATCAGACAATAGCCAGAACTCCAAAGGCTCAGCCAATGATCAGCTCCAGGATGATCAAAGACAGTCTGAAGTTACCTGTGAGGACTGTGACAGTTAGAAGACACCTGTGTGAAGCTAATCTACTTGCAAGAAGCCCCCGCAAAGTCTCACTGTTACAAAAAAGACATGTGCTGACGAGGATACAATTTTCAAAAGAACGCATCATCTGTCCGAAAGAGAAATGGAGAAACATTTTGTGGACTGATGAAAGTAAGATTGCTCTTTTTGGGTCCAAGGGCTTCAGACAGTTTGTCAGACGATCCCCAAACTCTGAATTCAAGCCACAGTCCACTCTGAAGACAGTGAAGCATAGTGGTGCTAGCATCATGATATGGGCATGTTTGTCTGACTATGGTGTGGGGCCTATTTATCGAATACCAGGGATCATGGGTTAGTTTGGATATATCACAATACTTGAAGAGGTCATGTTGCCATATGCTGAAGAGGAAATGCCCTTGAAATGGATGTTTCAACAAGACAATGACCCCAAACACACCAGTAAGCAAGCTAAATCTTTGTTCCAGACCAAGAAAATGAATTTTATGGAGTGGCCTGCCCAACCTTAATCCCATAGAAAACATGTGGGGTGACATCAAAATTGCAGGTTCTGATACAAAACCAAGGAATTGTGGAATGTTGTCAAAGCATCTTGCCAGACGTTGGTTGACTCTATGCAACACTGATGTGAAGCAGTTCTAAAAAACTGTGGTCATACAACAAAATATTAGTTTATTGATTCACAGGAAAGCTAAATCCAATGGGCTCTCTCAGCGTGTGTTCAAATGTCTTCTGGTGTCACACGGCTATATCTGAACCATTTTAGAGATTTGCGGACAATTTTGCCTCTTAGCGATAGCCCGCGTTTCCACACAAATAACTTAAAATGAACAATTGTCCATTGTCTATAAACATCGCGACTCATCTCTGTATCCTCTCTGAGCCTCTCACACAGTTTAGTAAGTTTTGACTATCATACAAACATATAACAAATCATTTAAACACCATTTATCTCGCACCCTCGTCTTCGTACATGCTTCTGCGCTGTCAAAACATACTTCCGGGTCAAATTTATCCCGATTGACCTCTGAGCGATCCCACAATTCATTGCTCCAATTGAGATTACAATATCGCTTATTGCGAGCGCACAGTAATTCATCAAATCCTACCCAAAAAAAGACGAAAAAAATCTCATGTGGCATCCCGATGTATTCCCCAAAACATAAACAAAAATATATATATATTTCTTGAAGGCTGGGGCAGACCAGGCACTGGAACAGTTTTAAGCATGAGCATGAATATTTGACATTTCCACATGACTTTCAGTGCACTCAAGAGATACATGCCTTGCTCAAGGGCCTTTGTCACTTTCTTTCGCACTTGCATCACTCCAGTCACAGATTTGCCTCCTGCCCCTTCAGGCTGGCACTGCCCTCTTCAAATCCCTGTTTGATTTTTACACATAGAGGAACCCATGTTAGTCTCCCCGCCGACACTATATAGCAAGTATGATAATGTGGATTAATATGCATTATACAGGTACTAAGTCCAGCCATCTTACTTTGAAACGACAGCACTTTCCCATCTCCTCAAGAGCTTTATTTCGGAGCTTGTAATCCCGTTTCAATCAGCTCCTTTTTCCCTTTCCTGTGTAAAGATAAGCTTGCATTCTCCGACTCTGCCGCACACCTTGAATGCACCACCGGCTACTTAACATGCAGAAGATAAGCACTTGTCTGAATAAATACATTCGTTTGACCTACACTAAACTGACATAAGTTCACCACAAGTTCCCCAGAGTTATTTTTTACAGCGCTGTGGGGACTTGTTTTTCTACAAGCATTCATTTGGACAGCTCTTCTCACCCCCCTTCCTCACTTTCTCAAATTGTCTCCTGACTTTCATTTGGTAGCTACTCTGTGTTTCTTAATTGCCCCTAATTGCTTAATTACAATTTCAAATGAACAATTCTGGAGGTCAGAGCCGGTTGTTAATTGACGCATCAATCACAGCGGCGAGGCCTTCACGAGCATCGCCGTTTGATTGGCAGGGCATTAACGTGGCATTGTCGCGGGTTTGGACGTGACTTTGTGAGGAAGCGGTATGGCTGTTTCTGCTGCGGACGCTGACCTGTGAGCTGTGAAGGGGAATTTGACTGGATTTTAACGCAAATGTCTCGCAAAAGCTTGTGCATTGCTGGAAATAGGTTGTGTTCACATCACATTTTAAGAAACCATAGTTTAAAACCACACTAGGTAGCATTTCACCCAATTAATAGAATAAAATATAAGTGTTGATTTAATTACAGATATTACCTGTTAGCTCTCCTCAGGCCTGACTTGTAACTTTGCTGATCAGGGTTTTACTACTTTGCTTTGAGGCAAACATCAGGCTTAAATACATTCTCTCTTCCAAAGCCTTTATTTTGACAGCCAATGTAAAAAGAAAAGAAAAAAGAAGTATCAATGTGTAGCAGATCATCAGGAGCACATTTAGCTTGTACTGTATTTATCAGCATTTTTGTGAAGGTTTATTGCGTCATGGCGACGTGTAAACAGGCAGCAGCGAGGTACGTCCGTCTCTCTCGAGTACAGCTGCATGTTTTGCCTGCACTTGTGGTTTCTGTGTTCCACACTTTGTACGTCTTTGTGTACGTACAAAAGTACATCTTTGCCGTGTTTTTGTGGGTTCAATGGATTTTCTTTACTGCTGATAGTCCATAATGGTCCTGAAGACAGCAGCATTTTAAAAGTTTAGCTTATCAGCTAAACCCATTTGAGACCTACACATTTCTTCTTCTGAGACACTGAAGAGGCACCAGAGCCCTCCACACCTGCAGCACAGTCGAGGCGTCACAAGAGGAGCTACAGCAAACAAGGAAGGGACAAACGAGGAGATGGTGAAAGACTACTGTGGAGCGGAGGGAGCTGCGCAGTTGGAAAGAGGAGGTGGAGCTGACCAGTGCAGGACACCACGCTCTGAAACAGGGACAAACCCAGGATGCGTTGCACCTTTTTAGAGGATCAGAGGAGACTGAAGGCAGGCAGCCAGGTTTCCTCTGGGTGCTATGGTTTTCTCTACCTCCGAAAACATTCGGGTCAGGTTGACCCACAATGGCAGCGCGGCTCAGTCGCAGCGGCTCAGGACAAACACCTGAACACTATTTCGTTGTTTTGTCTGTATTTTGTTTGTTTTGTGAAAGCACTTACTTACTGTGATGCAGCAACATTTGTGGTTGTTTAGACAAAAAAAAAACAGTGTAATCTTCTGTGTTTTAAGGTAGAATGGTGCCTACGTATATATGCAATTGAATAATACCACCCCTTAACAAAGGAGGTAACTTGTTGATACGTTACCTCATGGTGGCATAATTCAGTTGCACCATTGTAGAAAGTACTTTGAGACATTAGATTAATTTGGCAAATTTGTGTGCCTAGTTCTTAAAAAAAAAAAATTTCTGTTTATTCCTTCAAAAAAAGCATTGAATCATATAAATAAAATTCTAACCTTGAAACTAACTGTTAAACTACAAAAAAATGCAGAACATGTTATTTATTTATTTTATTATTTATTTATTTGACAGGGACACTGTACATTAATCAACATTTCTGTAAATGCACCGGAATTAGCCAAAAGTCTATTTTTCATCTGTAGTCCCTGAACAGATGTAAATAGTCTCCCTAAGATAATAATTCAAGGTCAGTGCAATACAATACAAAGTAGGACACAAGTCACTATACAGGTTAACAGTGCACAAAAGAGTCTGATACATATACAGACAGGGGTTAATGACTGCAAGACTGTTGTGTAATGAACCAGTTCTTCAGATGTTTTTTAAACAGTATGTATGTGGACAGATCTCTGATGTTTGCTGGGATGGAGTTCCAGTCTTTGGCTGCAGGTACAGAAAAGGCGCATCGACTAAAGACACTTTTCCTAAATGGGACTATGCAGTCTCCTCGAGCTGCTCCTCTGGTCACCCGCTGTAAGGGGTTTGTGATGCTGACAAACTGACTGAGTGGAGGAGATGATTGGTTGTGGATTATTTTATGTATGACACAGAGGTTTGAATACTTAATGAGATTTTCCCAGCTTAAAAGTTTGTGCTTACAGAGCATTTCAGTGTGATCTTGGATAGCAATGATACTTGGATAGCAATGATACTTGAGATTCCAGCCGTCCTGCATGTAACCGGATTAAAAACCAGATCTAATTCCGTAGAAAGAGCCTCTCAGTGTTCATGTCAAGTCGATTTTATACCACTGATGCAACATTACACATTTTCATTCAGAGCCTCGTGCATCTACTGCAGCCTGCCTCCTGAGCCCTGGTGTAGCATGTAAGAGCCAGTTAACCTATATTTTTACACTGTGCCATTCACTTTGATCGGCTGCTTGTCCGCCTTCCTCCAACTCTGCACCTGCTGCTTTTATCCTTGGCCCTTTCTCCCACCTTCTTCTCTCTCCCCCGCTCTCTGCTCACTACTTGTGCTGCTGCCTAATGGAACCGACACCTCTCTTCTCTCTTACATACTTTCTTAACACATAAATACATGTAACACAATGGCAGTGTATTCTGCTTGAAGCATATGCATGTTTTTTTTGTTATGATGTTGTTACGGCCCCAGAGGGCTGTTTCATGAAGCTTACTCTGTAAATTAGGCTTAATTGGCCAAGTCTGTCTTATTAGGCAAGGGACTATTGTTTTTGGGTAGTTTCTTTGTTGTTGTTGTTGTTGTTGTTGTTGTCGTTGTCAACGATCGCATTCTTGACCCGCTAAACGTCGACGAAAACTCACCGGATTTGGCGGAGTCATTCGGGTGGCGTGAACATTTATGGAAATGGACGGATTGGCCACGGCCAAAACAAAATGGCTCGACAGCGCCCCCTCAAAGTTGGCCCCTGTTCGGGCAAAACCGAACAGAGGCCAACCGTTCGGCACAGTGAAAGTGGACATCAAGACAAACCAAAAACTGAATTCGAACGCCACGCCCCGACGCTCAGGAAGTCAGCCAGAAACCCTCTGGACTCAACTTATGTTTTAACGAACTAGTCCCTGGTTTTTCATCGGAATAAGATCACATTTGGCACAGTGCGTCTAGACATATTGAAATTCAAGATTTGGCCACAGTTGGTAAAACTGTTACACCGTCTCCTCATAACGCCGCGGCGAAGAACACGTAGATTTTGTGTATTTTCGAAGACAGCTCACGCTCACAGGAATAAGCCGACAGAGCTCATATTCAAGTCACTACTGCACCACCCAAAACTGAACACAACGCAGCCATATGGCCTGCTCCCAGGATAGCGCCCCCTAGCTATACCTTGAAAACTGCAGTTTGGATTTTTTTTAATACAACGTTGTCAGTAGGTTCTAAACACTTACTCAAACAAAAAAATACATTACAGTCATGTCAACTTTGTAAAATGTGGGTGTGGTTAAGGTAAATGTCAAAAATGGCACATTATCGTTTATAAATCGAACATGCATTGAAATATTGAGCTCGCACTCGTGTCACTAATGCACTAACCCAAGCTGAACAGAACACACCCATTAAAAGACCAACGTCACCACAGTACAACGCCACCTTTTCTATACCTTGAACATTTTAGTTTGTACGATTTGTATGAAATGTTGCAGGTATATTCTACACATTAAAACAAATACAAAAATATATTACATGTGTATGATATTTTCTAAGATGTGGGTGTGGCAAGGCTAAATGTCCCAGAGACTGCATAATATCCTTTATAAGTCTCACGTACCTTGTCAGATTGAGTTGGAAATGTAATAACTTTTGACCTGGGGGAGCCCGACACTCTACCTATGTAGCTAAATGGCTGGTGCGAAGTACACGTACATGTATATCAGGTACCGCCCCTGCTCGTGTATTTGCTGAACACTAGCGGCTTTACAGATTTGGCGATATTCATTGAATCATTTTGTAAAGGCAAATTCGCCTGGGTGCCCAAAGATATGAGTGGATGCTCCAGCCCTGCAGCACCCATGGGTTCGGTGCCTAAAAATAGAAGTACGTGTAAAGGACTTCCATGGAATTTGGCACATCTGTCCAGATGCTGTTTTGCCTGGTGGCTTCTCCCGAGTATTGCAGTTCACTGGCCTTAGAAAGTATTTCAACTATAGAACGAGTGAAAAGCACAGCTAAGGCGAGTGTGAGGCCGGGGCCTTGAGGCTGACGCAAGAGTGGGCCGGCACCGGAGTTACCTGGGGCAAGATTGAGACCGGGGTGTGACGAAGCCTCAGGCGAGAGTTGGCCAGAGTTAACTGGCGCAAGAAACCATATTGGGTGTGAGGCTGAGGCGAGAGCAGGTTTGGGTGAGAGCGAGCAGTGGCGGTCGCAAGGGGGGGGGGACTGCGCCAGGGGCGAGGGCCTTTATCGTTTTTTGGTTTCATAAACCAGGCTCACTCTGAGTCTGGCTCAGTTACTATGGAAATATAGTCAGAGAACTTAGTCAGAGGACCAGGCTAAGAGCAGACTGAGCACAAGCTATGTTTCTGCTTCGTGGAATCCAACACCAATGGGCAATGTGAATGACACAAGCAGGGTATTAGCGCCATCATCTGGCCAAAATGTATGTTGGCCTCAAACATGTGTAAAAGAAAACATGACATCACAAAATCAATTACTTTATGCAATAAATTATAAATATACACCAACATTGTCTTTGTCTCTCATCTGTGAAATACAAAGTTGTGTGACACATTAATGATATGCATCATCAAAAAGCTTGTCCAATAAAAGGAACCGTAGCCCACAGGACCAGTGCTTAATCTGTAAATTTGTAGTTTCAGGAACACTTTTGGTCTTATGTGATGGATACAGGGAACAGGCCAAAACATTTGCCGGAACACTCTCATTAAACACCATTATATCAGATCAAATATTTCCCAGATCCTTTACCCTGAAAAACTGAAAATTGGGGGAATGCGTTCCCCAAAACGGGGGATCAAATTAAGCACTGCACAGGACCCACCCCCATGACTTGTGTCCTGTGTCAACAGTGTTTTATTTTTTTTCTATCATGTGTTTAAATTCATAGGCGCCAATATACGTTCTTCCCACTGGGTGCCCAGTCCAAAAAAACAAAAGTTGAGGCTGGGTTCGATCTCCAACCTCGTGGATGGGAGCCCTGCGCTCTACCTATGGAGCTAACATAGCAGAACAAACCTGCCGGCCTGTGATTGTTAGTGTGGTCTGCTTATGTACGCGGCAAGTGATAATTAGTTGAACCCGTCTTGAATTAGTGAGATTAGCCAGGCTCGGTGTCCCTTTGGTGAAACCCAGTAATCGCAGCTTGAATTGTTGTGCCTCACGTAAGCCAGGATTTGGAGCCTAAGCCTAGCTTTACTGAGCGAGTTTTATGAAATAGCCCTCAGGCGTCCAGTCTCCTTCCAGTTTGTATTAGTTTTGGTTGTGTGGCTAATTTCCCTTTGTCCTTGATGGAAACCTGGCTGTGTGAGCCCTGGCCTGGGATTGGAGGACTCGTTTCATGCTCGGTTCTGGTTGGCTGCTCGTCCCTGGTCCTGATTGGGGCGGTATCGGACACCTGGCCCCAATCAACCACCTGCTGCTGCCACGCCTATAAAAGGCCACACCTAAAAACATTCAGGCCTGCTGGCCTTGGTGGCCAGGACGCCATTTTGTTTGTCTCTTTTTGGAGCGGTCCCTATAACGTGACGTGGGATCGAGAGACACTTGTTGAGTCATGACTCTGTTTGGTATTTGTTGGGCCTAATTTTGTTAGTGTTTACTTTTGTGTTTAGTTTGAGTAACTTTGTATTGGTTAATTTTTGGAAATATTGTAAATAGCCTTTGCTTGGTTATTTTTGTTATTACTTCGTTAAATTTACCCTTTTATTATATTACAACTTTATTCATCCATTTTTACATCTTGTTTTTTTGTTACTTCCTTTACCCTAGCAGAGCTGGGTCGTAACAATGTTATTAAAGTACATACCATGCACATATTTACACATTAAGGAGAGTGCTGTTTTTGTCATTAAAATCACATAAGCCACTGCCACCACAGTTGTGTCTCTACCATCTATGATTTATCTGTGTTAAAATATGAATATATGCAGTACGCTCGCCTCCATGTATCTATAGTCTCCACAATCCTATTCGACAACATTTGTTTATAGCCACTGCCTTCATATCTTATACATATTTCTGTCTGTGTCGCTCCCATCACTGCCATCACACTATTGGCCGCACTTTGCTTTTTTCATCTCTCGCCGTTTCTCCTGTACATGTGTGTATGTGTGTTTTGCTTTCCTGTTGTGCCTCCACCTCCCGCCACCTCCTCCGCCGCCCCTCGCTGCTGCTCCTCTCTCCTCTGGGGCTCCATCCATCAGGTTGTCGGGGGCTGCTCGCGGCCCACTCGCACCCACCATATTTCAGCAGCAGCCAGCCAAGCAACTGACAGCGCCGCCACCGCCAGGAAATTGCTTTGGCTGTGAGCAGAATTTCAAACGCAGACGGAGACGCACACACACGAGCCGGGGCCGAGCGAGCATGTCTATACCTGACTCTCTCACTTCGTCCTGATATCTCATTCTCTCACTCCACTGTCAATCGCTTCATTTCTATATCTTACTTTATGGACTATTTTGCTTCTTCACGTCCCGCTATCGCCATGCTCATGTTATATTCTCCTCTTATATTCCAGACTACTGTATAGGTCTCTAGGGAACCGTGAATTTGGCTAAATCCATATAAAAGTATTATTGAAGCAGAGTGAAATCGTTGCATGTAGTTTGAAATGTATTGATTTAAAGCTGGGGTATCTGGCTTTTTCTGTTCAAGCTGTGATTTTTTTTTTCTATTTTTTTTTTCCGTTTTGGCCCAAACTCGTTTCTAGCTGTCACAATCCCTCCTGCACATCCGAATTGTTCAAACAAGTTAATTATTTGCACATTTCATGCCCGTTTACAGCCTTGAGCGTTGGCAGTGAAGCGGGGGGGGAGACCGCCACTAATTTAGATTATACTTCTACCTTCCATCGTTCAAGAAAAATGTAGATGAAGACACTGCAACAGTCTGTTTTTTGTTGTTGCTGTATTTACTTCATGTTCTGTGATACCAAAAATGCATTTACACAACTACAAAAAGTCAGGTATCCCAGCCTTAAGAAATCACTTAAACGGATCCAGTGTATACAATTACCATCAGATTGAATTTGGTCTAATCATTCCACCCAATTCAACTACTCAAAATTGTTTTTTTTTAATGGTCAATAATGTGTCCGTACCATGAAAAAGTCATCTACTGAAATGAATAAAGTAGGGACAAAAACTGCTAAGGAATTTCTAGATAGTCACACTATCTTACTGCATGTTGTGGAGAGATATGTGAGAAAATGCAGTAAAGTAAGAATACAGAGATCGGCATTGTGTTGTCATGGTTTACTGTGAAGTCAAAGCAATGGAACATTTTAAAAGAATATCAATGTAGCGTTGACTTGACAGGCAACGCGTAAACAAACAGAAACGTCCCTCTCTCTTGGTACAGCTGCGTTATTTGCCTTTTTCTGTGAACTGCATTTGTGGTTTCTGTGTTCCACATCGTTTTACTGGAGGTTGTTGTACGTCTTTGCCGTGTTTTTGTGGCGTTTGGTGGATTTTTTTTTTTTTTTTACTGCAAAGAGTCCATAATGGTCCTGAAGAAAGCAGATTTTTAAAACAGCTAGGTTATGAGCTAAAATTTGAGACCTACAAATTTCTTCTTCTGCACACTGAAGAGGCACCAAGAGCCCCCACACCTTCGGCTCAGTGGAGGCGTCACAAGAAGAGCTAAAGGAAACAAAAAAGGGACTAATGAGGACGTATCCGGGCAAGACTCACAGCTAAGCCACACATGCCTTCTATCTCTACTATTGTTCCGGCTAATGGACGTTCACTGGAGAATAAAACGGATGAACTGCTACTCTCTTCCCAGAAGATGGTGAAAGACTGTTGTGGTCCAGAGGGAGCTGCACAGGAGGAAGAGGAAGGAGGAGGTGGGGCTGACCAGTGCAGGACACCACGCTCTAAAACTGGGACAAACCCAGGAGATGGTGCACCATTTCAGAGGAGCACTGAATGCAGTACTCCAGTTTCCCCGACCTCCAAAAACATGCTGGTCAGGTTGGCCCACAGTGGCAGCGCGTTCAGTCACAGCAGCTCAGGACTAACACCTGAACACAATTTCGTTGTACAGTTGTACAATGACAAATAAAGCACTTACTTATTTACTTACTTACACACACACATACAAATTATGTTAGATGTATTGTATTCTCAAAGTTTTCACACTGAGTACCAAGTTACTGCTACATAAGATCTGAAGGTCTGACAAAAGTACTTTACTTCTGTAGTCCTAAACCAGGTCTAATTAGCTCTTATCTATAAATTAAACACAACCCAGACCTGCAGAGACCTGCCTGTGGTCATTAATGTGTAGTGACCCAGGAGGTAGGTGAGTGATTCCGCAATTCTTTGTTTTACTTTTTTCTGCGGACATCCTGGACGATCTTGCCCCGACCATCAATTTATTACATTCGACCCCAAACTCTATTGTAACATTACTCAAGTCGTGTTGTGTTACAAACCAGTGCGAGTAACTAATGACTGACTACCTCGGGTTGCACGGTGAACGATGAGGAAGAGTAGAGGAGTCAGCAGATACAGGGTCACAAAGTCTGTGTCACGACTGTTTTTTAGCGCCGCGCAAATGAGGAGAGACGGGCGGTTAACTGCTGTGAACTTAGCAGGAGATCATTACTTAGCATAGACAGCAAAACATAATCCCTTTTCAGCTTGTGTCTTAGCATACATAATGTCCTCATCATCCAGTTATAATATCTCATACGGTCCATTCATTACACTGCTCATTAGAGGTGGTGAGTCATAATTGCACTCTGCGTAACTATTGTGCCGATGTTTTGAAGGGAAAAAATTGTTGAAGTGGAAATATTTTTCAATGATTCTCCAAAGTTATTTTATCACAGGAATTATTCTCATCTAATGACTTTTGCTAGGACGAATGTGTTCATTTTCAGGTTTGAGCAGAACACAAAATGAACCACCAAAAACTCCCTAAAACATCATCTAAGTGAGTCAATTTTGTAGCATATTTTTATATGCTGAAGCACTCTCAGTCAAGCTCTAAAATAGACACAAATAGTTCAAATTGAGGTTACTCTTACAATAATTAACAACATTAAACATAGTAGTAGTAGTAATCGCATTGAGGTGATACTGTAGTTGTGATCTGCAATATCGTGTGAAATGTTTACACTTCCTTTTTAGATGCACATTGTAGAAGTCATTTACAGGATTACAACGCACCACTGTTTACCAATAGATTCAAAGGTGGGCATCATCGTAAGACCTTCTGCTCTACCTGACTTTGTTGTTGTTGTTGTTCTTGAGTATTTGAGCAGACGTACATTTGTTTTGTGTGTAAGAAATGCCTTTTCTGCACCTCTCTCTCTCTTTTTGACACCATACAAGCATTTCCCCCGAGTCTGCTGTCCCCAGACTAAAGTGCGCCCGTGCCCTTGAGAAGGACATTGTGATTGAAGTGATGTGGGTAGTGTAGCGGGCTCCTTTCAACTATCAGGCCTATTCTCCTTTTGTACAGTCTGGGGGTTTGTCGTGGTCCCTTGGGTGACAGCCTTCTCTCACACTGCAGCGCCCCTGTGGCCAAAGAAAGCATTGCCAACCACCCCCAGGAGACGCCCCGGTCGTGGACTGTTGCTCAAAGTGTCAGACAAAACGGCCCCGTCCCGCACTAACCTCTTCTGTCCATTTTTCTGTCTCGTCTCCTTCAGAGGGTGAGTCTGGAGTTCTACATTGATGTCCATGCCCACTCCACCATGCTGAACGGCTTCATGTACGGAAATGTTTTCGAAGAGGAGGAGCGCGTCCAGAGACAGGCTGTGTTCCCCCGGCTGCTGTGCCAAAACGCACCAGACTTCTCCTTTGTAAGGCTCCACACACACACAGGCCACACGGGGCTGGTTCAGGACTTGAAGTGCTCCCTTTATCGTGACGTGCACAAGCTGTGAGGCGCATCATCGCCAACTGTTGCATTCTCCTTCGATGCGCAACACAACTCACATTTATCTAGATGTGGGACAATTGGTAATAGATAATTTAGATTATAAAACACCACCTATTTATTTTTTGTAATTAGCACTGAATTCATATTTTATTTGACATACAAGAAGTGGAATGTAAACAATAATTTTAGTCAGGAGATACTTTGGGAACGCACGCGCGCAGGGGAAGGCAGCCGGGGGGCCTTGCAGGTCCTTATTAGATTTTGCCTAATTGAGAATGGCGTGGTCATGGCGTGTGTCTTCTGTGTTTTACAGGTGAGCGATGATTATTTGTAAAATAGCTTCTTGTAAAGTTTCCTTTAATGGCATAGACGTCCTCTGTTGTACAAACATTTATTAGATTTTGCCTAATTGAGAATGGCGTGGTCATGGCGTGTGTCTTCTGTGTTTTACAGAGTGTAATAAACGGCGAGAAAATACCCTTTAAGTGTCTTTATCCGACCACAAACGCTACATTTGGGGGCTCGTCCGGGATGGATTTAGCCTTCTGAGAGTGTTTTCCCCGGCGGTTGCAGCGAGGTCGACGAAAAACTCCGCTGACGGTCACGCGCATTCACGACGGAGGCGCGGCACCGCGGCACGCAGAACGAGCAAGATGAGCCTCGAAGAGTACACGGAGCAGCTAGCGGAGCAGCTCTGGGCTCTGAAGCTGGATGAGCTCAAGGAGGTGTGCGAGCAGGCCAAAGTCGAGTATGGGAAGGCGGCGACCAGGCGGACAATTATAAAAAAAATTATGGAGTCATCAGATAATGCAATTGAAAACGAAGAAGATGACGTGGCAAAACAATATTTGGTCTCTTTGCTAATTCTATCTAGCACAACCGCAGATGACACAATGACTACACAAAACCAACGTGAGAATGAAGCACCTGTAAATGAAACACAAAAGCAGAGTGACAGAGTAAGCATAACTTCACTACAAAATGTGCCCTCAGTCCACACACGCACCAGTCTGCCCACAAACAGGTTACAAGAAGTAACGATAAGAAGAGAATTCAAGATAAGTGGACAGATTGGGGAAAGAGGACAAAAAGATAAGCTCTCCTTCACAAATTTAATGCACCAAATAGAGAGAGGTTTGATGAAGGGCCATAGCGAAGATGAGGTGGTAGAAGCTGTAGTAAAAGCCATCATTCCAGGCTTAAGTCTACGTGACATGCTTGAAGTCAAAAGTGACCTCACTTTATCCCAGTTAAAGACCATATTAAAGGGGCACTTTAAAGAAGACAGCTCTATGGACTTATATCACAAGTTAGTGAACGTCACTCAGGACAGTCGTGAATCTCCACAAAACTTCCTATTCAGAGCCATAGAACTAAAAGAGAGACTTCTCCTCGCTGCTAAAGAGACAGGCTCAGATGATCAGTACAGTCCAGATATGATACAAAGGAAGTTTTTGAGGTCAGTCAGCACAGGACTTCTGAGTGATCATATCAAGTTCCAGCTTAAGCCTTATTTGGATGATACTAAAGTAAAAGATGAGACCCTCATTGATAAGCTGAATGAAGCTGCGAGTGTAGAGTCAGAACGCCAGTCAAAACAGCGCAAAAATGCTGCAAGTAAAGCTCCAAAAATTAACGAGCTACAGACAGCGGGTTTGACTCAGGATAACTCCATTTCTGAAATGACAGCGGGGGTGCAGGACCAAACTGACACTGTTAGACCAAAGACTCGTAAAAACTCAGCACCTCCCAGCTCGAGAGACACTGAGTTGTATGAGACAGTTACTCTACTCAGAGAGGAAATGGCGGACATCAAGAAAAGTCTGCAGGGCCGCCAGCAACGCTCTACTCTTGGCCCAAAACGCACTCCACGCAGAGCATGCATAGCATGTGAAAAGAGTGGACAGAGTGATCAATGTGAACACTGCTTCAAGTGTGGATCATCAGGACACTTTTCAAGGGGGTGCAGAGGATCTCGAGGGCCAGGCAACAGGCCAGAGACGGTACATGTCAAACCCCACAAGGTGGCGCCAACATCTAGAAAATCCTCTGAGTCAGACAGTAAGGTGCAAGAACTGCTGTTAGAAAGAATAAGGCTGCTTGAAGCTCAGTTACAAAACAGTAACAGTGCACATCAGGGTGTGAGTGCCACCTACACTAATACAGTGGCATCCCGTTGCCGAGCCAAGCTGAATGCTCTCATCGGAAAGAAGTGTCTAGTGGACTGTTGTTTTGAGGGGGTACCAACAAAAGCATTATGGGACACTGGCTCGCAAGTAACCATAATAAATGAAAGCTGGCGTAGTACTTACCTCCCACATATTGAAACACGCAGCCTAGAAGAGCTTCTGGATGAAGATGAAATACTCATTGGTAAGGCAGCAAACCAAACAGTCATTCCCTTCTCAGGTTGGGCAGAGCTAAAGTTCAAGCTAAATACCTCCAACCAAGGCTCACAAGAACTGCTCGCCCCAGTGTTGATCTCAAGTGAGCCAGGTGTTGCCGACCCGCCAATAATCGGCTATAATGTTATTGAACTGTTAGTCAAAAGGGGGATGGAGCAATATCCAGAGTTTACCTCAGCATCAGTGCAAGAGGCATTTTCACTTGACTGCTCAAAGACTGAGATTTTCATTCAGTTGGTAAAGAAAAGTGATGAAGACAGGAGGGAGAGCATAGTGAGAGTAGGGCAACCGAGAGTAACTATCCCGCCAGGTCAAACTCAGCTGGTGAAGTGTAGTGTCCGCAGAGACTCCTGGGCAGAAGGACAAAACGCCTTGTTTGAACCTGTAGATAGCTCAAAGTGGCCAGATGGACTGACTTTAACTGAGGCAGTGACAAGTCTACATCAGGGGGGCTGGTCAAAAGTATCAGTGCCAGTTACCAATGAGAGTAGTCGCAGTATTACTTTGACAGCACGTACCGTATTAGGCCAGCTCCAACAGGTTAAAGCTGTCTATCCAGCAAGTGCACAACCTCTGCAAACAGAACAGGGAAATGAAGCTCACTCACCTAGTGCTGAAAATAAACATGACAGTGTATCCCCTGAGACAGACAATGCACAAAGTCACCAACAACAAAGAGAAGAACTGTGGGATCCACCTGTGGCTCTGGACCATCTGACACCGGAGCAGCAGAACAAGGTACGGGCAGTGCTAAGAGAGGAGTGTCATGCCTTTTCGAAAGGAGATCAAGATGTTGGATGTATCCCATCATTAAAGCTAAAAATTAGGCTCAAGGACACTACCCCTGTCACCCGTACATACACCTCAGTACCCAAACCACTCCACAAGGAGGTGAAGGAATATTTGGAGGATCTGCTCAATAGGGGATGGATACAAAAGTCGCGCTCTCCTTATTCCTCACCACTTGTATGTGTCCGCAAGAAGGATGGGACACTCCGTCTGTGTGTGGATTATAGACAACTAAACCTAAAGTCCATACCAGATAGACACCCCATTCCCCGTGTGCAAGACATCCTTAACAGCTTGTGTGGCAGTGCATGGTTTTCCGTTCTAGACCAGGGGAAGGCCTACCACCAAGGGTTCTTGGAGGAAGAAAGCAGGCCGCTCACTGCCTTCATAACACCTTGGGGCCTTTATGAGTGGGTAAGGATTCCCTTTGGTCTCTCCTCAGCTCCTGCAGAGTTCCAGCGCAGCATGGAGGAGTGCCTAGCTGGTTTGAGAGATGACACGTGCCAGCCATACTTGGATGATAATCTTGTCCACAGCAAGACATTTGATGATCATCTGCAGAACATGAGAGCAGTGCTGCGTCGTTATCAGCAGCATGGCGTCAAACTAACTCCAAAAAAATGTGAGATTTTTAAGAACAAAGTAAAATTCTTGGGAAAGATAGTGTCCAAAGACGGATACACCATGGATGCAAGTGAGTTAGCACCTGTACAAGCCCTGAAAGACCGAAAACCAACAAATGTGGGTGAACTAAGAAAGATGTTAGGGTTCATATCCTACTATCGGCCTTACATTCAGAATTTCTCACGCATCGCTAAGCCACTCTACAGTTTGCTGTCAGCTGAATGCACACCCAAGGCTCCCCCACAAAAAGTCGAAACTAAAAGAAGGGTCAAGAAACAAAACAAGACCAATCAGTTGTCCTCAAGTCAGCCTATCACCTGGACAGAGAAACATCAGACTGTGCTTTGTGAACTCATAGACCACCTGCTGCACCCACCCATTTTAGGTTACCCTGATTTTGACAGTCCTTTTGTGCTGCACTGCGATGCATCTCAAGAGGGTCTTGGAGCAGTACTCTATCAGAGACAGAAAGGCAAACTGGTAGTTATTGGGTACGGCTCTAGGACCTTGACTCCACCGGAAAAGAACTACCACTTGCATTCCGGTAAATTAGAATTTTTAGCGATGAAATGGGCAATTTGCGAAAGGTTTAGGGAGTACCTCTATTATGCACCATCATTTGTCGTTTACACCGACAATAATCCCCTAACCTATGTCCTGTCATCTGCTAAACTCAACGCCACAATGCACAGGTGGGTGGCTGAACTTGCTGATTTTGAGTTCACGATTAAGTATCGGCCAGGGAGATGCAATGGGGATGCTGACGGGCTGTCGCGAATGCCTCTTGATATGGACCAGTATATGCTCACATGCTCCAAAGAGGTTGAGCCAGAGGTGATAGCCACCATAACTCAAGCTGTACATACTACAGCCCAAAAGCCTGAGCCATGGATGTGTCCTGTCACTATCACTACAGCTTGCTCTCAAAGTGACTGTGTGACCTCCCCTATATCCACCATATCAGAGCAGGACCTGAAAAAGGCTCAAGAAGAAGATCCAGTCTTTGCAAAAATCAGACACTACATTGTAACAAAACAGTGGCCTCAAAGTAAGGGCAGGGGGCAATATGAAGAGCTAACAACACTGAAAAAGGAAAAGAAAAGACTGTATATCGACAGTAATGGACTTATCTACAGGAAGACTGCTACTAGCTCTCAACTGCTACTACCCAAAATATTCCACCCACTCGTCTACAAAGAGCTACACGAAGAAATGGGTCATCTCGGGCCAGAAAGGACACTGACTCTTATCCGTGAAAGATTCTTCTGGCCTCACATGCGGCGCGACGTTGACCACTATGTGACTAAGGTATGTAGCTGCCTCAAACGTAAGCGCCCCAACAAACCAACTAGAGCACCGTTAACCAACATAGTGACCACTTACCCGTTTGAGCTCGTCTCAATTGACTTTCTGCACTTAGAGGCAAGTAAAGGGGGCTATGAATATATACTTGTCGTCATGGACCATTTTACAAGATTCGCCCAGGCCTATGCATGCACCAACAAGTCAGCAAAAACTGCAGCAAGTAAACTGTTTGGAGACTATGTGCTTAAGTTTGGGTTCCCCACTAAGCTGCACCACGATCAAGGCAGGGAGTTCGAAAATAAATTGTTTCACAAGCTCCAGGAATATTGTGGCATTCAGGGTTCCCATACGACTCCATATCATCCTGCCGGGAATGGCCAGGTAGAAAGGTTTAACCGCACATTGCTCTCCATGCTAAGAAGCCTGCCAGAGACAGCTAAATCTGACTGGAAAAGCTCATTGGACAAAGTGGTGCATGCGTACAATTGTACGCGAAATGAGGCAACTGGATTTTCTCCCCATTTTCTGCTCTTTGGTCGGAGTCCCAGGCTACCCATTGACATCATGTTTGGCCTGACCCCTGGTGGCGATGATGAAGAAAGCACATCCCACAGTGAGTATGCTGACAAGTGGCACAAGCGCATGCTCGAGGCATACAAAATTGCTTCACGAAGTGACTGTAAAGGACAGGCTAGGTCGAAAACATACTATGACAAGAAAGCTTATGGTGCAGAGCTTCAACCAGGAAGCAGGGTGCTCGTGCGTAACTTTTCCGAGCGAGGTGGCCCAGGCAAACTCAGGTCTTACTGGGAGGAGAAAGTTCATGTGGTTGTTGAAAAGAAACCTGACACTCCCGTATATGTGATCAAGCCTGAGAGAGGTCTTGGGAAGGCACGAGTCATTCACAGAAACCTGTTGCTGCCCTGCGACTATCTGCCCATTGAGGAAGCAGTTCCACCTACACACACACAACCTGCAAAGAAAATGCGAAAAGAAGATAAGCGTAATAAGTCGGACGATAACAGCTCTGAAGATTCTGAAAATGAAGCTGAGTGGCAGGCAATCATCTCGAGGCCAAACAGGAGTCAGTTGAGAGCAAGTGCAGAGGAGTTCCGCCCACAGCCAACCCCTAGACATCACGACACCAGCATCAACGAGGAGCTCCACAGATACGACTCCGAAGCTGCTCCAGATGGTCCGTCGGGTGGTGAGGACAGCGTGAGGTCCGAGCCAGAGGAGCAGGTACAGGACGATGCCCAGGACAGTTCCAACGCAGACCAGAGCCCTGCAGCATCATCTGACGAAGCAGACGAGGATGCTGGGCTCCAGCCAGCCACCTTACGACAATATCCTTTCAGACATAGAAAGCCGCCCTCGACACTTACTTACAACACTTTAGGTCAGCCTTCTCTTACACATAAAAAGGTGTAGTGACGCTATTGTGTTAGTTTATTTGTTCACTTGTTCTACATTGAGTTCAGCATAATGTTAAGCCGTATGCCTATAGACCACACATTGACAATTTTGATAATAGACACAACACAGCCCGAGTATAGAAAACAAGCATATCTCTTATGTAGGTAATAGCCTTATTAGCTTGTAGGAAGAGTCGTAGTCTAGAGTACAAGAATCTTCTTTCAGTGGAGGTACTTTGCCTGTGAAACAGAGCATATCTTTAGATATCACCTGGCCAGTGGTGTCTTCCGGTGAACATGGTGGAAGAGGGAGATGTACTCCATGTGAAGGACTGTTAATGGACGTTTGGTGCCTCCTTAATATAAACTGACTCCCACTCTTGTGGCTATGACTCTGATGTTGAAGACTCATTTATGGACTGTGTAATGTCGGGACGCCATTAATTTTGCAGGGGAGAGTGTGGGACAATTGGTAATAGATAATTTAGATTATAAAACACCACCTATTTATTTTTTGTAATTAGCACTGAATTCATATTTTATTTGACATACAAGAAGTGGAATGTAAACAATAATTTTAGTCAGGAGATACTTTGGGAACGCACGCGCGCAGGGGAAGGCAGCCGGGGGGCCTTGCAGGTCCTTATTAGATTTTGCCTAATTGAGAATGGCGTGGTCATGGCGTGTGTCTTCTGTGTTTTACAGGTGAGCGATGATTATTTGTAAAATAGCTTCTTGTAAAGTTTCCTTTAATGGCATAGACGTCCTCTGTTGTACAAACATTTATTAGATTTTGCCTAATTGAGAATGGCGTGGTCATGGCGTGTGTCTTCTGTGTTTTACAGAGTGTAATAAACGGCGAGAAAATACCCTTTAAGTGTCTTTATCCGACCACAAACGCTACATAGACTTGTAGTATAATAGAGTAAAATAACTGGGTGAGAAGGGTGTGTGCGTGCGGGGGGGTTACAGGTTTGAATAAATATAGCTCTAAATATTAGCCCTGAAATTGGAATTGTCGGTAATAGACCAACACTTCACTTTCAGAAAACAATTGATAACTTCCTGCTGACTGGTGTTTCGTTGTTTTTTTTTTTTTTTTGCGGTTCGCGGCTCAGTAGAAAAAAACTATCTTCCTTTGAACTGAATTAATTTACTTTGTAACCTTTATATAAGCAGACCCGTTGAGATCTAAATCTAATTTTCAAGGGTGAGCTGATTTAAGAGGTCAGCAGCTCACGTCAAAGTCATTACAAGTTATGCTTCTTATATTAGCACAAGGCAACCAGGAATTCAGAACTACAGAGGTAGATTTAAAATGTTGAAAGTAATCTCATCGGCCAGGGCACAATATTATCCCATTGTGTGATAGTCTTTTGATACACTCTTTGAGAACTTCAGTACTTTGTGTGAGTGTACAGCTTTTCCTGTTTATATCCTTGATCTCTTTTGCTATATCTACCAAGGTAACGTATATAAGGAAGGTGTCAATTAAAACAACAGACGGTTATATCGCGGTCCGTCCCTGAATGTACAAAGGTGCGAGGAAGCTCAGGGCATGTATTATTAAGTTGGATACACTTTATAAGAAACAAATGCTAACACTTGCACGCTCCCACTGAAGGCGTGAAGTCGTGTGAGGGGAGAGGTGTGGAAACAGAAGCCAGACCAGCTGCGCACCAAGACTCTCACCTTGACTTCACAAACTCCAGGCACCAAACTGTGAAACTTATAAATTATGCTGAGAAAAGGCACACGAGTAACTATGAAATGCCAAGTTTGAAAAGAACGAGTAAACAATCACTGCAGAATACCAGGCAGATGTGCTAGTTCACTGGCTTTAAAACTAGAGTGTACATGTGCCTCGGGCGGTACTACAGGGTCATCCACAATTATAGACATTTCTTTTTAAAGTAGGTGCAGTTTTATTTGTGCTTTAGTAATGCATCAAAGTTATATAGATCCAGTGTGTGTTTCCCAACCAGGGGTGCGGGGATCGCTAGGGGGTACGCAAGCACTTAGCAGGGGGTACTGTGGGAACTAAGTGTTTTTGCTATATTTTTTAACACAATACACAACAAAATACCAATAAATCTGAGTTTAGCAGATCACATCGAAATATTTGGCTGCACCTTAGAGTTAAAGGGTACTTTAAGTAGAAATTAAAGACTCATGGGGTACACAAGACAAAAACGGTTGGGAACCACTCATTTAGAAGACCAACATTAAATCTCTTTAGCCCCTATAAGACTTGTCTAGGCTCAGATTTGGTCAAGGCCTAATCCTGGTGGTACTTGGAAAGCCACATATTTTATGAGATTTATGATATTATGAAGTTTGAGAAGTTAAGCAGAAAATGCTGCACATTAACCATTTATTGTGTTACAAGTTACAGTTTTGTGAATGAATGTATATATAATCGAATAGTAGAACATCTATAATGCAAAGTAAGTCAAAGCATGTATGGGGTGCTGGTACAGTTTGTGCCGATCTGAGAGTGTAGAAAATCCTTCGGCTCTTTGTGACGCACCGGCGGCAGCTCCTTATTGGTACATTTCCTCTAAACTGTTTCTTCTCAGCTCTGTGTCACTTTCTCTGACCTTTGATTCCTCAGTGATGGTGACATTTCACAGCAGAGCCACTTTACACACACCATAAAGAATAGCCTTTATAGCCCATTGACACCGGTGTCAGGCTGCACTCCGAGGCAATAGGCGCTGGGATGTTCAGCCATACATGTATGGAAATGTCAGCGAGGAGAGAGTGGAGGATGAGTAAAAAGCCCTGTCTTTCACCGCTGCCTGTGTGACAGATGGCTCAGGGGTCACCTCCCTCACTGTGGTTTTGTCCCGTGCCCATTCAGCAGTACCAAATCCCAGCAGCAGCACAACACAATCACCGCCAACTCCCACCGGTGGCCCCCGAGTCTGCAGTTCAGCACGGCCACTCTCAGCCCCCACTGACAGTGAATGGAAACTTTTTTACACACTCCTCCCAAGACAGAACACTTTTCGTGCAGTTTAGCTGACACACTCAAAGCCCGAAATAGCCTCTCTTTTTTTTTCAACAGAAGCCATTTAACCAATCTCTGAAATGACTTTGTGTGAAGGGACTTGCAAACGCTGCGCCACAAGCTTTTAAATGGCGGCACTCCACTGTTAACAATACTGTACTGCACAAAGTAATGCACGACAAATCGGACATTTTCATCGACATGACAGTTACTTTTGGATCGTATTATGAGTGGCCGAAGCAAATTATCAGTCTCGTGCTGTACCATAATTAGTATTTCTAAGCTGTTTTTCCCCCCTTGAATGACCTTGTCTGTTCAAAACTGGCATGTTGTTACTCTTCACTGCTTGGATATAGCAGCCATTTATCATTATCATTATCATAACATTGCAGTATGTAAGTAAATATTGGGAGTATAAAGAGTTATTTTTTATTTTTTTTACTGTCAATGGCATTCTACAGAAAACATTTTTATACTCAGAAAATGCACTTAAGGTGTGTGCCATTTGTCCACCATCTCCCTCTGCCATCTACTTTAACTGTCACAAATCCCCTGCAGTATTGCTTGTATAACTTTGTTAGTGTCCTGTTTCTCCTCATATTGCTGTTTTACTGTCTGTCCTTGCAGTCCAACACATCCTTTAACCGGGACGTGGTGAAGGCCGGGACAGGGCGCAGGTTCCTGGGCGGACTCCTTGACGATACGTCGTACTGCTACACCCTGGAGGTGTCCTTCTACAGCTACATGCCCAGCGGCAGCAGCGCCCCAGTGCCCTACACCGAGGACACCTGTATCCTCTCACCAGGGTTAACTTTTACAATGCATTCTAATTTAGAGTTACTCTGAGGTGTTGGATGAAAAACCTTTGTTGTTTCCATCATTTGGTCTCAAAAGTTTTAGTCCACAAAATGCTAATTTCAGCTGTAAATGTGTTTGTTGTAGGACTATTTCTTGATTTAATTTGTCTGTAAGTGTTGATATATGACAGACAAAACAAGAACAAATTTGACAATTTTGGTATTTACAGTCTTGATATGTTTATGATACTCAGTGTGTAATTCTTACAGATTTACACATCGTGAAAGAGTAGCCAAACGTTTTACTGAAGTGAGCGTATTGTTAAGTGGAAAGTACTGTGTGGCAAAACTATTCTATAAACTATAAGTACAGTTACTTCAAAAGAGTTCCTTAAGTACAGTACATAGTACACACATACATACATCAAAATACATCAGTTAACTAGATTAACACTCCTCTCGTGTGGAACACATTTTCATATGATTTAAATGCAAGCTTGTGTTGCTTTGTTTCTACTTTCTGCTTCCTCGTAAGGTCATTGGAAAGCTGCTGTTCTTTTGTTGCCGGTTGTTGCGACAGATGTGCACCGGCAGAATGGAGGATGTGATAGCCGTGTCTATTGATTTCATTTACAAAAGGAGAGGAGAGAATGGGAGCCTGTGTTGGCGTATGGAGAGCAGCGTGCAGCTTTGATTGCAATAAACAATGGAACAATGAGGCAAACATGATTCTTGTCAACTTCAATCGCGCAAACACACGCAGGTTCTCATTACTGCACTCTCAACAGGGAGCAAAGGTTATGTGCCTTAATTGAGCCAGATAGCACCAAGTTTTCCTTCAGGTGACCTTCTTGAGGCTAAAGAGCTCCTTACAGCCAAACAAAGGCAACCTGATCTGAGAGATAAAGTGAGCGAGAAGAGGGAGGAAGAGAGATTTAGAGTGATAAAAACATATAGAAAGTGCCATTGGAAGACTTTGTACTTTTTGTATAAGGGGAGAGGAAAGGGGAGAAGTGATGCAGTCCCAGTGCCCTCTAGTGCTAAATGCAAGCACAGTGTAATTCAGATCCAACATTCTGTTTGGATGAACAGCACAACAAGGACTTGTTCCTGAAAGAAGAGCCAGGATATGTCAAAATAACTACAGCATTTGTGTTACTGGACCCACTTAGTGATTATTAAAGATTATCAGCATCAAATACTTGCAGTTCCAGTACTAATAGTTGTGATTAGTCTAGAGAGCTGTTATGCCCAGACATCTTACTGCCAGCTGTGTTGGCGAAATATCTGTTCCCAGCCTCGTGTTTTCCAATTCAAACATTTGGGGTGTTCTTGCAATTATATTTATCAGCCCAACCGTTTTACCAACGATTTGTTAAATATCTCAATTTCAACATGGATACACTGTTGTTTATAGATTCATTAGTTGAACATGTCTGTATGTGTCTTGTGAAGTCCACCTCTGCAGCAAGTTGTTCATAAATACAGAATCCATAGCTTTGGTTGTTCAACAATGACAACAAAATAATCTGTCCTGACCTTAAAATATCTAACTGCTTGCATCAAGGCCGTGATGCGCGGTGTGCCACTGCCAACAGATTCTGTGTTGACCTGTCGGTGTGTCCGGGGCACTGATAAGAGCGGTGGCTGCCTGTTGTTGTAGACATTTCCACCTGAAGGTCAGTTTGGGATGTGCCCGTGCTCAGGTGGGAGGTGCACTTGATCTTTCTCTGTGTCCGGGAGTGCATGTTTTGTTTTGATGCGTGGGCGTGAGGGGAGGGGCTCTACAGGGTGGGCGCGGTGCGCAGGGACACAGTGTATAGTGGAGATTGGGGTCAGGCAGGTTGAAGGAACCAACCATGTCGCTTTTTCCGCCCCGGCAGTCGGCGCAACGGAGCATGCAAATCATCAACAGAGACCTTTAGCATCTTGATTCACACCCCCACCTCGCTCACCTGATCTACACCCCGACCCTCGCTCACTGCCCTCTAAACTAATACATGACAAATAAATAATAAGCACGTCCCCAATATAACATGCCCTCATAGCCTTGCCACCATCCGCGGCTGTGCCTTGTCGCCGCTAAAATTGAAATGGTAACCTTTCTGGGAGTTGCATCTTGAGTCCCAGTTTGAGGGCGTTTATGAAATAGTGCATGTGTGTGACTATTTTTGTGTCCCCTGCTCTACCCGTGTCTTTATGTCCTTCTGTCTCCTCTGGTCTGTACTTTCCTCTCGTCTCGTAGAAGATAACAGCTCATTATATCATCTAGTCAAGCTGAGAACGCTCTTCTCTCAAACAGCGGGGACAACCTCTGTCTGTCCCTCTCCTCTTTGTCCTTTAATCATCCCACACCTGTCTGTGTCTTTGAGCTTAATGTGCGCGAGCCGCCGCTCCTGCATGGCTTCTTCATGCTGAGCTTAAAGCGCAGTGGTTGCAGCTGTAGGCAAATACTCTATCCCCACACCTCTGAATCCTATTAGTTTTATTCATTCAGGTGCGCGTGGGAACTTGACTTTGGAAAAAATCAGCATACAAAGCTTGGTCACCATCTGTGTCCGTCAATGGTGTGCCATCTCAACCATATATTGAACCACTTTCGCAGTCTTTTTGACGATACAAGGTTTATGGCCAGCTGAGAATCTTCCACAGACCACTGAATTCCCTTTCCAAGAGTCCATGTTTGATAATCCCCATTATTCATCAGAAGCTGTGTGCTTCTCCAACAGAATAAAAGGATGTGGCCAGCTCACAGAAGCATACATACCAATGAAGTGCACAGTCACGGCAAGCAATCCGGAGGTACCCGGCACACTCCTGAGATGCCGCTAAAGCATCAGTGCGGCTGCTGGATCGGCTGTGACAAGTATGCAAATGAAATGGCTTGGAGGCAGATATGCTTCACTAGCGCACATCATACACATCACATCCCACTGATATGGCCAAATGGATAGGAGCTCACTTTGTAGCAGGGAACATGGTTTTACACACAGGCAATTGCACAAATATTGTTAGTGTGCTCAGGTGAACAGGCTCCTTCACAGAGATGCGCATATCAGCACGCTCCCCCAGTTGTTTGGCCTGTACCTGGAATAATGGAGTCAGGTGTTGAGGATTGTGACAAGTTCTGACAAAGTTTTAAACATACGCGCATTGAGGGAATGCAGCATGAGTCTGCCATATTTAAAATAAATACATCTGTGTTTTTTAAATATTTTTCAAATTTTTTGGCATTTTTTAGTTTTGGGGCAACACACAATAGTGGGCAATGCATCACTTTTGTTTACTTCAGGAAACTTTTAATATTTTGTTTGTTATAAATCATGTTATTGGCAGCGACTGTCCCTCACATAAAATATTTAAATCAGTCTGTTGTTGTCCCTGATGACTCGAGGTCTTTGATTCCCAGAATGCCTACTGGGTACAAAAATGCCTCTTTCTGTATCGCTGCTGTTGTTTCACCTCTTAATTAGCATTGATAATTAGTTGAGTGTCAGGGCTGTGACAGGAGCTGTCAGTGGCCTGTATTGATGGCCTGAATGTCCTCTCTCTTGTCTCCTGTTAACTCTCCAATCTGGACAGCATTTTGCCCATGTCTTGTTGCTTTTACCACCAGAGGCCTTGTTGTCTGATCGTCACCTTGTCTGTCTGTCTGCAGGACCGGGCACTGGGGACGCGACGCTGAAATCCGCTAAATGCCGCGTTGACAGTAAACAGCTGCAGTAAACACGTAATGACCGTCCCCTTTTGTCTTGCGCTGCTCGTATCTCATCAGAGCCTAAGCTGGCATGCCCTTGAGCCGTGACAATGACCTGTTATTGATCACACCCCTCCATTATTTGTGCTGAGATGTTCGGACTTGACACGCCTCCGTGACAGCTGTATGTCTTTGACCTTTTCACTGCCTAACAGTAATGACGCGTAATGATCACCACTGGAGATGCTGATGACACGTTTTCCTCAACAGTGAATGTTCAAAGTAGTTTCTTTAGTGTGATTTTTTTGCCAGGGTTGTGGTTTTCCAGTTGCACACACCTAGACAAGCTCCCCTCTAGGCCGCCCACTGTTACCTGGCTCTCACTCCTCGCGTTTCCTGCTGTCGAGGCATCCATGTTCCAGAAGGCGCGGTTCATCCACAGCAGCGGAATATGCAGCCGCCAGGGCATCCTCTGTGTCTCCCTCCACATCCGGCTACCTTTAGGAGCTGACCGTCCATCACCAAACCTGCTGTAATAGATGTTGAGTCGTGACAAGCCAAGCTGAGAGGCCATCTGTGCTCATTGGGATCTGGGAGATATTTTTGTCGCTGTGCGTGCTTGGCCAAAGAGCTCTGGACTGGCACCGGGAGCTGCTGATGACGGGAAATAGAGGAGAACACCAAAAACTTTCCCGAGGTCACGTTACTGTCTAGAGGGTGAACGACAGGAGTCGACTTAGGGCATTTTATTTCAAAAGTAAAAGAATTGCACAGACCTCACAATAGCACACACTCACACACATTCCTGTGCTCAAACCAGAAATGTAGATCAGGGATTAATGCTCCATTGTTAATAAACTTAAGTGTAAAGAAGCCTCAAATGAAGCAAGTTTTTGAAGCCTTGTTTGCATCCTTGAGCGTAGAACTATTAATGAGTAGGCTAGTTCCTGTATCTATTACTTACTTCTTCAGGTTTCTTAGGATTGTAAAGGCAGGGATCAGGTATCTTTCCTTACACTGCACTAATCTGGATTTTGTATTGTTACTTCAACTCATCAACAATCAAGCATGAAGCCACGGTAACACTGTATAATAAGGCAGACCTGCAAAGCATCATGAATTAACAAATAAATAATCAATTCATTCTGATTAAATGTTTGCAAGCAAAGATCTAATGATACAGTAGCCTATATACAGCACTTATATTCTGTGATTTTTGAACCTTTAGTTAAATTAACAGGCACATTTCTAAAGTGTTTTTTTTTTTTTTAGATTAACGTAAGTATCTACAAACGAGTTTAATGACATGTCTAACCTGAAATACATAATCCAAACTTGCGTATAAACACATTCCCAGCCTTTGTGGTGAAACGTTATAACAAGGAGTTTGTTTGTGTTCTCCGTTATTAACTTAGCGAACCCATTGTAACAATGGGTTTTGTGAGAACCTCCACACAGCACTGACCTGATGCTGGACAAACAGATGGGCCACAAACGCAGACTCTGGCGTCCTGCGGAGAGTGTTGCTTGCTATCAGCCTGCAGTGAGAACAGTGAAGTTCTGCCCAGACTTCTGAACATATGCAAAAACACGCTCTCAAAGGCCAAGGTGATGGCGCACTAAAGAGCAACTTCTTTGTACAATTTGACACTTGTATACTCTTGTGTGTGTGTGTTAAGTGTATTGTTGAAACTTGACAAACTATTAAGCCTGAAGTGTAGGCGCAGACAGCCCATTAAGGCAAGGATAGATGGGTTAGAAGTTAACAGCTTTTAGGATGAGAGCTTTTCACCTTTATGGCTACAAGGATTTATGTAGCAGAGGTTATTTTTGGTCATTACAAGGAAATGGATGAAAAATAAATACTAACTTTTTCTTACGTGCCATTTGTTTCAATCATACGGCTTTGACAGATGGATGGCAAAGGAAAGTGACAGATCATGGTTGTGTCACGCCTAGTGAAGAATTGAGAAAACCGAATGATTGTGTTGAAGCAGAGAGGGCACAGATCAAGCAACGCATAATGACCACCTCATAATAGTGGTCATTGCAGCTATGCCTCACATTTATAATGTTTGTATGAGCTCTTGGTTTGGTCGGGGCGATGCTCCACCTGGCCTGGGAATTGAACCCATAACCTTCTTGCTGACTTGCTTTGTGACGTATCACAGCCACCTCCATCTGTGCTTTTACTATAGTGGTCATACTGTTACGGCTGATCACTGTGTGCAATATTTTGTGCACAGATGGGTGTGAGTCTTGATTGACAGCAAGTTATTGATAGCTTTCTTGCCTCAGTGACACGATGCAATCTACTTGTGTTACTGGCATGGTTCTTATTTATCTGTATTTGCCGTATTCTCAGTCTTGTGATTGGAAACATTGCTACTGTCACCATTGTCCGCCAGTGCTTCATTATATGTGTCTGATTGTTATCATTACTTGCCTTGGCCTCCTAATGATCTCAGGCTTAGCAACCGCACTCTCCCGGACACCTTTATAAAAGCAGAGAGGTTATTGATATTGCCCCTAATGTAGTGAGAGACCATTGGGCAGCGCAGTGTTGTGTGCCATTACCTCTGCATTTAAATAAGGGTTCAGTGTAAGTAATTTCTTTAGCGTGATTCATTTGAGCCTCATGTGTTTAGCTGACGTGAGTAAAACGCCATTGATTTAGAACCACATATACGGCGAAGGCAGGCGGTTGATTTACGCTGCTCATGTTTCTGCACACTTGTTTCACTTTGTTAAGTATACGTCAAGTTGAGGAGTCATTTTGTGTGTCGTTCGTCTTTGGTTTCGCAGACCTAAGAGCAGTCGTGGCAAACAAGTAGCCGAGGACATCGTTTTTGTATATTTTGCGATCTGGCAACATTCTGACAAGCGTTTGCGCCTCACTTTTCAAATTAAAAAACAGGTTTAAAGTACTTTTTAAAACAATGCCGTCACTTTACTTTCTTATAATTTGCTACAACTTTGAGTCAAGTCAATTTGTTGTTATATGTTTGTGTTTGCATATGTTTTACTATTATGGACACTTTTCCTAACACAGTTTTCTTCAGACATGAGACTGGGTACGAACGTGGCTCGAACCTTTTTAGATTACTACAAACTCAACAACCTGACAAAAGATAACATAGCGACTCCCATTCAAAAGTACAGGTATAGCATTGCATTCGGTACCACGCATGCTGTTTTCTCACATCTTGTATTAATGTTTTTACTTCCAGTTCTGAGCCAATGTCCCCAATGGGCAACACTAATGGAAAGGGAGAAGAATCCACTGACAGAGAGAGGGAGAAGACTTTCAAACACTAGACAGACAGACACAGACTGAGCTTGTATCAAAATTCAGAGCACCGTGGCAGGAGGATCCTTCACACTTCATTGCCTCCCGAATCTCCACATCTCCCCAGCTATAAGGACTTATTTTCACAGATTTGTAACAGTGCAATGGCTGGTACCACAGGATTATAACCAGATGAAGTATTCTCCCGAGTTCTTAAGTGACTAATAAATATGTATTATTGAAAGCCAGGGATGGACTCAGTGGTCAGTCATTGTCATCAGGCATTCTAGCTTCATTGGGCAGCTTTCAGTCATATATTTGGGGCAAAAGGATGTACGGCATATTTTTTTTGTTTTAATCTCTGTGTGTGTTAACCTCTTAACCCCCACCTGAACCCTTTTCTCCAGTTTGGCTTTACCCAAATCTAAAAGCTATAAACTAATAAACTAGTGACAAAAAAGAGGATGAAAACGCAACAAAAAAGTGACAAAAACTTGAAAAAGGTGACAAAAAAAAAAAAAAAAAAAGATAGCAACCAAATGATAACCGTAAGGTGACAAAAAATTTATGAAAATGTGACATAAAAAAAAAGTATATAAATGAGACAAATGTGACAAAAAAGTGACAGAAATGCAACAAAAATATGACAAAAACGCCACAAAAGAGTAACAGAAAAGTGGCAACAAAATGACAAAAAGGCAATGAAACGAAATGTCAAAAAAGTCCGAATCAGAATCGTTTTTATTGCCATTGTTTGAGAACAGGTTCACAAACTAGGAATTTTTCTTGGTGCAGACGTGCAACATAAAGCATATATATATATTAAAATAAGATAAAAAATTAAAAGTAAAATATGGTAAGACGACAACAATTTGACATAGAACAGCGGGATTATATTTACAGATGTGTAGGTGTATAAAGTGATAAAGTGATAGCAGCGGATCGAAGTGTGGACACACAGTGCAACAGAGCAGATTTTATCCATGATATCCAAAAACGCAAAGAAAAACATCAAATGAGGCGTTACACTGGCCTATAGGCAGTGAGTTTTTAGATTTGGGTAAAGCTGAACAGGAGAAAATGCACTTGTTCCTTTGCAAAGATAGTGTGACTGGAAGTAAAAAGTTAAGTGCTTTATTTGTCATTGCACAGTTGTACAACAAAATTATGTTCAGGTGTTGGGTTAGTCCTGAGCCTGAGTGTGCCACCATTGTGGGACCACCATGTTAGGGTTAGGGTTTAGGTTGAAATGCTGTCTTTGTATAGCAGTATTATTAATAAATCAGTTCTTGTACAATAAAAATATTGGTCCCTCAAAAGAAAAAGTATTATTATTAGTAGTAGTAGTATTAGCATTAATTATTATTATTAGTATTGATCATTGTTATTAATAATAATGGGAGTTGTTGTTATTAATAATTATTAAAAACAACAATAATAATTATTATATATTATTGTTGTTTTGATATTTTTTTATTTTGTATGGGGCGAGTCTCATGATTGGCCACGCTCAGGTCACATGACTCGCATCCGGCTGCACAGTGTTGTTATTGTGTCGCTATGACAACGTCGTTTGTTCAAAAGTTGGTCTCCAGAAAACATGTCGCCTACCAAAATGTACAAGAGGTCTCTCAAATGCACCGTCATTTTGGAGATTAATACAGTAGGTACCTTGTTCAGTGTCGCATAAACGCTAACTAGTAGCATCAGATCACATCCTGGTCTATTTAACGCTAGCCTAGCTGTAACTAGCATAACTCTGATCAAGTTAAGCACCTCTCGGATGTGTCTATTGTCGTTCTTTCTATCTTTAGCTAATCGTGTCATAAATCTCTAGTTCCCTTTTAGTGCATAACGTGGGGTGTTCAAAACTGTGTTCAAAAATGCTGCCTTCTTCAGACTACTTTTATTAGCCTCAGGCTTCCAATTTTGGTGATAGACTTGACCTAAAACAAAGTCTAGTGTGTGATGGCAGAAATGTCAACCATGAACGTCAAATTTGAATAAATACATCTGAAAGAAATTAGCTGAAATGTATTATTTATTATTATTTATTAGACTTGAGTGACCTTACACTGTAGTTTAAAGATATATTGTATTGTAGATATATATTGTAGACAGACAGTGTTGATATTGCTCTTCTTATGACTATAACCAAATGAAAATGCAGGTCACATGCCCAGGGCTGTTACTGAAGAAACTGAGTAACATCTACTTCAGTGTCTGCATGTTGGGTCAGTACAGGAAGACTGCTTGTGTGCCCCCCGAGTTCCCTTTGCACTTCCATCAGAAGATGGTCTTTGAGAAGGTGAGAATATTCAATACACAATTAGGCTAGAGTAAATATTTCAAATGTATTTTTGCCTTAAAAGCTGCTCTTTTGTTACGTTGAGTTATTTCTGCCTTCAACCTTGCAGAACGCATCACCTGGTGTAAAATGCCTTTTTCCCCTGAGAGAATGACAACATTAGATAGTGCCCATTTGTCTTATCTTGTTATAGGTATTGATTTGTTTTGTCTGTACCCCCTCTATTTCAGATTTTCCCTGGTGTCATTGACCCTGCTGATGTGGCTGACCTACTTGAAGGTAAATGCTCTGCTGGGACTTGCTCCTCACTCTTTAGGCCTGTATCTTTGCTATTCAAGCTTATAGGCTATTAGCCGGGTTTCCCATCATTAGCTCAGTTTTGTTTGTGCTTTCCTTAGCTGACACTACACATTTTGAGCTGATTCAGATGGTCCCTCCAGGTATGCGTTCTAATCGTGGGCCCGGTTCATCTTTGCATTATGCTGCAAAAGTTGAAGTCAATCATACTTTGTGGGTTTGTTTATCTTGTTTTTTTTAGAGGGAGAGATATTGGCGACCTTGGAAGAAAGAACTAGAGAGTTTTTGTATCCTGGTCCAGAATTTAAATCCAGAGAAAATGCAGCAGAACGAGAAAAAGTGATGAAGAGGACACACTCCTTTCCTGTAGGCTCAGTTTGTGTTTTTACATTTCCTAATCAAAATGTCAACGCTAGTCATTTTTATTGGTATTACCTTAAATCAGTGGAATTTATTTTAGATGGTCTTGTCATTCACAAAAAGTGTCACCACTAAGTGAGTTCTCCATATCTTTTCTGCCGTTGCATATCTGCCCTGACAGACAGGTATGCTATTGATATAAGTGACGCATCATATACTAGCCTTTTATTTTTAATAGCCAATTTTTCATCCATACATTTACATTCATAACTTTTCGATCCCTACACATTAAGTAAATTACCCCTTCATTATAAATTAATATTTACGTTGCATTCTCCATTGTTTTGCGTGTACTGGCATTTGAGATGTTTCCTGTCCACCCCCTGTCCTCCCGGGCACTCACTGGTATATTTAAATGCCTTTAAACACTGCTCCACTCACCGTTGCTTTTATGTGTTTGTGTTTGAGGCCTACATAGTAATTTAGATGTCTCATTCCAAATGCCATATTATTTAAACATCACTGGAGCCTTTTCTCTTCTGAAATTTGTTTTTCTCAAGTCAGGCGTAGATTGAAGATTTTGGGTTGTAAATTGGGCGTCCAAGCAGTGCTGTTATCTGTACTTTTGTCTTTATCTCCAAGTTAAAGATGCTGTGATGTTCTTATTGCCTGTTACCTCCAGGGGATCTCCCCCAAGGTAGAGTTTTCCACCACATCAGTCATTCAGGAGAGCGGCGCAGTAGACATCCAGCCCACATCGCCTGTAAGTGCGTTCTTTTATTACATCTAATAGGCCTCTCCACACCACACCAATAGCAGCGTATTTGTGAAGGCTTTTGTTTGCTCTAGGTTTATCTAAGTTGTCTGTTGCTCATCTGTGCTGCACTTCACAAAAGCGTCTCGTCTTTATAAATGATTCTAGAAGTTTGTCCATGGCCTCTCTAAACAGCTTAGTCAAAATCGAAACATTTAGAATCCATCAAAGAAGGTCTCATAAGTCAAATAAATAGTTTGTTTTTCAATGCTGTGTCAGTTCCAATGCGTTTGAGCGACACTCTCAGCACTACGAGCCAGCTCAGTGTATAAAATACCACAGTGAAAACCTCTTTAAGACGTCTAATGAGTGCTATCAGTCCCCATCACTTCCTCTATACATGGCCCCCTCTATTGTTGCTATGGCTACTGTCTGTCCGTAAGGGTACAGATTCAAGGGTATCTGCTCACTCCTTGTGAATGTAATTACACGGAGGCAGATCTGTGAGGCTGATAGCTCAACCTCTTTCACTTTTCCCACTAGCTGTGGGTTCGCCACAAAACCCGTTTTACCAAAGCTTCTTAAACTGAGGGTCACCTTGTGGCGCACAGCAGGACTAAACCACAGTGTGGTTTCATAACATTATTTGTAATAATCCTATTTATGATGTATTTCTGTGTTTGTTTGGCGCAGTGTGTCACTTAAAGGCATCAAAGAGCCATCCATCACACAGTGGTGGGGATGTTGTGCCAAACACCCAACAATTTCCCAGGTGCTGCAACCCAAGCTAAGCTATTTGTTTAAATAGGATGTCATTGACAACGAAGCAGATTGTCAGACTGCTCGCCTGGCCCCCAGGGGCTGTCTGGATCAGAGCACCGCGGTGGCTGTCACAAAGTAGAATTTCTCCATTTTCTCTCCTAATGGATCCTCAGCGTTGGAATTTCCTTGACTGCCTGCCCACCCATTTGACAAATCATCAAGCTCTAATCGAGACATAGACCTCCGCACCAGCAGTGTCTTCCTATTCTGAGATTTTTTTTTATAATACAGCATTTGATGTTTCTTAGTCCCTCACATTAGAGAAGCTTTTATCTCTATTGCAACTGAGGAGGTGACAGCTCTCAGGACAAAGAAGTCAAAGATGGCTGCGTTTGGGGCAAAGAATCTCTTCATAAATTCTATTAAATGAAATATTAGTCAAATGGCAACTCTAATGAAGATTTATTCATCATTTAGTTTCTCTTAAAAATACTTTTAATGTCGTGATTCCTCTAATTAGCATTTTGATTATCTTTGTTTTACAGCCAGGTAATGCCTCTTTATCTTATTAGACGAGAGATGGCCATCAAATGCAATTAACATTTTATCTAAACTTATTTATCCCCAGTTGGCATTACCCGCAGGAAGTGGGATATTGCGTTTGGAGAATGATGTTAGTGGCCATTAGAGTTATTGGAGTGATTCTGCGGAGGTTGTCTCCATGGCAGAGCTGCTGTTGTCGTAACACTTAAGCTGAATGATTTAGCTAATGGTTTAATGCTTGTGTCCAGGGAGAACATGTCTGAATTGAGAGCGAGAGCAGCTGCCTTTAATAGCTAAAATGGCTGACTCTTCTATAAATGAACAAGACTGTGGTCTACGGAGAGATCTAAACTGCTGAGGCGAAGCTCGCGTATTGCCTTTATTCTGTGACTTTGAACAATATATCAACATTTTACTCTTTTCATTCTCTCTTTCGCAGAGCAAACGTTCTCCGCTGAGAGCGTCTATGTCCCCTGACGCTTCGGGAAAAACGTCTTCATCTTCCAAACCACTCTGTCACTCCAGCTCTCCAAGTCCCAGGACGGTTGACAATGAGACCTCTGCCAGGGAACAGGACCTCCAGTGCATAAAGGCTAAGATCTTAAACGACTCTCAAACTGCCACAGCTACGCGGCCTCCTCCCCGGTCCGCGTCTAAACAAAAGCAGAAGAGACTCGCTCCCGTGGAAGTGAGTGGAGACACTGGATACCTGCAGCCCACCGTTTCCTCCAGGGCACGGGCGCTCTCCCCGTACACCCACCGCAGGATGTGCCAGCTCTCGGACGAAACCATGCAGAGACTCAGCCACCTCCAGCTCGGGCCTCACCTCTTCAAGAAGACCTCCAGCAACCAACCCCCATCCTCCGTACGTCCCACTAAATCCACCCAGAGAGCAGACCAAAACAAATGTTACAAATGTACAACAGTTAATTGAGGCAAATGAGGCTTTTGGTCTGAAGATTAAGCTCAATACCATTTAAACTTGTCACTTTGCACAGAACAACCACTGGGGAAAAAATAAGAGCGCTTTTCCTGCAAATTATTGATTTCAACTTTCCAAAAACGAAATCTACAAACCAGATTGAGTGCAGGGCATAAGAAAATGTAAAACTTATTTTTACCTGATGGATTCTGGCTCCACAGAAGTAATTAAACACATGCCTGTATTACGGCCTGTTATTCTCACCAAGGGGGTCTGGACTGCCATAATAGCTCGGCCCTGTAGTTAGATCGCTGCACTGTTATTTATTAACACTTTAATTATAGTTGCATCACTCCAACAGTAGATATAAAAGGCTCTTGATTTTCTGATCCGAAAGCCTGGGGGAACACGTGGACAAGCGCAGCCTAGTTTTCCACCCCCTCCCCTTGTTTTGTTTTTTTGTCTTTCATTCGTATCAAACCCATTTCAGTCATGAGCCATACATTTTGGAAACTGACGAGGAATTGTGTCGTTTGCTTTTGGCACACCAAAAGATGCTCGCCAGACCACAGCGGACGTATTATTACAGAACTGCCTGTTTTCCCACCTTTCCTGGGGGACAGTAATGTCGACAATTAACCCCGATAATTGAGAGTTGAGCCGCAATTAACAAATAGATGCGTAATGAAGTAGCACGGCCTCAATGTAAGATTCAAAGCCTCCACCCAGGATCTAAAAAGAATAATTGAGAGCCACTGTGAATGATTCATAGAGGTTGCAAAAAAATTACATATATATATAAATGCTTGGTATAAGAGGTTCAGACGAAGGTCCATTCAAACAACTACACGCTATCATGATTAAGAACTGTTTCTGTAAGAGGCACAATCACCGTTTTAACGTTTTACTGTAGCTGATGTGTTCATTATTGTATTTCTGGCAGGTTCCTTGGCCGACTGACACCTCACAGGTGGAGTCTCCTTTCTCCTCTCCACATGACAGTCCACATGGTAGCGAGCCCCAGCGCATTATCTTTAAAGCAGATCACACAGGTAGAACAGGTTTAAATGATCTTCCGCTTTACCCCTGAAAGTCTGTTCTTTTTCATGCCTTTAAGAATTCAAAACAGGCAAACAAAACAATTTAAATGCTGTTACATCAGACTTATTTTTGCATAAGACTTGTGTTTGTCCTTGTAGATGCCTCTCTCCTGGGGAGTTACAGGCCGCGAACAGACAGAGTAAGTCATTTGCACAGAGCTGTTTTCGAGGCTTATCTGAATAACAGTGTAACGGTGAAGTGCTCCAACCATCCACAGCCTAGTGTCCTTGTCGCTTCAGAAACAAAGCATTTAGACATAATTAAAAGCAGACTGCAACGGGTGGCACAGATGTTGTCATAATATAATCCAATATCAAATCCAATAACAGTTCTCTTGATGAGTAACGGGTGCCTGCGTCAGTAAAAATGACCTGGGTGTTTTCATAACAGATTACAACTGTAGTTAAGGGCAGCGCTCACTTGAATCCGAATCAAGCAACAAGCCTTCACTCTCTGAGCTTTCTTTGTTCCACTTGTTCTTGTTTTTCAGATGAAGTCTGGTGATGCGAGGACCCGGTCATCTCGTGGGACCTCCTCGAGACATGATGCTCTCCACAAAAGCTCAGCCGACTCCAGCCTGAATGTGTCAAAGTCCCAGAGCACCTCAGCGGCGAGACACTCTTCTCTAAAAGAGAGGTGCACATTTATGGGCCTTTGTATAGTGCCATGTGCATTAGAATAGATCTTTTTTATTCATGGCTTATCACCTTCGTTTGTCCAGCTCCCTAAAGCTAAAGTTAAAGGACTCGTGCATCAGGACCATGTGCTGTATAGGCGCTCTCAAATGCACATCCATCTTTAATTTTGATCACACCCGACAGCCAGGATGAATTCCCCTCCACCTTTTAAATTACACAAGCTGATGTCTTGTCATGTTTGTTCATTACTGAGAATGGAGGCCGAGCGCAGGGAAAACAAAGAGGAAAATGGTATTGATTTGTGTTTGAGCTGCAGTCTGATGCATTTGACCCGATGCACGCTTTAATACATTCAGAGGGACCTTGTCATCGATCACGGCAGCTGCGGCTGAGCGCCAAGGGGAGCGATGTTCCGTCCTGTTTGTTTGTTGCTGCTCCTTTCCTGCGCTCAGTCCATAAGTAAACATTAAAATCAATAGACAATCTCAAACCGCAAAGTAAATTGTAGGAAATGAATGATACTTTTCTCACAATTGAAAACGCGACACAAGTTGCAGGGCAGGGGATTACAGCGCCCCGTGTAGATTCCCTGGAACTGGGCGTGGGGCACGTCTCCCCTCAGTGCTCTGGTGTCTAAATGATAGATGCCCGTGGCAGTGTTTGGCCCTAAGCCCCTGTGTCCCAGTCTATTCATGTCTCTTGATGATTTGTCCTTGATGACTTTTTGAAGCAGGTAGGTTTATATGATTACAGATTAAAACCCACAGAGCAGGGCACAGGCTGCGCTCTCTTATAGACCCGCACTGCACAAATAAATGTGGTCCAGACGCAAGACTGAAATTTATTACTCTTCACTTCTGTCTGTCCGTCAGAGGGTTATTTCCTAAAGGTCTGCAGTCAGCCTCCTCACGTTCTTATAAATAGGACTGGCAACTTCAGGCTTTAGTAGTGCGCACACACACACGCATAAAGATGAAATAAGTATCAATAATCATGTTGTCTCATGGTTATTGATGTACGCAAATGTGCAAATGTTTACGGTTCACAGCAGGGGCGTCCAAACTATGCCCAGGGGCTAAATTCCTGAATGTTGGCTTTTCGTTGAATTTTGAAACGGACTTAACGTTACACCTGAACAAAGGTGGTGTATGACTTCTTAAGTGTTCACTGATCTCAGAAATGAGTCAATACATACCGGTATGTCTCTACACTTTCATAGGGCCATCCATGAAGAGTTTAGACCCCCTGATTAGAGCCTTCTTATCTTAGAGCACAGACTAGTGGACAAAGTGAATACCTGCACCCTAAAGGGTACCGGAAATATTAGACAGGAAATATGTCTCTGTTCATCAGCATTTTATTCATTACATTTACATCAACTTTGTGTATGCTTTATCAGATTTGGGGCCGCTGAGCCGAATCAGTCCTACAGTGAGCAGATTCACAGACGAGTGCAGAGGATCCTTCACACTCACAGAGCGGTTTATGAAGCATCAGGTGACCTCTGACAGCATTGATACGAGCCAAGACTTCTCTGGCATCTACGTATAGAAATGTGCTACTTTGGAAGGGTTTGTTCAAAGGCACCACCAGCAGCGCCTCCCTCCCACCGTCAACTGGGCCGGTTCTTACCCGCCCCAACGGTGAAACCAAACAGAGACGTTTTCGTAATATCTCAAAAGCCGTGTGTGAAATTGGATGGAGAACAAAGCCACAGCGTTGTGTGTGGGAGAACGACATGGAGGATGTAAGCTGCAGCTGGTAAAGGCTCATCTCTCTCAACACAAAGGAAGACAAGGAGGTAGCTCAGAGCCACGACTGGGAGCCAGTGCTACAAAGGAGGAGATTTAAGAGATGAGAGCCAAGTAATCCAAAATGAAAGAGCAGAAGACACAGAAATGTATCTTGAATTAGGGCTCAGTCATTTAATTAAATGTTTCATGGCAATGTGTTATATGTACCATTTGTGAAACTAATTGAGCATTTAAATTATTTTGTCTAGCAAATTATTAAATGTTTAAAAAATTTATTTGAAACATGTTTTACAAGATATTTTGCAATACTAAATGAATGCACTTTTTCCATAATGATTAAGGTAAAAATATCAGCATGAGCTTGTTCATTCAGTCCCGTTCTTACATACAAGTATTTTCTGAATGTCCAAAATGATTCACGCTGCACACGAGCAGTTATTGTACAAATGAAGCAGGTATTATCAGCATCCACCAAAAGCCTTGTTCCAAGCGACGCCTTGAAGCACCAAGTCCTCAGGTTTACTTTTTATTGTGGAATTTGTTTTTCTTTTTGTGCCTCCTGCCAGCTGCCTGCGCTGCCTTCTCCGCCACGATTGCGTGAAACTTCTTTTTGTTTGTCCTTGGGAGGAAAAAGAGCAAAACGAGCATTATTATAGCGATTGAAAAAGCACATTTACATTTGTTTTAGTATTGCCATTTGCCCAGTTCTATGAGCCGAGTCATAAGGTTAGAGCAGACAACACATTGCTATTAAAAACTGCATAAATAAGTTCAATTAATGCCTAGGGTATTATTATTTACTTACTGTCTGAATTCAGCATCTGTCAGAAGCTCCTCCACCATGGTCCTCTTCCGGTCCTTCTTAGAAACACGGGATTGATAGAAGTCCACTGGGCTGTCCACCACAGTCCCCATCTGTGACACAGACGGCTTAAGATCAGTACGACAGGACACACATCCACGGTATTTAAAACATGTTGAATTACAAACCTGGAAGTATTTGGGGAAACCATCTCGGTCGTTCTTTTTGTAGAAACGTTTCGAGTCCATTGCGCCCCTCATCCTCAGCAGCTGCAGGTCTCCCTTAAGCTCTGGTGTGATCTCAGGGGCCTTCATGTTAAACCAGGAATCTCCCGTTGTCTTTGCCCTCTCAGTCTAAAAACAAACATTCAAATATATTTTTTAAAGGTGTAAGATGAGCGCTGCCATAGGTCATAAGTTTACGCCAAGTTTGTAAAAGTAAATGAACCTAACTAACCTTATATTATCCACCCAAACAGTGTGATTGTATTACTAGTCAGTGAGCGCGCAGGTTGCTCTTGTTGTCATTTAGCAACATTAGCATCATAGATGGCATTCATTTTATAACTGCAGAGTGTTACATTTGTGAATGAAAAGTGCTTTATAAATAAAGGTTTGTTTGAAGCTGTCAAAATGCTGATTATTTGGCCTAGTTTGTGGTTATATCTCACACCAACCAACATGAAACAAAAACTGGCACAGAGTTTAATCTCTTCTGTCAGCACTGATTAATGTTTATTCAACACAGGCACAATTGTCAGTTAACTTTAAGCCACAAAATTAAAATGGTAGTTTCCCAATCTTTAACAAAGATAAGGTTCAACAATATCTGTTTGGATGTTTCTTTGTTGACATTTCTTGGGGGCAGTGCCTAAAGTTATAAAATACATGACAGAGGGGGCTGTCCTCATGACGACGTCAGTTTGACCGAAACGTTGCAGCAGTAATAAATGTCTTAACTCAGGCCACCGTTTTTTTAAAAGACTGAGATATGTTCTTACGTGAGCTTAGACGAGTTGATGTCTGGTCTTTGTGCGTGCGCTCAGTCACGCAAAAAGACCAAAGATGTCATTTGCATTTAGCCTTTCCTCCTTGCCTCTATGGACCAACACGGGGGTGAAGTTAAAAGCGCCCAAGCTCTTCCACATTTCCCCTATTTTGTGGCCATACCGCCTTTGCTCTGCCCAATCCCGTCAGACCTTGGAAGCTAAGGAGGGAATGGCCTGGTCGGTACTTGGATGGGAGACCGTTTAGTAACACCAGGAAGCCTAACGAATGTAGTGAGTGAGTGAGTGGTTATATCCACTTAGACATTAAACATGTACTACTCACCGTAACCGTATAGGGGAAACATGGAAGAGCTTGGTCGCTTCCAACTTCACCCCCGTTTGGCCCCATAGAGAGGCTAAATGCCGACATCATCATTGGTCTTTTTGCATGACTGAGCGCACACGTAAAGACCAGACAGGTACGCATCAACTCGTCTAAGAACAAACAGTGCCTCTCGAAAGTACTAATACACCTTGAACTTTTGCACATTTTGTCATGTTTACAACCCTAAAACTTAGAGATTTTATTTTGATTTTTTTATTGAAAGTTCACACACAAGTAACAGACAACTGTGAAGTGAAAGCAAAATGAAATATGATTGTTATTTTATTTTCCAAAAGTGGGGCGTGCATAAGTATTCATACAGCATTTTTTCAAAATGCATTAAATTGCCTTTATAGCATTCCTAATGACTGCAGGAAGTTCACACCTTGCCCTAACCATTAAATAGAGGCCACCTGTGTGTAATCTACTCTCAGTATAATGACAGCTGTTCTGTGAGGGCCTCAGAGCTATGGTCGGAGTGTATTGGTCACTAAGCAACATCATGAAGGCCAAGGAGCTCACCAGAGAGGTCAGGGATAAAGCTGTGGAGAAGTTTAAAGCTGCATTAAGTTATACAAAGACTTCCCAAAATTTGAACATCTCACGGAGCACTGTTCAATCCATCATTCGGAAATGGAAAGAGTATAGCACCACTGCAAACTTACCAAGACACGGCCGTCCACCTAAACTAACAGACCGAACAAGGAGAGCACTGGTCAGAAATGCAACCAAGTGCCCCAAGATAACTCTGGAGGAGCTGCGACGTACTGCCGCTGAGCTGGGGGAATCTGTACATGGGACAACTATAAGTCGTACTCTACACAAATCTGGCCTTCATGGACGAGTGGCAAGAAGAAAGACATTATTGAAAGGAGGCCATAAGAAATCCCGTTTGAAGTTTGCTAGAAGTCATATGGAAGACACAGCGACCATGTGGAAGAAGGTGCTTTGGTCAGATGAGACAAAAATTTAACTTTTTGGCCCAAATGCAAAACGTTATGTATGGCGCAAACCTAACACTGCTCATCGTCCTGAATGCACCATCCCCAACATGCTATGGGGCTAATTTTCCTCAGCGGGGACTGGGAAGATTTTAAGAATAGTTGGGAAGATGGATGGAGCAAGAGAATTGAGGCTGGGGCGGAGATTCACATTCCAGCAGGACAATGACCCTAAACACAAAGCTAAATCTACAATGGAATGGTTTAAAAACGGCTTCCCGATGGCCTTGTGTATGAAACTGTTTTTAAGTCGACTCGACCTGGCCTGTAGATTCCGCAGTTTCCTCCCTGAAGGCATTACCTTGAAGAGACTGTGTGATGGGTGCGTTGGGTCCCTGGTGATTCTGACAGCTTTGCGGGTGGAGTACATGTCCCTAATGGAGGGGAGAGGAGCTCCACAGATCTTCTCCGCTGCTCTCACGATGCGCTGGAGGCTCCTTCGGCAGGAGGCAGTGCTGGCGCCGTGCCACACAGTCCCTCTGTAGAAGTTGCACATAACAGAGTGTAGGACTCTGGCTCTTCTTAACTTGCGGAGAATGTAGAGACGCTGATTACTTTTCTTGACCAGTGATGTACTGTGCATGGTCCAGGAAAGGTTCTCTGTTATGTGCACACCCAGGAACTTAGTGCTGGTCACCCTCTCCACTGCAGCACCGTTGATTGTTAGAGGAGCATGCTGGACCCATGCTCTTCGAAAGTCCACAACAATCTCTTTTGTCTTCTCCACATTTAGAGAGGTTGTTCTTATCATTGTTCTTTCACTTCACAGTTGTCTGTTACTTGTGTGTGAACTTTCAGTAAAGAATTAAAAATAAAATCTTATGTTTAGGGTTGTAAACATGACAAAATGTGCAAAGGTTCAAGGTGTATTAGTACTTTCGCAAGGCACTGTATCTCAGTATGGACAAATAGGGGCCTATTCCTTCAAAGAGTGTGAGCTTTTGTTCATTTTTTTCTTTCAAAAATCCCTTCACCCCGCTATAAAAGCCCCTTCCCTCGATCTGAAACTATGACATCAACTTCTAAAATGTCACAAACACAACCTATTTGTGGCTCTGGATTAAAGTGTAAAAACCGTGACTTGTGGAAACTTACTCTGTGTTTGAGCTTGAGGGCATGTTTGGATTCTTTGTAAGGAGGCACAGTTTCTTTCTTTTCAAAGTCGGGACCAATCACGCTCTTCTTCATCACCTGTGGACAACAACAACAACACTGACGCATCAGTACCTACAAATAAAAGGCCAAAGAAGAGTAGCTGGTGTTATTGGGTTTAGCCACCCTTGCATAACTATGACTATTATTATTATTCAGGCTGCCGCCCGGATCACCTTCAATAGGAGAAAATCAATTACTTATTTACCTCATCTTGGATCTTATTTCCCTTTGTTTTTTGTTGTGAGCCGGAGACAGGTTTTGATTTACTGCCATCAAAACTGATGTATAAACCCCCGAGCTCCTTCATCCTGATGCCCGGGTCGATACGGCTGGACAAGCCTTTGCTGAAACAGATAAACATGGTAAGGATTCATGTAAGGCCACTATTTTGCACACACACAAACAAGATAGTAATTACAAATAAAACTGGCCATCATTGATTATTAAAAGCAGCACGTAGTGGGAGCATGCATCCAGTAGCATCTTAATTTTTTCCCATTTAGAACGTTCTATGCAATATTTACTTTATCCAAGTCAAGGTTGACAATACATGAGGGTTTATTATATGAGAAAACAAAGAAACCACGTCCACTCTTTTTTTAGAATAGAAATAGTTACGTCTTGGCTACTGGCAATCGAGGGTGTACTCAAGTATTCTTTCTTTGTTAAAAAGTAACTCCCAGGGGAACAAAGACTGGCGACAACTTCTCTTGAACTTGTGAACCTGCTGATACTTACGCTTGTGGGTTCCTACTCAAGAAGAGGACATCTGCGGCATCATCATCTTCGCTCTCTCCCTCTTCATCCACAAACTCTTGGTCCTCCTCTTCCTCCGCAGCCTCCTCCTGCACAGCCCTGTCCTCCCTCTGCCCATCCTGGTAGTACTGCTCGTCCGCCTCTTGCCCGGGCCTCGTGTCAATCATGAAAAGTCCCTCAACTGATTTAGTAACTTCTGTCTTGCTGGACTGGACCGTTTCCTCATTACCTTCCAAATCCTCAAGTCCCTCATCCCCAGAACTCACTCTACTTTCATCCGCAAAGTCATCATCCTCATCATCCTCATCCTCACTGCTGTCTAAAAAGCTGACGGCAGCTTTACTCTGCGCCACAGCGCCCTGAGGTGGCTGCTCTGAGAACTGCTGACTGGATGTGGCTTGAAGGGGCTCTTCTTGCTCTTCTTCCATTTCAGACTCTTGGATGGATTTGACCAATTGCTGGGCCTCTCCACTCACTGAAGTCGCCTCCGTTTCCTCCCCTCTCGTCATCTCCACATCACCATCTTCCTGATTTTGTTCGTCTACAGTGTCTGTGTCCGCAATAGCCACTTCCAAATCCTCATCTCTGTTGTCTGTGATTTGGGAGTCACTTGTCGTTTTGTTTACGAGGACGGACTGGAGCAGCTTTGACAGTTCAGGTGCCTGGTCCGTTTCCTGCATCGTTTCCATTGCTGAAGCTTCCTTCACCAAACTCTCAGCGGGCAGCTCCTCCTGGTGGTCCACTGTGATTACTGCAGGCTCGTCAGCAGGAGCCTTCTGTAACGCCGACTCATTTTGAGAAATAATTCTACTTTCTTCCGCTGTAGACTCCTCTAAAGGGGTTTCATCTTCCTGCTTCGTTTCAGTTGCGTTATGTTCATCTTTCTCCTCATTCTCCTCTGTAAATGTGCACTCAGCATCTTTCTCTATTACTGTGCTTTCTAGTCTTGAATCATCCATCGACTCCTCTTGTTCAGGTGAAACGATTACTTTGTCCAAGACTATGCAAACTCCTCTAGGTGACATTTTAGACACTTTTTCTATAGTGTTACTACTACCGGAACCAGTCCTGCTGCTGAAAGGAGTCCCTTTGCCCACATCCGTGAGGTCCGAGTCCGAATCAGTCATTTTTAACTGGCTCACCCTTCGGCCTCGAGTCGCCCTGCTGTAGCATGGTCCCGATTCAAAACCCTCAGAGTCACATGACATTTGGACATCAGAGGCAGTTTCGGCTTTTGACCTTGAGGCTCTTGTCCTGCGAGTTGTCAGGGCAGGGGACTGTGAGCTTTCCAAAGGCTCATCCACATCAGGTATTCTTCTCGCCCGTGTAGACCTGCGCAGGGATGGTTTTGGCGCATCTCTGGTAACGCTGTCCGCATCGGACACCTCTGAGTCCTCAATCAGCTGTCTACTCGCTGCTCTCGTTGCGCGTTTGTTTCTCTGAGGTGTGGCCTCAGTTTTGTCTTCTTTCGCCTCACTGGCAGAATCCGAAGCACCTGGGATCGCCTTCTTCCTCGTGCTCCTCCGAACTTTTGATGCCGAAACAACAGAGGAACACGACTCCACCTCAGAGACATCCTCCTCTTTGTTCACTGTCCGCGGCGGTCTCCTCGTGCTTCTACGTGTTACAGGCGGTTCGATATCGGACACAGCAGAGCAGCAAGACTCCAAATCGGAAATGTCCCCTTCGTGTACGGAGCTCACAGGGGTGCAGGGCTTGTCCGGGCTGTGCAATCTTGATGCCCTGGTGCATCTTTTTCTGGCAGAGGCTGGGAGAGCGTCGGCTTCTGACAGCTTCTGGAGCTGGGAGCTGGCTTCCACCACAGTGCTCTGAGTGGGGCTCTTGGGGGGTTTAGCAGCGCTTCTGGTCCTTCGGTCAGAGGATGGGGTGGCCTAGGAAAAAGGAACCAAAACATAACAGTACAGTTCAGGATCGAAGATTATAATTTAATATCTTATAATTTAATTATGCGCAAGAGCAATTTGAACGCAAAGACCTACAATCGTTTTTGTCACGTTGTCGCCGCGTTTTTGTATCTTTTGTTCTCATGTTTTTGTCCATTTTTTATTGCTTTTTCTTTGCTGTTTTTGTCGTGTTTGTCACCTTTGTCACATTTTATGGAATTTTCATCCTTGTTTTTGTCACCATTTTGATGCTTTTTGTTGTTGTAGCTTTTAGATTTGGGTAAAGCCGTACTGGAGTAAATGTGCTCAGTTAAGAGGTTAAAATCCACCAAAGTTTCTTTCAGGGAGCAACATCCAGCGATTTACAGTAGCCGAACAATGACCAAAAATTGGTATGATTAAAACTGGGGAGCATCAACCATGTCACTACATGCAAGCACATCTGAGCCACTGATCGGCAGAAAGACTTTTATCACGAACGATACCTAGAGTATTTTACAGTTTTTTATTACATCTCCTTAGGATTATAAAGTGGAACGTGCCGAAATAGAGGTAGCAACAGAAATCTTCTTAAACGAACAGCTGACAAACAGACGATGTTATCATTAACATTATTATTATTATTAATGTTACTGTAATAGAAACAATGGTAGTATTATCAACGGACTGAAGTTTACAAACTTGTGACGTTGCTGCCGTTACCACGTGGGTCTGGTGCGCTCCATCTGCCGCTTATGGGTGTCTTTGGCTTATTGTTGACTATACATGTTCAGACGACTATGAGGACAGGTTTATCGCGTGTATTTCTGTCGTACAAACCTGAGCAGCAGAGACGGGATCAGAGTCTGTTTTACTCGCGGGGCTCACGCGCACTCCTCTCCTGGTGGCCACCATCTTGGACGATGCTCACGCTGCTCCACTTCCGCTTTCAAGCCAGACCGTACGAATCGAAAACAACCAGCGTTTCGATGGGCAGATCTGGCTAGAGTTATGTGCCCAAAATTAGTAGGTCTAATAATGTGACTTTGAAGTCGTTTTTAACGTACACGTAGAAATTAAAATAAAGTTCAGTTAGTAAAGAAAACGAAACAAAAAACCGACTTGAGTAGTGTCCTTTGCAGACACGTTGTAAGCAGCCGCCGGAGGTCGCCATATGGTCATGTGACAGAATCGCAGTTAATACATGTTGTATGAATAGCTTTAATACACAAGCCCCTACATTACTTTATGTGCTTTATGTTTTAGTGTTGTTGTAATCTGACAAAACATAAAACTTAAAATAATGAATGGGCCTCAATTTATATAATAAAACATCATTCAATTAATAATAATTAAAAGATGAGACACAAAAAAATGCATGTTAAAATTAAAGCTGTCAAATTTAAAGCTTTAATAATTGTTTAAAACATAATTAACTAATTGCAAATGCATCATATGTTTTGTCCTAACACACTCCTATATCTCGAGCACACGTTACTGGACAGACTGAACACTTGTTTACAAACTGTTGCAGTTGGGTTTTCAACAGATTTATTAAAAGTTATTGATTTCTTAGTCAAATCAGAGTGAATGCTTTGAATTAGAGCGTTTTATGTCAGCCTAGTATTAATGATAAAAATAACATTTACAACAACAAATAATCATGATCAATCAAATTTTAAAGTGTGATTAATCCGATTTTTTTCTCCTTTTTTGTATTTAATTCACAGCAAGTTTAAATTATTTTTTGTTTCATGAAACATTTTTCACTTACAGATTTGCTATTGAGTAACCTGTCCAATACAAACAATTGATTCATCCAGGTCAGACAGTAAGATCAGCCTAGGTTTGTCTATGCATTATAATTGTGGCAATATTACTAAACATTGTTCAATTACAAACCGGGCAGACCTGTTCATGTCATCGTAAGTCTGATCCAGATAACTAGAGATTATAATGATACGCATGACAGTGCATTTACAGTACAGTAGAAGAGCTGCTTTGTCTGATAACGAGACCCTGTGTAGAAAAGCAGCCTTGATTTAATATTCATTTGAAACTACTTGTATATATATTTTCAAAGATTTTCCAGTGCAATAAAAGAAAATGCATTATGTTTTCTGTGCTCGTGTTAATCTCATAGTCTTATTGTGAACAATCTTTTTTATATGAAAAATACATATTAAAATTAAAAGCAGCAGCACAAAATCTCTTCTTCATTCATTATTTAGCTTGATTAGAGCCTTTGACCAAGACGGAATGGAGATGTGTTTCACAATAAAATGTACACTGAAATAACAAAAATCTGGCTTCACACAAATAATATACATGTTTGTCTCCATTTCAGAGAGCAGAAAATATCAACCAATTTGGGAAGATGACACAAATCAGAGGCACTTCACAGCTAGGTCAAAGATTATTGTCTTTCTTTGACCAGCCTGGGAGCTTCACTGGCAACATGATTGATAAAATGGTCCTGATGAGCTCAGGGAAATTGTCCTTCCCCTTTATGGTCTCTTCAGGATTCTATTAGTGCTTAGCCAGTGGTATGAAAAATATTGTGATATCATTGTGATTGGCAACATCCATGGTCGAGTGTTGCTGTAGTTTGAAGTGAAACAAATGATGAACAACATGGCTTCATCCCTGCATCATCATTAGTCGGTTGTGCTATGGGCTTGCCTTCTTTGCATTGACGAGGTAACCTTTGGACTTGATAATGCCTCTGCTCTTAACAATAATGGAGTATCGTAGGACCCACTCCAGTCTCCAGTCGGCAACACTGAGCTCCTGCGTGCCCTCCTGCAGAGCCTGCTGGAATGCAGCTGCCGACATGAGCTCTGGACAAGGAAAAGAGGTTTAATTTACATCACGTCGCGTTTTAGTTCCTTCACCACTATAGTAACTTACAATTGTTTGGACAAACTAAATGTCCATTTACACACAGGCACCCGTTCCACTTGAGTGGGATGCACTTGAGCAGTAAACACACAGGTACAAAAATAATCTAGCAGCTCTCTTTGTATGCTCTCAAACTAAACATCCTATTTTTTGAAAGTCCTCCAAGTGGCACAGCAGAAAAAAATCACGATTGAAACACGTTTAAACAAACCTTTGGGGTCGCTGTGCGTGAGCAGCTGAATGTCAAATTCTTTTGCAAAGGCCGTCAGATCAGGAGGCATCACACAGCAGGACGCCAGGTTCACCTGGTTACTGTTTGGTTTCACCTTCTCACAGAAAATGTATGTTTAAGGATTATTCATAAATGTGTTCAGAGCAAAGCACTTTTATCTCGACTTTTACCTGAGCCCAATTGTAAAGCTGTTCAAGCAGATCTTTGTCCAAGTCAGAAGTGCCGATAGCCGCGATCTGCTGGCTCTGGACCAGACCCTCCAGCTCCTCCCATGCCGGCTGTAGGTGGGACAGAGTCTGTTTCTCTCCCTCTGGGGGCCCAGGTGGCGCTATTATTACAGAGTCGAGCTGGGACACCGCCAGTGTCTGGCAGGCTGTGGGTTAGAGAGAAACTGGTTTGTTCAAAGTGACTTTGAGAAATATGTTGGCATATTATATAGGAATTACAGAAAATTATTTATTTTTTAAAACAACTGCCAAAAGAGTTGAGATTTATCCAATTTTCAATCCACATTTAAACATCACTGAAATGCAGTTGTATCTTTAATATTTACATTTGTATAATATATTTACAACTAAACATACCCATTTTAACTGCATCTTTGATTGAAGATTTATCAGACTCACATAGAAAGAGTTTGGCTGTAAATAAACAAAAAATATTAGATTCAAGCACAGTACGAATTGTATTGTATTATATTGGGGGGGGAAATGAAACTTTCTACACTGCTGTGGACGACTAACCCGAAACCTTAAGCTCCTCTCTCTCCTCAGGTGTTACAGCATCTGCTGCTTCAGAAATGAAGCAGTCCAGAGTATCTTCAAAGTCCTGTATGGGGAAGGGATTGTTTTTTTGTCATAAAATACACTGCTTAAAGTTGAAACCAACTCTTATCTAAACACTGTGCTTTTTTGCACTTTACAAAACAGAACTTAAGCAAGTTGAAACCTTTTCTTCAAGCTGTGACTCACAAACGCAGTGGGTGTGTCAGGATTTTTCTATGATTTATTTTGTGGTTACCCCACCCTTGGTTATTTGAATGATTTAACAATGTTAGTGATGTCTTTACCAGTATAGTAGACCTTTATGGACCTAATCTGTGGACCTGAGGCCCACCCCCAGTCCTGCTAACACAGGCCTGATGCATCTGATGGGCTTTAGCAGCCAACACAGCATGAACATTTATTCTGACAGCTCCCTTTCAGTTTGACCAGCGCCATCCTTAATGTTCACCACCACTTTTTACTTTGGTTGGTGAATGACTTGGCACATCAGTTGCTTGTAAGAGATCTAATTCTAACAAACCATACAATTTTAATTCAATCAACACTTTCATGTTGCAATGCAGATATTATTATTGAGATCATTTTATCAATTAATGAAAGATAAATAATAATGGTTCCTTTAAACTCACCTTAGCAGTCAGCTTGGTCTGGGAAATCCAGTCACTCAGAGTAGCCTGTATGCAGTCTTGAAGCTGCAACAAGACAGAAAAAAAATAGCTGAAAGGATAGTTTACACCTGATATGAATAAATGACATCTTTTCAAAGAGTCAACAACAAAATAACAGATTAACACATGGCTTTAATTATACAATTGACCAAAATCCAGAACCTGAAGTAATAAAGATCAAACACAGTTACTTTATTCACTGAAATAACACACACACGCGCACACACACACACACGCGCGAGATGTGGTGAATATTGTTTATAATACTTTCTTGCTGTGAGTTATAGAGCTATATATTGAGGTAGTGACTGAGTTATTCTCCTAAACTTAGCTCCTGAGTACAGCTAGCCTGAAGCTAATGTGCTAACACACAGTTGACAAGTGCAGCACACTGGACACTAGGTTATTTTGATCTCACCTCCTCACTGGGAGAGCCAGGGCACTTCCTTTTCATCCGACTCCGATTCACTAGATTCCCGGTGTGGAGCCGCAGGGTCTTGGCTTGGTCAAACATCTTGGCATTGGCGCTCATGTTGCTGTTTTGTCTGTCCATGTGCTTCTTAGAGGCTTTACTGTTGAGTAATGACTCGGCACTACTGTGACACACCTTTAGCGGGTTCTTTCAATGCGCGGACTATTGTGTCGGGCAATATTTGAATAAGTGAAAAGGCTGCCTCAGGATGACTTGCACTTGTGCGGACTGACCTGCCGCTGCAGAGACTCAGAGCGGGTCGCTGCGAAACACGGACTGGATCATCGGAGTCGGCCAAAAGCCAAAAGCAGCCGATAGTGGATTCAGGAATGGACTACACAAAAACATGCGGCCTGCCAGCTCACCGCTAGAGGGCGACACTTTACTGAAAAATCTCCCATGACACTAAACATAGACATAAGTCATAATTATTACAACTATCGATCGTATACGAGGCCCATGAACAAGCCAGCAAGTCTAAATGGGAGGGGGTCATTGAAAACTTCTTCCCTAGCAAGTCTGTCAACAGCCCTGTGTGACTGGACTTTATGTTAGATGTAAAAATGCTCAATTGCAAATATAGACTATTAGTAAAATGCAAATGCATCACTGGAGGAATCATCCCGGCTCAATTACCTGGCTCTTTATAAACACTTTTGTTCAGTGGAAAACACCTGAGCAACTGAGAACCTAAACAAACTGCACACACTGTTGTCAGACTATCTCTTTTGATGCAACTCTGTGTTGCAGAAGAAGCATAAAAAAGACACACAGAGCACATCTAGCATTAAGTTACTGAGAGTGCACATAAAGTGAGTGTGCACATACAGTTTATCCTGACCTGAGCTGGTCCACACTCTACATCCAAAGAAGGGACATCAGTGTCACGGTTTCCTTCTCAAACTGAGAAGCACAAGAGTCCCAGTCCTGTGCATCTTCAGGGAGCGTAGAGAGCATCCTGCCCTGCTGCATCACTGTGGGGTATGGCCCTAAGCGTCTGTACGGCATCCTGCATTATGCCAAAGGAGCCTCCAGTATAAAGTCATTTCAGTTCTCTGTATTCATGTGGTGTAATTGACTGTCACCAATGTTTTATCCAAAGTTGTACGTTTTCTTATGCGGTATTTGTCACTTATGTTTTGTTAAATTTCCAACCATAATTCTGATGAGAATGACTTCTGTTATCATCCTCGCCATCAAACAAAATCAAGCTGCACACAATACGCGAGGGCAGAGACCTTTAGGGATTTGCATATCTCCAAACCTCTCAAAATGTAAAATGGATAGAGGGTTAACCTGAGTTCATGTGTGTTTTCTGTGGGAGTAGACTTTATAATCTGGCAGTTGGACTGAAGTTGTGTAAATGATATTGTACAGAGTAACCACAAATAGCTGTTGGGGCGGTTATCTATGTAGTAGGCTGGACTTGCCACTAGATGGCACCAGCCCTAAAATATAAATAGCCCCTGCTTTAGCTTGACCGGCCCCACGCACGCAGCCTACCGTCCCTCTGCCGGGTAGTCACGGAGCGTTAGCGGCGGGCGGCTCACAGGTAATCCGTACTCTCTTTATTGTAACTATCGTGTCTTAAAATTAGTTGATTAGGCGATTGTATCACGTTTAGCTCCGGCCTGTGCCGCGGTGTTCAGAGGCCGGCTATGGTGGCCGATGGCCTGGCTTTTGGTCTTCTGTGGGTTCCCCCGGTTGCTTGTGTCTTCACAGTGCGTGCCTCTGCGCTTGGAGGAGGTACGTGTTTGTTTTGATCCACACAAGAGTAAAAGGGATAATTTTCCTTTTTAAATGGGTCTCCACACAACACCATGGCTGTCTCGCCTTTTACCTCTTGCCTTGTACCCATGTCGCCTGTGTTGTTCCCCTCCACTGGGATACTCTGACAAAACTAAATGAACAATTGTGCCCACGCAGGTCACAACCAACGCGAGAATGAACGGAAACGTAAACCTGTTTTTCATGTTTTTCACTTGGTACAATGAAATGAAATACATTAAATGTGTTTTGTAATGGAACTGTCTATGCCTCTTATTCAATTACGAACCCGTGTGTCCTTTAGTGCTTGTTTATTCAAGCTGTCGTTGCTGGTATTTTAGTTATAAGTATATTATGTTTCATTCCTAAACATCCCACTCGTCATGCCACATCTAACCTACCACGAAGACTTTCCTTTGTTGGACAACAACACTGTTTACATTTTTATACTGCAATCTGCGCCTCACACACAGTCTACTGCTTATGCCCATGGTTGTGTTTATTATGGCAATGGAACAAAGTATCACAGTATAGGTCAGATATAAACTATAACCACTTTGCTTACTTGATCAGCTAGGGACAAACGAAGTGTGTTAGTGAACTTGAGAAGTGCTTTCAATCGTTTTTTTGGTGTGGTTCTCTCACCTTCCTCTGATGGCCTAAGCGCCGCTCCTGCGCTTCTCACATACAGTAAATACACTGTAATCTTTACCTGTCCTTTCATCACTGAAAGACTAAAAGACACTGCTGTCTTTCAGTACAAATACGCTGACGCCACAAGCATTTATCCAAAGAGATTGAAGGCTATTGAAAAACAGAAGGGGATAGGGCCACGATGGGGGTGCGACGATGGACTCAACAGTTTTAGCAAACACGAGCCTGAACAAAAGTCATATGCGCAGAAGTTCAAGTTTCATTTGTAAAAGTGTTTACAAGACGGGGCGGGCACATATCAGGAGCACAGAAGAAAACGGAGGAGCTGGAACGACACGTCTTTGAGCACTGACAGGTATTTTCTATTAGGAGCACGACTGTTGTGTGAGCATTTTATTGTGACAAATAATTTTACTCACAAAAATATTAGCAATTTTTGTGTGTGTAATTGTTTTTTAAAAATGTTTCCTTCTCTTTCATTACATATCTAAAACCCAGCATAAGTTTTAAGTGCAGGCATTTTGGCAAGGATGTGGCCCGGAAGCACAGCACACAGTAAACAACTTTATCAAGGGTCAGATTAGTAACCTTTAGATTCAGGAGCCAAGACAGACGGGAAATTCAGAACTGGGACTTGCAGAAACTGCGACTATTACTGCTGTGCCCTTGTGCGTGATTGAACCATTTTGTTGCAGTGGAGCAGCGATCAACATGAAGGTCCAAGTGGTGATTTTTCTTCTGCTCCTGACCTGCCTGTGTCCCAACACAGCCCAGGGTAAGCAGCTGCGATCAAATCAATATAATGAAATCAATACTGGTGATTAAAATGTCTTATTATAACGTACTCCATACGTGTTAAGCGTATACTATGCAAAAATATGGTTATGGTCTCTTTCATAAAGACAATAAATTGACAGTGTAGGAATTTTCAGTGTTGGAAATTTTCCATGGAATTAACACAACTGAATGTTGCTTCTTTACAGACGGATATAAACTGAAGCATGACATTTGATTTAATAGTTATACACTGAAATATCTATCACAGCAGAGAATAAAAGAGCACCAGGGTTTCTAGAGGACAGTGTTTTAGGTTGTGGCCGATACAAAGAAAGGCTTTTGGAAATGGATCAGACTCATTCTATACCTCTTGCATATACTCACCAAGTGTGTGCAGTGTGTATTGCAATATTATATTGTTTTAAGAGACTGTGCCTATGTCAGTCTGCAGAAATGGTTATATAGTTTAGATCTGTTCTGTTTAATGCAGTACAGTGTCAGACACAGGTCCCATCCACTCCTACAGAAGTACTGGTCACTGTTTGTCATGATCTGAGCTAGAGACGGGTGAATTTAAACGGTGTGATCAAACAAAATCATCCAATAAAACGTTGCCGTTTGTCCCACCACTTATTAGAAATATTATTAAGCAGAAAGTAGGTTTAGGAAAGTGTGTTATGATGGGGCCTCACTTCTTGTATGGATCGGTGGGCAAGTCAGATGCATATTCTGTGGTTCAAAAATATGCATGTATGTGTATATATATATTATATATATGGTCAACGAAATATGCAAAAGTATGTTTAAGCGTTTGTAATTTTTGAAAACTCCCCAAATTTCCGAGCTGAAGTTCCCATTGAGAGTTTGAAATTTATCGTGAATTTTGTGCAGTATATTACAGTCAACTGAACTATAAGCCAGTGAAATCTGCCATGGCTTAAGTAAAAGAGTTCACATCGGGGTCACAAAGAACATGGTAAGTCTTATAAAGATCCAAATTGTCATTTACTTAAGCCATTTAAGCTCCTTAAACCTCAAATTCACCCACACAGCTCGAAGACGACGTAATAATCCAATTAGTAAATCCACAAACAAACCAGACATTGTACAACCAGCGATAAGTGGAAAGCCCAAGTTAAATCACTGCTTAGTGTTATAAAGCCATGGTTGGCTCTTTGTTACTGCGTGTTTCAAAACTTATTTTGTCCCATTGATTTTATTTGATAGGATTGTACATCGGGCAATGAGTATGCGCTTGTCTGGTCATAGCAGACCCGTGATTCTCACACTGTGGTATGTTTACCACAGTCTGGAATTTTAACAAGAGGTGATTTTTATTAGCTTTTATGTTGGATGGTTTACAACAACCAGTTTAGACATAGTATATTCATATGTAGATCTACAGTTGTGCCAATAAGTTTACACAACCTGGTGGATTTTTTTTTTTTCCGTCATTTCTCAAAGAATATGAATGAAAACACAAACAACTTTTTTCACTCATGGTCAGTGATGTTGTGAAGCCAAATCACCATAACAAAATAAAATACCAAAATGACCCTGTTGAAAAGTTTACACACCCCAGTTCCCAATACCGTGTATTGCCCCCTCTAGCATCAATGACAGCTTGGAGTCTTTTGTGGTAGTTACGAAGAAGGTTCTGTATGTAATATAATGGTAAAGCGGCCCATTGTTCTGGAGGCAAAAACCCTCCAGTTCCTGTAAATTCCTCAAGGCCTATGTTGGAATGTGCACATACCTACTGTGAAATATGGAGGTGTGCTGATGCCACTGGCTCCAGCAGAATAAAGTGAAGTTAGTGGCCATCTCAGACCCCTGACCTCAATATCATTGAGCCACTTTGGGGAGAGCTCAAACGTGCAGTTCATGCAAGACACGTGCAAAACAGCCCAGGAACTTACAGGAACTGGAGGCTTTTTGCCTCCAGAATGAGCCATCAGATTATAAACAGAACCTTCTCCACAATGACCACAAAAGACTCCAAGCTGTCATTGATGCTAAAGGGGGCAATTACACAGTTTTAGGAACTGGGGTGTGTAAACCTTTCAACAGGGTCATTTTGGTACTTTATTTTGTTATGCTGTTTTAAAATGAATATTCTCACTTAATGACTATCAGAATCCGAATCAGAATAGGTTTTATTGCCATTGTTTCAGAACAGGGTTCACAAACTAGGATTTTTTCTCGGTGCTAACGTGCGACATAAAACATATAACACAGAATTAAGATTAAAAAATGAGCTAAGAACTTTAAACTATAAAGCTATAGGGGCATGCATAAAAAATATTAAATAAATAAGATAAAATAAAGTGACGTGTGGTAAGACAACAACAATTTGACACTGAGCGGGATTGTATATACAGATGTGTAGGCGTATAAAGTGATATTAAGTGGTATTAAGTGTTATAAAGTGACAGCAGCGGGTCTAAGTGTGGACACGCCGCACAGTGCAAGTGCAGATACATCCATGACTCTGTAACCAAGCTACAGAGACTTGTTATTGCTCATTATCCACTCCTGCTCTGCTCTTGAAGCCATAAACTCCCTCATAAAGACAACACAATAAATAACAATCCAATTAGCAAATCCATACAACAAACCAGGCATTGTGCTAGCTGTCGGCGGGCCAGCAGACAGGATTGTAAAAATGCCTTTCTAACTTAATAGGGAGTGAAATACTTTGGCTTGAACTCCTAACAGCATCCGTTTAGACACTTTCTCTTTCTTAATTCATCATCACAAGGGTCAGATGAGGATGTTTATATCTTGTTTAGTGCTTCTCCAAACTGTCCCCTCCTCTCACAGGCTCTTTCGGGAACTGCTGCCTGGGATATGTGCGCAAAATGAGGTCCAACATGAAGAGGCACATCGAGAATTACAGGATGCAGGAAACAGATGGCGATTGCAACATCAGAGCCGTCGTGTGAGTTTAGCACATCCAATTTTATTTGTATGCGTTTTTGGCGCAGGTTTTGGTCATTGTGATTGTGTTTCGTTTTTTGTTCACAGGCTTTTGATGAAGAAGAGGGCAGGACAGGCCAAACCGAGAACCATCTGTGCCAATCCTGAAGCAGACTGGGTCCAAGACGTCATGAAAGATGTGGACATAAAGAATGGGAACATAAATTAGGTAAAAGGTTGCACAATAGCATGCACCGAAATGGCTTTGCCTTTGACTTGGGGGTCATTGTGTGCGTCTTTGTAGGCCACTGGAGGAAACCAAGGAGGATGGAAGTGAGGAAGGCACCAAGTTCATATATCACACTCGCACACATGAATTTCCTCTCCCTGACGCAGAATGTAAATCACGTCAGTAACGCCGCCTGTTATTTTTAGTACATGCATCTATTTGAGCCATATCAATAATGCCGAGTAAGTACTGCAGCGATTGAGCCCCGGCAGCTTCCAAATGTGACTTTATGCTTGTGTGAGATTTCTATTTTGCTTGAACATATTTTATATTTTTGTATCATTCTTGCCATACAGCAAATAAAGAAACAGCATACGCAGAAAACATCTGTATTTGATATACTGCATTGATGGAAAGTGAAGTAAAAGTGTTTTATTTGTATTCTTTCGATACTGCATCTTTTTGTTTTACAACTTTTGGAAGCCATCTTAGGAGAGCATTAGTGCCACACTTTGGAGTACTATATCTGTACTTGCTTCTCCACTGTAACAGGATTGATGTAAAATATATTTTGTTTCCTATTTTTTATCTTAAATTAATCACTTCTGCCACACCTTTATTGCAGACCTAAAGTAGGTTAATCTAAAAGCTGCATTTATAAAGAATCATCAGATTAGTAAAGTCACAGATTCAGTCTGTTTTGAGAAGCACTAGTGATCAAGTTTGTGTGGATAAATCAATATTTAAAGCCACACTGCAGAACATTCCAGGTTATTTGTTGCCATGTGTACTCAGTTTTAACAGTAAACTCATGTTATTTGAGTTATTTTTCAATAATAAAACCACTTATGCTGAAATCAATGCGATGAGTAAAAATCCGTTGATTTGCAGAGATGGAAGGAGAAAATAAACTAGAACCATATGTAGCTATGACACAAAAGTTTCAGATTACCTTTGCAGTGGAAAATGCATAACATGTCAAACATTAAATGTTTGACATGTTATGCACACGCATTTTGTGTGATGCAAAATTTTGCAAATCAGATTACAGCGTTTCTTATATAGGAGGATGTTGTTGGAAAGCTAAGTCTTTATTACATTTGAGAGGGAACGTAACTGTGAGGTGAGTTGCCAGTTTATGAGCGGCTCTAGGCCCACACATAGTTTAAAGTTGTGGTCATTTGGATCCAAACTGGATGAGCTTCAGATCTGACATTTTACAAAACTGACTTTAAGTGAAAACAGTCGTGAGAACTTGATTCTCTATGAAGTGAGGAAAGTATTTATAAGCTGATTGTGCAAAGTTGAGACCAACAAAGGTGCACAAACAAGCTCTCATTTTTGTCTTCTGTAAAATATCTACTTCATGAAGTACTGTCCATATAGGATTAACATTGGCGTGCAGGCAAAGAGAACTACAGGGTTAGCACCTTTTACAACAAACGGAGAAGGTTTGCTGTTTTCAGAGAACAGCGTATTAAAAGAGCACCCTTTGCTATTTTGATTCAACCCTATAGACCCTTTAATTGTTTGTAAACATTCCGGGCTTAGCTGGAGGCAGGAAGCTCGATTCCTATCTATTTCCATTGTAGCTGTTGTCATAGTAACGATAAACAAATGTCTAACTGTTTTTGGAAATATCAGATAAACCTTATTTTATCGTCTCAAATGTCATTCCTCTTGTTCTTGCTCCTTAAGCCACAACAGGACCACATTTTCCAGTTGTAGTTTTACACTTGCAATCGCTAGTTTTAGTTTAATCTTATTTCTCTTAATCCCTTCCTGCCTCCAGCTGATGTCACGGATGATGTCAGCTGTTAAAGGGTCTATAACCATCACTTTAAAGTATGACGCTTTCATTCATCATCAGATTACCAATTAATACTTGATTGATTTACAGCGTGTGTCTCTGCAGCTGTTATACTGCAGGCACTTCTAGTAACATAGTGTATAGTCATTTTTGGTTTACAGCTTTAACCTCTCAACCCCCCGCCTTAGCCAAGCACATTTTCTCCAGTTCAACTTCACCCAAATCTAAAAGCTTCTTCATTGGAACTTACAGCCTCTGGCCTCATTTGAAAGCTAAGCCCTACAAAATTGATCATGACTTTTTGTCTTTTTGCCTGTTTTTTATAGGGATATTTTGTTGTGTTTTTGTAATTTTTTTTGTAGCAGATCGCTTTTCTCCCCCTTTCTTTTTGTCACTTTTTAGTCATGTTTTATTTTTTTTAGTTTTTTAGATTTGGGTAAAGCCAAACTGGAGAAAATGTGCTCGGTTCAGGTGAGAACCTCTTCTTCTGAGCTGTTACAAAACGTTTCAATGACTACAAGGCAAAAGTGACTTAATTTTGTTCTGCAGCTCAGGGTGCAAGAAGAAGTTCTTGCGTCTTGTGAAGTATGAATGAGCCTTAAGAGGTTAAAAAACGTTCTTCAACCGTTACATTTAAACAACATTAATGTCGCATACCCCTTGAGTCGTTCATTTATACTCCAAGTACCCCGACCTCGAGGATCTTGCCAAAAGTGACCAACTAAACTCAGATTATTCAGTAGTTAATCGTGTTGTGTTCAAAATGATACTAAAATTACTCTCAAAATCAAACAGTTTACTGGAAAACAAGACTAACATTCCTTTAAAATTCATATTCACTTTCTTTTTAAATCTGAAATGGTTCCAAGTAGCCCCTAAGTGCTCAAGTATCCCCAGGGGTCCCCGTACACCTGGTTGGGAAACACTGCAATAAACTGTCCAGTTATTCATCTGGACCGTTACACATAAAGGAGCAACAATAATGTATTCGATGTATAGCATAAAGAGTCTGCTCATGCACGGGAAATGTAAATATAGGATTAGTGCAGTAGTAAGTCACAAACAACATGGGAACAGACCTCATTTTGGATTCTTTTCAAAGGTTCTTGGAAAGAAAATTATGTTTAAGCAAAGTGTGTGATATTTCGCAACACATTTCTGCGTGTGTTATGATGTGAACAGTTAAGCCCTAATCTCCACGCAGTGCTCACTTTGCCAGGAGCAATTATAAAAAAAAGTACAGACTTGTGGTTCACACAATGCTGGCCCAGCCTGCAGTCTCAGGGGTAATGCCAAGGTTAGGATAAGGAATGAGGAGTTTATATAACATTTGAAAAACATGAGCGGATGTGTGTGCTGTGCGAACAAGGGGGAATTTCAATGCAACTCGTTACAAGGAAACCTCTTCACCAATGAGACACTTAAATGGATTGTAGATAAAGATAGAACACATGCTTTTCTCAATTATACTGAGAGTAAATTTACAGAAATGGTGATGAGACCTATACTAAATAAGAGAATGTAAACCACAAAATCAGAATAAACGCTTGTCTTGTACAATTTAACCATCTGCATTTAACAGCCCTTCACTTTAATTGTGCACATCAAGGCAAACTTACTACAGTTTGTCAGTTACCATCCCAAAGAGATTATCCATTCACGTCTTATGTGGATCTTATGTGGATGTAATACACAGTCAATATTCTAAACAAATGAGTAACTCTGCACAATCTAGTAAAACAATTGTCTTGATTCTCCAGCGTATCACTTCCTTATTGTATTTGTTAAACATTTGACCATTTTTACTTAAATACAGTGGGGGGGGGAAATGTCAGTGAACCTTTTGGAATTTAGGAGGAGACACACGCACATCCTACGTACTAAACCAGTGTGCTGGATCCAAAAAGTACAATGGAAAAGTGGAAAAAAGATCCGCACAACTGAAAAATGGTCACCAGTTGTTATTGTTCACACCAGAGTGACGTTTCAGGGTCAAGTCTGATGAAAGGCTAAGACCCCAAAACGTCACTCTGGTGTGAACAATAACAACTGGTGAGCATTTTGTCCACTTTTCCAACCTTTTGGAATTTCTCATATTTCTGCCTAAATTGGTCATAAAATGTGGTCTTTATCAATATCATAACAATGAGTAAACAGTATTTGCTTAAACTAATACTACCCAAACAATTACATTTAATCATATTTTTGATTGGCCATAACATGTAAACATTCATAGGACAGCATGGAATAAGTAAACAGACCTCTGAGACCATCACAGATCAGCTGTATTTGAGCTGAGATTAGATTACACACACTCTGTTGGTGGTGGTCGGAGGGGCTGATGGCGCAGATTGGCTGCCTCGCTTCCGTCAGTCTACCCCAGGGCAGCAGCTGTGGCTACAATAGTAGCTTACCACCACCAAGTATGGAGTGAATGAATAGTGCAATGTAAAGCGTCTTTGAGTGTCCAGAAAAGCGCTATATAAAACTGATGCATTATTATTATTATTATTATTATTATTATTAAGTGCCCCAAGATAACTCTGGAGGAGCTGCGACGTACTGCCGCTGAGCTGGGGGAATCTGTACATGGGACAACTATAAGTCGTACTCTACACAAATCTGGCCTTCATGGACGAGTGGCAAGAAGAAAGCCATTATTGAAGGAGGCCATAAGAAATCCCGGTTGAAGTTTGCTAGAAGTCATATGGAGGACACAGCGACCATGTGGAAGAAGGTGCTTTGGTCAGATGAGACACAAATTGAACTTTTTGGCCCAAATGCAAAACATTATGTATGGAGCAAACCTAACACTGCTAATCGTCCTGAGTGCACCATCCCCAGTGTCAAATATGGTGGGGGGAGCATCATGCTATGGGGCTGCTTTTCCTCAGCGGGGACTGGGAAGATTGTAAGAAAGCAAAAGGGGGTTCCACAAAGTATTAAGTCATGCTGTATGAATACTTGTGCACACCCCACTTTTCGGTTTTCTATTTTTTGAAAAATAACAGAATCATGTATCATTTTGCTTTCACTTCACAGTTGTTGTCAGGATCTGCTCGTGTGTGGGTGTGCGTGTGTGTGTGTGTGTGTGTGTGTGTGTGTGTGTGTGTGTGTGTGTGTGTGTGTGTGTGTGTGTGTGTGTGTGTGTGTGTGTGTGTGTGTGTGTGTGTGTGTGTGTGTGTGTGTGTGTTCTCCCCCTCCCCTTCTGTGTGTGTTTGTCTCTCCACCTACCTGGGTGTGGCTGCTGGCACACCTGGCTTCAACCCCTGATCAGCCTCAAGAATAAGAAGCCTGGGGATCATCCACTTCTTGCCAGTTTGTGATCTCTGGCTATGAAAGTGTCAGGTATGATAAACAGGACAGGTCGGGAGGGGGTTTTGCAATTTCAAAAAATTAATTTAAAAACTTCTCTTGAGTGTTTTGCGATTCGAGTGTGGGAAAGAGGTGGACATACGTGGTGAACTTTTATAACCCTTGTTTACAAATGAATGTTGTAGATTTGGAGGAGGTCAAAGAACAGGTGGGTCGCCCTGTGGTGTGGGTGGGGGATTTTAATGCACATAATCCCTTATTGGGAGGTGTAAGTAGGGATGCTAATGGGAGTGTAGTCGAAGATTTTATGGATGATTGTGAATTGGTGTGTATGAATGACGGCAGACCAACTAGATATAATATTCAAACAGGAACAGAGCCATGTATTGATTTGGCATTAGTGTCCAGTGAGTTAGCAAGAGTTGGAGAGTGGACTGTTTGGGATCAGGGGAATATTGGGAGTGACTACTACCCAATAATTCTTAGATTTGGAAGAGATTTGATCACTAGGGATGAGGGGTGTCTGCAGTATCTGGATTATGGAAGGGCAGATCGAGATACATTTTGCAGTCTATGTGATGAACGGTGTGGGGAAATAAAGGATAGTGGAACACTGGATGAATGGAGTGACAGTTTGTGTAAAGTTATAATTAGTTGTGCAGTTGAGTGTGTTCCAAAAAAGAGAAGTCCTAAGAAGAGAGCTCCTGTCCCATGGTGGAATAAGGCCTGTGGGGAGGCAGTTAGGTGCAGAAATCGTGCATTTAGGTTGCTGAGGAAATACCCAACCCAGAGTAGAGCTATTGAGTATAAGAGATTGAGGGCTAAGACCAGAAGAGTGATAAAAGGGATTGTTGGAGGAGGTATTGTGGAAAGCTCGGAGCAGAGACGTCAGTAAGAGAGATCTGGAGAGCAGTTCATCGTATGGCAGGGATAACGCGGCGTAGTCGGGTGCCAATTTTGGAAAATAATGGAGCGTCAGTTATTACTGATGGACAAGGCTACTGTGTTTGAAGACTCGTTTCAAGCTGTGCATAATGGGGAGAATCTTGGGGAGGAGGGTGTAAGGAAGCGCAGTGAAACGTTTAGGCAGCACAGGCGCAAGTTGGAGACTAGTTATGATAATTCAGATGTATGTAACTTGTTCTTTTCAATGGGGGAACTAAAGAAAGCTATTAGTCGAGGCAAGAAGTCCGCTCCCGGTCAGCTATGAGATCCTCAGGTGACAGTGTCTTAGATTAACTTCTTGCTCTAATTAATAATATATGGGAAGAGGGGATTCTTCCCAAGGCATGGAAACAGGCAGTAGTTGAACCGATTTTGAAGCCAGCTAAGGAGCCATCAAAGGCGGGATCTTATAGGCACATTGCTCTTACAGCTGTTTTATGCAAAGTTATGGAGAGAATGGTGACAGATAGGTTGGTATACAGATTGGAGCGTGAGGGAAGGTTTACTTGTGTGCAAAGTGCGTTCCGAAAAGGGACAGGGACAATGGATGCGGTGGTTTGTCTGGATGCAGAAATTAAGAAAGCTCTGGCTAATAAGGAGGTTTTGGTGGCAATTGAGAAACTGTATGACATGTTATGGAAAGAGGGGTTGGTTATTAAATTATACAATGCAGGGATTAGAGGGCGCCTGTTAAACTGGGTCAGGGACTTTCTTCAAGTTAGAGTTATCCAGGTGAGGGTGGGAAGTACTCGATCTAGTGGGACAGTGGTTGACAATGGCAACCCTCAGGGGAGTGTTGTCAGCCCAGTTTTATTTAATGTTATGGTAAACGATATGTTTGATGAGAGAGGACCCGGGTTTGGAACATCCTTATTTGCGGATGACGGTTCTGTCTGGAAGAGAGGTCGCAATGTAGCTCATGTGTTGTCTCAGGTTCAAGGTGTCTTGTATAAGATTGTTGAGTGGGGACATATTTGGGGTTTTAAGATTTCAATAGAAAAAACAAAGTATGTAGTGTTTGGTAATAAAACAGTAGGAGTCCAGGATTTGTACATGTATGGGCAGCCAATTGAGAGGGTAAAGGATTTTAAATTTCTTGGTGTTATTTTTGATGAGAGGCTTACTTGGAAAAAACAAATTGAAAGTACGGTTGGTAAATGTGGAAAAGTGATAAATATGTTGCGTCTGCTCTCAGGAAGTTCATGGGGCAGCCAGGGAGACACAATTAATGATATTCAGAGCAATGATTCGGTCAAGGTTAGATTATGGGAGAGTGTGTTATGGGTCAGCAGCAGCTACTCATCTCAATCGTTTGAATTGTGTACAGGCAAAAGCATTAAGGGTTTGCTGTGGGGCCCTTCGGACATCCCCAACCTCTGCCTTACTTGTGGAAATGGGTGAGATGCCCTTGTCAATTCGGCGGTCGAAGTTGGCTATGCAGTATGTGATTAAATTGTTGGCCTATCCTGGGAGTCATCCTGCCAAGCTGGTTTTAGAAACTGTTTGGGAATGGGCAAAGGCAAAGGGTGGGCCCTTTGTTTACAAAATGAGGAAAGAAATGCAGAGGCTGCGGTTGGGTGTTGTAGGAGTGGCCCCGCATCTGGTGTGGACTGATGTGCCTCCCTGGATTCTGCCCACTCCAGAGGTAGACATGTCTGTGATGAGTCTGGCTAAAGGCCGGCTTCAGCTACTCGGGGTTGGTAAATCAGGTATTCGGTAGCAGCTGGGAGGGATTTTTGCAGATATACACTGATGGGTCAAAGGACCCCAAGTCAAGAAGGACTGGATTTGCTTTTTATGTCCCAAAGTATGATATTTTGCATTATAAAAGACTCTCAGATGTATCCGTGTACACTGCTGAATTGATGGCTATAATTTCTGCTTTGCCGTGGGTAGAGCACACTAAGCAAGGGCAACCCGTGGTGCGCTCTGATTCAGCTTCGGTCTTGGAAACTTTGGAGAGTGGTGGAGCTAATGCCAGGCCGGACCTCATCGCAGAACTGTTGTCTATATTGTACAGAGTTGAGAGGGCTGGGGGGAGTGTGGGATTCCTGTGGGTTCCATCTCACATAGGAGTGTATGGAAATGAAATAGCTGATATGGCTGCAAAATTGGCTTTAAAAAGAGAAATTGAGGTCATGGTAGTTCCGGGAGTGCTAGAGTGGAGATCAACTATCAAAGGGTATACCTCAGCTGTCTGGCAGAAAATGTGGGAGAGCCACACTAAGGGTCGCCATTACTATTCTTTAAATCCATCTGTAAATCCAGTATCAGTGTACACGGGGAAAAACAGGAAAGCTGCGGTAGTCCTGACCAGGCTTAGACTGGGGCATTGTGGCCTTGGGAGGGACCTTGTTAAAATTGGGAAGCACCCAGATGGGTTATGTCAACACTGGAAACAAGATCACTGTCAAACACGTTCTTATTGACCGTCCATCCCATCTATTTTATCTGTTGCTAAAACAAATGTAGATATCACTGTTAAATTATTATTGGTAAAAAGTGTTTAAATAATAATCCACTATACGATCAAGTACCCCGCGATGGGTGGAGTCCAGTAGTGGGGCTTATTCACAAAAGTGAGTTGCCCACGCCTACTCAAGGTAGTGAGTGAGGCTTGTGTATGCGCTATGGTGATGCTGGTCCCAGCGTGCCTCAATATGTTTATTGAGCTGGACCAAATAAAGCTGCTAAACTTCCAAGTGTGTGCCTGTTCTGTTGGAGAGTGCAACATATAGAATCCAACGAGCAGAGCTGTTTCGAACTGTGCCTTAGAACAATTGTGTTAGTCTACAGTCACTACTAAGTCCTTCCCAGGGCCAGGATTTCGCTATAAGAGCGCCCCTGGACTTCTTAGTAGCCATCGGGCTGTTGTGGATGTGATCTTTGTGCGTTGCGGGATTTCACCTAGAGAGGCAGCAATGTGCCTGGAGGCACCTAGTCTGCCGGAAAGTACCCAAAGAAGAAGAACACTGCTTGCCAGTTCGTTGTTGCTACCTGTCAGTTCAAGGTTTGCAGCTCCTAGTTCGCATTTGCATTTTGTATTTTTTGCTAATACTTACCGCCTGTGTTCAGATCCTGCCTGCCAGCCAGCTTCGTGTCTGCCTCTCGGCCAACTCACCACGCCCGTGTCTGCCTCAGCCCACCTGCTCCGAGATCTGCCCTTGCCTATGTGGCATGTGGGAGTAGCCATACCTTTTAAGGTGAATGGTGGGTGGCACCAACGCAGTTTGTAAAGCTGGGTGCACGCGCGGCGCGCGCTGATACTCACTATCTCGAGTGGGGTTGTGGTGGCGGCGCTCTGTGGGCTCCAGCAAAACCTCGTTTGGGCTGCATCCCTCCCCAAACACGGTGCTTCTCTGCAATCTTTCCCAGGTGGGTTTCTTATTTTGTCTAGTCCGTCAGCTCTGCTTACTATTGTCTTAGGTCCGGGACTGCGGTCTGGCCTGGTTTGCGTGGTCCCCCTATCCGTGGGAGTGCGTGCGTTGGGCACGCGTTGCGGGCTCGGGGCTCTTCTCGGGGTAAGTGCGCTCATTGTCTTGCTGCGCTTTGCGCTCGGTGCTGACACCAAATTCTCCCTCAGGTCCTGGGCTGTTGTGGGACGTGCCGCCAGTCTCCTGCGGCTCTCCCCTTCCTCCTGCTGCTTGCAGGTGCGCGCACCCTCGCCGGCAGGTAAGATTCCAAAGGTTTTCCAGCGCAGGGCTAATTCTTAGTGGTGATTTACCTCGTGTCTTTTCTTCTAGTCACGAGGCGCGCCGTAGCCGTCACCTCCTGTTAAAGGAGGCTGTTGCGTTGTTCCACGGGGTGGTCCACACTTTTTACTTGTGTAAAAGTGCTCCCGTCCCACTCCGCACCTGTGCGCTCTTCTAGCGTGTGCTCCATGTGCGTACGCGCGACTCATACCAGGCAAACTTGCATTCCTTGGGTTATAGGCAAAGACCTTAAAGGGTCAGGGTGAGTGTACCCCCCCTTCCGGGTCTGTCTGCATGGTTTGGTGCATGCTTATTTTGTCAGTTTTCTTATTTGCTTTGCATGTCCATTTAATTTGCTCATTTTCCTTTTGTTTGATGTATTCCTTTTGGGTTGTGTTTTGTTTTACTGTTGCATGGTTTGATGTGCTTTGTGTTGTGTTTTGTTTTTGTTGTAACGCTTGCCTTATTTCCCAATTTGTTTCTTTGTTTATGGTTTAAAGGTCCTGTGCTTAACTTGGTTAAAGGAGCAGTATGTATATGTAAAAAAGTTAAAGGTGCATTGTGTAATTTTTAGTATTCTTAAAATATCTCTAGGCCTATTTTAAAGTTTTGTATTCTATAAATAAAATAACCCTTTTGTAATGAAAACCCTCCTCTCCTGTTGTCCTGACCAAGCGCGGTCTTCTGGATAAAATAAGAAGCTAACATTCTGGTCCCAGGGCCATCTCCCTGGGTGGCGTTGTTGGATTTCCAGTAATCTATCACTGCTCACGCTACACCTACATCGTTCTACCTGTTCATTAATAAACTGTCTGCTTTCGGGTCCTGTGAAACCGTGACAGTTGTCTGTTACTTGTGTGTGAACTTTCAGTAAAAAAATCTAAATAAAATCTTTATGTTTATGGTTGTAAACATGACAAAATGTGCAAAAGTTCAAGGTGTATTAGTACTGTCGAGCGGCACTGTATACTGCAGGCTCGGATGTCTTGGCGCTGATCGGACATTGATCATCTGAGTACATTCATGTTTTGGGAGAGTCAACAGCACATTAACCTCTGCTAAATGTCAGGCCACAAAATAATTCGATCATTATGTCGATGAAGGTAAATAATGACGGCAGCAACATTCTGTAAAAGCTCACACAAAAGCGTTCTTTCACAAATGCATTAAATGATCATATTTTATCATTAGTAGATTCAGCAAAAGCCTTGAACACACACCAAGATCATAAACAGTGTTTATTACGTTAACAAGGCCACAATCTTTCATCTTTTGTAAATAAATGTTGCATGAAAAAAGATTGAGTGATAGGAATACAGCCAAAGGCATGTGGTTTCCTTCCTTTGGCTTTGAATAAGGTAGAGTCAAATATGTTTCCATTTCTTGCATTGCACACCTTTATTTTGTAACTTGGATTTGATTTTCTGGTACATAAAAAAAGAACATCTGCAGTAAAATAATCCATAAATTCACAATTCAAAGCAGAGACACTGTAGGAGAAGCTTCAGTTTTCAGGTTTTGAGCCAGTTTAATCTCCTAACATAAACTTTCACCTAACAAGGTTACATTGTGCAACCTCATTTTGAATGTTTGCATCCTCTCTGTTTCGTATGGGCTAGGCGCTCTACGGGCTTCCCTATTGGTTATAACTCGAGGCATCGCCTCGCGCCTGAGAGATAAAAACATCTACCCGCTCCAATCATGTCAAGGTGATGGCATATCCATCTGGGGTATATAAACCCATCTGCCCACCGCTCATCTCCTTTTTTAACTCAGTGTTTGAGAGAGCAAGTTCTTTTCAGAACTCACTTCTGCGAGCACGTTCTTCTCAGAACGATACTTCTACTCACTTTCAGGATCTTCTCGCCGCTTCTCTGCTCAAAGAAGACTTCACCTACCGGTGTCGAGCTCCGCAGATGTGGAAAATGTCCCTCCATTCTCCTCCCTGAAGATCAGCACGAGCTGTGCTTCCGCTGCCTCGGTTGGCTCCATGCAGTGGGGGACGCTGACTGCCAGGCGTGCTTAGCGCTCTCCTGGGAAGAGCGCGAACGGCGCTGGGGTTTCATGGGTCCGGATTCACCGGAAACACCAGCTCAGGACGCTGTGCCCCTGGTTCAGGACCCAGCGCCTTCAGCAAGCCCCAGGAGGAAGGATTGGAATGAGTTTGATGAGGAAGATGATCGTCGTTGATAGACGCTGCCTCCATCTTCTCCGAGACGCCGTCCGGGGTACAGGGGGATCATTATTGTTAGAGGATTATTGGAGGGGCCCGGAGAGACACGAGTGGAAGGATGGAACCGAGTCTGGATGTCTTAAGTAGAGAGAAGTTTTATTAACACACACATAATAATACAGGCCTGGAGACAGCTGAACAGTCAATACATTGGTTAGGGCATGGACCATTCAGAGTCTGGTTATCTATCCACATGAAGAGCGTTAAATAGTCGTGAGTGCCACGTAGACGATGACCATCTATTCACAGACCGTGTGCCACGTTTACTAGGCCACACGTCATGTTAGAAGGTCGAGGCCGCCGTGTCTGATTCTAACAGTACGATATGATAAAAGGATTATGTAAAGGCCGAATTAATCTATGATTCCCTATCAATTATCCTCTCGACTATCTCCCCGCGTTCTTTACGTCTGCCGCAGACCGTATGGAGATTGTGAGATATTTTTTGTCTGCTTAAAAAACCTATGAAATGTTCTCTATGAACTACGTGCAGAAACTATGGTTGAGCGAGTTTGTCTGCTATACAAGTACATCCAAATAAGGGTTTCTTCTGGGGATGAGCACGGCCTCAAATGTACAAGGTTTAGGACCATGTTTGGTGTTTAAGTAAACAGCCTTATCCACAGCTGTGTCTTACCATCCATGGAATAAGACAACTGTTTACGTATATTGGGATGGGCTTAAGCTAAATGGTATAAAGTATCTGGGAATGTAACTAGACTTCGGACTTCCTCTCTGAACATCTGATGAGCTGTTGCCTGTACTGCCTGCTGAAAGCCTGAATAAACAACTCCTGCGAACGCTATCTCTCTCTCTGCGCTGTCTTTGTAACACAAAGGTCCTGGACATACGTTTCTTACATTTAAATACTAACAAGATTCCTCTGTCCCTGTCTCAACCTGCTACTCCGGTGGAGGACTTCACGGAAGGCTTAGCTAGTCGTTCCCACCGAAAGCCTTGCCCTGTCATGATGTGCTCGGCTATGGCACCGATCATGCACTTTGCTCAGCGTGAATGGGCTATTCCTCTCGCGGCAAAACATCCTGCACTGGGGTACGGACCGTATTCCACGGTGCAGGCTCACACGACAGCCCTATTGGAACACATCTCCCGATTGGGATTTGTGGTCAACCTGGAGAAAAGCGCATTGTACCCCATTCAGCACGTGACATATCTGGGCCTGCAGCTCGACTCCAGGATCATGTGCGCCTCCGTCTCGGCCAAGAGGATAGAGGCGCTGCTGACGCTGGGGAGAATGGTACTGGACAAGTTACAGGTTCCGTCCCAGTCCATCCATTCCGTATTGGGCATGATGGCAGCCGCTCACCCTGTGGTTCATCTGAGTCTACTCCACATGTGGGGACTTCAGCTGTGGTTTGGTCGCCTCAGGCTGCCCCTGGTGCGGGACAGGAGGAAGGTTGTGGTGGTCCCTCTGTCCGCACGGAGGGACTTGGAGTACTGGCTGGCCCCGGATCGTCTCCCCCAAGGGGTACGGATGGGGTGCGTTCCTCATTAGGTGTTCACGGACGCGTCTCTGACCGGTTGGGGCGGAGTACTCGATCGGTGCTCCACCGGGGGACCGTGGGAGTCACCCTTGGGGGACATCAATCTCTTGGAGATGGAAGCTGTGCGGAGGGTGCTCCTGCACTTCTCAAGTCAGCTGGCGGGTCACCATGTCATGGTCAGACAACACCACGGTGGTGGCCTACTTAAACTGGCAGGGGGGGACCAGGTTTCCCACTCTGCACAGGAAAGCAACGGAAATTCTCTTGTGGGTAGGCTCCCACCTGTCCTCTCTGAGAGCCCGTCATATTCCCGGCCTGCTCAACGTGGGCACGGACATTATGTCCAGGGGAGGCCCACTCGGCGACGAGTGGAGCCAAGCCCCATGGGTCGCAATGGAGGTTTGGCGCCGGTTTGGGGATCCAGTGGCCGACCTTTCGCCCACTTTGGTTCTCGCTCAGGTGGGCAGACGCCCCTCCGCTCGGGGTGGACGCCTTGGCCCATCAGCCGTGGCCTATGGGTCTCCTGTATGCATTTCCGCCGGTTCGCCTCATGCCTCCTCTGCTGCACAGGGTGAGGTCGGCGGGGTTGGTCCTTCTGGTAGTGGCACCAGACAGTCCGAACACCAGGTGGTACCCGGACCTGGTAGGGATGGTGGTGGAGGGCCCCTGGCCCCTGCCGGACCTTTCGGACACGTTGGTCCAAGCAGGGGGGGCTCTGCACTCCCGCCCGGTGTTGGGACGCAGCCTTTTGGTTTGGAAGTTGAGAGAGGGAAGTTGTTGCGTCTTGGCCTTCCAGTGGTGGCCACTATTCAGGGTGCCCGTGCACCGTCCACAATGCGAGCGTACTGTGCTCGTTGGCGGTTTTTCGAGGACTGGTGTTCAGAAAGGGTGCTTCATCCCACTTCCTGCTCGATAAGGGGAGTGTTGGAGTTCCTACAGTTCCTCCTAGATAGAGGGCGGGCTGCCGCCACTCTGGGGGTGTTTGCGGCAGCCATTACGACCGGACACGTGGGGTTTGGCCATCTCACGGCGAGGAACCATCCCCTGGTTAAACGTTTTTTGCGTGGTGCACGGAGGCTGAGACCGCCCGTGCGCTGCACTTTGCCCTCGTGGGACCTTCAGGTGGTGTTGGAGGGTCTGTCGGGCCCACCTTTTGAGCCCCTGGACAAGTCGGACCTTAGTTGCCTGTCATATAAGACTGCGCTCCTTTTGGCTCTGGTCTCTGCCAAGAGGGCGGGTGACCTGACTGCGCTGTCTGTGCATCCATCCTGTACGTCCTTCGGTGAGGATGGGGTCTGCTTGAGATGTGGCCTAATCCGGCTTTTCAGCCCAAGATTGTCACTTCTTCTTTCAGGTCTAGGGTTATCAGAGTTAGACCCTTCTTTCCTCCCCACATGCTTCTGTGGAGGATGAGAGGCGAAACCTGCTGTGTCCAATTCGGGCCCTGTGTTGTTATTTGGCGCAAAGGTGCCCCACTCTCTACCCAACGGCTGGCTCATTGGGTCTGTCATGCCATCTGTATGGCTCGGGGTCTTCCTGCTCCTAGGGTTGTCAGGGCCCACTCTACTCGAGGGGTGGCTGCCTCTATGGCTTGGTTTAGAGGGGTGTACTTGATGGACGTCGCTTCTGGGTCTGTCGCTCATTCAGTTTTGAGCGGCGGGCGGGTTTGATTTGATTTTGACTGCCCAGTGCAGGTGCTCTTGGGAGAGGCGACCTGTCTGGGCGTGGGGGTGCGGGCGCTCTTGGGAGAGGTGGCCTATGCACCTTCACTTCTCCTTTTCGGTTGTGGGTGCGTGTGTGCTCTTGGGAGAGGCGACACGCGTGCTCTGTTTTGTTTTGGTTGCATGGGCGCTCTTAGGAGAGGCGGCCGTTATGCTTCCTTCTGTATATGGTGCTAGGTGCCTTGGTGCTCTGGTGGAGCAGCCCGTAGCTATAGTTCTGTGAGTATGGGCGTAGCCCTCTACCTGCATGCCCAGCAGGTCCATCCTGTCTTCTATGGCTGAGTTCAAAGGAGATGAGCGGTGGGCAGATGGGTTTATATACCCCAGATGGATATGCCATCACCTTGACATGAGCGAGTAGATGTTTTTATCTCTCAGGCGCGAGGCGATGCCTTGAGTTATAACCAATAGCGAAGCCCGTAGAGGGCGTATCCCATACTCACAGAACTATAGTTACGTCAAGTAACTGTCATTTTTAGTGGCATCACAATATATTTTAAAGGCGAGAATCTCTAGCCACACCCTGACGAAATTTGTCGAAATTCAACAAATGCAGTTTGTTTTGGAGCCGGTGCTGCCTGGAATATATGCAATAACTTGCCTAATTTTCTCAATAAGGTGTCTCATCACAAAGTAGCATCTACATACAAATAAATGTTATGCATAAAATGTCTACTTTTTCCCTGTTTTGTTTGTGAAGGTTCTCATTCGTCCAGGAAGCATACATCGTAGTAAAGCTTAAATTGTCGACTGGACTGATTTAAGTCTAGGTCCCCTGTGTTTATATCAGTACAGCTATAGCAAACCTTTCAAACTGATCTCTAAATGTTGTCGTTTTTCCAGGTCTCCTGCAGTGTCTCACACATCCTGGCAAGTGTAAACCTTAATAAGCTTGAACTATAGTTTCAGTGAGCCAAAGGTTACTGTCAAGTCCTGATAGATAAACGTCTTGTGTAAAAGAGTAACAGAATCAAACAACTACTGTCCAAGGCTTTATTTATAATATAGCAATAAATACTGCATATTCACAAATAAAAAGATGTGCAGGCCAAATGCAAAAACAGTCTATGTGCAAAACAGTGCTGCAAACTTTGCATCATTCTAAATTGTCTTACATCTGAAGGCATTTCATACATTTTTTTTAAAGCACCAAAAGCATCAGAAAGTCCATAGAAGCATAAACTAACTTTTACTGTGTACTTTGATTGAAAGATGTTTATGTTTTTGTGACAGAGCGTGTCTTAAGAGTATGAGGATTAGCTGCAGCGTGGGATTGTATGTGAGATTTATCCTTCATAAGCAGGATAAAGGTACTTCGACTAATGATGTGCGTCAGTGATCCCTTTGTGCGGAGGCTGTAGCTGCTGATGCACAACCTAATACAATGGAGAGGTGCTTCAGGCTGCGGGACAGGCCCAAACACATGTGTTGCATAACACTCGTAGCTTTTACTGTTAACAATGACAATGACTATAGGTGGGTAGATGGGGTGTTTGGATGCTGTGCAATTGAGCAATAATAAAGTTGGCGTAAAATAATTATGACTGTGCTTCTCCAAAAAATAATCCACTCTGATCTACTTTGCAAACATCACACCGCTTTTGCAAGTTATATATAAAAAACATTGTAATTTCAAAGTTTGTAAAATAAAGCATAGGACTTATTGCATGACATGCTTAACAAAAGATGCTGTAGTAGTAATTTCGCTGGGTGCTCATTTTACCTGGCAACCCACTTGACTGGGTTGAGGAAAAATGGCAATGTAGACTGCAGTACCACATTGAAACAGCAGAGGTCACATGTTACACGCTGCATTACTTTCCCACAGTGTTTAAGTTCAAGTGCAGCAGTAGCGGATTCCTCACAGTATAACACACACAGCAGATGGATTGTGCTTGTCTAAAGATGTCGCAGACCACTTCCTCAGCCTCCTGTACTTGTCTGGGTGAAGTGCAGCGTACCCCACTGCCTCTACAGTCCTCCTCTTTTGCACCCGATGAAGTAAAATTCTGTAAGTCCCAGTCAAGGAGCTCTTACAGTCCGAACAGGGGTTATTCTGAAAATGAACAGTCACAATACCCAGATCCTCAAGCAAACGTTTGACTTCCTGCTCCTCTGCACACAGAGCGGAGTTAGCCTGGCCAAAGTGGACCGGGTTGAGGGGTAATGTGGCGAACTGGGGCGGGCATTTGGTCCCACAGAGCCACGGGCCGCTTTGCAACTCTGCAATTGAGGTTCTGTCATTGGGCACAGGTCTAAGCATGCCTTTAATGATAATCTGACACTCTTTTGGCACATACTCAGGGATGGCGAAGCTGCCCTGAAGGATGCAGCGCTTCAGCCTGTTCAGGGTGTCGCCAAAGAAGGGCACGGCCGCGGTCACCATGAAGTACAGGAGGATGCCCAGAGCCCAGATGTCCGAGTAGCGTCCGATGTAGCCTTTGTCTTTGAACAGTTCGGGAGCGGCGTACGGTGGAGAGCCGCAGAAATTGTTGAGGAACTCGTTGGGCGCGCTTTCCGTGCTGAAGCCGAAGTCACCCACTTTGATGCAGTGGCTGGTTGTGTAGAAAATGTTCTCGGGTTTGAGGTCTCTGTGGACAATGTTGCGCTCATGCTGAAAAACAGTTCATATTTTCACTTAAGATGGTTACATTAATGCAATCATGCACATAGGACAATTCTTGAAATAATTTAAAACATTTGCATAATTGTACTACTTTTATTTTGAGAATGGACCCCCAGGAAGTAGTGGGTCCCCACTCTGGCAAGGCATGTTTATTTATACCCCGCATTTTGAACACAAGGCAACTCAATTTACTCGGGTAAAGACAAAAAAAGATTCTTAATTAAATGAAACAATCTGAGACTATACTACACTACTATTTGTCAATGCAATTTTTGGAGTGAAAAGGCCTCTTATTGCCTCTCTTCATTAAACTGTAGTAAGTAAAATTCATAATTTTGCATTAAAGCTATGAGGGACAACATTAGACTTGGCACTTGGCATAGTCATAGTCTCCTCTATTAATGGGAAACACCAGGAAATAACTGAATGGCCCTTACTTTTACTGACACCAAACTAGCAGATAAAATAGATAGAAACTAACATTCTATACAGCAGCGCTCGTGCTTCACAGCTAGAAGGTCTGGGTTTGATTCCCACCAGGGACGGGACCTTTCTGTGTGGAGTTTGCATGTTCTCCCCGTGTATGCATAGGTTTCCTCCAGGTACTCCGGTTTCCCCTACCACTAAAAACATGTACAATAGGCCAGAATGTATGAGAGTGTGTTTGACAGTGCACATGGGGGACGTCAGATGGAAATTAGCCCAAGGCTACAATCCGGTGTGGCTTGTTCATTAACTTGCACTGTCCCAACCAAATAAACCAATAAATAAAAATATACATAATAAACTTTAAATGCAGTGTAGCATGCAAACGTGTAAGGATGCTATGAGTTGCTCCTGAAGTTGTAAATCTTAAAATATGTTCAAAAGCTTTATACAATTGCAATGATAAATGAACTTGCCACAAAGTTATGTAACCAGGCTAAATTGTGCACTCGCCTACAGGGATTAGGACCACACCACTGCTCACCATGTGTTTGACAGCAGACACCACTTGTGCAAAGATCATTTTGGATTCCAGGTCATTGAGCCGCCCTCTGCTGGTGACTCTGGAGAACAGGTCTCCGCCGCTGCCGTACTCCATCACAAAATACAACTTCCTGCTGGTCTCGATCACCTCGTACAGACGCACTATGTTCAGGTGGCACACCTTCTCCATGCAGCTGATCTCCGAAGATACATAAGGCATACTCTTTTTTTCCAGACGCATCTTGTCCATGATTTTGACAGCAACTCTCTCTGGAGGTTTGTGAGGTGTTTGGAAAAAAACAACAACACAGAGTTAAATATATAAAAGGAATAAAAACCATGCTGCACTATGAGTCAAATTATATAAAAAAAAAGAATTAAATTATTGTGTTGATATTGGTAAAATATGATTTTTGTCAGTTATTATATCCCGACCTTTTGTGAGTGCATGGATCCCCAGTCGAACATGAGAAAAGTTGCCCTGTCCGATCTCTCCTCTCAGCTCGTAGAATCCAATACGGCGTCCCAGCATGATTTCGTTGGCCATCTTGTCATTATGAGCCATGTCGTAGACGACCCTCTCAAACGGGGACTGCCTCATCCTCTCTGTCGGAGTCAGCTGTGGCACCGCACTCGGATCCAGCGAGGGGGGACACTTGGCACTCTTATCCACCTTCACGGGCTCCTCTTTGGGTTTCTTGGTGGCTTTCTGCTTCGGCCATAGTCGGTGCTGGATGGCTGGAAAGAAAGAAGCAGGTTACTTGCTTTGGTTGTGCTTAGACTGTGTTATGTGAGGGGTTGAAGTGGGCGTTAACATAACATAAAGGTCTGATGGGTAAGAGGATTGACCTGATGTCCACTCCTCACACTAAGCGTGGCCTCTATAAGTCACTCAGGATCGCTCTTGTTTAGGGTAAACTGGATAATAACCAACACATAACCCCAACCCCTGACTATTAATAGTAAGAAATAATGGGATTAAATATTGACCTTCAAAATACTGTATAACACATGACTCCACTGTGCACATTAGGTGACTACTCACTCATATTCAATGTTCTCAGATACCTGTGAATATAGTAAAGTGGTCACTTTGTTGGATTATTAACATTAAGTCCTGTCTTTAGTTTTTAATACAAAAGTAAATATGTCCCTCATTAACTCCCCAAAACTATTTGTTAGACCAATCAAGATACTAACTGGTTTGCTTTTTATTATGGGGTTCACATCATGGTGACATAATATTTGATAAACTAGTAATATGTAAAATTGCGCTAGTTCTTTGCAGTTCCTATAAAACTAAATGACCTCACCTGCCGTGTGTCAAAATAATCTTTGCTCGAGCGCAGTTCTCAAAGTGGTAAGGATTAAGACAGTATTAGTGGGTCACTTCTGATTGTTCAAGGCTATTTTTACTTCAGCAGACAGTCTAACACCCACAAGAGAGAGTTTGGCTTTTCAAATCACTCCTAAATGTTAAACAAATTAAAGCCTCAAAGTTAAAAATCATATTTCATCCACTGAAACAATTTGCTGAGAGTCTATTAAGCTAAACAAGGATTTCATAATCAGCTAGATCATAAACTTTAAGACCGTTATAATGCAATAAGTGGTGACATACATTTACTTTTAGAAGCCAATTTGTTTTAAATAAATGTATAATTCAGGAGTTGCCAACCGTTCGGGCCGTGACCTCCAAAATCACCAGACCATCAACTCGGGACCCCCCACTGCAAAATGTAACCAACATTGGTTACACTTTTTACACTACCTTGATTCATTGTACCAAACAAAATTGTATACAATCTGATGTGCTTTGTAACAAACTGTAATAACTTGTACCTATTGGGTACATAATGGAATAATGTGTATTAATACTTTGGAGGTACATAATGTAATAAGACGAAAGAGGGTCTTATGTCTTATTACATTATGTACTTTCAAAATACAAATACATATATTCTATTGTTTTCTATGTAACCCAAAGGTACAAGTTATCACACATTGTTACAAAGCACATTACATGGTACTAAATTTGGCAGGTACAATGTATCAAGGGTATGGTTTGGACACAAAATGTTTATGTTTGGCTAAATGTCTGTAAAATATACTGTGCTCAATAAAACATACATCAAATTCTGTTATAGATTTTAATAAAATATTGTCATGAAATCATCTCGAGGCTCTTGATGTCTATAATAATTTACCATTACCTTTCCTCTCGTGATAAAAAGTAGCTGATACATAATCAAAAACATTTACCAGGTAGATGCGGGTCCTTCATGTTTGTTCGTCAGTGTCCGGGCCTGAGACTGAACATGTGAATGGAGTCTCAGGGCTGACAATCCTATTAGCCCGGACTTATAGGAGACGTCTCAGTAGATCAACAGTATGGTGATGGAAATGCTGCACACACACTTTTAAAAATAAGTATTTGCAGGTCACGTTCATTCATCTCATGATGGGCTGTCTTCAATATAAAACATTAATAAATTTACACAAAGTCAATAACTCCCGCGAAATAGACAGGCCAGCGTGGATCATCAGACTACCCCAAATATAGACCGGCCGGATCAGACAGCATCAAAACAAACTACACAAAGTGTTCCTGTGTTACTGCAGCACAGGGAGGCACACGTGATAAGCAGTTTCTACAACTCTCATCTGTTATGTTATGGAAGCAGCTTTCAGCCATTAAAAAAAGTCAGACAGAAAGTCATATGAGTTTTACTTCTGAGTTTCAAACTCATAACTATGAGTTTAAGTCGTATGAAGACTTTAGGAGTTTAAAACTCCAAACTACTATGAGTTTGTCTCGAAACTGTGAGTTGCAAACTCCTAATGATGAGTGTAAATCTCATACTATAACTTTGAAACTCATAACTATGAGGGATTGGGTTTTTTTTCTACCTTGATCAATGATGATGATTAATGATGCACAGCGGAGACGACTGACTCCATCCTGGTCCAATCAATTTTCAGAGATTACTTGGCGGGAGAGAAAGGGGCGGTAAATTACAGTGAACATCCAATCAGCGTGTCCGTATCACAAAACCCGGAAGCGCATGCGGGCGCAAAGTGCAGCTGTTGGTTGTTGCTAATTCTGACATGTAGCTAAATATACACCTCATTTCCTCTATTTCTAAAGTAGTATTGTTTTGCTCATAAACGCACAATGGCTGCTACTTTGGCATCGCCTGTGGCACCCGCGGAGCACGAAGCTGAGGGCCTGAGGTGTCCGGCGGAGGAGGAGAGTCGTAGGGCAGAGGCAGAGGAAGAGGGTAGCCCACCGCAAACAGGGCCCGTGTCTACCTCCGGACACGGTCGCTTGTCCAAACTTCCTCTGGCCCGAATCAAGGCGCTGATGAAGACCGACCCCGACGTGTCTCTGGCCAGTCAGGAGTCCGTGTTCATCATCGCTAAAGCCACGGTAAAAATTATGTAATGTCCATCTGTGTCGCCTGTCAGACCTGGGAATGAGCCTTCAGTGAAAAGTCTAAATGAAATAGGCATATTGTGAAGGAGAAGAAGCCAGTTTCAGAGGTGTTGGGAAGAGTTGGCAATAACTTGGCTAAGTTACTTTAAAAGTAGAGAACTAAAAAGTAGTAATAATAATAATGCATTGGTTTTATATAGCGCTTTTCTGGACACTCAAAGACGCTTTACATTGACTCCATACTTGGTGGTGGTAAGCTACTATTGTAGCTACAGCTGCCCTAGGGTAGACTGACGGAAGCGAGGCAACCAGTCTGCGCCATCGGCCCCTCCGACCACCACCAACCACTCACACTCTCACTACATTCGCTAGGCTTCCTGGTGTTCCCAAACAGTCTCCCATCCAAGTACCGACCAGGCCCTTCCATGCTTAGAAAAGTAGTAACTCAAGTAAAACATGTTGTGGTGAAAATACTACTTGAGTACTTGAGGTCTGCAGACCATCTCGTTTATTTCCCAAGTCCAGGCATTTAATTCAGTGTTGTTAAGATGTTGTGGATCTTTCAGTGTAATGTTTAGATATGTTTTTGTTATTTTTGTGTGTATCTTTATGTATGTTATACATAGGCTGTACACCACTTTGTACAGTTGTTGTTTTTAAATGTGCTTTATAAATCAGTTTAACTTGATTTGAGTAACTCTTTGAGCGTAACAGTCTGGTTTATGTTTTGGTGTTGCTGTAATCTGACTTTCAAAATAAAATGATGTGGAAGTACTGATATTTACTAAGAATGAACTAAAAAATATTTTTATTATTTTTAATTGTTTTTCTTTACTCAAGTACATCTACTTAGATATAGATTTTAATGTAAACTAGGTACTACCCACCTCTGGCCAGTTTTCTGATGTCTCCAAGCCATTCTTCCACTGGAGTTCTGTATTATGATGAAGCAGGTTGAACATGCCCTGGATCTGTTCCTAAGTGGTACTACAAAGCATGTTATCAGTCGGTTAAGTTAACCCTGGATTTCTCTGAGGATTTGTGTGCACGTTCATGTGAAACAGGAGGAGTCAGTGCTAAGAGGCCAATCGCAGGAGACAGTTCATCTGAATATCAAAATCCATCTAAACTCATGACGAATATATTCTACAGAGCCATGAACGACACGAGTCTGAGATAAGCAGCACACAAGGAGTATGTTCACGTTTGCTCACAATATTTTAATTTACAATTGAAATTCAGCACTCGTACTATTGTGTGGACAAGAAATAATCCTTTTGCATGTAGTCATCTAAAATCTGCATCACTACTTTATAAAATCCTTTCAAATAAAGGACTTCTCTCACCACTGCTCAAGGTGCTTCCTCTTCACCCCCCTCCGCACACTGCAGAGGATCTTCTCATCTGATTGGTCAAAGAGCCGTCTTCTTAGCTAGAAACTGAGCCTGGTCCAGAGCAGGTTAGGAGCTAAGGGCATGTTTCCATGGAGATCTACCCTGCTAGAAAGTTCTCCAGTTTTGTAGTATGATGAAACCAGGGTTAATGCTGAACTTACACCGCTAACCCTCTAATCCAGCTTCGTAGTTTCGTAGTCTCCACCTGCTGCTCTAAACATAACTAAACTACGTTCAATGTAGATACTGCTGTATTTTGGGGCTAAAAGTCTGCGTTTTAATGTACACAGACATGTATTCTACAAAAGAACATGTCCCCACTCAATATCTTCATCTCTTTGTAATAATTTATCAGTTAGCTTCATTATAAATGGCGATTTTGAAATGTCTGTATTTCAAAATAAATGCCATCATGCTTTTGTCTAAAATCTGATGCTTTGTTTCTTCAGGAGTTGTTTGTCGAGATGATTGCCAAAGACGCCTTAGTCTATGCCCAACAAGGAAAACGCAAAACTTTACAGCGAAAAGACCTAGGTGAGCATTTTACCAACATGATTTTTTTTTTTATTCTGTCTTTTGTGAACTTATCTCTCATTTTCGTCTTTTTAGACAATGCAATTGAAGCCATCGATGAGTTTGCATTTCTTGAAGGTAAGAATAGTCTTTTATCACTATACGTAGATTTAGTTTATTATCTAGTTCATACCCTGCTAGAGTGAATTTAAATGTTATTATTTTACAAATCCACAGTTATGAGCAAGTCGGCAAACTGTTTGTGTGACATAAAAATAAAACGAATTCTTGTCATGTTTTGCAGGCACTTTAGACTAAACGCATCTTCAAATAATAAGGACAACTCCGGCCGCCCTTCATATTCCACACCTTTTTCACATTATAAAACGGAAAATGTTGTACATCTCTTTTTTTTAATCAGTCTGTAACAGTTTTGTACAACGTGAACATGAGATGTCAAATGTCTCTGAAAATTATGGTAAAGTGTACATGTTTGTAAATATTTGTTTAGCAATGGAATAAATGTAAGAGGTTTTTTATCCTATTGTTGTTTCTTGGTCAAAACAGAGAATGAAATGATGATACATAAACCTTATGACTATTAGTAAACATCGCTGTCCAAGGTGCTGATCTTGTGCCTCCAGGGGGCAGGAGCTGTCTGGAGTAAGGCTGGGCACTTTTAAACAAAACCAGTATGGTGTGTAGGTACTACTGGTATTGGAGAAAATAAAAGCAGGTACTGAAAAAAATATATCCTTAGAAACCCAAGTTTTGATGCCTGTGGAGCCAGGGACAGCATTAAAGGAAGTTACTTGGTTGTTTCAGCTCAAATAAATGATTCAAATTTAAAAGAAATGGTCTTTGATGGTTCTATATGACAAATATTTTAGTATAGGTATCAAATAAAGCATTGTTCAGGTATCTTTATCATAAACCAAGTATTGTTAAAGAACCGGTTTCAAAAATAATTAAACTGTACCCAGCCCTATTCTGGAGTAATGCCTTCGTTATAGACAGACAACCCTAATTAACACCAAATCATATGTAGCAATGTAAAGTTACTCTCTGTTACCACACTCCTCTGATACAGGTTTCTGTGGTGTTGATGATTTTACATTTTCACATATGTGACTGTCCGTGTGTAAAGCGATCAAGACACTGCTGCACTAGGCACTACATACTTTTCTGCTTACGGATTTTAAAAGCACCACACAAGTTAACCCCATTGCTGCTGTAATTATTTTTTTACGGGAATCATAGAATGGGTCAAATGCTGAGGACAAATAGGAACACAAAAGCACACACTGACTGTACCCTTCTGGCATAAAAAGCCTGTAGCCATTTTCCTATTCCATACCAAATGAAATGTAACCATAACTTGACTGTCAAAGGTGACGAGTGAGAATACAGGAGTTAATCGCTATAAAGTGTTTTGCTGTTGGCTTCTGTTAATTTCATCCATCCATTTTCTTCCGCTTTATCTGGGGACGGGGTCGCGGAGGCAGCAGTCTCAGCAGAGAGGCCCAGACTTCCCGATCCACGCACACCACCTCCAGCTGTTCTGGGGGGACCCCAGGCCAGCTCAGAGACATAGTCCCTCCAGCGTGTCCTGGGTCTTCCACATGGCCTGCTCCCAATAGGACATACCCGGAACATCTCCTAATATAAGGGAGGTGGCCAGGAGGCATCCGGAACAGATTCCCTAGCCACCTCAGCTGGCTTCTTTTGACGTGAAGGAGCAGCGACTCTACTCCGAGCTCCTCCCGGGTAACTGAGCTCCTCACCCTATCTCGAAGGGTGCGCCCAGCCACCCTGTGAAGGAAACTCATTTTGGCCGCTTGTATCTGCGATCTTGTCCTTTCGGTCATTACCCAGATCTCATGACCATAGGTAAATCAAATCAAATCAATCAAACTTTATTTATAAAGCGCTTTTCATACCGAAAGGTATCACAAAGTGCACGCGCACACACACACACACACACACACACACACACACACACACACACACAGGTCGTTCCAGAGGCGAGGGCCATAATATTGGAAAGACGCCTCGGCGTGAGTCTTTCTGTTGACTTTAGGAATAACTAGGAGACCCCTGCCGGAGGAGTGAAGGGGCCGTGAAGGTTCATAAGGTAAAAGCAGTTCTGAAAGATAAGAAGGACCAAGACCATTAAGACATTTAAAGGTAAGGGTGGGAACGTAGATTGATCGGTAAATCGAGAGCTTTGCCCCGACGCAGCTCCCCCCTCTTCACCACAACAGTCCGATACAGCGACCGCATCACTGCTGGCGCCGCACCGATCTGTCTATCGATCCCACGCCCCATCCGTCCCTCACTCGTGAACACGACCCCAAGATACTTGAACTCCCTCACTTGAGGTAAGGACTCCCCACCAACCTGAAGCAGGGAAGTCACCTTTTTCCAGTGGAGAACCATGGCCTCAGATTTTGAGGTGCTGATCCTCACCCCGGCCGCTTCACACTCGGCTGCAAACCGCCCCAGAGCGTGCTGAAGGTCCTGATTTAAAGAAGCCAACAGAACAACATCGTCTGCAAACAGCAGAGATGAGATCCTGAGGTTCCCAAACCGGACACCCTCCGGCCCCTGGCTGCGCCTAGAAATTCTGTCCATAAAGGTAATGAACAGAACCGGTGACAAAGGGCAGTCCTGGCCGAGGCCAACACGCACTGGGAACAGGTCCGACTTACTGCCGGCAATGTGAACCAAGCTCCTGCTATGGTCATACAGGGAACGGACAGCCCTTAGCAGAGGGCCCTGGTCCCCATACTCCCGGAAGAAACCCCCACAGGGCACCACAAGGGACACGGTCGAACGCCTTCTCCAGATCAACAAAACTCATGTGGATTGGTTGGGCGAACTCCCACAAACCCTCGATCACCCGAGGAAGGTTATACAGTAGAGCTGGTCCAGTGTGCCACAACAAGGACGAACACTGCATTGTTCCTCCTGGATCCGAGGTTCGACTATTGGCCGGATCCTCCTCTCAGGCACCCTGGAGTAGACCTTACCGGGGAGGCTGAGGAGTGTGATCCCTCTGTAATTGGAGCACACCCTCTAATCTCCCTTCTTAAAGAGAGGGACCACCACCCCGGTCTGCCAATCCAGGGGCACTGTCCCCGACCGCCACGCGATGTTGCAGAGACATGTCAGCCAAGACAGTCCTTCAACATCCAGAGACTTAAGGCACTCAGTGATGGGTGAGTCCGCCGCTGAGTCCCCAGCCTCTGCTTCCTCATCGGAAGACAGTGGGATTGAGGAGATCCTCAAAGTACTCCTTCCACCGCCCGACAACATCCCCAGTCGAAGTCAGCCGCTCCCCACCCACACTGTAAACAGTGTTGGTGGCACTACTTCCCCCTCCTGAGGCGCCGGATGGTTTGCCAGAATCTCTTCGAGTCTGACCAAAAGTCCTGCTCCATGGCTTCTCCGAACTCCTCTCAGCAGGGGCGGACTGGGACAATAATTCAGCCTGGGCATTTTTTGGTTTGGACCAGCCCACCCATAGCACGCAATGCCTATTTTGGAACCGGCCCACCGGTCAAATGCCCGGTAAAATATAAGCCCAGTCCGCGGTTGCCTCTCAGACCCGAGTTTTTGCCTCTGCGACTGCACGAGCTGCAGCACGCTTGGCCTGACGGTACCTCTCAGCTGCCTCTGGAGTCCCACCAGCCAATAAGGCCAGGTAGGCCTCCTTCTTCAGCTTGACGGCATCCCTTACTTCTGGGCGCCACCACTGGGTTCAGGGATTGCCACCGCGACAGGCACCAGAGACCTTACGGCCACAACTACAAGCAGCCGCATCGACAATGGAGGTGGAGAACATGGTCCACTCTGACTCCATGTCTTCAATTTCCCTCGTAATCTGGGTGAAGCTCTTCCAGTGTGAGTTGAAAACCCCGCTGACAGAGGGATCCACCAGACGTTCCCAACAGACCCTCACAACACGTTTGGGTCTGCCAGGTCTGACCGGCTTCCTCCCCTGCCAGCGGATCCAGCTGAATCACCAGGTGGTGATCGGTTGACAGCTCAGCCCCTCTCTTCACCCGAGTGTCCCGAGACACGCGGCCGGAGATCCGATGACACAACTACAAAGTTGATCATCAACCTCCGGCCTAGGGTGTCCTGGTGCCACGAGCACTTATGGACACCCTTGTGCTCAAACATGGCGTTCATTATGGACAAACCGTGACTAGCACAAAAGTCCAATAACAGAACACCAATCGGGTTCAGATCGGGGAGGCCGTTCTTCCCAATCACCCCTCTCCAGGTCTCCTGTCATTGCCTACGTGGGTATTGAAGTCCTGTTAATTTCAACCCTAGACTAATCTGTCTACCAACGATCAATACTAGATTGTGTCAAATTAAAAACTTAGCTTCACTTAGCTTCACTTAGCTTTTTCTATATATGAATATATATTATATATTTTTCTTTATATATATATGAATATATATATACTTTTTGCTCTCCTTACCATAGTCTGTTTAGGTTATTTTATTTTATTTATTGTACTGTATATACTTTTTATACTTTTTGCCTCCTTGAAGTTTTGATAGCAAATAGTCATTGTAGATCAGGATACCTCTATGTTTGTACATTTCCTGTCTATCCTGCACACCGTGAGTGTTTCTGAGAGCTGAATGTAACAAGTGAATTTCTCCATTGTGAGATCAATTAAGACTTATCTTATCTTATGAGCATATTCCAACATAACAATGCCAGGATTCCTCGGGCTCTACTTTGTAGACGCTCATTGAAGCAATGCCACAGCGAATGTGTGTTGTAATCAAAGCTATAAAGGTGGTCCAACAAAATATTATTTAGAACGTGTGACTTTTAAGTTTATACATGATGCTCAAACAGGACTGGTTTACATTTAAAAAAAATACCTGCATATTTTACATCTACAATATGTGTTAAGTGTGTTCTGGCAAAGACTCTATCAGTTTCAGTGTCAGCTTAGGTGTTGGGTTTCAGGCACAACCAGGACCCTTGAGCTCTTGCAGTGTGGATTTATAAATAAATATTTGACTGAGTTTGGGCTGATTTTCTGGGTGTAGTGTTTCAGTGGGTAATGCAATAGAACGGTGAGAAGCACAGATGTTTGGGTCCAGGACAGCGCCAGTGAACTCCCTGCAGAGGAATGCCCAATTGGCACGAGGAACAAGCAGTGCTCAAAACTAATAAAGTCTAATAACATGCCAGAAGAGAGGGCATGTTTTATTTCCACAGTCAATGAAGACATTAGGAAATCCCAGGCAAAGAGAGACCAAGGTTCTCCCAGGACCACTATAGGCCAGAACATAAGCTGTAAATCTGGGAGCGGTCTTATTCTCATTCTGAATTGACTGCTAAGACATTCTCTGTCTTCTAAGTTTGGAAAAACTACTAACAGAAATATTAATCTAAAAAACACACTTTTATTATGTCATATTTGAGGAGGCATTGTTTATGTTATTCGTTTTGATAATGGCATTCCCCTTTAGAACACAGTTTGTTATGTTAGATTATATTGGACAAGCCATTTCTCCCATCTTTTTAATCCTCTTCTTTAGCTTCAAAAGACATCAGATATCCGGTGGGTACTGAGGCGCATGTCCCGAGGCCCCACTCACCCTCGTCCTCAAGATTTCACATTGATTAAAGCTATGCTGTAGCTGGTATTTTTGATCAAAGATGTGTTAATGGGACTGTACACCTGGCACTAAGGACACACAGAGATATTCAGAAAATGCATTTGGCTGCAGCCGACGGTAGTCATGGGGAAGGTATGTTTTCGCAGCTGAGATTCCAACCTGATTCTTGGGTCAAATTCTTGAACAGTAACTCCACCCCCAACGCACACAGTCACATATGTTGTGTTTCCATGTATCTCCCTAGCTTTATAGTGTTGGGACTCCTGATATGATTCAAGTCATGGTGATTTTCTTGTGACAGTATAAATTAGGCATTGAATTTTGGTTTCACTTCAGATGTGTAGATATAACATAAATGTTATATAACAACATAACAACATATGCGGTTACAGTAACTGTGGTTAAAGGTGTTGAGTAAGTTGATTTTTCTGAAATAATGATGAAAATGGCAGTATGCTCAGACATAATGAGCATACTGAGGCACCATCTATTACTACAAACTATCCTAAACTTTTGAAACTAATGAGATGATATGATATAATGTCAAAATCAAAACAAAACAAAAACTACAATTAGGGCATTACTATGGGGACAATATCAAACAATGTGGATGTCCAAGCAGCATTTTGGCCATTTCTTTGTTCTGTGTCCACAAGTAATATAACTAACATGATTATTCAGGGACCATCAGATTTGTAAAGAATCCAGTGTTGCTTCAGTCTGGGTTTACTTTCCAATCGTACAATGTGTTACAGAGGATGAGAAACAGGAATGTGAAACACACAAAGCTTGGTATTTCAAGTGAAAATGGCAAAAAGCTGAAAATATGTGAGAAGTGAGATGTGTGAGAAACATCAAACTAGATAATGAAGGAGGGAGTTAAGTTGAGAACGAGGGAAATGGATCAACAAAGGGAGGGAGGGGAGGGGGGTGCGACGGTGAGATGGAGCACAGTGAGTGAGATGGGCAGGGAGGTATAAAGAGGCGGCCATAGAGGGAGAGGTGACACACAGCTCTGTCTTCTGTGCCAGACTGAACCATGCTCACTCTGCAGATGCTCACTCTCACCGCCCTGACGCTCTGCCTCCTCTCTTCTGTGCAAGGTAAGGCTCTCTGCTCCTCTTTATGTGCACACTCTGCAGGTGAGCTGTGCAGCCGTGCAAAGACAGACAGAGCTAGCAGCAGGGAGACAGGCAGGGATGTAAACACAAGGATGGTGCCTCACATTTGCTCTGTGTTTGATAAGACAACACTTTAAAGATGATCTGCATATAAAACAGACAGCACAAAGCTGTTCTGTCTTTTTAGTGCATGCATTGTTCTGTGTGCTTGCACCACACTTTAAAGTGTTTTCACATACGCTATGCTATAACATGCCAACACGGCACTCCCACCACACTCCTTCCTTCTCTCTTCCTCTTTCTCTCACTTTGCCTGGCACAGCATTGGGCTTTGGGACACGCTGGGATGCCACTGTAGTTCCTTTGAAATTCCTGAGTGTGCATGTGCATTTGTGTATTGTGTGTCCATTTGAGGGGAATGCAATTTTGGAGAGGAGATTGCATTCCTGTTCACAAACTTAAAGGTCATCCATTTTATGCAAGCAGGATTTAGCATTAAAATCTACAAGAACAGTTCTTCTATAAACAGTTTTGTGTGAATTTTCAAAAGCTATTTTTCTTCAGTGTTTATGTTCGAACCATGTGATTGCTCTATTTTGATGGTCAATTAATCCCAGTGTAATGATTTTGTGCTTTTTATGTCTTATGTTGTTACTCACATCACAATGTTAAGGGCTGTTTAGTTTCATGCAAAAATCACTAAATGCCCTTACAAACCTCTAACTGTAATCAAGAGATCAGTCCAAAAAGTTTCATACCATGTACAGCTACAAAGACTCATAAGCCTGAGCACTTTGTGTAAGCCTACGAAGGACTGTCTTGTGTGAAACCACTATGCAAATCTCTGCACAACAGGGGGCAGATGACTAGCTCTGGCTGCCAGTCCCAAGCCTGGACAAAATGTCAACGCTGTGTAAGGTTAGGCTTTCGGCATACAATCTATACTACATGTGGAAACAACACAAATAACACTCTCTGTATTTTCTGTGCTGTGCATCTGTCAGGTAACGGTGTGCAGATGCAGAGGGATGTGCAGTGCTGCATGCTCTACTCCCAGGGCAAGGTGCGGACCAAAGACGTGCTGCGGTTCGAGGTGCAGACGGAGGGCCCAGACTGCAGCATACAAGCCATCATGCAAGTATTCCAACCATCCACTCCTGAAGCTACAGAGCTATACAGCCATCTGCATGCATGGAAACTATGCCTCTCTCGTTACATGAGGCGGAGGGCAGAGCCACGGCCGACAGGCATTGTCATCTTTCCAGGTCATGTTGTTACGGCAGGGCTCCAAGCTGTAATTTGCCAGGGAAGTAAGAAAGCAAATATGTGGGAATAACAAGTCATCTGAAAGTACCTCATGAGCCAGCTGAGCCCCGCCATGCACAGCCCGTCGGGCCGAACAGCAGGGTTTAGTTAAGCAAACCACTGTGCACTCGCATACCTATTGTTTTCAACAGCCCAGAGAAATCTGATGTAGCCGGGGAATGCAGGCTTTTCATGTGGCCAAGTTAACAACAACATCAAATGTGGATAGGATTCTTTTCATTTAATCTGGGGCTTGATTTTTTTTTAAGGAAGCATTGTGATTTACAATACAAAGCCAAAAAAACATTCCTCTTCTTTTAGTTTAATCCTCGCAATCCTTTTTGCTTTGTTTGTAGTCTCTACACAAAGAAGGCGGTGAAATGTGCCGATCCAAGAGACCGGAAAGTGAAGCGGTTGCTTAGAAAACTGATGCTGAGACAGAGGACCAAGGCCCACCGAACCATGTGGCTCTTCCCTCATGACAACCTACCCGTTATGTCAGAGGTATCAAATGACAAAGTTTTATCTGCAAAGGTGTTTAGTGTTTAGGTGAATGCTGTTAACTAAGGAAGCTGTTTGTTAATAAGATCAAAGATGGCTTCAGATGGCTTTGGGATACGACTAGTTTTGGCAGATAGGACCAAAAGGTTTTGAGCTCTCTTTTTGTGTGCTTTTAATGACACATACTCTTTGTCCATTACCATTGTAAAACGTTGGAACGACTGCAAAACTAGCATGACTTCTTTGCTATAGGACAAGAAACATAACTGGGCCGATCTCAATGTGGAGTGAAGGAACAAAGTAATCATGTGGACCTATAGTCATAAGTGAGTCCAAATTTCAGACTTTCAAAACACTCACACATGTTCCACACATCTTGTTATATTTCTTACTCAGTCCTTTTTTCCCAGGCCAAGTAAACTGTCAGCAGCTCGTCTCTCTTACCCGGCGGGCTTTGGCTGACCCTACAGTTGTCTTGTGTCGATCTACTCTCCATCTCCCTGGGACCAGACCTGGGCAGCAATAGCATATCTAAATCGCTATACATATTTATACATGGACTGCGCTTTATTTCCAAAACGTGCGGCTGCAGCTGACTCCACTTCAGAGCGGTGTAAGATAAGTTGATTTGACATAATGGCGTATACTGTTATTTGCCAGAGTCTGTCTGGATTAAGTGACTGTTATTATCTAATCAGTAATACTCTTAATTGTGATTGACAGTACTGTATGTTCATGTCAGTAATGTGTATAAGGACACCATACATAGTACGGCTGGGCAATATGGCAAAAAAAAAACACTTACATTGATCAATCTCAATTTTTTTATCATTTGATTTAATTTTTTTTTAATTTTTTAAAAAAAAGATAAATATAGCTTTTACTTTAATAATTTATGAGCATAGACATTTTAGATAAACTTCAGCTCAAACAAAGAAATAAACATTTTCCACTCCAGGATCATTAACACAAAATTCTTCCATTTTCTCCTAAAACTCCTCTGAAGCTGAGGCCTGACGATTATTGAGATTGACCAAAGGTGAGATTGCAATTTTCATAAACTTTTGATTTATTGCACAGCCCGAATACACAGCGTTTTCTGAGATCTTCTGTCTCTGTAATGATTTGCACCTATTTTTGTACGATTTTTCTTTCATTTAAGGCTGATATATGACTGTTCAGTGGGTGACTCAGTGGACAATAGTCTTCACCTGCTTTTCTGTATTTCTCTTTAATGGACTGTTAGTAAATATGAATCTGCACTGCGTCATAAACAGGCCTTGACATTAACACTAGCCGTCCTGGCCAGAAACACAATTAACACTAACACTCGCCACTTTATCATGTTGGATTTTATTGTATTATTGGCCTTGTCTTTTGAGGAAGGCCTCCTTTTGGGCTGTACCGCCTGAGTGTATGGAAAATCTAAATGGTTTGAAACATGAGGCAATTGACACAAACAATGTAAACTCAAATTGTCTTATATTTCAATCACCACTGTCCAGATATGAAACCTAACATACTTGTGGCTGGTAAAAGCACAAACTGGCCAGTAACCTTTGAAAACGACTCGCCACAGAGACAAGTGAGGAAAAGAGTTAACGTCAAGCCCTGATTGTAAAGACACAGGCGCAGATTTTAACATCACGATAGTCAGAGAACAAACTATGCCAAAGTATCACTAATCAGATTCATGATATGACCAGGGTTTACAGACCAAGAGGGCTAAACTGTTGATGTACTGGGAAAGACTGCACTGTATGTTGCAAATGTATCTAAGGTGAACTCTTTTATAAACGATTCCGAACAAGCACTGCTTCATGTAATTGTGTCCACACTGAGGTGTTGTTTCACATACTACACTGTTTTGACACAAACGCCAGAACACCATTTAAATTCCTGAGCCATTTATTTGTCCAATTTTAACTCCATTGAAAAAGATAAAAAGTAGTAAAATGACAAAATACATCAACAAACAATAATATAGCTAATATAAGCATTAAATCAAATAATAAAGAACTCAGAATACATATTTTGCCTACAAAAGGCTTACAATAATTGTACATTTTTCTCCATTCACAAACCTTTTTTCACATTAGGAAAAGAACTTCACAGCAAGAGGGGCTATTCCAGCTGTTTTAAAAGAAAAGAAAACGGGGAGTATCCACATGCATTATTTTCTTCTAAATAGAAGTCTCAACATTCGGTACTTGGTAGACTTGCCACTCAATTGGCCCTGTTGCTATGCTGTTGCCATGATGGAATGCAATCTACATACGATCCTTTTACAATAATGCTCTCATTAGAAAAAGCCACCAAGAGACTTCACATTAATAATGAAGCTCTGGACGAAAAACCAACATTTAGCTTAATAAAACTAATTTCTTAAAACACATGTCACAATGTGCAAGCAATATTTAAAAGTTTTAATACTGGAGCTGGTCTACAGTTCTACAGAGGTAGTCAACACAGGCTGAACTCAATCAGGTCCTACAGATATAAATCGCAAATGTCATACAAAGTCATCCGTTTTGTTTTTAAATATTGTTTTTGTACATTCAATAGAATACTGCTATGGCATTAGCGGTAAACATCATTAAAAAATTTACTTGAACATGACACTTGTTTACTGTGTAAAATATCCTTAATTCACCAAAACAAAAGCTTCTATTCTCATGAAGTATAAAGTTATAAAGAAACAGCTTCTCTCCATTTGGACTTAAATCTGTATCTTTTCATATTTATTTAAAAAAAAACGCTAAATGCTCTAGCTAAAGACAAAGAAAAACCTGTAAAACTATTACAAAATCACTTACAAACAATTCTGATATGAATAATACCATTGATAAACAACTAATTATTTGGACAACTAAACCTACTACACTAAATGCTATTTACATGTGTTTATTGGGCAGGTAAGTTATGTATTTTTCTAATGGCATTAATGCTGCTTGTGTTAGTCTTGTGTCCAGTCCTCACATGGGGGTCTCATTGTTATGGTGGTTGACCGTGTCATTGTCCTGGCAGATGAGCTGGTACGGTTTCTCATTAACTTCAATGACAGAGTTGCGCACATCAGGATCCTGGTTTTGCAGCTCGTCCCGGGACAGGTGCTCCACAATACCGGCCCCAAGAGAGTCGCCCAGCACATTAGTGGTGGTCCGCAGCCGATCCCTGTCAATAACATGAGAGAGTGAGAGAGGAGTGAGAACCCAAACTCCAGCCTAATGATATTGATTTGGCTTATAAAAACAAGTCTTAAGAGAGGCTTTCTGCTGATGTGGCCATGCATAATGCATTAGTAACCTTTGTAGAGGTGGGACCTGCGTGCTCTCTGAAGCTTTACAATGACATTTAGCGTTAACCAATCTCCTCTCAGCTGACATTTAGAGGGAACTCACAAGAACCAATCCACAGCGATGATCAGTGTTATGTCCTCCGTGGGCAGTCCCACCGATGTCAATACAATCACCATGGTAACCAGGCCGGCCTGAGGGATGCCTGCTGCTCCGATGCTGGCAGCAGTCGCTGTGATACTGAGTGGGTGGAGGCAGAGATGAAGTGGAGGCATTCAATAAAGATAAACACGCACAATTAGCTGCATTAACATCAATATTCATATACTGTATGCACTGTATTCATTTTTTTCTTTATCATCAGCTGTTTATTGTTGGTTTGTTAGTTTAACAATGAACGAAGATATAGATCTATAGTGTCCAAAAGGTCTGTGATGGGTCAAAGAGCTAGCAGTTAGGATGTCTATGTACCTGATGGTGAGAATCTGTCCAAAGTTTAAGTCCATGTTATTGACTTGTGCTATGAAAATGGCTGCCACAGCTTCATACAGGGCAGTGCCATCCATATTGATAGTTGCCCCAACAGGAAGCACAAATCGCGTCACTCGTTTGTCCACGTGGTTGTTCTCTTCCAGACACCGGAACGTGATGGGCAGAGTGGCAGAGCTGCAGCAGGGACAGAATTAAGTCATCTGTTTAATACTAATAAGTACTATGAACCTCACCGTTTACCTGGAGGATGTCCCGAGTGCTGTTATGAGTGCCTGCAGCAGACCCCCGATGAAGCTGTAGGGGTTTCTGCGGGTCACCACAAAGTAGAGTAGCGGCAGGACAAACAGCCCGTGGATGAGGAGACCAACGATGACAGACACGGTGTACATGCCCAGCTGCCCGCCCACCGCAGCTATGTCCTTCATCTCCACAATCTTTCCAGCAATAAGGAACATGATGCCCACAGGAGCATACCTGCAGTGTGAGAGTCGTATAGAGTACATTTAAATACTTTTTTTGTAGTGCTGGCACTACAGAAAATCTGCCGATGTGAATCAGAATTGAAACTGTCAAAAGACTGGCTTGAGTGACCGCTGTGGTTGGCCTATGTTTGAATTCTGACTTTTATTACATATTCTTGATTATTTGCATTTTCTATTGTGAAAATTACAATTGTTATTATTTCTCTCTTTTTTTTTTTTTAGAACTCGTTTTGACAGAACAGCTCAGAAAGGTAATGATGAACGGGGAGAAACAATAATTCAAATTGTCAGAGACGTCACTCACAATGTTGAGGACAGAACAGAGTTCCACCATACTGTATGTGCAGCAGCCTTAACCACTAGAAAATCGGCTGCATGTGGGAAATGCAATGCCATTTTTTAAATTAAATTACATTTTATATAATATCCTTATAAAGACATACATGTATTTGTAATTGTTTTATAATGACAAAGTATCTGACACTAACCAGATGATGATCGCCACCAGCCTCATGATTGCTTCATTCAAACAGTCAAAGAAATCTCGCAGCGCTTGTCCCTGCTGCTTCATGTTCCCAATAACCAGACCAAAACACATGGAGAACACCACCAGCCCAAGAGCATTGACTCCCCCAGAGGACCCAGACACAGGAACTGTCTCCTCCACTGTCTCCTGTCAACAAAAACACAATCCCTTAATGATACATACAAACAAAATGACTTTTTGTGTTTGTTTGTTTTGGTCAAAATAAATATTTTTGTTTTAGTTGCTAAATGTCCCAGTGGGGGGAACTCGAGGTGGAGCTGCTGTTCATCCACTGAAAAGGTATTTTGGGCATGTCCCCAGGAAAGACCCAGGACACCCCAGAAGGACCACATCGCTCAGCTGGTCCGTAAGAGCTGGAGGAAGTGAACATAGACTGCCACCTCCCAGTCATAGATTAGGCAGAGGAAGACTGATGGATGGGTGTGAAGGTCAAGCAAATTTAGCCAAATCAATCGAAAATACATTTGGTCGATCCAAAAGTGTTACAAAAACATCTGAAACCTTTTAGTAAATGAATGGGAATGTGGAGGGAATTTACACGGTTTGACCGAATCTGTACTTTATTTTTTATTCCCCATCAGTAAACAAAAATATTTTAACTTTGTGTCTTGTCTTTATCAATTACTATTTATTTTTTGTTTAATAATAGCAAAAATATCACATCACTCAAACTATGACAAAATATGTAAATAACACGGAATATCCAATCCACTTTATTTATATAGCACATTTAAACAACAAAACGTTTCCAAAGTGCTGAACATGCGGAATAGTACCTGAATGGTATGAAGCACTCGGGTCAGGTTCAAGCTGGGACTGGACTCTGTGATGTTGAAGGACTCGGTGAGGTTCAGAGCCACTGTCACGTTGTGGATGTGGACTGTCTTCTTGTACATGGTTTTATACTGAACAATAAAGGGAAGGCAGAGTGAAAACTGTGAAGGATCATAAGACTGCATTGTAGTGGATGTAGTTTGTAGATGTTTAAAGAAAGAACCTACCTGTTTAAAACACGCCTCCACCAGGTTGGGAGGAAACATATTCCTAATAAGAAAGTTGATTTATTCCTTTGTGTGTGAAGTAGTTTCAAATAGAGATGACTACTTTATACAAACTTTATACATTAATCAGTTTCTAAAACGCATTTGTGTAAACTACTCTCAAACATACAGGAGTTTTCCATCATAGAAAAGGGTTTTGACAAAGTAATCTATACCGTTTTTAAATGAAGGTTATTAACAACAAGATTAAACTAAAGTTTAGAGTAGCATGACTGAAGACAAAATCTAAAACTTAAATTTGAAAACCATCCAGAGCAGATGACAACTTAAAGGAACAGGTCACCGTTTTTACATACTGAGATATGTTCTTACCTAAGTTTAGACAAGTTGATACATACCTGTCTGGTCTTTGTGCGTGCCCGTGGAAGAGCGTGGTAAGCTACCACTTCACCCCTGTTTGGAACTAAAGGAATATGCTGGGAGAGGCCAAATGCTAACAACATATTGTCTTGGTCTTTTTGTGTGACTGAGCACACGCACAAAGACCAGACAAGTACGTATCAACTTGTCTAAGCTCAAGTAAGAACATATCACAGTATGTAAAAACGGTGGCCTGTTCCTTGAAAAAAAATACAATTTTGATATTTTATTATATTATAATAACATTTGCTGTTAGATCATGCACTGTGAAGGAGAGCTTTCTTTAATAGTTCCATCCATCCATTTTCCTGCACTTGTCCGTTGCCGGGTCGTGGGGGCAGCCGTTGGAGCTGCCCAAATCACATCGCACCAGCCCCTATGGCTCCTCCTGCAGGTGGTGGGTCCACAGGATGGCCTCATGGTTCTAACCAGGCCTGTTGGTCTCTCATAAGGAGCTTCTGAACCGCTCAACTAGGACCTGTTTGCCATGGGAGCCTCCGACAACATAGCCCCCAGAATCATTCGGGTGCTCAAACCCCTCCACCACGTTAAGGTGGCGGTTCCAGGAGCTTTAATATTGATGTAGATAAGATAATTAATTGATACTTAAAACTCACAGTACTTGAAATTAGTTTACCGGTAATTTTTGCAAGGTAAGAGGTATCAGGTTATAAAGAGTGCTTTTTCATCTGTTAAAAATGATTGGTCCACTGAAGAGCAACAAAAGGACTATAAGACTTCTCTCCAAGCAGCACTCTTACAAATCAAGGTATTAAGGTATCAAAGGTTGTTTGTACCTGATGAGATCCAGAAAAGCATCAGCTGCCTGCACTGGTTCAATGTTTCCGGTTTTGTCCATGGGACTGTCCCGGCTTCCTTTCCCCGGGCGGATGATGATCACAATGACAATCCCGATAAAAACAGCAATGAGCGTGGTCACCGTGTAATAGACCACAGCTCGAACTCCCATTTTACCAGATGCTTTGCTGTCAAGGGAGGAGATACCTGTAACATAAAGGGGGTGCATCAATAAGGATTAGCAGATTATTCGAGATTTTGCAGCATTTTTGACAAATGTTATAATTTTAAAGCAATAAGGTGCTATTCCTTCTGACCTCTGTTGACCTAAGCTGTATAACCATTTGTTTCTTTGGGATTGAAAGACTGACCTGTGACTAAACTGGACACGATCAGAGGCAGCACCAACATCTGCAGCATCCTCATTAGCAGCTCCCCGGGAAAGGCAAAATACTTGATCTCCCTCAGCGACAGGTTGTGAGGGCGAAGTGCAAATCCCAGCATCACACCTTTAAAGCAAAATCGGACTCACTTTTAGTAAGAATGGCCAGCCAGAACACACGCTTTCCCAATTCTTTCTTTACAAAGACGATTTATTTAGCACGAAATAATCTGCCAAATTAATAAACAAACTATTAAACTATTTTCATTACAGGTGAGAGAAAAGTGTTCTGTATATGAGTGATGTGTTCAGACACATTCGGAAAAAGTTCCCTGTGTTCATGGCACTGACCTAAAGCCACAGCGGCAACAGTAAAGAGCACAAAGAGGTTTCGTTTGAGGAACATTTTGAGTGCGTCCCGGCTGCAGGCGCTGATGCGGTTCCTAACTCCACTCGCCCTGCGCTCCATGGCCCTGCGTATGCGTCTCCTGAGCGCTCCTCTCTCCGGCACAGGGGGCTTGTCTTGGTCCTCGTTCAGAAAGAGACTGGCGCTGTTCGGCGGCTTCTCGTGCATAATCAGCTCCAGCACCTGGTCCAGTAGGCAGGTCTCACGGGAAACTGCACACAACACAACTTAATGGATCAATTTCAATTTGGATTTCAATTAAAAGCCTCCAGCCTTGTAACAAAGCCAACACACAACAAAAAGAGAGGCAGATAAACTACCCCGCATTAATTGTATAATTGATAACACAATTTGGACTATACTGTTGCTATCAATACAAAACATGCTCCTAATGACCAGGTCGACACAGAAAATGCTATTTTACTGTGGGTAATCAAAGAATGGATGTGGATGAGGACCAAACCTTTTTCATCTCAAATTCTGCTGACTTTAGTCATCATCTCCATGGCGACGAGCTGGAGACGTACCCATTCCCGGTAAAGTTAAAATCATGTCTTGTTTGTTTTGTACATCTTTGTTTGTACATTTATAAGCAATAGTTTATAATAGTTTCGGACACTGAGCACCCTCTCCATAACGTCTTCCAGCTCCTCTGGACGCAGATACCTTAAATACAATAGGGCCCGAGTTTTGTCTCATCAGCCATTGCCATTCTCAACAAACTACTTCACTCATTTATTTGTCATGCCTTGTTTAACGTTATCGCTGTTGTCGTTTGTGCACCCCATCGACAGGTGGTGGAAACAAATTTCCCATAATGGACAATAAATAATCTAATCTAATCAGGTATTTTTCAATTATGAAAATATCTGTCATAAGATAAATGCTTGTATTTAAAATGTATTTATTGGGTAAAACTTTATGCGGTGTGGCTTTAAGAAGAAAGCAGCCTGCCTTCCTGCCAACTGTATGAGAAAGGCCCATTCCACACCTTGGTTCAGTGCATAGACTTTATTCATTGTATTTGTAAGATATCATTATAGCCTATGATTATAAGGAAACTGATTAAACAATGACAGTTAGACAAACGTTCTAAAAATACAACATCATTTATATTTCTGCAATGGTTTATATGAAATAAATCACTTGGAAAGCAGAAAATCTTGCCTGTTCTCTAAAAATGTCTTACTCACCACTCATGGTTGAAAGTGTAAGTCCAGATATTTGCAGTCCTATGTGGTGCGGTGGTGATGGCGTGAGTGAGTGTACTGAGTCCGAAGCTCCACTCTCTTAAAGCAGGGACATGAAAAGGCCTCTCAAACCGTCTGACCTTCTCACACGCACAAACTATGTACAACCACGTGTTCAGGGGCATTGATGTGCATACAGTCCTACAGTCGCCAACATGGATGACCTATCGACTCTTTCTATCAAATAGTTTAGGCCAAATTTATACTCACACTATTAGTAAACAGGCTCTGTGCTCAAGTGACAAGAAACTTGTCACTTGTTTCTTGTCACAATAAAAGTTTCAACTAACCGAACAAAACGCACACAGAAACATAAATAAATAAATACGTGAAATAAGTGAAAAAGGAACAAAATGCCAAATTGACAAGAACCAGTGCCTGTCACAAAGAAGCAGATTTGCCATGGAGACTGAAAAAGTGAAAAAGCCAAAGAGAATGTCAACAGAGATAATATGACGGTACAGTAGGCTATTCTCTAACAATATCTATATTACTTAATCCAGTGTTCAGCACCAGTTGCTCAAATGAAGATGAGACAACAACACCAGAATGGAAACATATTGGAAGGATACAATCATATGTTTTCAATCAGGATGTCTTAAATTGGCACATTTTTAAACTTTAAAATGTAAGTATTTATTAGGTAAAAGCATGTTGCAATTCCTAAATAATAATCTCTATCCAAAACATCTTGTCCTCCCTAAGGGCAGTGTTGGGCAAGTTACTTTAACATTGTAATATAGAATATATTACAATTGTATTCATATATTTTATTAATATATTCTATATTAGTAGTTAAAGCTTTACAAATGCAACATATCATATTACTGTTTCATAAATGGAGCTGAGTTACACTACTTTGAGTTACTTTTTAGTTACTTTTCGCAAAACATAAACTAAAAATAGTAATAATGCCACCGAGCAAAAGTGTTGTCTATAATTTCCTTTTTCTTCTCTATCCCCATTATATCGTGTTTTGTTTTGATGGCATTAACTATGCGCAACTGCAGATCTTATGCACCAGTGTCACACTTGCTTTGGTTCATACATTTAAATACACTTGTAACTTGAGTTACTTAAATTGTAATGCCTAATACATACATTCGCATATTTTTTTTTCAGTAATATGTTATATTCCTCAGTTACCGAAAAAAGTAATATATTTTTGTAACTCATTCTTTTTGTAGGCTAATACGTTACCCCCGACACTGCCTAAGGGGATCTCGGACAGATTATTACTTTAGTCATGATTACTTACCCTGATGCAGGTGCTAGTCAGTCATCAATAGGCTTCCTCCGGGGGGAAATGATGCTGCAAGTTAACACTGAAACTTTCACCAAAAAAATAAATTAACAATATCAATATTATATTGTTGATAACAAGAATAATACGATTGATAATAAAACGCAGACGTACATAGCAAAGGATTAGTTAATCGAAAATAAGAAATAAATGTTGCCGACCTGCTCAAGACGCTGCTTACGCTGGACCAGAAATAAAAGCATCAAGTGTTGCCCACACAGCTCCTCTCGTCACTATCTTCGTATCTTTTTCTTCTTCTCTCTCTCTCGCTCGCTCTCTTTTCCTTTACTCCACTATAACGTGTTTTCCACGAAAGTCGCGGCTCGCAGTAGCCGGGAGGTCTGCGTGGGCGGAGGAGAGGTTATTATCAGGATGCTTCTTCAGGGGAGATGCCAAAGCTGAACCACCTGCTGCTGCCGCTCCCGCTGTCCGCAGAGAGCGTGCTTCACGTTAGCATCGCTAACTAGACCTCAGCTAATAAGGCACAACTTTGAAGTGTTCTGCCTGGTGACGTTTATTGGTTAATACGTGTGCGTAAAAGGCGCAGGAGGAGCTGGGATACGGTTGTAGTACAGTAGTAGCTTTAGTTGTAGTAGTAGGCTAATTATTGCTATGACAACATGAATCTGCTCACAGCTCGAGGACTGATCTGAACTCTCCCGCCCACTACAAAAGTTCCATTCATATTCAAGCAAATCTCTTCATCCAAGCAATGGTGCGTTTCAAAAGTAGCCTAACAAATGTGTGTAAATAAAGCACAATACCTATATTATAACTTTCTACCAATTAAATCACTTCACTTGGTAAGTCTAAATTGCCCCTGTAGATTTCAGTCACATTATGACTAAAGAAAATAATGATGGAATATTTTGTTTTTATGCAGTGGCAACGAGCTTTATTGTTGCCTACATCATTGTGAAAATCATGTATAGTGAATTAATGTGAGAGTGTCTCTAGCATGTTAGCTTTGCCTCCATCTGGCTGATCCCTGCCATGGGGCCCAAAGTTACTCTCAGCCTTAAACTGGACGCAAAAGAGGGTGAGTGAGGTAGAAATGTGGCCTTGGTCAATCAGAGTGACTTGTTCAAACGTAAAACTGATGCAATTGACTACGGTTTGCACCCACCCACTCACTCAGCCCTCTGAAAACCCCCACCGTACAGTATACTAGTGCTATAACATCACCATCCTTCCTCTCACACTCTTAGCATGTTGGAGTACACAGCTTCAGCAGCAGATCGCATCGCTATGGCAACGCAATCATCCTGTAACAATGTGGGAGGCACAGATCATGTATGAACCATGTTTGGAGTAATTATACACCCCGCAAACACAGACGCTTTAAATGCCTTTGTTTAAAGTATATTTTGTTTATTACTTATTTTGTTGACTGTGTTGGTCAGTAGTGTTCATAATATGTCAATAGTTTAATAAGAAGGACAGGCCAGAATCGTATGATAAGATATATATTTTAGATACCAAAATGCTGATTATTTGACGTGGTTTATAATACTTTTTCTATCATTATGAGGCCTTCACATATCTCAAAAATTGCATAAAGTTCCATGTTTTTCACTAGTATTAAAAAAAAAGGTTGATTGCATGATTGCATTACGACACAATATTGATATGGCAGTTTTCAAAGGTTGTTATTGTTGTTCAACATTTGAGGATTGGGCAATTCCTCAGAAACAGTGAATCATCCCTAGAGTTATCAAGGGTACACACATCATTTACAAACTAAACAGAACTCCTCAACACCCAAGACCAAGATAAAGCACGTAAATGTCTTCACTCAATATTGACACTCATTTGACTCCTATTATGGTAGTGGGGTGAATGGTCACCCCCTGGCTTATATAGCGCTTTTCCTATATTAGGCACCTACAGTGGGAACCAGATGTTTACATAGACTATATAAAAAGACACATGCATTTTTTTTTTCTCACTGTCTGACATGAAACCAGAATTAACTTTTCATTTTTTGGGCAAATTAGAATGTTCTAAATTATTTCTATTTGCTAAATGCTAGTAGAATGAGAGGTAGATTCTTTTCGTTTTTGTTAGTTTCTACAAAGTCAGAAGTTTAAATACACTAAAATTACTTTACCTTTAAACAATTTGAGAAAGCCCAGATGACAATGTAATGACCATGACTGGTTCATCCTTGGGTGCAATTTCAAGACACTTGAAGGTGCCAAGTTCATTGGTTAAAACAATGAAGGTAATGACCAGCCCAGAGAGAGAGATGGTCTGGAACGTGAATATCAATTTCGAATATCGAGTTTGTCATCATCCAGAGTGAAACAAGTACTGTACTGACATGGGCTGAGACGGTACTCTGCCATGAAGAAGCCCGTACTCCAAAAGAAACATCAAAAAGCCAGTTTGTAGTTTGCGAATGCAAATGCACATAAGGATAAAGACTTTCATTTTTTCAGACATACTGGCGGAATTTTTTTTTTAATTGTTTGGTCATATTGACCATCATCACGTTTGGAGGAAAAAGGGGCAATACAGGGGTGGCAGCATCATGCTCTGTTTTTTTTTTTTTTTGCAGCGGGAGGGATTGCTGCACTTCAAAAACTAGATGACATCATGAAGAAAGATCAATGTGTGGAAATATTGGAGCAACATTTCAAGACATCAGCCAGGAAGTTAAAGCTTGGGCACAGATGGGTCTTCTAAATCGACAATGACCCAAAGCATATGGCCAAACTGGTTACAACGTGGCTTAAGGATAACAAAGTCAATGTTTTGAAGTGGTCATCACAAAGTCCTGATCTCAATCCAGTTGAAAATGTATGGGCAGAGCTGGAAAGGCATGTGCACGCAAGGCGGCCTACAAATTCGGTTCAGCTACACCAGTTCTATTGTGAGATGCTTTGGATGGAAATCCAAAACGTTTGACCCAAGTTATACAATTTAAAGGCAATGCTACCAAATATTAATGAAATGTATGTGCACTTTTGGCTTTGTAAAAAGTAATACAGTATTAATCCGTGTAGAAAATGCTATCTCTCATTCTTCTGGCATTTAGCAAATAGTAATAATTTTTTTCATTCTAGTTGACCTAAAAAAGTAAACGTTAAATTTGGTTTCATGTCCGACAGTGAGAAAGAAATGTGTTTATTTATATAGTGTATGTAAACATCTGGTTCCCACTGTACATTAGGCTTTACAGCAAGGACCCACTCATCCATTCACACCAATGTATACAGGCACTGGAGGCAAGGTGAAGTGTCTTGCCCAATGACATTGTGCACCTGCAGGAGGCGGGACTCAAACCCCTTCCGATCATGAGACGGCCCGCTCTACCATCTGCTGTACCTCTGTTGCCCTGTTGTGATATACTCTGCATACCCTCTATATAGGGCCCTGCCTTACATCAAAGATTGTGACAAGTACCAAAATGTTTAGCTCTTTGCGTACCATCAAATCTGGTCAATACAAAACTTTACCAGGTCCAAGCCTGTGCTAAATCACTTGTAGAATGGGCTCATATCTGGTCTAAAACTGGACTACGTCATGATGAAAGCAGTTCTGAACAAGTACAAAAAGAGAAGTTCAGAACAATAAATATAACTGTCTCTAAAAGACAAAAACTAGAACTGTGTAAGTGAATGCCTCCTGAAGCAGCTTTAAGTAGAGCCAACGTTCAAACTGCTGTATGCAAGATTTGGCATTATTACTATTCATGACCAATACCATACTATACTCTCCTTTGGTCAAAAACATGCAATGATTCATTTTGTTTGCACCATGGTTTCATAATCTGATGCTAAAGCAAGTGGAATGGAGCATGCTTCCTTATCCAGGACCAAAATGACATGTGCACTGTAGCAGCATACGGACTCACGTGAGGTCCATCATCAATCATTTCTCAAAGGAAAGGAGATCAGCATTGACCTAACTCGAATTTTGTTCCACATCCCTGTTCAGAAGTCCTCTTACTTCTTACTGAACAGCGTTCATTGACCCCAGGGTGTTGCATGGATGTTGGATGGCCGCATTTATGAGATGAAAGTGGTGTTCTCTGTGATATGATGCTTTTCAAACACCGAAAGGTCAGCCAATAGATTGTGTGCTTTGAACCACCACTACTTTATAAATGGGACATGAAGCTACTTGAAGGTTATGTGCACAAAATACATACAAGAGAGGTTGATCTAGTTACTACTATATGTACCTTAGTGAATGATAACAAAGGTCTAATTATTATTTTCTAGTAGCAATGTGGCAAATGTTTATCATAGAAATGTGTAAGAAGTTTAGAGACTTATTCCATATAGATGCATTTAATTTTTATTTTCACCTTTGAGCTTTATAAAAAAAAAAACATATTTCATTACAAAGTTTTAATACAAAATAATTTGTTCTCGTAACATTCATGACATAGTTTCATGGTGTATATTGCATAGTATCCACTGCCTGCATTGAAATCTCAGAAGATAAACAGCAAAGTCAGAGAAATATTAGTCAGTTTAACACTTTTTAAATCTAGTTCTATTAAGAGAAAGGGTCCTTACAGTGGATTGTACTTAGCTGCAGTTTGGCAAATTACAAACTCTGATTCTAGATCATGATCACAACTTAGTATATTACAAAACATCAGGAAAACAAACATGTGAGAAAAAAAAAAAAAGGTGTTTCTGGACAAAACGTGTCTTAACACAAAATCTATTGTCAATACTGTACTCAAAACCGGAAGTCAGCACGACTTGATTCAAGCACGCAGGGTTGGGCTTTGGCATTTGAAAGGAATGGAAAATTCCTATTAAAGACAAGTTGTATTTAATGTCAGTGTCCGTAATGTGTGACTTCGTAATGTTCCAATCCAATATACGTTGTTAAAACTTTCAACATAGTTTTGACGGATTTACCCTTTGATTTATGGGGCAGAAATTAGGTAAAAGTTTGCATTGTACTAAGATCTTTAATGTTTTATGTTTTATTTTTTAGTTGCAAGAAGAGAAAATGTATCTCAATGGAAGCTACAGGCTTAAACCGGATAACTGTTGTGGTGAATTTGGTTTGACATGTTCACCCACCATCACCAGTAAACGATCACCCTACAGAACAATAATCTTGCATTGCACAGGTTATTAAAAATATGTGAAATGTTATATTTTTCAGAAAGCCATTGTCCATATACTAATTCTGGGCAGTTACGAAGGTTATTTTCAGTTCAGCTCTTTCAGTGTATGCCCATAGCTCCCTTTACTGCAGTCTCCAGTGACTTCCTGGTTACCAATAGCCGGACGACGTCTTCATTAGGTTTGGTTAATTTCTTAAGTGCCTGGTAATGTTTAATCATGGTCATGTCCCAGCCATTAACCTATAAATGGAAGAAATTGCTTTTATTATTTACACACAAAAATAACCACTGCAGAGCTGGTTTTCATTTGCTGCTTGTTGTGTGCCACTATGGCCCTCTTGTGGCAAAGGCTTTAACAGTAGAAGCTCACTCACCTGCATAATTTTGTCCCCCACCATCAAACCAGCAACTTCAGCAGGTCCTCCTGCTGAGATCCTGGTCACATAGATGCCCTTTGAAAGAATAAAATTAACTTAATAGCACAGTGTTGAAATAAGTAACCATCTTGGTTAATTTAGTTATATTATCCAATCTAGTACATAACTTCAGAGATCACAGAACACATTTCTCTTTCACAGAAACTAAGTACTGTTCTGCACTATTTGCACTTCTGCATCTGCCATACTGTTGCCTAATATTTTACAGCACACTTAAATATGAGCTATCCGTCATCATTTCTGATGACAGAGTCTGTGTGCTTGTTTTACCAGAGGCAACAGAAAATTGTTCAGACCTGTGTTTCTTTTCTCACCGGTGTCTGTGATTCAGACCAACATACGTAAAGAAGTTTGTTATCATAAAATAAAAATAATAATAATGTAAATGTTGACACAAGCCAACAACAAGCAAAGCTTTAGGCATCATTTACATTTTTTATTGGTTGACACAGTAGAATATCTGCATTAAAGCTGATTTTACTGTTTTTTCAAATTAGGTTTGACCAAATCTGTTAGTCCTGAAGTTCACTGAACACACTAAAACCACTGTATCTTACCTTGTCTGACTTATCCTCAGAGAAAGGGTTTTGGCTTGGGTCCTGATCAATGCCTCCGCCGATGCTGAAGCCCAGGATGAGTCGATCTCCCTGTCGCAACTTCTGGATCTCTATTTTTTGCTGTTTAAGAGATGATCGAATACAATACAGTATATGTTGTTAGCACAAAAAGTCTAACTGTATTATGTTAACTTATGATGATAGAATAATTAGCACTGGTTATCCATATTTGTGAAGTAACACAGGGAAAATTCCTAAAATCTGTTCCCATTCACTTCATTATTGCAGTTGCAGTACTGATGCTCCCAAACAGCTGCAGGTTCTCTCCATAAACAGTGCTGCTGCACAAAGACAGCTTTTGTGTCACAATGAGTTTCCAGACAGACAGTGATTGGCACAATGAAGTCTGAAATGTTGACCTCTACTAAATGAGGTCATTTTACAATTATTTCTTAAAACTGCTACTAAATGGTGCATAGTTTTAATTGGGACGTTCACTTAATTAATAGCCTACACATAATGCACCGTTTCTGAAATTCAACAAAAAGTTATTGTGATTTTATATGCCTAAGTAATTTAAGTGAAGTAGGAGTGACGTTCATCTGGTTGCGCTAAAACGTGAGGTAACATAATGTGAGGCTGTTTAGCTGCTTCGTTATAACATTGTAGTTAATAGCTGCTGTAACATTGACAAAATAACTAAAACAAAAAGACTGATCATTTTTTCAGAAATCTTAAACAATTTCACGTAGCATCGTCTGGCAGTAGATTTGCTACTTTCTGAAGTTTATAGTGTCATTATTAACATAGACATCGCTGATTATGTCTTTAGGACAATGGACCCAGCCCCACTTCCAACTTACCACAACAGCGGTCACCGGCTGTCCAGGAATATAAGACATTATGGTTCTTCCGAAGCAAAAAGAAAACACTAAAATCAAGAACAACAGTGTTGTTCCAAATAAAAAGTTTAATCAAAGGCGTTTTCGTGGGCTCACTTCCTTGTTAGGCAGTAGTAGGCAAAGGCTTGCCCGATCCGAACAACTATCTCCCAGCTGACGTCATCCCGTTCTCCCACAGAGGGTTTGTTTTTTTCTCAGGACAGCCCAGAAGGGCGGTGTTTATGGTATACGATTAATTTAGATAGGACACATTAATATAATTCAGTGGTTTATACTCAATCACATTCCATTCAGGTGGAGTGTACTCCAACTCTTACTCCTACTAATAATAATAACAATAATAAACTATAAATGTTTTAAAAAACATTTGCTTCACAATAACTAATAATAATTTTACATAGCACAGAGCAGTGGTTTATGGGTACCCAGGAGCAAAGGGCGGAGGCGGCAGATATTCCTGAGGCAGCTCTATACAGCTATAGTGTGCATGCTCAGCTGGGACAATATGATGGTCTACAATCTCATGATATTCATTTGTTTCAGGTTTGACGTCTTCCTTAACGGCCACTTCTTCATAGACAGCCTGCTGAGATGAACTGCTTTTTCTGTAAAGTTTCTTCTTAAATTTCTTCAGGTTAGTAACAACGGATGTGAGTGAGTCCACAGGGTCTCGGTGGTCCTTGGGGAGTGCACTGTTGATCCGGATGCCAGGCTGGTTCTTTTGGGGCATGGGGATCACATTTCTGGATGGCAGCTCAGGAGGCTGACCTTGACTGAGCGTAGGGGTGTTTGCGGTGTGTGGTGCTCTAGAGGCAGGAACAGTCTGGAGATGATAATGAATAAGAATTATAAAAATAAATAAGAATTATAATAAGTATTTCATCAAAGTTTAAATATTTACCGGTGGTAAGTCAAGACATGGCAATGCACTGTGATAGAGGTCCAGAGATGGGTAGAGTCCAGAAGGATGAATGTTAGAAGGCTGTGTTGCAGAGTCCATCATTATACCTGGTCTGCAAGGAAGCACTGGGGGTACATCTGGAACCTCAGTGCTCTTCTCACTTTGCAGTTGTGGTGAATTTGGTGAGGGATCCTGGTGTGTTTTCGGGAACAGTAGTTCTTCATAATCAGTGGATGCATCTGAGATCTAATCGGATATATCATATATATCATAATTTGTTTGCGCGCTTAAACTGACATAAGTTAAGCAGTACAAATGCTCTTTACCTGTCCACATGGCAAAGTCAGTAACTCACTATATGGCTTTATCGAAAACTTGCGATGAAAATCCACCAAATCCTCCAGAAGGCGGTGGTATCTATCATCCCCTATGATGATATATCCATCTTTCGAAGCATCTATCATGAAATGTCTGCAGCGATCTTCAGCTCTAGTGTTAAGGACAAAGAGAAGTTATATAATATATATATATTATTATTTAATATATAAATAATACACTGCCACGTTTGCATGTACTCACCGATAAGAAAGTGTGTAACCAATGCGGGTCTCACTGACTCTAATGAGGAAGTACCCAGGTGGTTTACACATAAGCAGTTCCTCTGATGCTCTGAACAAAAAACAATTGTTGAGTTATGTTCTCCACAAAAACAATTACTGTTACATAAAAAAAAAATATTAGTCTAGTTGTGTAGATTTAAAGCTACTCCACAAAAGATAATTTGAAGTGATAATGTACCAAATTGTGGAACAATTCACTGCTTTTACTACTGACTCACAGTAGGCTAAAATACTTCCTGGTAGGTTGTGAGGGTCTGGCTCATTTTCTTGAGATGGGTCCTAAGCAGGTCAATTTAACACCTGCCAAGAGTAAACTCAGGTATAGTTTGGCCAAGTGAGAGAAAAGAAAAACAAAACACTTTTTTGGCACCAAAGCTGTCTATTTAACCAAACCCTCCTGAGCACTTTGAAGTTTTACTTTGACTATAGTTTGGTCTCAAATAATGTATTTCTTGGCGGGACATTTCGGGTGTGTTGGTCTTTCATCAGACCACCTGACGCCCAAATGTCAGGCCATGGTGCCAACATAAAAATGATTTGCTGTGCAGAGTCAATTATCTTAATCTTAAATGCAATTATCTTAAATGCAACTTTTAGCACTCCCTCTTATTTTTTCTTGGACGTGCATGTCTGCTCAGTCTTTGGACTATAGGGTTAACCCATGGATAAACTGTCTTTGGCCAAACTATACCAAGGGGTATAAAATACCTGAGGCCAGACTATAACATCTACCGAGGTTGGCAGTCCAGTCTCTCAATTTCACTGTTCTAGCAATGTGTATCAGCAGAGTCTGACTTCATTTAACAGTGACAGTAGCATATTTTGGCCTTTTGTGATAAACTGGTTATAAATCATAGCTACACCAACAGGTTCCTGTGTCTGGTTAAGATTAAGCACATATATGGAATGGTTGGGTTAGGAAGGGGTTTTAGGACAGTGTTTTGTTGTTTTACTTTTAAAACATTTTTTTTTAAGTGACACTTGCATAATCTTACATTACTGATATCATGGAGGCCTATGGGATGACAGGTTATGAAATGGCCAGGGCCAGGGTATAAGCTAGCCAAGGCCTCTTTAACCTGGGGTATAGTCCAGACAGGGGATATACTTTGGCCTGTTACAGGGAGCTGCAACGCAGTAATCCACTGCCCCTGACAGTTTGCCCGAGGCACTGCTTGAAGAATGGGTCTAATGCGGGGGACGTTTCCCAACAGGGACACATTTAACCCTCGTGGCGTCCTTCAATTTTGCACCCTTTAAAGACCCTAATGTAATAAAAAAGTACCCTTCAAAAAAGAGCCTGAAGATTACCACACATTCATATTTTTGTCTGCTTCATTTTACAAAAATCCTTCAGTGGCTTTTGAGCATTGAAGTAAATTTGAGCCATTTGGTTGGGCTGCGGCTCCAGTGGCTTTCGGGTCAAAATGACCCAAGGGCACCACGAGGGTTAAATGTACCAGATTTAGCTTGGGCATGTTTTTCTCAATTTAAATAATGCCATTAATTGATCGAACATTTAGATTCTTACTTACTTGAATTAAAAAAATATCTACCATTGATTGTGTGTTATTTATTTTATTTATCAGGCAAAATATTAAGAACAAATGATTATTTACAATGTTTTCAACTATTGGTTCAATAAAATATTTGATATGAGGTAAAAGTTATTTCAGCAGTCTCAACATTCTAGCTAGCAGATGCAGTGATGTTTTGTACTTACTTCCTGGATATAATACCATGAAACCACTGTGGGACGACGCCATTCCTTATCACTGCCTCCAGTTGATACCTCTGAAACCATGTAAAAGCATCTGCTTGGGTCACGCTCGCATTCATCTTCACATCTATTTGATTTGTTGAGACTGAAAAATACAAGCAGAGGGACATCGTCAGTGATCTTTTTTTTTTTTTGTCAGGAACTATTTACAGTTTCTCTGTCTGTGCTATAGTAAAACCCACTAAGAACCCTGTGGATAAAAATGTAACATTATTCTTACCTTGTGTGACAGCTTCGTTGAGTAGTACCTCACATTACACGATACAACTCTGTGACTCACTTGTGTGCACTTGTGAGGTGGAGTCAGAAGGAAATGAACAGAGCTGTACTAAAGGCTATTTACATATGGCAAATGAGGGGACTTCAACAGGTACATTGAGCTCTGTGCCATTTGCTTAAACAAAGAGCCTTTGTTCTAAAACCCTTCGAATATGCCTGTAAATAGGAGCAAGGGCTAAGTAACTAATAGTTAAAAGTGTATAAAAATAACTAATATCTATATATATATATCTCTATACTGTGGGAAGAAAAAGTAAGTACACCGTTTGGAATTTCTCACATTTCTGCCTAAATTGGTCACTAAATGAATTCATCAAAATAAGAATAATGCCTTACACTTGTAATGCGCTTTACAAGCCTGTATTACCACGTTTCTCAAAGCGCTACACTGTCATTATTCATTCACTCCAAACTCGGTGAGAATGAGTAAAGTGTCTGCTTAAACTAATACCACCCAAACATTTACATTTTATCACAGTTGTATTGGCCATAACATGTAAACATTCACAAAAGAGTGTGGAATTAAGTAAGTACACTCCAAATCTCACTGAACTGCAGAAATGTTGTAAAGAGGAATGGTCCAAGATTCATCCTAATCGTTGAGCGCCTAATCTACAACAACAGAAAAGCAGTTATTGCTATTCTGCTTTGGTTTGCGAAAGAGCTCTTAGATGCTCCACAGCATGACTGGAAACATATACTGTGGACTGATTAACCCCTAGATTAACCCAACGTTGAATTGTTTGGGAGGAACACGCAACGTCATGTGTGGAGGAAACCTGGAACAGCACACCAACATCAAAACCCTATCCTCACTGTGAAGTAAGGTGCAGGGAGAATCATGGGGTGGGGCTGTTTTGTTGCCTCAGGGTGTGGACAACGTGCTATCATCAATAGAATTCTTTTTTTCAAAGATATTTTGCAGAAATACCTGAGACATTCACAACTGTGTGTGAATAAGTGATTGTTTCTATTAAATAGCTGGCTGACCCTTCTTTTGCAGCAATAACTGCTTTTCTGTAGTTGCAGATTAGACGCTCACAATGATCAGGATGAATCTTGGACCATTTATCTTTACAAAACTGCTGTAGTTCAGTGAGAATCAGGCAGTGTACTTAGTTATTCCACGCACTCCTGTTCTTCCCACTGTATATTATCTGTTCATCTAATATATAAATATATATAATTGAAAACAAAATGTGAAAATGTAGACCTATATACAACTGCAATTAGATTTTTGATGTGATGTTGTGAGCTACATCTCTCTCGATAAACCTTCCAGCTGTTTGCTGAAACCACTATAAACCATGTATTTAGAAAATAACACAATACTTTAAGAATCTCATCTTTATTTCCTCATGAAAAGTACACACGTCTACAAAAGTGTAGAATATATTTATGAAACTACAGTACAATCATTGTAGATCTTATTTACAATTGTTGAATTGTTTCAACCCCTGTGGGGGGTAATTACTCTTTTAATAAATTACTCTTTAATTAAAAGAGTAAAAAATTACTCTTTTAATTTTTCCAAATTAAAAAGAGTAATTTGGAAAAAGCCTAGAAGTTATGTCAACAGAACAGTTTATGGTAAACGGCAGCAAATGAAAAGGCACACATATTATATCTTTGTCTCTGTCTTTGTGCCCAAGTGATTGTGTTGTGCTAACATAAGTTGCCACTGAAAATGTAAGGCCTAAATTCACAGGTTAACCATTTAACCCCTGCCTGAACCGAGCACATTTTCTCCAGGTCGGCTTTACGTGAATCTAAAAGCTTCTAACGTCCTATTGGCCGGGGCCTCATTTGAAAGCTAAGACTCAAAAAACTGATGTAAATTGATCTTTTTCGTCACGTTTCACCACGTATGTTGCTTTTGTGTCTCGTTTTCATCACATAATTGTTGCTCTATTGTGGCTTTTTTGGTGCGTTTTCATCACTTTGTTCTTGCATTTTCACCCTTGTTTTTGTGGCTTTTTTGTTGCGCTTTCATCACTTTTTCATTGCTTTTGTCATGCTCTCATTTTTGTCGCCATATTGACACTTTTTTCAAGACTTTTCTATTTGGGAAATGCCAAACTGGAGAAAATCTGCTCGGTTTAGATGGGGGTTAAGAGGTTAAAGTCTGCACAGACTGAACTCAAAGGCTCTCTTAACTTTGGTCATTTAGTGCCAACAAGGTGTTGTTGGATGATTTGCTTTCCTATTTCCTCAAAAGCACAGCAGCGTTAACGCTTTCATTTTGGAGTGATGGCAAAAAAGTATCAATAAAACAGCAAAGTGGCTTTGCCTAATAATCTCAAATAAAACTTGTTAAGTCAGGCTTTTCACACGCACAGACTGCATAGTTCAGAACGCCATAACACTGGGCCACAATAAGACAAGACAGAGGAAAGGGGGTAATAAAATCTGGTATTTCCAAAGACCTCAATAGCACATTTATAAAACCTGAAAATGTGACAAATAAGATTAAAAATATATAAGGCTGCAACAGCAAATCAACATAATCACAGCTTCTCTTCATTTAACCTGCTTGATTTTTGGAAACACCAGATGAGGTACAGCTCAAATATGTTCATTTAAGACAAGCAATAAACAAGGTCAACATCGTTTAAGAATTCCTCAGAAAGAAAACAATAAACAATAACTTTGTACAGAAAGACCATAAGAAAAGTGCATAATTGAGAACATAAAAGGGCACTTTGTCATTTTGGTGCTATTTATCTTCTGTCTCCATAAATACTGCTACAACACAGCTCCTGTCCAAGGCCCAGAAACCAATGGTCAATATGTTCACCTCATGGAATTATCTAGAAAAAGCAATACATAAAAGAGACTGCCTGCTCCATTTGCCAGTGCACTTGTGCTGTCTGAGGGTACTGCAGAGTCAACAGATCAAGTGCATTAATTTTTTGCTTCAACAAGAAACTATCGCAAAAAAAAAAGAAGGATCTTGGCGCCCCAAGAAAAAGCATACTTCACGAACTGTCCACCTCTACTGCAATAAAAGGTGGACTTTGCGTATACATTGCACATTGAAATTGTATATAATGTAAGTGGAATGCAGCATTAACATCAATGGAAGTAAATTTTGATCATAAAAACACAATGTCCTGAAACTAATGTGTGTTGGTCTGATCAGAAAGACTGACTGAAAAAAACAATACATTCAAATATCATGGAATCGCGTTTAAGCCAAAACCAGCTCTATTCAAAATGTAGAGGCGCATTTGGTTCAGTTCACAATGTGATAAATATTATGAAGCTGGGGATAGAAGAGTTATGATGAAATGCAATCGAGCATAAACTGACCTGTCACATATTATGCAGGCATTGAATGTCATAAATTCAAGTGAAGACATTTATCCATTTTGATCTAATATGAAAAGGCGTCGCTTTAGGAATACAGTAAAACTAAGCCAATTTCATGTCGGGGGAGTAGTACAGTAAACTAAAATAGATCAGTCGAGGGACGAAGGTGGAGAAGGTGGAAGACAAAGACACGTGTGCAGAGTCCAGTTAGGTCCAGTGGAATATGGTTAAGGCGATGGTGATGCCGGAATCTCAGTCACCTACAGCAGCGTGCAGCGGAAGAAACTGCTCTTTTTGGGCTGTTCTGTAATTTTGACTCCTTGATTGCTGCCCTGTGGATTATTACCCTCCTATCAACAGAAAAGCCGCAGCACATTTTAACAGTATGATCAGCAAGATACTGTAACGTACTGTGAATTACTCTGTAAAAATAAAACTGAGGCGCTTACCAGCTTCTTGTCCATTTTTGCTTTTATATCTCTGGCAAGTGTTAAAAACGCCTACAGAACATAAAATGGAGTTAACGCCCACCGTCAGTCTCAGACAGAACATGTAACTGTATGGACTTACATTCTCTACATTGATGTTTGCCTTCGCACTCGTCTCCATGAATTTGATCCCATACTCCAGAGCCAACTACAAAACAAAACGGGTACATTGGATTTCAAATATCAAAAAGAGCAAAATTAGAAGAATATTAACCACTTAACCTCCGCCTTAACCAAATGCATTTTCTCCAGTTCAGCTTTACCCAAATCTAAGGAACTCATCTAAACGGATACATTTCCTCACGTTGTTGCCACATTTGTCGCTTTTTTTGTCTATTTATTGTCGTTTTTTCATCCTGGTTTTCATTTCTGTTGCTATTTTGACTCTTTTTGTCATGAAGCTTTTAGATTTGGGTAAAGCCAAACTGGAGAAAATGTGATTAGTTCAGGCGGGGGTTAAAAGATTATGTTATACTGTCGTACCTGTTCTCCCTTTTCTTTGGACACTTGTCGCTTGTCATTGATGTCGCATTTGTTCCCAAGGACCATCCTTTCCACATCAGCTGAAGCATGCTGTACAAAGATATGTAATCAATATTTATATCCATATTTGTACCACTTAGAGTAATCATTCTGCAACACAATTTGCACAATTTCTATCTAAAAAATACAAAAGTACCTCTTCTATATTCCGTATCCAGTTTTTGATGTTGTCAAAAGACTTCTCATTAGTTATGTCATATACTAACATGATGCCCTGAGAAATAAAGCCAACATTAATTCCTTGTAAACTCCATTCATTTGCACACAAAAAAACAAATTGGACTGTACAAACAGAATCCTCTTCAAAAGTGACTCACCATGGCCCCTCTGTAGTATGCCGTTGTGATGGTCCTGAATCTTTCCTGCCCTGCTGTGTCCCTGAACATAAAAACACTTGTATTAATATACACAAACACACTTTTCAGTTTTATTGAAATAATAAAAAATAAAATACAATATTACATTTGTTGTTCAATGGGAACATTTCTACATCCCTCATGGTTTTAAAATGTATGTGGGGAGAGCAGGGTGGGTTGGGCCTGGGGGAGGGTTGGGTCACGTCTTGTTTTATAGCTAAGAAGAGTGACCTAAACTGAGTCAAAGAGTGTGATGTCACGTACCGTTTATGGATGTTAGATGGCTGCTGCCTGTAAGGTGAGTATACCAGAGCAAAAAAAACTAAAACATACCCACTTTTGTAAATCTTTGGTTATCAAATCAAGTGTGACTTGACTTTAACACTGAAGAATTTGACTTTAATTTACCTTAATTTCCAGGATGATTAGTCCTAATTTAAAGACTAAGTAAGTATCTTAATCATGGGGGTGAATCTCTTGTTTTGTTGCAAACCCAGACAAGGAAGACCCTATTAGAACTTATTAATCCAGAGACTGTTCTCGTGCCACTGCTTGCCAAAGTACCCCTTTAGTAGGTACTGACAGGTCTGCTCCATCTACTATGTTTCCTGTAGATCTTATCAAGTTCAGTAATTCAAGATTAATGACAAACCCTATGTTTTACTGTTTTTTTTTTATTTTAAACAAAGTATTTTTTTCATGTGAAGGAGGACACATTTAATCTTTCAATGTTCTAACTTTTATCAATTAAACAATATAAATATACATCATCCATATCATCCTGTCATAAATAAATGTTTAGTGTCTACCCTTCAGAATAGTGACCCAAATCTCGCCTTGGACTGACTCAACCCTGCCCGGTCATGAGGAATGTTGGGTAAAACAATCAAATTAGTTAAAATTATTCTGTTTCTACTGAATATTAAAGTCTCATGATTTAGAAGTAGCATCTACGCATTGTTCTAGAGAGTGTACATGCAGTAAAGCTAACAAATGTCTTGTGACCTAACCCACCCCACTCTCCCCTACCATTGCCTTTTGCCATTGCCTGTTTCTAGTGACAATATTACGATTGAAAATAACAGGAGTAACATACGACTTATATAAGACTGACTAACAATGTCTCTATTTAGTCAAGGACTGAATGTCCAAAGGTCATTTACTGTTGTCTTACCATATCTGAAGTTTAATCTTCTTGCCGTCTAGTTCTATTGTTCTAATCTTGAAGTCAATACCTGAGGAAATACATTAATTATACATGAAAATCAGCAACCCCTTGGATTGTATATGACCAAATGCTGTTATACAATATTGCCACTGTAAAACACCAAGATTCAAGTCTGGATCTCGACTGTATGTGGGTGAATTCAAGCAACATTTTAGTAAATGGAAGACAGTGTTATTCTTATAACTCAGTGGGCAAAGTTAGCAGCTCTTTCAGATAATTAAGCTGTCATCTTCTACTACTAGCCTGCTAGCCATGTATCTAAAACGAGTTTTACCACAATGGTGTTGTGTCAGCAATTTCTAATACACATACATAACCCCAAGAACACTATAGCGGTATTACTAGTTCATGGTCAATGATAAAATTAATAACAAGCAAAGAAAACCCCATTAGGTCAAGCTGCTTCCTGACTAGCATCAACAATATGAATGTTAGCCGGACTTAGCAACAGCTTAGCATGAAGGGCTGGGCTGCTCTTGTAACTTTAGACCCGACAAAATAAGGAAAATATGAGAATTACCAACCTATAGTGGAGATGAAGGTCGAGTTAAATGCATCCTCTGAAAACCTAAATAAGACACAAGTCTTCCCGACACCTGAATCTCCAATTAAAAGTAGTTTAAACAAGTAATCGTAAGTCTTCGCCATGTTATTAGCTAGGTATCTACAGCGGATATCCCGCCCGTCGATGAGGCCGTCAGAGCCGGTGTCTTTGGTTCAGTGAGCTGTCAGTCGGCATAAGTGTATGTAACGCATTTATTATTGATTAATAAAATGAAAAAAAAATAAATAAATAAATAAATAAAAAAAAAAAAAAAAAAAAAAAAAAAAAAAAGCTGTCAGTCGGCTGCCCGCTACGGAAGTCATCTACTCCTACAGGTACATTCATGAATAATACAATCTGTGTCAACTTGACGCATAACGTTATACTGAAAATACTTAGACAAAAAGAGCCTAATGAAATTGTAGCTTAATTCATAAAAAGGCCCACGACACTTTACACAGAAACATTTTAGTTGTTGAAATCAGCATTATTACTGACCCTAGGGTCACTAGCAGACAGCAAGCACATTGGGTTTTTATTTTGGCCTAAAATCTCCTTCACGGCCAGTTAAATGTATTAATACAGTAAGATCTGATGTTGGCCTAGTTTTTAAATGTTTTATTGTGTTTTAGTATACAGTACAACTATCTATATATATTGTAGAGAAGTTTCAATTGTACATGGCACAAGTGTTTTCATTAAGTCCGTCAGTAGTTGGCTTGTTCGTAGGCTATTTTACAGGTACATTATAGGTTTTAATAAAACACCCTATGGACTAGACCCAAACCCCGCCTTTCACCGTCCCCCCGACACACCTCCACAGCCGCAACAATCTGCATCAGTGACGAGGAGTGCTCCGCATTGTTGTTTCACTGACCGTGTTCATATTTTGGACTTATAATTTACAGAAGCAGCCATGTCCGTAAGTAAATTATGATTTAATTGCATCATTGTTTTCTTGTATAATATATAGCCTACTTTCTACGCAAGTCGGTGCAATTCCAGCCTGGCCTGTCTTGTCTAGACTTTACAAAAGTAAAAGAAGAAAAAAAGAGCAGACTGGACTATAGCCCGTGACAGTTTAGAAATGTTGTTGCTACATAGTTACAATGTTATTATAAACGTAGATGTTAGTACTACGTGCACACTGCACAGCATCATGAGACTTGTCCGGGCATGTCAGCGACGTTTCAAGTGCATTACATGGTATGGCCTGTAGGGGGTGTCACTTATTGCTGTGGAAAAATAACTACATTTTCTGTGAATTTCTCTTGACTCGTAAAATAAACAAGCAAAAGCGCTTTTAAGTAATTGACTCTTGATCTAACTTGCAGCTGGCCAGAGATCTGTTGCATCCCATTTGCTCCGAGGAAAGGAGACGACATAAGAAGAAGAGACTAGTGCAGTGCCCCAACTCATACTTCATGGATGTTAAATGCACAGGTTAGTCAGAACTCTGGCCCATTTCCTTTTAACATCCAACTAAGCAAATTAGTAGTGCGTACTTATGATCTCTTGCTGTGCATTCAGGTTGCTACAGAATCACCACCATCTTCAGCCATTCTCAGACAGTTGTTCCATGTCCAGGATGCTCCACCGTACTTTGCCAGCCATCAGGGGGTAAATGCAGACTCACTGAAGGTCACTATGGCTCATCTATAATCAGTATAATAATATTGTCTTTGCTTAGTGCCACAGAGTCATGTTTCTTTCCCTCTGTTTCACAGGTTGTGCCTTCAGAAGAAAATATTCTTAACTTTTGAGTCTGCCAAGGCTTTGGAGCAGTATGGACCTTCAGTGAAGGACTTGTCTTAAATTTTGGATGATTTTACCATCCTCCGTATCTGATTGTTGTGTGATGAAACACTATACTTCTTGTGAGTTTAATCCTAATGAATGTCATGCACACTACTGTAAACATTTGGCTGACAATAGGAATAGCTCTAGAAACACTTAAAGTACCTGTGAGAAGAATACACTTAGCCTAAATTCTGAATAATGAACATTTTACGGTATGATTTTTGAAAAACATTTATTGACAAGAAGGGTGTGAGGGGTGAAGTTTATAGATGGCCTCTTGTCGACAGACAATGTTTGTGACCCTATGAGAAATAAAACAGTCCATCATAAACAAAAATAAAGATGAAATGGTCAAATGTACTCTTTGGTCTTGAAATCTCTACGCAGATGTAACTTAGGTGATATACATGTTTAAGTTAATGTAATACATTACTTGCTAACCTTCCATCTACCATAAAATAGTTGTCTGTTGATATAGTCCAGCCCAGTGATGAGGTGGTGAGTGTGTGTAGCGGCTTTTAATACGGAGTTTGTAAATGTTGGCTAAGATAAGCAACACAGAGTTGTGTTCCGCTCAAGAACATGTCATTCACAAACAACACTGCATATCCAGTGTGGATGTATTATCTGTATTCAGTTTGAACACCTCACTGCTTTCCTTTGATACAGACCAGAGACTGGCATATAAAGCACAACTGGTGAAAATAATTCCAAATCACCACTGGGTGGCACCAGAGTCTGTTTGATATGCTACATAATCCGCATAATCCCCACCATTAAACACCCAGGACTAACAACGTCACTAGAGTAAGACTTCTTAAGTGGTGTTTTGGAGCCACTTTTTCTTAAAGTGGTCAAAAGTCCTTTTAAGAAAACATCTGTTGGCATAACACCCAGAAGCATGGGGTTCAAAATGACTTCATTATATAAAAAATAAAATTGTGCCTTAGAAAAAAAAAAAAAAAACACACACAAAAGAACAAGAATTAAGTTATCCCCTTTTACATGGGGAGTAAAGACTTTACAGCTCAAAGTGTGGAATGGAGTCGAGCGCTGATGGAATGGTCCTTGGCTATTTCTTCATCTTCACCGTCCTTTGTTTATAGGTTGTTGAGTTCCTGCAAGGTCTGGTCCAGGACTTGGTGCATGCCCAGGTTTTCCTCTTTGGCATGTGATAATTTTTCTAGAAAATAAAAATTGAAATTATTTATGAGCACAACAGCTGCTGCCATGGCAGGTCCATTGTAGTTGGATCAAGCAACACTCCTTAGGAAACAGGTGTTTTTAATGAACAGGTGTTTTGCATAACTGTTCTGAGAAGTTGTGCCACATGCAAAAACCCATCCACACTGTGCTCAAAACGTTAACACATATAGTCACTATATCCGTCTGTGCAAATTAGTGTTTAGGACGCATGTGAAGTCACCCAAATAATAAAAAAAATTCTCACCTTGAAAATTACAACTTGATTATAATAGAGCTCAGGAAACGAACATTTCTATGATTTCATTAATAATAAAGGAATGGAGATTTTAAACGTAAAAAAGAGCAATCATTCACATACGCATTTGGACACTGCAGGGTAATCAATGTATTTACCATTGACCCAAAAGATAATCTTCCACAGCTCATTTCTCTACTTTTAACATGTTACTTCATAGACAATGTTTGCTAGTGCACCTTAACATGCTGAATATCCATTATACTATATACCGAACTATATACATTTCATGGGTTTCAGTCACATTACTTTTTTTCCAGTTATCGAAATGATTTTAAGGACTTTGGGCCACTCAAAATAAGAACAGTAATGTTTTTCATTTATTGCTATGGCAGCACTCCTTACTTTACATCACTTGAAACCCAAGCATAGGATGGAAGAACTGTGCATTTACTGTACCTATTAACGTGCAACTGCATTACAGACTACTTTTTCGTTCAAATCATAGATTGAAACTGTAAATTTGGAGAAAGAAGACTTATTTTTTAATATTTTTGCAAAGTGAAGGGAGAGAAGGCACATAATATGAGAGAAGCCACAGGAGTGAAATGACCACAGAGAAAAGCAAAGCGTCTACATAGAAGTCATGTCATTGAGGGCATGATCCAGCTCCTCACTAATGGCCTTGTACTTCAGCTTCTGAGCATACAACTCGTCTGGAGGGCGGATGTCAACAGCGAGTACAGCAGGTGGCAAGGACAGCAGCAAGAAAGGCAAGAATTAGGGACAGGTTGAGATGAAAGAGATCAGAGGAAGAAGACAAAATGTAGGTCAGTCTATTAGGATATGCTGGATGAATGACAATGAATAAACATAGCATGGTAGAATTTCAACTTTTCATGACCCAAAAGCTAAGCAGTCTATTTAGCTTTGCATATGAAAACAGAAAGCGTTGTATTTATCTGCATTCTTCACTTATTATTTATTTTTATAGGATGATTTCTTTATTTTATTTTATTTTATTTCAAAGTGTGATTTATGTACAGACCTTTTTGAATTGATCTCTGTTCCACAAATAAACTTGCCTTGCCAATTGAATACTATACAGTATATGATTACTTAGTACTCAGTAACCATATGCTGTACATAGTATCTACTAGAACCACATGGCCAACTAATTTCTTGATGGATGCACTGATAGAAGTGGAAAAATATCCAAAGAAAATGATAAATAAATGTTCAACTAGGAATAAATCTGAAGGTATGGATTTTGAAATAGATTCCGATGAAGACTATGCTAAAGCCTCTGTTTAATGGTGTGTGTGAGTGTCTCATACCTTCCAAGTCATCAATGGATTTTTCCAGTTTGGCCACTGATCTTTCTGCAAACTCCGCACGGGTCTCAGCCTGACCACAAGTCAAACACATGATTCAGGATAATACAAATAGTCTGCCTGCAATACTGCAATATGCACTCAATATGGACTCAAAGGCTTTGTTTCTACATAAACTCTTACCTCCTTCAATTTGTCAGTCAGGACTTTTATCTCTTCTTCATATTTGTCTTCTTTTTCTGAGTACTGTTAAAAGAAGTACATAAATCATTGCAATATAACATAACACTGTTCTTGCTTTTCGAAAAAGAGGATTTGTTAACATAACATCTCTCACAATTATGCATATTTATGCAAAACATTTTTAAGAGCTAAAGTATCCAAAAAGGTCTACATTTAATAAAGAGATATTTCCCAGAGTCAAAGACATTCTTTATTGCATGTGGCTCATGAACATGCGTCATGTGACACTCACCTTCTCAGCCTGAGCTTCTAAAGACTTTAGATTGTTGGTCACATTTTTCAGCTCCTCCTCCAAATCGCTGGCTTTACTGTTGAAGAAAACAAGGTGAGTACAACTTTTTATGAGCAAGTTTGTTACTTTATCAGATCAACTCTTGCCATTCTGAGAGCTCTGCCCTTTCCTCTGCCCTCTCCAGCTCTCCCTCCAGGATCACCAGCTTACGAGCTACCTGGACACAGAGACACAAGACATTATTTCACCATAAACAAGAAATGACATGGTCAGATCACATGCTTGAAGGCTATCCTCCACCGCCCACCTCTTCATATTTACGGTCCGCCTCTTCTGCAATGTGCTTGGCCTCCTTCAGCTGCATCTCCTGAATCTCCATCTTCTCCTCATCCTTCATTGCTCGGTTCTCAATTACCTTCATTCCCCTGTTGGGACATAATGAAATAAAATACACTACTGTTTTTCCATCAGATGTAGTTATTGCCCATATGTTAAAAAAAACACACACGTAACACATCATTTGTTTGTGGGACAGACCTCTCGCTCTCATCTGCAGCCTTCTCCGCCTCCTCCAGTTTCTGCAGTGCTGTGGCTAGTCTTTCTTGGGCTCGGTCCAACTCTTCTTCCACAAGCTGGATCCTCCGATTCAGAGCAGCTACCTCACCCTCTGCCTGTGAGGAGAAAACACAATTAATTCCACGTTCGATTGTCTATATTGTGTTTGGAATGAAGGGTTAAATATGGACAGAAAATAGTAAATTGATAGTTGAATTGTCTCAAGAAAGGCCATACCAAGCGTCGCACCAAAATTAGAGTGATCAATAAATGTCCTTCAAAAAGGCTATGGCTTTTCCTAAATCAATGTCCTTTAAGTAAAACGGACACAGCACAAAACCTGCAATATACACGTCAGTCAAATACAAATTTACACAATGTAAATCTATTAATCAAAAGCAGAGTTTGGAAACTACACAGATACGTTTATTTCCTGCTAAAGAAATACCTCAAAACACTCACATAGTATTAAAAAATACACAGTAAATGATATTTTAAATAATTCAAAAGTGGAGCCAAATGTTTTCCTGTTTTCAGGAGAAGGTCACAATTTTGTGGGTCAGTGGCTAAATAGCTATTAGTCATAGAGTCCAAAGGTAACTCAACATTTAAAGTATAGGCAAATGTGGTTATTAACATAATAAAAGCACCAGGGACCAATGCAAAGAATGGAAAGCATGTTAAAGATGCCGCCTGTATTGTGCTTTTGAAAACAATTTTTGGAAACTGCTGACTATCGCTATTGTGTGTCTTTTATTGTCTTAAGGCTTGACCTTTCGGGTCTCACACTGTCTAGGGACGTCACAGATATGAGACAGGAAACGTCTGTCAGTTTGAAATTGTCTCGCATTGGCCAGAAAGTGACGCTGCAGTAACCTAATCTAACATATTATGAATGTAAACTCGTAGATCAGTCCACCACCATCTTGAGATCTATTTAGAAATGCATTCTACATAAGCGTTCATCTGTTGACGCCACATCTGCAGAATGAAGCGCTGAGCTCTATTATACTAGAGCCTGGAATAACAGATACTATTACTTCCTAACTCCCGAGTGAATCAATGTGCTCCAAGGAATGCTGTTGTCTGAACACAAACAAACCTGCTATTCATCCACTTTAGTTCAGCAAAAAGAGCACATTACACTGTACAGCACACACTCTTAACACACACAACAGAGCTCTCAATACATGTTTGTTAACCCACTTGCCCTGCCAATGCCACCATGTTGGTATAGCACAACATTTCTGATCAACATCTAATCTTTGATCAGTTTCACTAAAATATACTTGGGGGAATTCCCTTTCACACAGAGGCAGCCTTGTGGCAATTACAGATACACATAGCTCATAATGGCCATGCACTTATGCCTCTAAATTAGTGAGCTCTAATGAGGTACTCTAATGAAGAGAACCACATCATCGTACAAAATAAGCTTACATATAGTAGAATATAGCTATACAAAGGGGGTCATTTATCAAGCGTTGGCTCATGTGCCAAGTGAGTATGTGCAGAAGTGGAGTCGTGCATTTTTTACTCACGCAGCATTGTCTTATTTACATATCAAATTCGGGGCCCTACATTACAGGCAACATCAAATGGTAAATGAGGCGTAACATGCCGACAAAATAAATAGCATATATTATTTTTCAGTTTGCACTCGCTATTTAGCACCTGTCTTAAATGACCCCCAAAGTTTTTTTGTTTGAGATTCGGAAGGTTGACAGTTTGAGCCCAGCCCGAGCACTAGAGCTAAACAATTAATAGCAACTTGAATGGTTGTATGTCTCTGTGTCGCTGTGTTTAAAACCGAACTCGGGTCTACAACATAATGTTCTGAAATTTCACGTTCTGAAGTGCATTTAATTCTTCCAACTGTAGTAATAGTAATTGTATTTCAATCTTCCCTCAACTGTTTTGCAGCATGTTTTGTGCACATTGAACAGATTAAGGATAGCAAATCTAATCACAATACCTGTCAGGCAAATTGCTATTACATTTTTCTCAAAATAGAAGGAAAACTTTGCAAATCAGCTGCTACAGATAGGTGCGTCGGGGACAAAGGAAAATCCCTGTGTTCATGAATAAAAAGATAATTCCCGCACACTGCCTAAACTTGAAAAAATAATTGTATTTGAACATGATCAACATTTCGGTCCTGAGGCCTTTATTGGCAAATTAGAAATAGAGCTCCTGGTGACAAGGGTCCAAAACCTTTCAGCCATACTAAGCACATGTTGTTGATGTGTCACTGAATAAAATATTCACAGTGCGACTGATTGTGAATCCGTGCACCCAAACCAAAAAGGTTAAAAAGGTCATACCATTCATCAAGCCAGTCACCTTTATAACATAACAAATTGCAAGGTAACCACAGGAGAACCCTGAAAGAGCTGACATGAAGTCATCTGCCAGCCATTCTTTCATTTCCCTTCTTTGATCGTTCACTGAGTCAGACTGTTTTCTCTGTGACCGCACAGCTTCCTTAGCACCCACTTTACATTCTTAGGCTGCCGGGGATGCACCGTGCCTTATTTGGTAAAACAAATTAATCTATGGAGAAAGTTTGCAGCATCAAATTGGGCCAGTAAACTCCCAGAGTGCAGTCACACATCTATGGAAACACACTTATGGACTATTCAATATTCTTCTTTTATCATTGTGAATTTATCAGCACTAAATATTATTTCCATTCAGGCTCTATAGAGAGGAACATCTCTAAAGGGAGTTACTAAAGAAACATTTAGGTGTGTAGTAGAAGTGAAGAGGAAGGAGAAATGAAAGGCAAATCTAATTATGGGCAGATTCAGGGCAGTGGGCTAATGAGCTACACAGTGTTTTTAGGCCTGAGTTATTCCTGACACCACAGCTAACAGTGAGCTAATGTTACTTTCCCTAAGTGACTGTAATCTCATGATATGGATATGCAAAATATAGGTCTGTGAAAGGGCCGTATGCAAAAGATGGACAATGGGAGAGGCAATATATTTAATTAGCCTATTTGTGGCGAGCTCGATATATACTCTGATGTAACTTCCTGATCATAAACCATTACATAATCATTTTGACATGTTTCAACTTAGTCTCCTCCCCTGATTCACTTGGAATGCTGTCAAAAGTTAGTGTTGTGGTCCCTTGACAAACGGAGGTCATCTCCTCACAGTTTAGTGTAAACATCCTCATAATAAAACTGTTGTGCCTCTTTCAGGATGATGAATGCAATGTGCCCAGATGTGCTTCTTAAATGGAAATAGACAATCAAGTAGGTAATGTCAATAGTCTTAAACATTACTTGCTGCATTATAAAGTTGTACAAAGTATAAATCCAACAAACCATGTAAAACTGTAAACTCAGCTCAGACAGAGAACAGTAACTGTGAAGTGTTCCACAGAATGGCCAGGCCGGACACAAGCTGACATGTGGCAGCTATATTTGGAAAGTTTAGCTATTCTCATGGAAAATGTCCAAGGAAAACGGAAGCATTTTTTCCTATTCTACTGGAGCAATGTGGAGACCCAGTGCAACACTTGAATGATCATGTTCACCTATAATGAGCGAGTAATAGTGCATCACTTCCAATACAGTATATTAGGATAGTACGCATTACTTAGTGATTCTCAACTGTTGGGTCAGGACCCCGAGTGGGTCACAGGATGATGTTCAGCAGGTCATGGGCCTTTGCTAAATAGGATTGTTGCAGAATAGTTTTAATTTTGGATTACTCAGTCATGATACTATAAAAGGTGAGTCCTGAAGCTACATCAGTTGAGAACCTCTGGACATCTATAATCTCAGGCAATATTATAAAGAAGGTGGACTTTATACTGCCGAAATAGTGGTGAAACTTCCAGTACTTTTAATCTTCCTGTTCATCTGGTCAGGGGCTCAGGGACAGGAAGTGTTGGGAGTAGAGCACAGGAAGTGTGGACCAGAATCACCAGACAACATCCTGGGGAGTGGCAGCCACTGCAGTATTTACCAATGATAGGTCCACTGATAGATCAATGACTGTAACTTTCATGTGGTTTTAGACTGGGATTAATACAATGTACAAAATCCTTTGAACTGTAATTTGACAGTTTAATTAAAAACAAAGGTCATTTGAGGCTTGCACAGCGTAGTTTACTGTTTGAGTCACAAGTCTTCAGAGGCTTTAAAACCACACCAGAAATAACATGCTGTAATCACTGTTCATTTTACTGTGAAATGTGGCTAATAGTTTTTATCTTGCGGTATCCACTTTTCAAACAATTCTTCATTACTTTAACAGGCTCAGTGTGGTTCCTGTTTTGATCTTGTTGCCGGAGGAAGGCTTTTTGTGCCAAGGAATCTCCTCAGGTCGGGCCTAATTACTCGCATATGGGACCAAAACACACACACTGAGTATGTAGGTTGAGTACGTTGCCTATAATATTGGCCCTGGAAGACGCTTTCACATGTTCTTGAAAGAAAGCTGAAATGTATAGTCTTGCACTTCTGAAAATCATCTATACTTCGCCACAACATTATAATCAGAACATTTTATTTAAAAACACAAATCCCTTAAAAGGATGGTAGTGTTACCAGAAAGCCACCGAGAATGAGAAAACAATCAGTTGTTCAATGGTGGCCACTACCCACTTGATAGTAACTTATTTAACATCAAAGCGTCCATATCCCTACAGTATCTTCCCCTCTCTCCCTTCTTCAGTCACTACACTTGTCCTATTATCATTAACCAAATTGTCATAAAGAAGCATGTGAAACTGGCTGATATTGTCACTTAACTGCGTTGCTAAGCATTTCAAATAAAAAAGGCTGGTTCCCAGAACTTTATTTTTCTTGCACCAGACAGTAGCCTCCTATTCCCCAAAGTTCAAGGGAACCCCTAATAACAACGTAGTAAGTAGTAATTTCCTATCAGGTGTAGGGTTGTGGTTAGGCCTGCATGCTGGGGTCATAGCAGACTGTTGCCAAACTCCCACGTTACTCTAAATACTCGTCTAAAGCAGCAAAAGGAAACACGTCCTGAAATTTCCATAGCAATGATTCGTTTTGCATGGATTCAGAGCTGCTTTTTCCACAGACTGACCACATTTGTCTACGTGGTTCCCGTTTGGTAACAGTAGTTGTGCGTAGCGGCCTGGTACAGTCAGCGCGTACTGGGCATGCGTGTAGACCTGCAGGAATCCAAACTTTTTTCGCGAGACCAACGCCTTGCATTGTGGCACAATCACGCCCGCGAATGAATCAGTGATGTGCCACAGTTACAGTTTCATAATATAAATGCAGATGCAGCGTAAAACAAGAGCTATGTAGTTAATATAGTGTGGTGCTGAATATACCGCTAACCTATATTGCAGTGCGTAAAGGGGGTTAAATTTCTCACTTGTTCCCGTTGGTCCCGTTCTCTGTCGAGCTCTCTCTGTAGGGTTTGAGCCTGATCCTCTGCGTCGTCCGCTTGCTGCTGCAAACACTGGATCTTTCTCTTCACCGAATCCAAAGAGTTGACACTTGCCATCGTTACGCACTAGTTTTGATGAGACTACCCAAGAAAAGTAAGCTTGGTTGTACAATCGTAATTAGACGCAGAGTAGTCTTGTTCCGCTTGGATCTCTGTGATGACTTCAAGGACGAGCATAAAACAACAAAAAGCTGCAAAAATATGTCCAGCCAAGTCCTTGAATTAAAATTGATCGTTCAAGTGCAACCAAAGTTGCATAACCGGGATTTTAGGAACGCTTCGTGTTGTCCAGTTTAATCTTCTGGTCTGTGGGAATGTGAAGAAGCGGTGCTTGGTAAAAAGTTGTCTTCGGGAATGTTGCAGTTTTGGTCCGGACACTTGGAGTTGAAAGCAGGATTAAATCGGCTGCTGCTCGATGTGCGGAGCCCAGAGCGCCAGTCTGTGCCCAAGAACGAGACGGATGATTGGGGCGACGGCGTCACAGTGGGCGGTGCGTCTGTGCGTGGAAAGGCTGATCATTGAGCCTGTGACTGATGTGATCATGGAGCCAAAGACGAATAAAGTCAAAGGATACTCCGCACGCATCTTTACGCAAAGCCTCCTACCATTATATGTGACATTGTCACTACCATGTTTTAATGTAATCACTGGCAACAGTTCATTGTTGTGGAGTTGTACATAAAGAACATCATGTTTTCTTCAGGTTACCGTCTCAGTTTGTTTTTAGTTGGTCTGTTAACACTTTTCCCCCGTTGCAAAGACATTCAACTTAAATGTCTTTATAGCCGTTCTCATGAAAGTAACAATAAACCTATGTTAAGCCTAATAGTTAGAATAGTTGTATACATTTTTACACAATTACCCTTTTTAATTGTGTTTGCTCATTGTGACAGTGGGTTTGAATGAAGTGGTCCTGGTAGCCTGCCCTGCCCCTGCCCTTGCATTAGCTGCATTCTTCAAATACCAGAACAACCCCCTGCTCCCCCTGCACCCCTCCCACTGTTGGCACGCTTAAATACTAAAATCCAATGTAATAATCTTGTCTCAGTCTGTAACAATTTATGCAATCAAGTTCAACACAAACCAATTTCACCTTTGAATGTTGCCTCTGTCGGACATTGACTGATTGGCTGCGTGCACATCATTATGTTCACCTATTGGTCATTGTTGTTCTGTCCAATGCCCTTCCAGGTTTTCCAAAATGGATTTGGTCCATGCGTGAATACAGATGCTGCTCTTGATAAATTGCAATTGGAAGGCAATTCATGGAAGAGTAGTGGCTTTGAAATAGTTGCACATATGGTATCCTATAATGCGCTGTTTTGTTCATTGTGTTGTTATTAAAGGACATAGGCTACCTGTTTATGAACATACAGGGGGTTGACTATTCAAAACAGCTATATTTTCAGGTTAAGTGGAGGGCAATGTGAAAGATCTGGGCCAATTTTCCCAGCAGTGGTGAATCCATGTTCTTTTGTCAGACAGTCCACTTGACCCACTTTGCATACAGTGCTATTCTTAATTTATTGAATCTATATATAAGAGGAGGCTGTGTGCTTCGAGTTGTTACTATGTGTCTATACCTCAGACACTTCCTTCTTTGTGCAGCCCTGTGTTTCCATGGGATATCCTCCACAGGTTTTACACAATGCCACATCTTGGGGCCAGGAGAGTGAGATGTTTATTTTTCTCCCAAGTAACACCCCTTTTTGAAGCATTTGTGGAATGTACCTATAGACTTTAAACCCAAGACTCTTAAGTAATATTTAATGCAAAATATGAAATAACATGACCAGAAAGTAAATCAGTGTAAAGGTTAAGCAAACACGCACATCACAAAAATCTGAAAAGCGTGCAGGATCCAAAAAACGGTGAAGAAGAAGAAGCTAATTTAGTCTCGTAGTTCTAGTAGCAGTTCTAGTAAAAGTTACCTTTTACACTGATTAAATGCCTTTTTGCCAGCGTGATATAAATCTTATGTATGAGTAAATATTCCACTACAATACTTTCATTTTGCACAGGTAATATTTTTAGCAGTAATACTTTTTCTTGAATTACTATGTCTGTCATATTATTTGTTTGTTTATTTGTTAGGAATTTCATTAGCTGCATCAAGCTGCTGCTATTCTTCCTGGGAACCTAGTTAATAAACTTCACAAAATTCATACTATGTCATACATACAATAT